>QPKB01000006.1:36651704-37269246 GCA_003546025.1 Camphora micrantha | reverse complement strand
TCAGACTGTGATTATTGTATTTGAGCATAGATGTAGGGGATGATATCTAAATGAAATAATGGTATTTAAGCTGGGGGTGGCATTATCATATGCATTATCTTTATCATAATCACCATGTCTGTTATTTATTAACTATTGCTGTCAGAGTAGAATTGGGATCTTGGGTGGTGTGGTTCTGCTATTCTTAACAATATTACTTTTTTAGATTAGCTTCTATATTAATCACTTGGGTAGGGTATCAAAGCTCTTATTTGGCCTTGATTGAGTGAGATTACGACTTTTAGAGTGTGATGATAAGGAAATGTCATATCTATCGCATTTGTATCTTAGACAAAACGCCTAGAAAGGTATGTGATATCTGTCGCATGTGTTGTGTATGTGTCTAGTAAAGGGGCCAGTTTAGTCGTCAGTGGGAACAAGGCCCAAGGAATACGACTACGTAAAGACAGACTCTTGGTGGGTAGGCACGGTGATGTGAGAGCGAGAAGAATAATGGAGGAAGCAATAATAATAGATGCTCTCAATAACGAAAGGAATCATGATTTTGGAGGTCGTTGTATTGACCGACTGGGTGCACTAGGTTGTGGGTTTAACGCCAAAAATAGGTTGAACTCTAGCAATCAAACAGTGGGGGACACCTCTTTAACCCGGACCACTGAAAATAGTGACTCCTGGGTTGTTGGTTTCTGAGCTTACTTTTGCTCTAACACATCAAAAGTCTGGTTGTGATTTTGGAGTTTGGAATTAAAAAATGGTGGGCCACACAATGATTTTTTTTCTAGGTGTTCTACAAACATCCAAGATAGTGATTTTAGATCATGCTGGTAGAATCCATCTTTGTATCCAGATTCGAAATAAGGTCTATGTATTAAAATATGAATCCTTGTATATGAATTGAATGCAGGGACTGATCCATGCTTAAAAGAGACCTTGGGTGGACACGAGTGGTCGTATTCAAAATTGGATGCTCGAAATCGGACATGTATGTATCCCCTAAGCTTGGGGTCTGGATTTGGATGTTTCAAAAGTGGTATTGGCCATGCATTTAATGATAGAGGTTGCACCGTACTACAATGCAGCAAAGCCGCACTGTTATTCTGTCCTTAGAAGCAATACTCTACATATGGAGTCTTCAATCCGAAAAGGAATACCATATCCGGTGTTTTGGTATTGAATCGGTTGGACATTCGGGTATCAATGGCATCTTTCCATCTGAATCACTCAGTATAAATGTGAAAAATTTATACCACGTGGACTGACTAGATGGTGATGTGCGTGTCCAGTGATAAGCGTGTTTTTCTGAATAATAAACATGATGAACAGCAATTGATCGGATGTATAGTTTCAGGCATAATTTTGGCTTGGCCTTTTGAAGCAATTGTAAAAAAAAAAAATAGTGATCCTTTACGACTTTAGACGTTATAATTTGCCTGATTTATGACCACAAAATGAAATGAATGGATAAAAAAAAAAAACCTTCTCCCCTCCATGTTGGAAACTCTGGCCAGCGACCACACGCCCACATGGGTCTCCCACTTTAGATGAATCTTATATTGATAAGTCTCCTTATATTGAGATATCTTTGATGGGACGGAAGCTGTCTAGAGAATTTGTCAAAATATGGTACTAATTTTTAACATGATATTACTATTAGAGCCTCAAGTAGCCGCACCATTCTTGTAATATCCTCTCTCTTCTTGTTATTGTTTTCTTCTCCTTCAGTCTCCCGTTGAAATCCATAAGCCAAAGTTCAGGCCCGCTGCGATTAGGATTGCGGCTGTTTCTTACTCCACAGTTGCTCATTTCTACATGCCACCCCATCACAGGTATTTTTTGCTACTCTCATCATCTTGCTAGGCTTGTAAGCCTTATTACTACACTCTGCTTCTACTTTTCTATTCTGTCTTAAATGAGAGAGAGAGAGAGAGAGAGAGGGACCGTAACCCTTCTGTTGGCCAGTACATGGAACATTGCAAAAGCACCAGACCAAGCATAGCCCGGAAGCCTTTCCCCAGTCCGACCCATGCTCTCCTTTGTTCAGCCCTGCTTCAGCATCATCTCATGCTGGTACCTGCGCAGCGGTCGTTGAATTGAAAAGGCCTAGATTGGGTACCCAAGTCACGTCCCTTTCCCTTCATCGATACCGTTCTTCACTGAAGGTGAAAGGAAGTATAGAAAGGAAGAGCATCCAAGCAATATAAAGGAAGAGTAAAAGGTGTCGTCGGGTTTTAGCGAAAAGATTAAAAAAAAAAAAAAAGGGTGCATGTGGTTGGGTAAAGACAACAGAAGAAAAGGAAAACCAAAAGTTCTTTCCTATTTGTAAGACTAGATGTCTAGATCAGATTAGATTTGGATTAATTACGAGTATTAAAGTTAGCTTGAATATTAATTTATACTACTACTCATAATCTCATTAGGTTTCCTAGTTTGAGAAATTAATAAAAATGAAATCTAATAAGATCAACAATAGATTGAGTCCTTATACATAGCCAATGGTTATTCTTAATAGGATCACCATATAATATATATATATATATATACACACACACACACCATGGAGAATTTGACAAAATGAAGTCCTAAATTTTCACATGTAGATGGACTGAAGATTTAGTGAATTGGATTATTGTAGGAACTATTTCACTCCTTACTAAACTACCAATTAAAAAAGCCTCTCAATATTTGTCCCCTTTGAGGTGCATGCCCGTGTGATAGTCTTTGCGGAGACTTGTGTTGTACTTCGGCACTTTTCACGCAAACCCTAACCATAGGGTTTAGCGTCATCATCTCCCTAGTGACCATGCATGGAGATCCATGAAAATGAATAGCATGAGAAAGAAAATCTCCTATTTTTTTTTCTAGTTATTTGCATGTAACTTTTCCAGAGACAACAAAATTCATAGAAGAAATTATGCCAACCCCAATAAATTACACCTGTGGCCCTCCGTAGAAGGGCATTGGATTTGATGAGCATCCGCCGAAAGAGTGAGGGTGGGGGGAAAACTGTCGAAAACTGGATATACAGTGGTATATAAGTCCCACATCGAAGACACCCAAATCCTAATCCTAAAAATAATATTAGTGTGGCTTGACTATGACCTCACATAAGGCCTTTTAAAATCATGGGAGAAAATTGGGTAGAAATCTTGTGAACCAAAAAAACATATAATAAACTCGACCGGACACTAAATTGTGTTACACAACTTTTCCCTAAAAAAAAAAAAAAAAACTTTAGCTTTTAAGGTTCAATTAACATGTTTGTGAAATGTGGCTTTTGTACATGCCACATCACCATTTTTCGGCTGAAATCCTTGTTGCGACTCCTCTCTTTGAAAATGAGAATTTCATTGCCCGGCAAAAGATTAAAGCTTTGCCTAGGTTTTTAACTTTTCACACCAAATTGCACGTAACATAAAAAAAAAGTGTTCTTTTTTATTTTCATAGCATATAAAAAAGGCCTTAATTAAGAAGTGGACCAATTAAAGGAGGTTAGATATTTTTATTTCATTTTTTTTTGTATTGGAGATGTGTGAAAGATAGATGATAAAGGGCAAAGAAGCCGACAATGACAATAATTGGAATGTATATGCAAACATTTTGTAATTTTTTTTTTCCACATGATGATCAATCTGACGTTATATGATTGACATTGATCGATGTGTAATAAGGGCCAGTTTATATGCAAAAGGGTTTGTGTACTGTGATCATCTTTGATCAAGAAAAAGCTGATCCCATAGAGGTCAAACAAGATGATTATCTATTGTAAGTGCAGTCTTGATGGCCGCACATGATAGTTTCTATCAGTAAAAAAAGGGGTATTAAGATATGGGGCTCCATCTATCAGAAGAAAGAAAAAAATAAAAAAAGAGTGGGGGGGGGGGGGGGGGGGGTGTATTTGGGTTGGGTTTATTTAGATATGGGGCTCCATATCAGCAATTGGATAAAAAACATTGTGATATTGGTTCTTTTAAATTTCTTTAGTTAGCAATAGCAATTACTACCAAAACCTCGAGGCGTTAGTAGAGACAGCGAAAATACTTTTCAATATTCTCCCTAGGGTGGAGCCCACTCCTCAATATTCCCCCTTAGGTGAAACTCGGGAAGCGCACTTTTGGTGGAACGCTTTTCTTTTCTTTTCTTTTTTTTTTGTGCGCTGAGTCGTTCCTCTTGGGATTCACGACCGGTTGGCTTTAATATCATCTTAAATTTCTTCAGCTAGTCATTACTATCAAAACCTTGAGGCGTTAGTAGAGACAGCGAAAATACTTCTCAATATTCTCCCCCAGATGGAGCCTCCTCCTCAATAGGTTCCATGCACTGATCTTTCTGTTGGCTAATTGAATGATGCAAGGTCCATTTACACTTCACAATCACACAGCAATTGATAACCTTTTATTGGTGAAGTGTGGCTTTCGTGGTCCATCGTGCCCGATTTCATATATAAATGATTATGAAATATCAGTCATCTGGTGGCACATACCAACAACGGCCCATTATGGAAAGGTTATACTCAGTCAGAAAATCCAGCTTTTATAAGTTTTTTTGTTTTTGGGTTGTTTCCAATCCTTATCATACTTTCCTGTCTTGTGAATCCTTGCAATCTTATTATTAGAATGGTACATTTTATTCTAATTTCAATAAAATAAAATAAAATCACACTTTCAATATGCCATATGTATATATAAGCCATAAGCCTGATTAATAACCATCATATGCTTGGTTTTTCCGATTTGGACACCAATATTCTGCTGGGAAGTCCCACACGTTTGATAGGATTTCATATATTTATTTTGACATTTCACCTATCAGCTTAAGATATTGGGTTGGTACATGGTATTTATATGGTATTAGAGCCGGTATCGATTCCGTCCTACTTGCATAGCCCTTATGGTAAGTCTGTCTATGAAATCTGTTGGACTTGAACGTGAGAGGAAGTGTTGAGAAGTCCTACATGTATGATATGTTTGATAGGGCTTCATACATCTGTTTGGACCTTCCACCTATCAGCTTAAGCTTTTGGATTAGTATACATTATCTTACATATTCTAATATATATCCGAACCCGATTATTCAATGTTGTCTATAATGCAGAACGTAATCTAGCTATGTCCCTACTTTTTATACTAAAATTATAACTTATTAGTCCATCATTATGTAAAAAGATAGATTCAAAGCTAGGTACAAACCTTTCGGACTCACTTTTACTAATAAATGCGAATTTTGTCTCATGCTAATCAAGCAGGGGAGATATGATCTCCATTGAGAGAATTAGTTCACCTTGTAGTGACCCAACCCAAACCTGACCAATAATTTATGTGGCAAGGGGATCCTTTCTTCCCTTCACTCAAACCATCCAAATTCTTCTAGAATAAAAGTAAATAGTAAAAAAGTTTAAAATGAAAATAGTTTTTTTTTGGTAAAAAATAGTTAAAGAGATTAATAGATGTAAACATTTCAAGGGGAAAAATATATCATGTAAATTAGTGATACATTTGACTAGATGTGTGGCTGTTCCTGCTTCATGTCAATGCTTATCCTTGAGAAGTAGAATTGAACAATTCATATTTTCTTAAGAAGGGTGATGGAGATGGATTGAAATGGAAAGGGAGATGTGGTTTTTATTTATAAGGATGCTGCCTTTTGGGCATCTGTCAATAATCTATATTTTTGGCTTTGTCATACTGCTTAATGTGTCTATTCTCTTTGCAAAGTTTATAAAAGGTTCGAAGCTTTGCTTTTCAATATTCTTTGCTATAATTCAGAGAATTTTTATTTGGGGAATTTTTGAATTTCCAGACATAATGGAATTTCTGGATGCTCTTTTATACTTAAGCATCCAAGAATTCCACACAAAAAAAAAAAGGAAAAAAAAAAAAAAAAAAAAAAAAGTGATGGAGCTGGAAGTTCAAAACTCTAGCAGGGTATTTAAGACCTTTAGGTGGCTGGATTTTTAAGTTCTTTTAAAGAAATATGATATTTGCAAATGCTAAGAGATAAATGATCACATCATGTCCTAAAAAACCCTAACACCTCTAATTCTTGTTAGTAATTCTAGCTAAGAAACAAGCTGAAGGGCTAATTTTTTGCTATAATTGAGAGAATTATTGTCTAGGGAATTAATGAATGCCTGAAAATAGTGAAATTTATGGATGCTCCTTCGTACTTGAACATCTTGAAATTCCATAAAAAAAAAAAAAAAGGGGGTTGGATTTCAAAATTATGTGACGGAACGTGACACCATTTGAGGGGCTGGGCATTTAAAATGCCTGTGAAGAAACATGATGTTTGTAGATGCCGGGGATAAACCACATCACGTCATATCCAAAAACCTCCGCACCACAAGTCCTTTGGCTAGAACTTATTACAAGTATTTGGCATGTTGGGGTTTTGTTCGGAAATGACGTGATAGCTTTTTTCTTGACATTTGAAATGTCATTTTTTTTTTTTTTTACCAAAGTTCCAAATCTCAGCCTCATTAAAAGTCTCAAATTACCTTTTGGAATTCCTACAATTCCATTCTCTTTTCACTTTTGCTTGAATTTTAAATGCACACCTAAGAGGAGGGTTTTGAAATTCCACATCAGGGGACAGCTTTTGGAGAGTTCCAACATTCTCTCCATACATGAATTCTTGTATTCTAGTAAAGAAAAAAAGGCTCTAAAGCACTAGTGATCTTGTTTGCGAAAACTAAAACTAGGGATAAAGGTTTGGCGAATATTCAAAATCTTTTGAACGCTTTGAAAGTGTTTCAAGGTGATTGTTTTACTTGTGGGCTCATAAAATACTTCTGTTTTTTAATTCTTATGGGCCCCTTAGTTTTAGTCCAAACCATTGAATTTGTTTATTGAGGTAACAAACTCTAAGATCGATCTAGATGCTGATTATCTTAATGCTTCATAAACTTTGAGCAATTTTTTGAAAAAGTCTCAACCTATAAATCTAATTTTTTGGACTTCTTTTGGCTTCCAATTCATAATCCGAGTTTTTCAATATTCTTGTATTAGTAGTAAACTTTAAGACGTAAACCTTCATATCTTAATTCTTCATGGTTTTTGAAAAATTTATATATGAAGCATGCTCATAAATAAAAAGAAACATAAAAATGTTGAATATGCTCATTTGCTTATGTGATAATAATGATTATGACAAATAAGGCAATGTGTTTGAAGTTTGTAATACTTGCATATGTAACATCGCATA
Organism: Camphora micrantha; assembly: GCA_003546025.1. Taxonomy (NCBI): domain Eukaryota; kingdom Viridiplantae; phylum Streptophyta; class Magnoliopsida; order Laurales; family Lauraceae; genus Camphora; species Camphora micrantha. The sequence goes on along the minus strand of QPKB01000006.1, from coordinate 37,262,046 downwards.
CGTAGAAGACAATTCACTACCCCTAAGATATTAAATTATGAGAACTTGGTCAACAATTTGGATTATTCAAACAAGGAGCCCAAAAGAGAAATGCAGAAAAATAAGTTTAAAAGATGGAGGACATTTTCCAGTGCTTATGATTTGCTATGATGCCTCGTTATTTGTAGCAGATGAAGATTAGAAAGAGTCTCCACCATTTCCTCTGTATCTTATAATTCGTTATGATTCCCTTTCCACATTGATTGACAGATTATCCTTTTGATAACCCATCAAACGTTTTATCCGAACTTCTTCAATAAATACATATTTTATCAAATGTGTAATGATATCTCTTGACACTACTCTTTCATCTTTCTCTTTTCATCATTCCATCTCTAACCATATTTTTATTGCCTGCTTATAGCATCAATCGACAGTTGCCATGTTACCTCATTAACTCATGTGGACCACACACTGAGGTAGGTTCTGCCGACAGCGGCCCACTGAATCACTGCAATGGTTAGCCAAGGAAAAGTTTCCTTCATCTCAGAAGAAGATGGCCTGGTTACTGGTTAGGCCAATTTTCATTAATTTCCACTGCTGATGATGGGTTTTATGGGTGAGGTGGAATTGAAAGGTCCCTCTTGGATCAGGGTGGGAACCCAAATGAGTATGATTTGATTTTTTTTTTTTTTTTTTATTTTTTGAAACAGGAGTATGAATATGATTTGATGATTGTGATCATATGTTTAAGGATCTTGAAACTTAATAATTTAAATGTTTGAGGACCGGCATCAAAGTTATAATGGTTGTAAACACTGAACCAAGGCTATTAGTTTGCATTAGAATACATTCATGTCATAATAAGTGCTTAAAAATGAAGGCTACCCAAAAATGCTCATCAAATAACCTCCCCTTTGAATGGAAATTGAGTTAAGGGAAGATAGAAAATGAACAGCCAATCATCACACTAGTATCTCAGTATCTAGGAAAGTCAAGGTCCCATCTACATTTCCTCCTTGCTTCATTCCCTCCTCACTTCATATATTTTTCCTATTTCCTCTTTGAAAGTCCTTAGTGGAGCTCATTTGACCTGAATACCTATATATTCAATTCCTATGTAATCTAATTGCAAACATTCAATTCCTATGTAATCTAATTGCAAACAAACCGACCCAACGTATGAAGCCCCTAAAACTGTGAAGCCTTTATACAGATGGTTACAATTCATGGGTCAGACCGGGTCAGGCTGATGCAAACCTGGCATGTACATCAGCCTGGCCCGCTTTTAGAAACACAAGCCCCTATGTGGCCCAAGCCTGACGCAGGTGTAAGTGACTGGCCCGACCTCGCCTGCCTTACACGTGTCGGGCTCAAGACTGCCCATCTGTCGGGCCGGGCTTTCTAATCACTTGATTAGGCAAATCAGTCACTAAACTATATGTAATACGTGTTCCAGCCAGGCTGGTCTTTGATCATCCCTACCCATTATCTACCTACCTAGCATTGTGCAAAAAATAAAAACCATTCAATAAGAGAGAAAAAGTGCCTCCGACAACAAATTATGTTGAGGGGACTTAATTCCACTTTCCCGAGCATGAGTTAAACCTAAATTAATTTGGCCCGAATAAGGGCCCATGTGGACCTCGCTTGAACACTTACCTATTGACAGCCCTAATTATGTTGCATGTTAAGTTGTATTTTTTTTTTTTTGGACCCAAAACAATGTTTATGTGGAGATTTACAGAAATAGTGATAAGATCTCTTCAATGATATAACACTAATTTTCCAATTTAGGTATGGACATGCTTTAGGTGGGCCAAACCCTAAAAATGTTTACTCAAGTGAAATGACTAGAGTGTTTGGCACAACACTCTGTTACAGTATATCTCCTTTATTGTTTAAGATGACAAGGTGTCCTTAATTTCTTTTGACTTAATATGCTTAAATACACCACCAATCCATGCATTTGAACGGTCTAAATTCCACTCCTATAGAGTGAGGCCCACCTTAGATTGGTCATTGGTAGGCAAGAGTTTATCATGCATATTACTAATCCAATGCTGGACCCTACTGTTGTAGTGAGATTTGAGATGACATTGACAGCAGCACAGAGGAGGGCACTAATTTCAGTGTTTTGGATATTGGAAGGTTGATCCCATTTAAGCAATGAGAGAGGAAATAAAAACAAAGCAATGAGAGAGGAAGAGACACAATAATAAGGCTTGTCCCATAATCAATTGCAGCCAATTATAGTGCACCCCCCACTTTATTTGAACTAACTAGTGGGTGTCATTGACTTGGAGGTTATATTTAGTAGGGGCAAATCCTCTAGAACCCAACTTTTTTAACACACTGCGGCCAACCTATTATTAAATATAATCCCTTCACATACACTTATCCTTCTTGAATGCATTGATTCTAAAATTGGACATATAGTATGATTTTATCATACGAAGTTCACATTTCTACCAAAATAATAACAATAATAATAATAAAAGGTCACATGATGAATGGAAACTTTAAAACCTAGCTAAAGGGATAAAATCATTTAATCGGCTTGATTTTACGCATTGATCCATGTAACCTTTTTAGAATTGTCCTGATTGTCATGCATGTAGGTGGTTTAAGAGGAGGTCGGAATTTTAAGAAAAAATCACCTAGAATCCCGGTGATCATGTCAATCTACCTTTGGATTTACAATGATCCTGAGAGGAATTGGCATCCTAATTCGTATTTCACAACAATTAACAATAAATTGTTATTTACCAAAAAAAAACACACAACAATTGTTTGACAAAACTATGTCTCAATTAGAAGATGAAGCATTTAAAAACACAAGTCTAAAAGTGAATGTACATACAAGTCAATGGAATAAAATGATTAGTATGGAGATAAGATTGTTCATGTCTCCAAACTAATAAGTGATACTTTTATCATGCTTGATCGACTAGTCAATTCCAATGTTGGACCCGTCTTTGCAAGTCTCTTGCTATATGCAAGGAGCACAGGTGCTCAGTTGGTTCGAACCTTGGATTTGCTCTCCAAGGTTTGCTAACCGAGGTCTCAAGTTCGACTCCTCCCTTTGTGTTATTCGGGTACCATGTGTACGGCCATGTATATACCCCCAGGGAATAGTCCTTGTTCGTCAGAATCGGGTAACCCTCTGGCCAGAGGCCAAATGTCCGAAGGTTGGGGTAGCGAGGGATACCCTGGCTCATTAAAAGACTATACGGGGCATCAACACCGTCTTTGCAAGGCTCTTGCTACATACATTCGTGAATCTTCTTAATAATGCTTCAATGCTGCATAAAATGAGGATATTCTTTGAAAAAAGGAAAAAACGAAAAAGAATGAGAGAATTTATGGTGCTGTAAATTTAATACAGAGATCAGGTGGTTAGTACAACATAGAACCATTCGCGGGTGGTTACATTGCCTCCATCAGTTCAAAAAAAAAGAAAAAAAAAAAAAAATGAAACCTAAATTCTGTATTTTTCCTACATTTGTTGAAAACTTGAAAAAGTTCAAAACTTGATCGTCTGTGAACTGTTTTGCTTGAAAATCGAAAGCATTAGTCTTTGATATATGTTTGATTTTATGACTAAGTATCAATTGGGTTGCAAAAGTCTATATAGAGTTATAATTAATATCCTATTTGAGAATTTCCCACGTGTATTATGATGTCCACGATTTGAGAATGTGTGTTCCTTTAACTCATGATGTGTCGGCCAATACATCACCTATAATAGTAAAGCCAAACAAAGTGGATACAGGTCCAAAGTTGTTATAAGAATAAATTTGACGTGTTCCATCAATCCTGGGGCTTTTGGCGTATTAGTTACGTCTATTATATTTGGTAAATGAGTTAATCTCCACATCTTGGGTTCAAGTCACCGAATGGGGTACCTGGAGTAGAGTAAGAGCTGTCTAAAAAAAATAGAGAAAACTGCTACCTACTCTCATAGTGAGAGCTGCCGCAGAGGGGGTTAAGGTGTGAGGACATTGACTGCAGAAGCATGATGGTTTGTTACAGTCGCTGACATATTGGTTAGGTATATAACATAAACTTAGACTTTAGTGGAGGCTTTTTGGGCATGGAGGAGCTGTCCATCTGCCATATATTTTTGAGCTGCATCTACGTACTTGATGATAAATGAATTTGGTCACTTACTACTGTGTGTGCGACAAGTAAATTATATTTTTAAAGCCCATGGGATACCCTACAAATATCTTTGATAATAAAGAACTTTGTACATCCTACCTTCCTAGCACAAGTATCAAAGGGACATCAACGCTTCCTTCAAAAAAGGTTTGGGAGTCATAGGTCTGAGCCCTAATTAGTGTTAGAGATGATATCTCTTAAATTAGGTTAGTTAGATATTTTAGTTCTGGATCTTAAGTTGGTTTGTGATTTTAGAGGTACGAATTTGAGTAAACATATCATTATTAGCTTCTACAAATTCAGAGGCTTTTCTCCTATGAAAAATATGGTGATTTTATGAAAATGTAGTGACTTTAAAATTCTTTATGGTGACGTAGAGAAAACATAAAAAGAAAACTTATTTTTATCATGGGGATATGGAGATGTGGGAGGATGCTCTATTTTCATAATATAAATAATGAGAAACTACAAATATTGTAAATAAAAGTGAGAAAGGATTAAGAAAGAAGATCGCTGTCACCAGCCAAATAACAAGGTCTTGAATCCATAAAAAGAAAAAGTATGGACAACCCAGAGAAAATTAAATTTTATATGATCTAAATAGCAATGTAACAATGACTTGTATATAACTCGGAAATCCTAACTTTTATTGAATTAAAAAAAAAATAACAAAAATAGTACAAAAGTCTTACTACATAAAAACCTCAAACCAATCTCTAAATTATCTTTTAGGGTTTCTCAAGAAAACTCAGATTTAAACAAATTCCAAAATCCCTCAAAGAAAAAGAATAGAAAATTAAATTACCATAAACGGTCAACTTTGGATGAAAACTATGTTTTGACCTTCAATTAGCCTCAAATAATAAAAAGCAAAAGTAACCAACAAGGAGTAAGCGACAAATAGTGCACAACATCAAAGTTAGAAACTGCAACATTGTCGATGATGCTTGAGAATGTTTGATAATGTTTCTTTAAAAAGAGTCGTACGCCAATAACCATTGATAGTTTAGTGGAGGATGGCACATCTCAATCTTCAAGGACGACCCGAAGGCAATCAATCCCTAGTATCCTAGGTTGTGCTCACCCTATCTACGTTGTTCTAAAAGAACAAAAGCAAATGAAAAAATGATTCCAAGAATAAAGGGAAGAAAGAAAGATGGATGCATTTGTTTAAGAAAAAAAAAAAAAAAAAAGAGCCACATGCCCCACTAAAACCTAATAATAGAGAAAACTTGTGAAACCATGCATTTGGTTTAAGAAGAAGAAGAAGCAGCAGCCATGCATTGGTGAGAAAAACCACAAAATTATATTTATTTGAGAAACTTGGGACAGCATAGTAGTAAGAGTATCACATCTCTAGGCTGGTAGATAGTCTCACAAAGTTTTACCACTCATGCAACTAGCAACTATATATTGATTTTATGTTGAGAAAACAAAGTGAATTCCGGCACTAGCTTGCCTATGGGTGGTCTAGGCATTAGGCGCATCCATGAGCAGAATGTGGCCTCCTTCCTCAAAATGGGCTGGTCAATTTCCTCCTCTACTTTCTTGTGGGCACTCTGGATGTCCAGAAGATACTGTCCAAACACTCCTAAATCTGGGACTTGTATCTGGCATAAAATCAGGAAATTCAGTCACAACCTCTTCTTCGGCTGCTCCAAGAAAGTTGGAAGCGGAAAGAAAGTGGACATTTGGGTGGATAACTAGGCCGTTGAGGTTCGCATAGCCCTCCTCTTCCCCTCATTCTCTTTCCCTCTTAACCAAAAGCTCCACACTCCATGGGATGGAGCTCAACGGGTAATCCCCTTGGACATAGCTCTTGGTGCACAGAACTCTTCAGCCAAGCTCTCAGCAACATCTCCCTTGATTTGGCCTCAGAAGACTATATAGTTTGGTCTGTCCATCCTGGAAAAGATCTATCTTTCAAGGAAGCTTGGGATCTGATCAGATTTAGAAGAGACCCAGTTGCATGGGCCCCTCTAGTATTAAACTCTATCATGCTACCCAAAATCTCCATCTTCTCATGGAGGTTGATGCACTACAAAACTCCCACCCAAGATTGGGCTCAATCCATTGGCTTCTACCTGACTTCTAAGTACTGCCTATGTGCCAACAACTTGGAGTCAGTCCTACACCTTTTCTTCCACCGCCCTTTTGCAATCTCTCTGTGAAACTAGATCCTCCTTGCAGCAGGTGTGAGCCCAGCAACAATCTTATCCCCCTCCAAGATTTGGTCTAGCATCTCCCATAACAGTGATAAGCTTGCTCAGAAAGGTGCGCCCCAACTTTTTTCACTACTATTTCTGTAATTTGGAAAAGTAGGAATGATCACACCTATAGGAATTTTAGATCCTCTCAGACGAAGGCGAAGTTCTACCTGACAGAGCTCCTCTCCTCCTCTCTCAGTCGCATTAACAAGCCTTTTCTCGCAGGCCTCTTCAGGCTGCATGTAAGTTTCTCTCTACTACTCCTCTATTAGAGGTTTGATAGACTTTTTGGTTTTTTGTTTTGGTGTTTTTCCCTTTTTTCTTGGCTCCCCTTTTGTAGGCTGTTCAGCCTTGGTTCCGCCCCCACCCCCCCCCACCACCCACCCCCCACGCTTTTTTTTCTTTAATGCCAAAAAAAAAAGAAGAAGCACTAGCTTGCCTATATATGTAAAGAGTAAAAGACCGCACAATTGTCAACTTGCACACCATAAAATGAGTTAAATGAGGTCTTGTTGTAAAATGCTATAACATTTTCATAAACAAGGAGTCTTTATAAAATCCTTTACAATTCTTGGTCTTTTTCCTTGTGAGACCAAGTTCCAAACAAAGTGAAAACACACTCCATTTTGGTGGACAGACAAAAACAAAAAAAAAAAAAAAAAAAAAAAAAAGGATTTGAAAAGGTAGATTTCTTTCTCCATTTTAACGCATACAAACCAAATAATATATTAGAGAGGTAGGACACGAGTTTGAGTTTTAATTGGAATGAGTTTGAACTATATATATAGGCCTGAGTTAATTTTTATAAGATAAATTATTATATTTTATTTATTCAATCTCCTATAAATTTTGGATACTTTCATTAAACGTAATATGGTTGATTTATGAAAATGAAGTTTCTATAAAAATAAAAAAAATAATAAATAAATAAATAAATAAAACTTATATGATCCTACATACACATATCTCTAAATAAACAAAAAATATAATCTTTATATGATTTTCTTTTAAGATGTGGGCCCTAGTGATGGACTTATAGCTGTTGACAAAACCGTTTCTCATTCAGTTGTACCCGATAGACAAATGTAAAACAAGCTTGGTAGTTGACAGTTGTAACAAATTGGGTTGTTTTAAGCTTAGTTTAGTCAGTTATTAGTTATTAATTGTATGTATAGAGATCTCAGCTCCTGTAATCTTATCTAATAAAATGAAATGAGAATCTCCTCCCCTTCTTCTTCCTCTGTCTTTCTCTATCTTTCTCTAAATGTAGAATTGATCACATGGTATCAGAGCTGATCAATTGAGCTGATCAATTGACAAACGCCAATCACGTCTGTTCCTCTAGTCTTTTCCACTACAAAGCTTCATCTCCAAGCTTCATCTGCTAATCTAAAGATCTTCCACAAGAGTCGTCCTCGTAACCAAGCTTCTCCTTCAAGCTTCTTCCATACCTGGTTCTCTTTTGTAACAGATCTAGAGCAGATTGTGTGTCATTCAATCAATCTCAATAGCAAATCAAGCTCCTATTTGATTTGTGCTTTGTAGGAGATTGAATCTTCAGTTCATCAGCGGCGTCAGATCGCTTGTGAATCTCTTTCAAATCTAGGTATTCTTCTTCAAATTGCTGCAGAACTTGGTATGTTCTGCTAGTTCTTCAAATTTCTCATTTTCTGGAGAATTCTCATCTCATTGGCCACCTCTTCAATCAATTGTGCCTTCTTCTAGCTTTGCTTCACCTTTTTTGATCTTAAATATCGGAAGCTTGATCTCTATCAAGCTTGAGAACTACAACTACTTGTGGAAATCTCAATTTATGTCTGTTCTTTGAGCGAACAATTTGAGAGGGATTTGTTTATAGCTCCTCTGTTTGTCCATCTAAGTTCTTGCTTGATTCAGAAGGAAAGACCACTATGGAGATCAATCCTCAGTTTTCTCTATGGATTCAACAAGATAAAAATGTCCTGTGTTAGATCAATGCAATTCTCTCTACTAGTGTTCTTGCTCACGTTGTGGGGTTTGAGAACATCAGGAGATGTCTGGCTGGCCTTAGAGAAGCAATTTGCATCCTTATCTCGCTCACACATTATCCAGCTGAAAACACAGCTTCAGATGATCAAGAAAGGATCCTCCTCAATCTCATATTACATTCAAAAGATCAAACACATATTAGATAGTTTGGTAACCGTTCTATGTCCAGTTGATACTGAAGATCTTATCATTTACACATTAAATGGCCTTCCTCTTGAGTATGGCCCTTTCAAGACATCAATTTGAACCAGATCTACTCCTATTACAATTGAAGAATTGCATGTTTATTGCTCTATGAAGAACTTAGTTTGGAGTCGGTTAAACAATCAGTCTTAGATTTCAACTCCACTGTCTTGATAGCATCTAAAGAAGATGACAAGAAGGGATCCTCCGCTTCTTCGTTTGGCAGCACCTCTTTATTTCGCAATGCTCATTCTGGCTTTGGTTGTGGCTCTCATGGTCGAGGCCGTGGTAAGGGTGGTAGAGATAATGGCCAAGGCCATGGCACTCACAAAATACCTCCAATAATCAATCTGCATATCCTACGCCCTTTTGCCAGATCTGCAATTGAACCGGACACTCGGCTTTCGGTTGCTACCACAGTATGGATTTATCCTTCCAGGGTAGGCATCCCCCTACGCAACTTGTAGCAATGACTGCCTCATTCAATCCTCCCCATCGAACAGAATTGGCATGCAGATTCAGGCGCTAGTAATCATATTACTAATTATTTGCATAATTTGTCTGTGCATTCAGGCTATCAAGGAAACGAGCAAGTCGCCATTGGTAATGGTCAAGGTCTACACATTATATGCACTGGCTCATCTATTGGTCATTCCTCATCCATAAATTCATTCGAGCTAAATAACATACTACATGTTCTTGATATTTCTTCCAACTTGCTATCAACCAATTCTCCAAGGATAACTATTGTCTCTTTGTCTTTGATTTTGATGGCTTCTCCATACAGGATCGGTCAACATGGAAGATTCATTTCCGAGGATTGAGTAAGAATGGACTGTATCCATTCCCATTGTCTGTGTTTGCATCACCTTTATCTGTCAGCACTTCAACTGCATTTTTAGGAGTCAAAACTACTGTTGGCACTTGGCACCAACGTTTGGGCCATCCAATTAGTTCTGCTTTTTACAAAATTCTTACTCGTCTTTCATTTAGTGGCACTGCTTCAATACCATTTTGCAAATACCGTCAATTGGCTGAAATCAGCAAACGATTTTTTCCTAATTCTCATTCTAACACTAATAAACCCATTGAACTCATATATAGTGATGTTTGTGGGCCTTCTCCTTTGTCTTCTACATGTGGTTTCAAGTACTATGTGTGTTAGGATTTTGAGTGTTGGCTAATTCATGGGTTGGACAAAACTTTGGGTCTTTTGAGTTGTAATTTTTATTTAGACAAGGACTCTGAAGTTAGAAGGTTGGAAGGACTTAGAAAAAAAAAAAACCTGAAAGAATTAGAAGAAGGAAGCTGAAGAAAATATGCTGAAATTCCGGATTAATCTAGAGAGGGGTCCGCTAGAGCGACCACCACCTTCGCTCGAGCGAACAGAGTCGGACTAGCCCAATTCTGAAACAGAGACTAGTCCGCTCAAGCGAACATGTTGACCGCTCAAGCGAACCAGGCGCAGTGATATATGAATTTTGGAAACTTGATATTCTGATTGTGCTCAAACTGATTGTTTCAATCCTAATCAAGTTAGGCAACTTTAAGCACGTCCCAAGGGCTATTTAAAGGACTCAAAGGCTATTGCAAAGAGAGACACCTCATCTCTCAAAGTTTTGAGTTAGAGATTATTATTGAGAGGATTCTTTTATAGAGTTTTTATGAAGTTGTGATGCCAAGTTCTCTAGAGTCAGTTCTTCTGCATCCTTATAGAAGATTATCTTCATGAGAGAAGATTTGAGGAGTCAAGTTCAGTTCTGGAATCTGTTGCAATCAACGGTGTGAAGTCGTTGAAGCGTGACGCGACACAAGGTAACTTCAGTCCTTGGGTAGGGGATATCTAGGGAAGAGAACTGAGTTTCTTGTAATTGCGAGATTCATAGTGCTTGATTTGATCCAGTTCGAATCAGTGGTTTTTCACCCGGTTAGGGTTTTCCACCTTAAATTTGATGTCCTTATGGTGTGTGCTTGTTGATTTAATTTCCGCTGCATATTGTTTATTTCTGCACACTATTGAGTTGATTGCTTGAGTGGACCAATCTAGAAATCGCGGACCCTTAAAAATATCTCTTTCAATTAGTATCAGAGCGAGTTGCACTATCTTATTGTGTCTGATCTTACAAGATTTCTAGAATGGTGCTCAATAGAGAAGGGACATCAACTTCCAAGCCTCCTTTGTTTGATGGTTGTAATTATGCATATTGGAAGCAAATGATGATTAGGTTCCTTAAGTCCATTGACAATGATGTTTGGGATATTGTTGAAGAGGGCTACTCTAGACCAACAATTGTGGTTAATGGAGAAACTATTCCTAAACCTAAAGCCTAATGGACTAAGGATGAGAAGCATACATCCAATTGCAATAACAAGGTTGTCAATTGCATATACAATGGAGTGACTGCTGATGAATTTCGAAGGATTTCCACTTGTAAAACTGCAAAAGAAGCATGAAAAGTCTTACAAACAGTATATGAGGGTACAAACATGGTGAAGCAAGCTAAATTGCAAAGACTGAATAAAGAATTTGAAACCATCGTGATGGAAGAAGATGAGACCTTTGATCAATTTAATGTCAAATTGAATGACATTGTCAATTCTGTTTTTATTCTAGGGAAAGAAATACCAGAACACAAGATTGTCAAGAAAATTTTGAGGTCTCTACCTTCGAGGTTTGATTCTAAAGTTGATGCTGTTGAAGAAAATAAAAATCTGGATACCCTCAAGTTGAATGTACTAGCTGGAAATCTTCGGACGTATGAAGCAAACCGTTTGAATAAAGGAAAATCCAAAGACAAGGATATTGCTTTGAAAGCCATATCAGAATCAAGAAAGAAGCCTGTAAATAAAATTGAATCTGATTCTGACTCTAAGGATGAAGAGGATATGGCTGAGTTTATTAAGTGTTTCAAAAAATACATGAAGACAAAACTAGCCAAGAAAAAGAATTTCAAACCTGAGAAGAAGGATCCTGCAAAAGGGATAAAGTGTTTGGAATGCCAAGGCTATGGTCATTATGCTAATGAATGTGCCAACAAGAAAAAGGGTGTAAAACAAAAGGCTCTCAACACTACTCGGGATGAAGAATCTTCTGAAGAAGAAAATGAAATAGACCCTGAGAATGATCCTTCTAACAATGTAAACGGCAAGTTTGTGGCTTTCATGGCTAAGTCTGTGTCTGACAATGATACTGATGAAGATAATGAAGAAGAGTTGTCAGACCAAGAGAAAGATTAGGAAGAGTTATACCATGCTACTTATGTTGATTGTGTCAAGATGACCAAATATGGTGACAAAATCACTATCAAGTATAAGGCTGCTCAAGAAGGGAATTCTGCACTGAAGAATGAATTGGAGCAAGCGCTTAAACAAGTTCGTCTCTTGGAAAGTCAGAAAATTTCCATGGCTGAAAATTTGACTACTGATGGTCAAAAACTTGAGAAGGCTGAAAAAGAAATAGTGAACCTGAAGCAAGAGATAGTGATATTAAAAGCTGAAAATCAAGATTTGCAAGGAAGATTGAAGATCACTCTGTCTAAGCTTGAAGTCTCAAGCTTCTCTAAACAAGATGAACACTAGTTCGAAGACTCTTACAAACATCTTGTGCAGCCAGAAGTCTCATTTTAACAGAAACGGTCTTGGTTATGATCTTGGTGCATCCACTTCAAATACTTAAGGTAAAAACAGTTTTTATTTCAAGTGTTGCACATGCTACTCCACATACTACACTTTCGAATAATGTGTTGAGTAGTTTCAAGAAAAAGAATGTGTCACAAGCTGCACGCACATCCACTTGTCATCATTGTGGATTAAAAGGACACATTCGTCCCTATTGTAAGAAGCTGCAAAGTGTACCTAAGATCAAGTAATGGCGGAAGAATTCTTCTCCACCTAAGACAGCTCTGATTTGGGTTAGAAAATCTAATTTGCCTAAAGATTTTACTCATACTCTGCTGAATGATCAGATTACACAAATGTAGGTGGCTACATGTAAAATGCCCTGATTAAAGATGTCATGCTCCCACCCCCAAGTGCTGCTACGAAGATACATTCGGGGGGAGTTGCTTTCGAGGGGGAGCTAGTGATCATAATTGACAAAAAGCTACATTTTCTTATTTTTAGATTGTCAATTTATGGACAAAAAGGGGGAGAATGGTGATAGATCAAGGGGGAGAACAAGAAGTTCGACTGAGTCAGAAGCAATGCAGATCTACATTTTCTGATTGCTGATTTTTTTTGTTTTTAATTTCAATGTATTTTTGGTTTCTTTTTGGGTAGATCAAATTGTATTGTCGTAGGGAGTTTTGTCCATGAATTGCCAAAGGGGGAGATTGTTAGGATTTTGAGTGTTGGCTAATTCATGGGTTGAACAAAACTCTGGGTCTTTTGAGTTGTAATTTTTATTTAGACTAGGACTCTGAAGTTAGAAGGTTGGAAGGACTCAGAAGAAAAAAACCTGAAAGAATTAGAAGAAGGAAGCTAGAGAAAATATGCTGAAATTCCGGATTAATCCAGAGAGGGGTCCGCTCGAGCGACCACCACCTTTGCTCGAGAGAACAGAGTCGGACTAACCCAGTTCTGAAACAGAGACTGGTCCGCTCGAGCGAACTGGTTCGCTCGAGCGAACCAAGCGCAGTGATATATGAATTTTGGAAACTTGATATTCTGATTATGCTCAAACTGATTGTTTCAATTCTAATCAAGTTAGGCAACTTTAAGCACGTCCTAAGGGCTATTTAAAGGACTCAAAGGCGATTGCAAAGAGAGACACCTCACCTCTCAAAGTTCTGAGTTAGAAATTATTATTGAGAGAATTCTTTTCTAGAGTTTTTATGAAGTTGTGATACCAAGTTCTCTAGAGTCAGTTCTTCTGCATCCTTGTAGAAGATTATCTTCCTGCGAGAAGATTTGAAGAGTCAAGTGTTAGCTAGAATCTGTCACAATCAACGGTGTGAAGTCGTTGAAACGTGAAGCGACACATAGTAACTTCAATCCTTGGGTAGGGGATATCTAAGGAAGAGATCCGAGTTTCTTGTAATTGCGAGATTTATAGTGCTTGATTTGATCCAGTTCGGATCGGTGGTTTTTTACCCGATTAGGGTTTTCTACCTTAAATTTGATGTCTTTGTGGTGTGTGCTTGTTGATTTAATTTCCTGCTGCATATTGTTTATTTCTGCACACTGTTGAGTTGATTGTTTGAGTGGACCAATATAGAAATCGTGGAACCCTTAAAAACATCTCTTTCAATATTCATTGATGATTTTTCAAGATATACTTGGGTTTTTCATTACATTGTATGTCTGATGATTACTTAGTCTTTGTTGATTTCAAACTGCAAGTTGAGAATATGTGGAGTAGTAAAATCAAATTCTTTAGGTCTGATGGAGGAGGCAATTTTGTGAATACCAAATTTAGACATTTGTTTGGACAAATTGGCATTATTCATCAGAATTCTTGCCCACATACCCCTGAGCAGAATGCATTTCTCATTCAGTTGTACCAGACAGACAAATGCAAGACAAGCTAGGTAGTTGACAGTTGTAACGAACTGGGTTGTTCTAAGCTTAGTTTAGTCATTGATTAGTTATTAATTTGTAACTAGACTTCCTACACATTATATACATATATATATATATATATATATATAGATCTCAGCTCCTGTATCTGATGAAATGAAATGAAAATTTCGTCTTCTTCTTCCTCTATCGTTCTCTGAATGGAGAGTCGGTCACAATAACATGGGTACCAACGAACTTGTTCATCATACTTATTGTACTTGGACTACGAATTAGACGAATTGAGATGTGAGTCAAATGATCCACTCCATTGAATTCTCTGACCCAATAAAGACTCATAAGCAATTAACAATTTATGGGTAGTAAATGTGTGGGGTGATATCTATTAACAATTTAAAACAAACACAAATATACTTGAGTGCAGAGAAACAAGTATTCTTTTCATTATTGCCGGCAGTATCTCAATAGCCTTTTTTCCCCCATTGAGCTTAGATTGCAGGACCTCTGGTAATCAGATTGATCTTTCGTGGATGATGATCAATGGTTCTTAAACACATCCATCTAATCTGGGCAGAATTAGTGGGATGGTGCATACATATGGTTGGGGAGAAGGGGACTCGAAAACCCTTTCATTTAAAGGAAGTTCTCTATTCTTTTACATTGGCCTCCACAAGAATGCTGTATTTTTTAAATTTCTAGTTCTGCCTCTGGCACTGCTTCTAATTGTTTATTTCACTTTTTACCTTACAAAGCCTTCTTGTGAAAGAACTTATAAAGTTATCTTATGTTATCACATAATTAAATGATATTATTTGTGGCAGGGGCGGAACTATGGAGGGGTTGGCTGGGGCCATGGCCCCCAAAATTTCAAAAAAGCCCTTTAGATTACTTAAAATTAAAGCTATTTTTTGCAATGCGGCCCCCACCACCCCTACAAAGAAATTTTTTATTCACAATGGCCCCTCCAATGTCCATATCCCGGTTCCGCCCTTGACTCTTGGGGTGAGTAATTGCCTTCAATAGTCAATAGGCAATTGTTGCAGACAAAGATTGATGGGATTTCATGTTATGTATCACGTAAATAAAGTAATGATGGTTGCAGAATAATATCACAATGAAAATTATATGAGAGATAAATTAAGGATGTCATATAATAGCTTTCTAATATTTAAACCTTATATGTATATAATATAATTAGCTTCTAATCCATTTTAGCATGAGAGAAATAAGAAGAATAGTGAAAAGTAAATGGAATAATAGCGAAGAACAAAGGAAATAGAGAAAAATAAAAGGGACCAGAGAAAATAACCTTTTTGGAGCTATGGATTCCATTCATATACTTATGGTAAAAATCATGGTACCTCATGGCACCGATTTCATTTTCAATGATGAGAACAAAAATAGTTGTTTTTAGGAAGTGGAAGTCTAGTCATTCTAGTAGCCCTATAAGCATAGGAAATGGAAGGAAGACAATGTCACAAACTAAAACATGACATCTAAACTACTAAAATTTTGAGAATATCCACTTTTTTTCATTGTTCCATAAGTCGTTTTCTATTGGCAACATCTTTTTTCCTTTTTTTCTTTTTTGACTTCCTTCTTCTA
The DNA here is from genome assembly GCA_003546025.1 of Camphora micrantha. NCBI lineage: Eukaryota > Viridiplantae > Streptophyta > Magnoliopsida > Laurales > Lauraceae > Camphora > Camphora micrantha. The sequence goes on along the minus strand of QPKB01000006.1, from coordinate 37,246,363 downwards.
TTCCATTCCATTTCACGTGCCATTGTTAGACCCTCTTTCTTTGTAGGGCAGGGATAGTACCACCCGACCACCAATCAGAGGGCACTAGGCCCACTAGATTCCACTTGAAAAAAAGGCCTTTGCATTAGTCAAGATGTAGTGGGGTTACATTAATAAAACCTGATTTAGTCAGGCACGTGTGGGGCCAACTATAGTCTGACAAGATTATATCTTGCTTCAAAAGGTCTAACATTCTAATTAAAATAAGCTTTTATGTGTAACATCTCCAGACACAGTGACATGTATACACATTATAATATATTATAATAAAAAATATTCTAGTGAGAATTAGCTCTCACCTATTACATCAGAATTTTTTTGTGGGGCCAAACTAGCAACTAATTCAAAGTTAGCAACCAATAGGGAACCCCTGATAGTCACTAATCCCAAGGATTGGCACACATCCGAATCGACCGAACCGTTGGATCGAGGGTTGAATATTTTTTTAAATATGAAGCCATGAAACTTGTAGGCCACGGATGAAGGGGATAAGGGCATGAGTTTGGGGTCAAACTTGATACTTGGAGTGGTCCTACATAAATCTTTCCATCTCCCTTGGTCCCATCCCTAAATGAGGTTACAATTGGGTCCAATAAAAAATTCTCATATAATAAGTGAGAACTAATTCTCATGTGAATATTATTTATATAGCTGAAAAGATAAAACTATTTGACAGGAAATGATACATCAAATCAGAATGGATTTTGATTTGAATAAAGATGAGAGACGTTTTACTTTATCTTTAGCTCTTTGGTGGGTCCTCTTTAATAAATAAGTTATGCTCTCTTGCTACCTTCAAATCAAACAAGGACAAGGAGTTTTACAAGAAAAAAGAAGGAAGAACATGAGTTTTTTACATTTTGGAAAGTAAACCATGGAGCTCTTATTCCAATAGCAGCCAAAGGATTCTCAAACGTGGAGGAATGGGACCTGTCATACTCACAAGCCCAAGAAAGGACAGGAGTTGTGATGAATGTTTCAAATGACCAATTCCCAATTTGAATGCCAAACAAGTGCTTATTCTATGGGTTCCTTTTTTTTTTTTTTTTTTTTTAAACGTTGTTTTCTTAATCTTTATTGGATGCTCAAAAGAAAGATTCTCTGGGCCTTTTCAAATAGAGCACACATAGCATGTTTATGGGGCCATTGGTTCAACTTTGTCCGTGAGTATTCTATGGACCCTTTTGGAATTTCTTGGGAACAGTGGGCCCCACAAATAAGATTCTTGGGTACAGACTTAAGATAATTTATGGGCTCTTTTTAGTATGGAACATATTCTCCTGCCGAAGAAATTATCCCAAGATTAACTTAGTATGAAGCTTACAATAATATTAAAATGGTTTTAAGTGTTGTGGCTCTGATATCAGTTACTGTGTCTCTGACACCATTTGTTATGCACATGAATAACTGCAATTGATAATCAAATCAAGCCACGTACACAAGTAGAGATAATATCACATATAGATATTTATGTGGTTATGTAAGATTGTCTACGTTTACAGAAAAAAAAACTCGACTTTCTTAATTAGCAAGCATATAGTTGTGCAATCACGACAACCCATGAGAGAAATTAAGAGCTCTCTCTCTCTCTCTCTCTCTCTCTCTCTCTCTCTCTCCAAGGTTATAGATCAGATCACATTATATATATAATCTCTAATTTCTTAGCCCTCAAGAAAGCCCTTGTACAATTACTAAAATACTCTTAATTCTGAACCTGCTCATTGGCGAACCAAATGAAATAATCTGGTCTCGACTTGGATCCACACAACTCAAGCCATAAGAAAAACAAGCAGAAACCCACGAGAGAGAGAGAGTACTCACCTCTCTCACTCTCTTATATAGTCTAGGGTTATAAATTACATCATATATATAATTTATACTTTCTTAGCCTACAATAAACCCTTTCTAGCCTAAAGAGAATGGGGTACAATTACCAAAATACTCTTAACCCTAAACCTGTTCATAAACCCAACATTATGAACCTTTCTATTAGGGTAGTACTAATTAGTATATTCTAGCAATCCTTGTTACAAAATTAAAATTGCACATGTGTTCCCCACCTTTTTCCTCACCTATGAAGAGCTAAAACCCCATTTAGCTTTTCGTGACTGATCTTATATTATAATAACAAGTAAAAAAAAAAATTAAGGAATTTTCGTGTCCTCTGTCTGTTATCACTTTTATCTTCTTATAGAATTTTCTTTTTTATCCAAATAAAAAAACTTCAAGAGCATTAGAGTGGTAGAGGATTTTTGACAAACCCCATCTTTTTGCTGCATCTATAGAAAAAGATCGCTCTTGCTTCAACTTTGTTAGGAAAAAGGACTCGTGGCCCTTTGATCGATCACACACCTGCATAACCAATAACCTCATTATAGACAATTCCAAGCCTAAAAGGTCGATTCTCCATCAGATACATTGAAAGCTACATCAGAAAAATATATATGCATCCTCTTTTCTATCCACATTCTCATTTTTCGAGGGGTAGCTCGGTTGGCCTAGTACCACGATTTGCTCTTAGAAGTTGAAGGTTTGAAACTATTGGGACACCCTCCTCTGTTTAAAAAGAAAAAAAAAAAAAAAAATAATCCATGTTCCCAAATAATGAGTGTAAGCTATGTTTCTTAGGAAGTAGGGGAATCTCTTACCCCATGCTTTTTAAGTAGAAAACAACACTTATAAAATGTAATCTCTTCCCTGCCTATCAATTTTATACAATATTATGAAATAACTTACATTATTTGGTGTATTCGATGTGGCATGAGCCTTGAAGGTTATGTTGTTTTCTTGACATACATACTATAAAACAATTTAGGTTAAGGTCTTAAAAGCATACCCCATACCGCTCACATGGATGCATGCCAATCATAGAAGCAATGCAAAATCGAAGGAGTATGATTATGTTCTAGGTAATCCAAATATCACTGGTTCTAGGTAATCCTAATATCACCCTTCAAAGCAATGGAGTTCTTGGTTTAAATAGGACATCAAAGGATTTTTTTCCTTTTTGCGTAATTTTTATCAATCATGTTCCAATCCAATCTATCAATTAATGAACAATGAGTGATTCATTGCTAAATAGAATCAAAAGTGGGATTTAACTTAAAGGTAACCCTTTTTATTAGTTTCTATATTTAACTTAAAGGTAACCCTTTTTATTATTAGTTTCCATCTCTCTTTCTATGGATACCATTTTGGCAACTGGGACATGGACAGTAAGTAGACCCCAGGTTGAATTTGTGGTGCCAGAAGACAAGAAATCAAGTCACTAAAAGGTCCCTCACTTTATAAAAAAATTGCTCGTTTATCCTTCTTGACATGGAAATGGCTACTTTTCACTCCCCAAAGCACGTACATATCACATCCATTGTAAGCTTTAACACTCGGCGATGGCTGGTGTCCATGCCTTTTGGAAAGAGTCTGGTTGATTGATACAAGGGGAATTAGATGGTTAGATTCTTTGTAAAGTAAGATATATCCCTTTTATTTTATTTTATTTTATTTATACTTGGGATGATTGACATATAGAGGAATTATAAAGTGAGAGTTATTAATTAATAGGTATCTTTTATTAACTTTAGTGGCAGTGTCATGTTAGATGATCAGATATCAACGAGGACTTGTTTATGCGACAAGAAGATAACATGATCTATGAATTTGTACCTATCTGAGTAGAATTTGAAATCCTCTCTATTGAGAAAAATAATTTATTCTTTTTTTTTCTTTTTGGCACTAAAGAAATGATGTATCAAATGACAAAAGAGAGAGTTGCATAAAAAACTTAGAATAATTTGCTCTTTTATGGTAGAACCCTCTCGTCTCACATGAACTGTTCCCTGAGTTTGTTTGTTTGTGTTAAGTTGAATTATTAGAAATTCTAATTCTAATAAATATATTCATAAAAGTGTTTAAAATTGAATAAGTAATATAAGAAGGATTCATAAATGGCCTTTCAAGTAAATCTTTTTTGATGGAAGATGTATTGAGTTGGGATGGAAAATTAACACAAAACCATCAACATAGAAAATTAAATTCTAGGAAAGTAAGGGCCTCATCTATATCTCCACTTTATATCCTTAACTCACCTCTTTAATTATCATTTATTTATTTATTTATTTTTGAAATCATCAGCATTGAATTTGTAGGGATTCAATTCATTGTAAACAAATGGGCCCTGAAGGATATATATATATATATATAGTGGACAAATGACAAATATCATTTTTAACCTAAAGGGTAAGAGTGTTCATGAGCTAGGTCAGGTCGTGCTAAGGGATATTGAGGTTAGGTCCAACTTTAGAAACACTGGGCCCATATTGGCCCAAGCTTGACACTTGCTGGTAAGTGTCTTGTCAAAGCCCAACCCACCTGAAACTTGTCAGGCCCTATCCCTCCCATTTAGTAAATCGGGTTGGGCTGTGTCGGGCTTTCTATCACTTAATTGTTCAGGCAAATCAATCACTATTTGTTTGAACGGGCCGAGTCGGCTTTTGGGTTCTCCATCACTTAATCGAAGCCCAGCACAAATACTAAATGGCCCCAAGTTTTAGTACTAAAACTTGCGGTCTAAATTCAGCCCAAAGTGGAGCGGGCCGGGATTAGGCCAGGTAAACACTCCTAACTTAAGTCTAGCCACGGAAATACCATAATATTTTTGAATTGAATAACCGTCAAACAATAATAGATTTAACTCTGATTTTTCGTAGATGGTTAATCTCCATAGCCCTTTTCAATTCGAGAATAGTTGTTCACCTCTCAAACATATCATTTATTATAGGAATGATGGAGAAGATTCAGACAAAAACCATCACACAAGTGGTCATTAACCTGAATACCTGATAACTCCCATGAGGTTAGTAGAATAAAATCATTCTGCTTCAATTATTCAAGATTATAATAACATGGAAGACTATGGCCATGGAAGTCAATTTTCTCTGCGTCCTACTTCATTGCGAAGATGGTTGTCATCATGTTTTCGAATTTGATTGAAACAAACTTGTATCATCATCAAATACGTACATGAAGGTTTTGGTCATGACCAATAATGATTTTTTTTTTTTTTTTTTTTCATATGAAGTTCAAGATTAGAAATATATATTTTTATCGGTACAAAGAAATTTGAAATATATCAAAAACGTCATTCTCATGATCATCGCTTTTATATTCTCTTTCGCTACTTAATTACATATAAACCGCTCTCAAATCAATTAAAAATCAGGGATTTTTTTTTTCATTGTTGTTTTGTTTTTTGAGTTTTTACTATATATATATAGTTCTAAAAAAGGCAGAGACAAACTCAGTTGTTCATATATTGATACATCAGCTGATGCTATATTGCTTTTGGCTAATACAATATATTCTAAAACTAGAGGTGTAACTATATTGGGTAAAATGTGAATGTGCAGCAACCAACCCAGGCAAAAGTGAAATTTGGTTGAGTTTCTTTGGGTTCGGGTTGAACCCAGGCATATATATTGGAACTCACATGAAATTTGAGTCGAGACATGGTATATACACTACATTATATGAACAATATATTTATCGGCTGATATGGGAGAGAATAGTAAACTATCATAATCCTAAACTTAATATAATCTTTCAGCCAGGGCCGATCCATTGGGTCCCTCCCTCCATGGCACTGGTTGCTTTGATTGGGTGTGCTTCCGTCGTCCTCGCGCCCCCAAGTATGCCTCCACATCGTTCTCCACCTGAGTACACTTGAGAAATACTCTAGCAGTGTTGGGGGGTCAATCCCTGGCACGTCAAGTGAGAAGTGGTGCCTCTCATGACTAAGGCGTCTCATGCTCTCAATCTCTATGTTTTTTTTTTTTTGGTAAAACTGGAATTTCATCAAAACCAAAAAATAGGACGGGGAGAGAAGAAAAAACCCACCCCACCTCAAAAAAAAAAAAAAAAAAAAAAAAAAAAAAAAAAAAAAAGGATACTTGAAGCCCTCTCCCAACCTACATCCTTCCTAGTAAGCAAAGCTTAGCGAGTCTATGAGCCTACCCATTTAGAGCTTTGGAGGATATAATCAAAGTTTACAGAAAAAAAAAAGGAAGCCAGAGATTTAATGTCTAAAATAATTTGATTTATGGATTAATCAAAGTCTCTTTTTAAGGCTTGCATCACTTCTTTAACATCCAATAAGAGATGAAGCCTAACAAAGCCATTCCTCCATGCCTTCTACGACGCGACTAAAGACTGCCCTCGCTTTGGCATCCTTAGAAAAGATGACTTTGAGCCCTTCGATAGCACCTGCATCTACAATAATGCCATTTAATATCATCATGAATCCAAAGGAAGCAAACGGTGCTCCTTAGCCTTAGAGGCAACATCTTAGAAGACTATAATATCTTCTCTGATTGAGATCACAAAAGGGATCATAGTATGACTCCTATCTTTTCTTAAGGCATGCTCCCTATATATTATGACTGGTGGGATCCTTAAGCATCTTATTGACTAATTAATGATCTTTGAGGGATATCATGATTGACCTCTATTAATAAAGTCATTCCTACCTTCCCAAATAGTCCGCCATGTGTATAGGATCCACATTTTTGAGTGAGCATCCCCAGGAGTAGAAGTTAGGTGGCCTTGCTCACATGAATTCTTCCACCATTTCTTTAAGTCCATATTGTGAATAGTTACAGGACAAAGGCCCCATTGCGAGTCGAGCTAGCCCTCTTTAGTAAAATCACGCAACATAAGAGCATGTCCAACTGAGTCCTCCACCTTTTTACAAATAGGACAATTATTACCAATAGAGTTAATCTTAGATTTAACAATACCTCTTACTGGAACAACATTTCTGAGGCAATTCTGGCCAAACATTAGAACCCTTTGAGGAAGTGGAAGTTTCCATAAAGCTATCCAATTTACCATCTCAATGATATTAGAATAATTTCTGCTGCAAATTGAAAGAAATGTTGGTCTTAGATGTCTATTAGAACCGAACTCGCCGATAACTTTTGTGCGTTCCAGTGTGAAATAGATCATGCGAACTCGTTGCGAATACTCTTAGATCTACCGGATGATCAATCAAGAGTTCTTATCTCTCTTATATAGAACAATCACTAGGAGTCACGACTACTACGACCTCTACCTCTCCTAGAATTCCACATCTCTTGACCAGCGTGAAAATTCTGCCAAACTGGGAATCTGATCCTGATGCAAACTCTACAGCCAAGAGTTTGATCCTTTCTAATTCTAGTAGATCAAGACTTATTAGGAGTTCATCCGTGACACACCGCCGAGCTTGATACTAGCGTGGGCCCCAAGGCAGTCTAGCCACACAACTTTCGAACACAAATTAATCTATAAGCTGATTTAGTAGTAAGTTACCCATTTTTTTTGAAAAGGGCCAAACTAGTATAAATTTTGCTAAGGGTTGTTAAAGAAATCTTTGAGAGAATTAGAATCTCATATTTTATTTACATTCTACATAATCCTGAGGGATAGCTCAGTTAGCCTAGGACCACAGTTTGCACCAAGAGGTTGTGGGTTTGAAACTGCACTACCACACTAGGGTCACAAGGGCATTTTATCTGGCTTTCTCTCCTCAACCCGTAGGGATTATTCTGCCCAAAGGACTGGGAACCCTACGTTATAATTTTTTTTTGCATTCCATAGATCTTTGACTTTGAGATCTGGGTTAAAAATAGAAGAAAAGGACCTTCTCAAACTATTTTTTGCAATATAATTCCAAACAAATATATTATTTTCATTGCCTATTATCCATCCTACCTTTTCATTTATAAAATCAACCCCCTCAACAAGCTCTTTCGAAAACCATAAGTTGCCATTTTTGGAATTTTGCTTCCCAGAAGTTACTTTTGGGACAATATTCTGCCCTTAAAACTTTTGAGCGAAGGAGGTCCTCGTTACTTAGATATCTCCAGCATATTTTGGGTAAGAGAGCTAGATTATTATTTTTGGTGTCTCTCACTCCTAAGGCCCCCTCAGAGATAGGCCTACATAATTTAGCCTATTTAATGGTATGAGATTCTCTTTTCCCCTCAATCTCATCCCATCAAAAAGCTCTTAGTGTTTTATTAATAATGTTTGTAGTTTTATTTGGGAGACAGAGGACTGTCACGTTATAAAAAGGAATTGCAGAGGCCACAGACTTGTCTAAGGGGCTTCTATCAGCTTGAGAAAGTAAGAGGGTTTTCCGTGAGCTTATTCTCCTTTTAGTTTTATTAGTGAGCTTCAAAGCTCAAAATCTTATTTTTCTAATGGACAAAGGATTACCTAGATATTTTTTTCATTCTTATCCGTGACTTTCATATCAAGTATCAGACCAATACAATTTCATTTTTTTTTTTTTTTTTTTTTTGCATGCCCCCTTGGTAAAATAAAATGGGGATTTGGGAAAATTAATAAGTTGGCCTAAGATGTCACAATAATCTTCCAACAGCTTTTTAACTTCCTAGCTTCTTTGAGACTAGCATTACAAAAAATAAATCTATTATCTGCAAAAAAAAGAGGTGTGAAATACTAGGGGGCATATCTAGATACTCCAATAGCTTGTTTGGCTCCCATCTCTTTAGCTTTAATGAGCAACTGAGACAAAAATTCAGCCCCCCAATTACTATGATCAAGTAAAGGGAGAGGGAGTCTCCTTGTCTTAACCCTTTAGATGTAAATAAACTTCCAAAGGGGTACCCATTCAATAGAATAAAGTAGGAAACAGAGGACTGCATTCCTTAATAAGATGGATAAATTCATCTTTGAAGCCAAAAGCATAGAGAATCTACAGTAAAAAAATCTCACTCTGTATGCTTTGGCAATATCAAGCATAAGGCCCATAGTTTTACTTCTTTTCTTATTGGATTTAAAGGAATGAATCACTTCGTGGGCAACAATATAGTTGTCACAAATCAGACTTCCTTTCAAAAATGAAATTTGGGAGGGGCTAATGATAAAGAACATCTTTGAGTATTAGCAATCACTTTGGAGATAATTTTATACACAGCATTGCATAGACTTGTAGGCTAAAGTCATTAATGCTAGTGACTTGGCTTTTCTTAGGGAACCAGACTGAAGGTTCTAAAAATAATAATAAACGAAAAGTTGTATTTGAAGAAATATTGAACAATATTCACAATATAATCACTAGCAATATCCCACATATGTTATGGGCGGGTGGGAGATTCCCTGGGTTATAAAAAAAATAAATATTTATCCCACATATGTTGACAGAACTTTGTTGGATACCCATCGGGTCTTAGAGAATTTAGAAAACCTTTAAAGACAGCGTTTTTTGTTTCTTTTTCAAAAGGGACTCCTACAAGTTTGTTGTAGGGGTGTAACGGTTCGGTTAACCGTTCATTTTGGGAGAACTGTTAAGCAAACTGTGAAATACGGTTTTTAATTTTAAAAACCGTAACTGTATCCGAAAAAATCATTAGAAACTGAACTGTGGTTAACCGTTAAAAACCGTAACCGAATTGTATTTGGAAAAACCATTAAAAATCGTTAAGAATTATATACATATTTCATTTAGGCCCTTTTTTATTATTATTAGTATAATAGTACGGTTAACTGTGTGCCGGTTAACCGAATCGTATTTTACGATTCAATTCTGTTAATAACCGTGAGTCAATACTGAAAATCGTAACCGAACCGTGAAATGCGGTTTTCCAATTTTAATAATCATAACCGAACCGTGAAATACTATTTTTAACCGTGGTTCAGTTTGGTTAGATGGTTTTCCAATTTTCTTTTACAGCCCTAGTTTGTTGTTTTGATTAAGAGAGATGATAAGACTTACCAGATCTTTAACCAATCCCAAATCTTTGGGACCCATAGATTTCGTGATGGCTTTTAAGTGATTTCAGAATCCAGCCCCTATGTCAACCCTACTGTTAAGCCAAACCCCAACATTATTTTTTATTTTGTAGATTTTGTTTCTTCTCCTATTGATAGGATTAGAGTGGAAAGAAATTGTATTTCTATTACCTTCATTAAGCCATAGGTTTTCTAGATTTCTGTCTCCAAACTCCAAAGACCTCCTCTTTGACTAAATATTCATTTAGTTTAGTGCTTAGTTCCAAAATCGACTCAAATTCAGCTCTAGTGGATTTGATGACTCCCTCCACTTTTCCTATTTTCTCTTTGTTCCATTTCCTCAGGTCTCTACTTAAGAAAGATAGGGTCATATATATATATATGGGGCCAGCTCTCTTGAGCTGTAGCTTATTTTAAGCTAAACTGGATCGTACGGAAAGCACGTGTGACATGGCATAGTTCCTTGTCTTCTGCAACAGATCTGAGATGGTGTAAGAGTTTTAAGTGGCTAATTCATTGGGTTATGGACAAAATCGGGACTCTTAAGTTGTAAATTTTATTTAGAAAGGATTGCTCAAGATCAACTTACAAGAAGCACAGTCGTTCTAGGAATTGACAGAGTTCGCTCGAGCGATGCTCCATCCGCTTGAGCGAACCCATCACAGAAGCTTCATCGCTCGACCCAATATAACTATTCGCTCGAGCCATCATCATTCTGCGCTGAATGTCTGAAGACAGAACAATTCGCTCGAGCGAACTCCTTGTCCGCTCGAGCAAAGCTGAGAAAGTTGTATTTCATCCGGAAACTCCTTCATAATTTCTCTCAAGACGATTTTCCTATCCTAATCATATCACAAGTCTTGAGATACGAATTTAGGTTTATTTATAGCTCTCTCTCTCTCTCTCTCTCTCTCTCTCTCTTCCCAAGACACCTCTGATCAAGAATACATCCCTGGTGAAGATTTTGAGAGATCCATTCCTTTCCCCCAAGGCTTTAAGTTCTGCTACGTTGAAGATCAAGTTTTGGGATTGATTCCATCATGCTTTCTTGAAGGCGGCTTTGCTCAAGTACGGTGAAGATTAACAACGGGTTGTCGACAGGATCAAAAGCAGTTCTTAGGTTGAGTCAACAACTGTGAAAGGGTTGTAAATAATTTTGTAATCTTCGTTATTATATAGTGCTTCGTTGTCTGTTGGCCTCGACAGTAAGGCCTGTGGTTTTTTCCCGAGTAGGGTTTTTCACGTAAAAATTGATTGTCCTTCTCTACTTGTAGTTTGATTGTTTTTAATTTAGATTAGGTCTAATTATTAGTTTAAACACGGGAGATTGATATTTAATAGAGATTTGGTAATTGGGACTTCTGCATGTGTCAAGGCTGGTTTTTCAGAAGGTGGGTTCCGAGATGCATCTGCTCTACTTCTATGTCTATGTCTGCAACAGATCCAAACCACAACGACATGCGCCCCACCTCTATGATTTGCTTCGATCGCGCCCGCCCCACTTCAAGATTGATCTGTAAATCAAAGATTGATACTCTGAGCCTCTTTCCTTTCACTGCGATTTCTCCGATCTCTACAAGGCACAAGTACGATATCAGTGGCCCCATGTCGTCCCATCCCTTCCTTCTTCGTTTCTAGAGAACGGAAACACCAAGACTATTTACCTCTAGTTGCCTTCTCCGCCTGCGACTATCTCTACTCTGATTGACACCAGTGGGCAGTGGCCCTCCTTCGATCTGGTTCTTCTCCGGCTACAGTGCACCGACGAGCCTAGATTCGACTGTGCCACGATCATTTTCTTTGGTGCTAGTGGCCAAATCCAACACTAATCTGGGTTCTGCAACCAAGAGCCTTTGCAGCCTCTCTGCAAATCGGCAGAACCCCAGGCACTGGCCTTCCTCCTTCGAGTCCAGCGACCGTCAACAAAGACAGTGAAATACTTGGATGTGAATGCTACAGTAAGACATAAAAAGAAGTCCTTGTAATGTAAGCAACGATGCATAAGAAGAAACCGAGCAATTACGTGGAAATCTGGCATCAGGTAGTCTGATCCTCTTTTTCTCTCAGATTGTGCAGAAGACCAGGTAGTTGAAACTTCCAAAAAAGGGGAGTATCCCTCACCCTATGATGAGAGATAAATGCACATGAATGTCCCCCATATGTATGAATGTCCCCCATCTACATATATGTATGTCCCCCATATACATATATGTATATGGGGGACATTCATGTGCATCTATTCATCATTATAGGGTGAGGGCACTTTCCCTTTTTGTACATGAATTATGGAAGTGTACCTCACCCTATGTACTTGAAAATTCTCTTCTGTACTTGAAAATTCTTAATTATGGAAGTGTCCCTCACCTTATGGTGAGAGATGATGCACGTGAATATTCTCCATACATATATATATATATATATATATATTTCCATTCACCCCATTTGCTCTTTGCCAACTACATTTGATCAAATTCTCAGACCTCTTCTCTTAACCACATATTATGAAACCCAAACAACCATTGTAGTATGGGGTTCCTAGGGTTTGTGAATAGCAAAAGTGAAGAGTGATCAGGCCCGCCAGCTGTTCCTAGGGTGGTTTTAGGAAAAATATTTTGCCATTCAATGTTCATCACCACTTTATAAAGCCAATCTTTAATATGAAGCAAACCCTTTCCTCTTATCTGACCAAGTGAACAAAGGACCGTTAGAACCCAAATCGAGCTCATATGTAATCCAAAAGCAAATCGAGTTGCCATATTAATCGAACATGAAATTGTGTTCCTGTCCAAACCTAATTCAAAACCCTCTCAACCTGACTTGCACTCACTCAGGTAAGGGAATTTAAAATAGTAGTGTAGTTTAAGTCAACATGTTTGGATTAAGTTGAACTTGATTTAAATTTAAGTTGGTTTATTCTTGGATGTTGATGGTTCGAAACTGCACTATCATATTGGGGCCACAGGGGATTTACCACGCTTCCTCTGAATCCGTAGGGATTAGTCCGACCCAAAAAAACTAGGACACCCTTCGTTATCCAAAAAATAAAAAATTAAGTTGGTTCAATGCCCAACCCGACTCGCCGGAGTTAGACCCAAATTAAAAATCATGGTTGTCACATGTTATTCCCTCTTGGAGAAGGAAAGAAACCCATCCTCTCATGGCTGACATGATATTTTTGGTGGTACTTGAAACAGCCATCAATTTTGGGACATGATGTTTTTGGTGGTACTTGAAACAGCCATCAATTTATGGGACCTGGGACCTTGATACTTATGAATGGTTGTATGGTGTGCTGCATTGTTGCTTGTTCCGTGTCTTCTCAGAGGAGCGTAATGGCTGGAGTGGTTGGTGAACTTGTCATAGCAAATAAACTAATAATCGAAGGATAATGTATGCAGTTGGTGTGGTGTTTCCATCTTTTGGGGAAAGTAGACGAATTTGATGGAAAGAAAACAATTATATGGCAAATCACCGGAATGGTAGTGTTGACAGGTGACATGGGAGTAAACTACTTAGTTTCCTTGTAATAGCAATTGTGGCTATAATACCTACAAACTTCCATCATGTTTTTGCAGTCTTTGGACTAATTATTTAGAAAAGGATTGATTGATTGTTGTTAGCTATCCAACAAAAAATCATTAAAATGGTCTACTTTGTAACTTTGATTACGATTTAGATAGATAGATATATGAAAATTATTCACGTGCATACGTCACTCACCCACCGACTTTATGATAAATCCAAATCATCTACAACACACATGAGACTCCCTAAATGAGACTAGATCCAAATGACAACACCCATTTCACGGATGGTCAGTTGGGGTGATTTTTAAGCAACAAGGCTAATTGGAACTGTTGGATAGTTGACTATACGATCACACAATTTTGTTGAGGGTGAGTAGTTTTGATTGAGCAAAGATGCAGGATGTAGTAGGTCTAATTCAATCGGGTTGGGCCAGTCAAAAGGGCTAGCCAAAAATCTTTTCTTGAGGGGTACATGAGTGAAGAAGTATCTGAGGAGAGGTACGTTATTTGATTACAGCTTGTACAAGTTATCTGCCCCTTGACCAACTGGTCCGAACTAGTCTTGGGAACATTGATACACTTACCAAATCCAGGGAACTTGTAGACTCCAGGGATGGATCCGAGCTTTGATGTGAAGTTAGATAATTAACTGGGCTGGGCTTGGATAGTCTTTGCATGGCTTGACCAGCCCATGGAAACTGCTACAAGAGACTACTAACTGTGATTCCCGCTTTGATTAATATTGGCTATGGGTCCATGACTCCATGTAAATGTAGAGACATATACCACTTTACTGGTCAGAAGATCTCACATTCGACAATGAATATATTAGCAACTCCTTAGTTCTCTAATAGATAGATGATTATTGATTACCTAACTATTTAATTTTATGTTAAGATCATAACACGAAAACGCCTAAGCAGGGCTCGGCCAGCTCTGAAAGCTACTAGGACAAGTCTTGACTGAGTTTTCAAAAGTCATGTACAGGCCCAGGTCTAGTCTGCTTGCCCAATCTATTACGTAAAGCCCAGCAATAATTGTCCCAGATTTTATTAGTCTTGACTGATTGGGCTAAGCCTTGGCCCTAAGCTCATGTAGCGGCCCAATAATATGGTGCGAACAAGACCAGGTCCTGTTACTTATCCAAAGGGACGGACTAAGACCTGATTCCCAGCAACCTCTACTTTTTGAGGCCCAGAAAATAAGCCAGAGCTCAAGTTAACAGACTTGACTAGTTGCATTCTGGAGGATTCTGATAATTGTAATTTGGAATTTGGGGTCATCTTGGTAAGAGAATTTGATGAAATTTCATATAAAACATAACAGCCATTGTTTTTTTTTTTTTTTCTAAAACCTTGAATACATCAAAGGGTGTGTGAAGGAGCAACAGAAGATTGATGTGCTCATTGCATTTGATTTTGATTTTTTATTTTTTGGTAAATGATGTTGATTCTTATTAATCTTCAAAAGGATCCACTGATATTGCCACCATTTGCATTTTACAGAAAATCGCTTCTCAACTTAGATCCTAGTAAAATTTGTTTTTTTATATCCATGCCAGGGGGGCTGGGACCATGGTTGTAACAATACATGTAGGAAGAGAGCCCCTGCACATGCAAAAAGGAAGCCCGCCCACACATGGATGAAAGGAACCACACAAGTGGAAAACGGCAGGAAGCCCGAGGACTTAAAAACCCTAGGCAGTGGGTGAGTTACCGGACGTTGCTATCCAATTGAGAAGGGATGTTAATCTGGCCCTTTGATTCGGGAGGCGGGCTGGCCCGGCCTGGCCCACAAAAGCCCGCATAGCGAGGGCTTTATTTTTTACCTAAAAGCTTGAGGGTAGGGTATGGCCTAATTTTGAAATGCTTGCAATTCCTTGAGGGCCCGAGCTAGGGCTTGACTCAGCCCGGCCCGTTGTCTATTAATATATAAAATTAATATTATATTAATGAAAGGTTCAATGCTTTCCCACTCCCCACCCAAAGTCTTGATTCAATTAGTGTGTTCATCAATGTAATGTAATGTAATGGTTACCACATGAAAAATTGCCATGCAACTATGCAAGAAGCATTCCAAGTTACCAACGAACACTCATTGACACCCATTGTGTGGAGAGGATTACCAGCCCACAAGCTTTTGTGGGACTAGATATCTATGGTCTCAAAATTAAATCCAAAGCCTTTCTCGGCCATAGTATTTTTTTTTTGTTTTTTTTTTTAACAAATCTGAGCACTATGGGTACGTACACTTTCAAATAAGTACATTTGATCATCCACCTTCACTCTCTTGTAAGAACGAATGACTAGAAGGCATTATCAGATTACACCAACAAGCATACACCACCACCAATAATCGGATGCATCAATCAATACCCCGGCTAGGGAGTATTTTTGTAGTCTCATAGTTATAGGTTTGATGCTTCTGGTTTTTAAAAAAAGTAATACTAAGTACTTCCATACTTTATGAATAAAGACCATTCTTTTAAAAAAAGGTAAAAAAATTTAAAAATAACAAAGCTATTACTTAAGTCTTTTTATAAAAAAAAAAGGTCACGTTTTCCCATTCTTGCTACACCCCAGACTTTATACATTTGATGGTTATTATCAGTCCTGTTCGGCGCACGCGCGCACACACATATATATCTATATTACTAAGGGAATGTATATTCCTTTTGTTTAACCACAAGGCTCCAGGTGTCGGTATCTCATCTCTCTCCACTCTCACTAACCAACCCACATAACTTCTTAAAAAAAAAAACCACTATGTAACTTCTTAACTATTACCTAAAACCTAAAATAGGTACTCTCCCTCTCTTTGATCAGGATGGTGGGCCAAACAGGGCCCACATCGCACAGGTCCACCACATAACGGGTCTCCAGTGGGTTTTCCTTCGGATTCACGGATCGGATGGACTATTGGGTGGCCCACTTGGATTCCGATATCAACGTAAGAAACTGAATGGCCCAAACAATGACTGAAACTTTAAAAAAAATATTTTCGCTTCTTAATTGCTTTCTAAAACACGTACTCTCCCTTTCTCTCATCAGACGTTTGATGGTGGGCCAAACAGGGCCCACCTTGCACGGGTCCACCACCTACTGGGTCGCCCATGGGTCCTCCTTTGGATCCACGAATCAGATGGGTCATCCGGTGATCCACCTGAGTTCTGGTATCAACGTAAGAAACTGAATGGCCGAAACAATAACTGAAACTTAAAAAAAAAAAAAAAAAATTCCCAATTCTTAATTGTTTCCTAAAATATGTACTCTCTCTCTCTCTGATTAGACACAGGATGATGGGCCAAATAGGGCCCACATCGCACCGTTCCACCATATAATGGGTCTCCGGTGGGTCCTCCTTCGGATCCACGGATCAGATAGGTCATCGGGTGGCCCACCTAGGTCCCGGTATCAACGTAAGAAACTGAATGGCCCAAACAATAAATAAAACTTAAAAAAAAAAAAATAAACAAACAAAAACAAAATCCCAATTCTTAACTATTTCCTAAAACACGTCATCTCCTTCTCTCTGATCAGATGAAGGATGGTGGGTCAAACAGGGCCCACCTCCCACAGGTCCACCACCTAATAGGTCTCCGGTGGGTCCTCCTTTAGATCCACGGATCGGATGGGTCATCGGGTGGCCCACTTGGGTCCCGGTATCAACGCAAGAAATTGAATGGCCTAAGCAATGACTGAAACTTTTTTAAAAAAATTACCACTTCTTAACTGCTTCCTAAAACACGTACTCTCCCTCTCTTTGATCAGATGCTTGGTGGTGGGCCAAACAGGGCCCACCTCACACGGGTCCACCACCTAATGGGTGGCCCCACCTCCTCCTTCGGATCCACAGATCGGATGGGTCATCAGGTGGCCTACTTGGGTTTCAGTATCAACGCAAGAAACTTAATGGCCCAAACAATGACTGAAATTTAAAAAAAAAAAAAAAAAACAAACAAAAACAAATTCCCAATTCTTAATTGTTTCCTAAAACACGTACTCTCCCTCTCTCTGATTAGACGCAGGATGGTGGCCCAAATACGGCCCACATCGCACTGGTCAACCACATAATGGGTATCCAGTGGGTCCTCCTTCGGATCCACGGATTGGATGGGTCATCGGGTGGCCTACCTAGGTCCCGGTATCAACACAAGAAACTAAATGACCCAAACAATGACTGAAACTAAAAAAAAAAAAAAAAAAAAAAAACAAAAACAAAATCCCAATTCTTAACTGTTTCTTAAAATACGTCCTCTCCTCTCTGATCAGACGCTGGATGTTGGGCCAAACAAGAACCAACTCACACGGGTCCACCACTTAATGGTTCTCCGGTGGGTCCTCCTTCGGATCCACGGATCGGATGGGTCATCGGGTGGCCTACTTGAGTCCCAGTATCAACACAAGAAACTGAATAGCCTAAACAATGACTGAAACTTAAAAAAAAAAAAAAAAAATTCCCACTTCTTAACTGCTTCGTAAAATATGTCATCTCCTTCTCTCTGATTAGACGCTAGATGGTGGGCCAAACAAGGCTCACCTCGCACGGGTCCACCTCCTAATGGGTCGTTGGTCATCTTTCGGATCTACGGATCGGATGGGTCATCTGGTGGCCGACCTGGGTCCCGGTATCAACGCAAGAAACTGAATAGCCCAAACAATGACCGAAACTTTAAAAATAAAATAAAATTCCCGCTTCTTAACTGCTTCCTAAAACACGTACTCTTCCTCTCTCTGATCAGATGCTGGGTGGTGGGCCAAATAGGGCCCACCTCGCACGGTCCACCACCTAAGGGGTCGCCGGTGGGTCCTCCTTCAGATCCACGGATCGGATGGGTCTTCCGGTGGCTCACCAAGGTCCCGGTATCAACGCGAGAAAATCAAGCGGAACAGTTGTATGGCCTAAACAATGACCGAAATTTAAATAAAAAAAAAATAAATTCCCACTTCTTTACTCAGGATTAACGTACTAGCCACGATATTTCATTATAGGCAGCAACACCACCTTAGTAAGGTGGATATCATTTTACACCTACCCTAGCAACACCTCGTGCTAGGGCACGTTATGAACCTATTGAAACAATATTAATATACAATAAAACATGTATCCGTCTAAGTGTTGCGAGGGCAATAACCCGTGCCCGATCAGAGTATATTAAATATCAATGTTATCATTCCCTGCATAAGGCCACTCAAATGATTTGGTCCTCCTTTGATTATGTCGACCACAATACTCTTAGGTCATTTTGCCTTCCTCTTCGGATCCCCGTTGGTACAGGAAACTGATTTTCATGCGTTGATACAGGGACGCAGGTGGGCCACCCAATGACTCATCTGATCCGTGGATCCAAAAAAGGATCCACGGGTGACCCAGTTGATGGTAGGCCATCAGAGAGAGAGGGGAGAAGAAAAAATTCAGTGGTCTGTGCATAGCACGGGGGTTTTGCTAGTGTGTGTGTGTGTGTATATATATATATATATATATGGAAAATATTCATGTGCATCCATCCCTCACCATAGGGTGAGGGACACTTCCATAAATGAGAACTTTCAAGTACAAAAGTGAATTTTTCAAGTACAGAGGGTGATGTACACTTCCTTGTCTTCATGTGCAAAAAGGAAAAATACCCTCACCCTATGGTGAGGGATAGATGCACATGAATGTCCCTCATACATATATATATATATATATATATATGGTAACACCAATATCATTTCATTTTTTTTAGCCCTGACTTGATCCTAGCCCTTGAGGGTAGGGTAAGGACTCAGGTATTGTAGGCTCGCTGAGTGCCATGGCTCGACCTAGGCCCAGCCCACATATAGGATGGTAGGGTAAGGGCGTACCTTGATAGCCTTACAACTGAGCCAGCCCTTGGGAGGAGTCTTTTATACAAAGGATTCCTTTGATTAGCTAGGAAACAACCAATCCTCAAAGAGGATCTCTCGGGATAGTTCCAAGTTTGGCAAACACAGAGGAGTCCTACCATTTGCATTATATGTCATCCAGCGGTTATAGAGTTTTTGCAAATTTCTTATAGTCCATGTAAGATCATGGGCTGAAATATTACATCATAACAATTCTTGGCTCTCTGGAGAATGTGAATGGTTAGATCTTGCAAATGGGGGCGATAAAATTAAAAAAAAAAAAAAAAACATATTTTCTAGGATCTGTAACATTTTGCAAATATCTCAAAATTCATGATGGATCAATGGCTGAAATTTGAGCCCCTAGCTGTGTGTGGTCTTTTGGATATGATGAACGGCTTGGATCATGGTTTTGGGGCCCATAAAAAAAAAAAAAAAACATAAAGCACTTACTGCTGCATAATCCCATTTTTGCACTATGGGAGATCAACGATAAGAAATGTTTAATAGACACTTTCTCATGATCCATGAAGAATAACGTTGTCAAATTTGACCTAATAACTGTCGTGGGCTTTTTGATGAGTTTTAACGGTTCAGATTGTTCAAATGGGTCCCACATAAGTCTATAAATTAAAATCTTAGTATGAACGTTTTTACAAATATCTCAAAATCTGCGAAGAATCAACGGCTAATACTTGACTTCCCAATCATTTTGGGCTTTTAAACAACATTACTGGTTCATATCTTAATTGTGGGCCGAAAAAACCAAAAACTTGAAAAAGAAGGTGACCCCTAAAGAACTGAACGGGTCACTGTAGCACCGCATTCCCTTCCTTTCGTTGATTCTTTCTTTCTGACGAAGGAGGGTCTGACTGGGCATATAATAAAAAACACGAATGCACAGAATCCTTCGTGTGGTTTTCCTTACATTACCAAATTTGGATTTTCCACATTATCACAGGAAAGCTACGAGGAATCCTCTATGGGGATAATTACCAAACGTGCTCTAGTATAAGGTGATTTTCATCTCGTGACTGATATATATATCTGTATTTTTTTGCTTTGTTCTTTTGATTCTAAAAGAAAAGAATGTGATTGAGAGAATATAGAAAGATGAAAATAATTTATTTATCTTCATATTTAATTTATTTTAAAGTGTTTTAGAAGCAAATAAATAACAACATATAATATAATATAAGGTGGTGAACATAACTACATAAGTTTCAATACATTTTTTTTTTCACAAACTGAATCTATAAATCAGTCGTTCTAAAAACCTCTGCATATCGAGGGGTATGATTCAGTTTGGATTCACTATCATGATATACTGTCTAAAAGAACATGAGAAGTACTTCAGCTTGAAAAATTAACTGGTCAGTTTTCCAGAAAAGGAGAAAAATATGATCATTTCTGGTCAGATTTGAGTTCTGAGTCAAACATGTTTTTCAGCAAGTGTTGGAATTTTCTTATTATTAATTTAAGTTACTCTGCAGTCCTGCATTATTTGCATCATTTGGAAACATGTCAAGTTTGAAGCGCACTAAAGCATCCTCACTATCTTTAGGACGTGATTGTTTGCATTAAAATATATAGAAATTGAATACATAGGGTAGTTGATAATGGAGATCAAAGGTGAGTTTTCCAAAGGAGAAGCATCAAATAGCAACTTCTCGTGATTTGATTCCCCTAAAAAAATATGTTATTTGATGTTCATGTTTGAGAATTCACCTTTAATCTTCAATTCATTTTAAACTCATATATTCAATTCATTATTCGTATATGTATTCTAATGCAAAGTTCATTTTAGGAGTCTATTTTGCTTATATACAGTGACATTGCAAACGAAATTCAATAGAGTTCATCAACTTTATTCGCCAATTAAAGAGGTTTTTCTCTTATCGTACTAATGAAAATTCTGAGATTTGTCTCTTTTGGGAGATGGTGATCTTCTCATTTAGTTTCCATCCTATTAATAGATGCAATAAGAGATTACTTGATGAAGCCAGATATAGCTGGGCATCAGCAGAATTTAATTAGCCAAATTAGGGACTATTTTGCTCTAATACAAGGCTCTTTTCTTGTGCAAGATGAAATAGATATATCTTATTACCTACTTTTGGAAAAAAAAAAAAAAAAAAGATATCTTTTTACCTGTGCTGATTGATATGTTTTTGTGCTTCACATTCTACACATCCACATATATGTACTAGAAAACTAGACCTCCCCCACTTGGCCACTAGGTAGTTAGCTAATTATGCCTTCCAAAGAGTTCAATTTGAACAATTTGCAGTTTGATTCATAAATTGTTCTCATTAAGGTTTTTCTAAGGTAAGTGCTATTAATTTATTACGGGGCACACCTAAGAAATCAAAGCTGCATAAAAGCACCACTAACACTGGTCAGTCCATATCTAACTCCAATCGAGAGTTGGCCCCATCCCAAGATTAATGACTACTTTAATTTTCCTTTCAATTAGGTCATTACACATGATCAATATAATGACGACCCCAACTTTCACTCCTGCGGTAAATAAATGCTACGATAGTTATTTTAAGTAGTTTGGATTTTAAATGAGACTCCAAGTGATAAATTAACAACACGGACACATGCGAATTATTTCATTGAACTTGTCAAACTCAAACTCCAAATCCAATAAATCGAGAAGACAATAAAATAGACCTGCTCCATCAAAGTTTCTGATCAAGATAAGTCTCTAATTACAAGTTGCAAACCTGCATGGGAATTGATGGACTGCGACCGAGGTTGCTACCTCCTCCTCTGAGAGGTTTCACGCAAGATGCCTCTGTTTTGCTGTGCACATAGATAAATTAGTTCTGTCCGTAATTCATTTCAAGACACAAACAATTCACACAGCATATGATTCAAAAGATTAGTTGTAAATGTCTATAGAATTTCAAATTCGTGTCTTTCTATTCTCTTACAGATCCCTGCAGAGGGGTAACAAGTTCATGGTTAGATGGTGAAGAAATAGTCCTTCCACACCTTACATGCTATTCATTCCCTTCTGGTATGGTCTCTAGCTTTGGCCTCCAGCTCTCCGTGCAAGACCCACCATCCACAGCTTCTATTCGAACGCTAGCGAGCACGTCCTCCATCGACATCTTCTTCGACAACAGCTCTTCAAGCTGTTGCTTTGTGATAATCACCTTAATCCTTTTAGCTCCATCTGCAGAACCTGCTTTGTTCTTTGGAGAGCTCTCTTCAGAAGAAGAAACAGAGACACGTCAGCTGGAAGTAGATAATAAACATGGCCAACCCTCAGCTCGTAATTTGGTGGGAGATGCTGCATCGCGCTCTGTGATACACCAACACCATAACCATCAAAATTCAGTAGAAGATCCTTTACAAAGATGGAAACCCGGTATTCAAGTATCTTTCCATCACTCTTCACAACTTTTAGGACCTTCCTATTACTTGAGAAATCGACCCATGAACTTGGGTGGGGTCTTAGAAGGACAAGGCAATTGCCCATTGCTCTTGAGACTTGAGAGAGAGAGAGAGAGAGAGAGAGAGAGAGAGAGAGAGAAAGACTCTTGATGAAGGGAAAGAGACTAGAATTGCCAAAAAGAGTTTATGGGTTTAATAAAGGAAAGTGAGGGAGAACCGTTTGTTGTTGGCAAGTGAAGCGTTTATTGGAGAAGAAAAAATGTAGAGATGGGTTTGAAAGAAGCAGAGGATATTTGGAAGTCATATAAGGTTTAACAGATGAGAGGTAACACTTTTTATGAGGGTAGAAAGCAAATCCTCTGTATGAAGGCAGATGTGTGTTGAAAGAGTGAAAAAGGAGGGACAGTTTGTCAACAGGCATGCACAGGTCGGTTAGTGGAAGATGGGCGCATGCGCCAGGCCAGGCTCATTCATAGCATTTTCTGGGTTCTTCCAAGATGGTCCCCTCTGAGGCTCTGGCCTCGAAGACTACATTTTGAAAATTGGGATATGGGTCTAATAATTAGACCCATTTTAATTCAAGTCTACGTGGACCCAAATAAAATTTGGGCCTTGATCTATCTATTAGTTTCATGCAAGAGAGCCGGCCCGTTTTTTGATAAGAATTTCAAGAATTCATGTCTGAGAGAATTTTAAATTCTCCAATAGTTGTCCATTCCAAGTTCCTCTTTTTTATGGAGGATTTGAAATTCCAACAAATGGTATAGAGAGTGGAATTCCAAAAATTCCAAAAAGTGTTTTGGGTGGTTGGAATTTGAAATTCTAATGAAAAAAATACAGTATTTCAAATGCCGGGGACAATGTCACATTATGTCCAAAAAAACCCAACCTCCTAAATTCTAGTCATAAATTCCGGTAAAGAAACAAGCCTGATAGTGCTGATATTGTGTATGACATTTATATGACATTTACATGGTTTACAGCTATGAGGTGTCTCTCTCTGCTTTTGTGAGAGGTAAAAATCTTATCAACACATGGGACCCACTTGGCTTTGGCCCAGCACCCTCACACTCACTAACCTATCTTGAATTGTCACTTACTCTAATTTGACACTAATTTAGATTATAATTCCTGTTGGATTGGATTTCGTAAAAAATTTAACTACTAAAGAAACCGTTAACTTTAAGGCATTTAAATCAATAGTTGCAAGGATCTGATTAAGATGATTTTTTATGCCCAAATTCATATTCAAAATGAAACCTTTCTATCATATTATCCCTTCATAATTGACGTGCATCCAAGTGAATCCTACATGGGGCTTAGCGTTTAAACTCCCACACACAGGGGCGGACCTACATATGATTTACTTGGGGCAGTAGCCCCAGGTCAATTTTAAAAATGCTTTAGATTTGAATGGGCGTGGATGTGTCCCACATATATCTAATGAACAATCGCCCCATGACTTAACCTTGTTATAGCCCCACATCACAAAACCTTATTGAAAACACTCCTATTCTCTTTCGACGTCAGAGTACTGGATCCTGTTGTGTCGTTCTCTCATGACATCTAATTTTTGCTAAGATTCCGAGATCCTCTTTGCACCGATCGAGACCAAATAACCCTAAATAAAGCAATCTGCATCCCTGCTTAGATCTAGTATAATCCTAATTACTCTATACTTAAATCAGAATCCTTAATCTCCAAATCATAATTTGAAACCCTAAATCGCCAAATCCAAATCCAAACCCTAAGCCCTATATCACCAAATCAAATAAGCCTTTTGGTTCATATGTTTAGATAACTTGTAACGCCCTACCTCTACACGCATGCATGATATTGTTCGCTTTGGTCCACCGGCCTCACGGTTCTGCTTCTGATGGGCCTCAACCTATCAAAAGGCTTCATGCAAGGTAAGGGTATAAGCTCTACATCTAACCTTATTAACTTTCCTCTCTATAGTCAATATGGGACTCCGGGGTGTCACATAACTTAAGTTACATTTAACTTGCAATTTTTCTTCTTTGTCATAAACCTACAACCAACTTTAGGAAGTTTTTTTTTACAACTAAGGTAAGTGCAGACAACTAATTCTTTAGATCCAAGTACTTTGGAAATCCAAACTGGGTAATTGGGTGCTCACCCAAATAATCGTTTTAGGCTGCCAAATACC
This sequence comes from Camphora micrantha, assembly GCA_003546025.1. Classification (NCBI taxonomy): domain Eukaryota; kingdom Viridiplantae; phylum Streptophyta; class Magnoliopsida; order Laurales; family Lauraceae; genus Camphora; species Camphora micrantha. The sequence continues at coordinate 37,221,560 of QPKB01000006.1, read as the reverse complement.
TAGTATTAAAAGAAATGTTATCTTCGGCTGTTTTGATGATGATGGATTGATGATTACTTAGGAGAGGTAGTGGGACGACCTTTCGATTGGGCAGGAGGCCTGAGCATGGAACAAAGTTTGTGTCTATTTAAATGAAATACATTTTCTCTTTTGGTATTATTAATGTGGAAAAGGTCAACCAAAGTCAAGCAAAAATTTAGCCCCACCCAAATAAAAACCCTGGGTCTGCCATTGCCTACACAGCCATGAGAGGTCGCTCTTTGCTAAAGAAACCCTACATTTAAGTAGATCAAGTGAATTACATAAGTAAATATTTATATGGATTAGGTCCAAGTCCTTTATTTGGGTCATCGTTTAGATTTAGATTCTCAGTGGGATATGTTGCTATCACTATCTTCTTTTGCGTGTGTTCATACAATGAGAGAATTTAGTGCTTCACATATTTTTGTTTCCACGAATGAGTAGAATTCTCCCACTCCTCCGATAGGAAATCGAAATCCTCTCTAATAAAATATTCAATTGTATTTCATTCACGAGAAAAATGAGCTGCACCAAATGACAAAAAAAAGTAAGTTACAGAAAAAAAATCAAGATATTTTTTCTCGTAATCACGGAATTCTCTTTTCGAACAAACTCTCTTTATGTAGGATGTTTGAGGCTAAGATTCCCATCTTTGTTTTCTTTTGTGGTACTTGTCATGGTGAATTTGGTGATGTCAATCGGATGTCAAATGAACGTAAGCTTTCCTACTGCTATGTTCTTTTCTATTCTGGTTAGAAATTCCCTAGTGGTTTGGTTTGTTATAATCTAAGTGGTTTCTGTAAGTCTGTATATTGTAATGCTTGTCTGTTCCTGTTCTTCTTTTAGTGGGAAACATCATAGTATTAGTTTTAAATTGCGTGCATCCATCGCTGAGTGGTTTTGGTCTTTTGTGGTATCAGTGGGTTATGGATTTTGTTAGTGCCATTTAGGTAAGAATCTTAAATGAGGTTCAGTGCTATATAATTACGGTTTAAGTTTGGGTATTAGATTTAGATATAGATGTAGTTGGCAAGCAACATATAATCCCAATGCCAAATCCGAAAGTGGGCCCCACTATGGAATTTATGATCTTATTTGTTTATTCCAGATGTTTACTTGCTGTTATACAATGGTCAGACTAAAGTGGCCAACCTATTGTAACCTTAATTAAAAGTTAAGATTAAGAATAATCACGCAAAATTAAATCGAAAGCCTTCCACTGAAATATACAATACCATTAATTAAAGGCAAAATTGACATAAATAGATCAAAATTGAATTGAAAACCTTCCACTGTAATATATAAAAAAAGTCTATATAATAGTCAGATGAGGGTGAGACTTTAATCTTGGATCAATGGTCCCAATTACTCTACACATGATACAGATGAACAGTTGAGAAGGTGAGGACCTTTTGTGGGTTGTCCCATTATAATAAATGTGTGATAGTATCTGTCCTCATATTTTGTTGGATTGGGTAGCAAGTAGGACGAATCAGTCAATGGAATTTTAGAATATTGGGGAGAATTGGAGCCTCCACTAGGGGTATGTCATTATCAGATACAATAGTGCATGGGACCTATACATCAAAAAGCTAAATCTCTTTTGAACTAACTTGCAAAGAAGTTAGGAAGAAGGGCAGGTTCTACCTAATTTAGGTTGGTTAGAATATTCCAGTGGAGTAGAAAATTGGGGTTCACCCGTCCATCTTTAGTGAGTCCCCATTAGAGAAATATTCAGTTATTGTGAGCAAATGTGCAGAGATGCAATTGCTTGCTGTTGCTATGGATCATCAATGGTGGGACACACATGACCCACTGTTTTTATTCGCCAACTTTGGATGGTCACAGACATGGGACATGGTTGGACATACATATAAGCTTTGGGGTGGTCACCCCATCAGACCTGATTCCGCTTATTCCAAAATCCATTTGAAAATCCTGCATCCACTTTTGAAATTTACTTGAAAATCCTGAGTCGGCCCCCAAAAACCTACATGAAAATATGGTGTTTGGCCCTAAAACCCAACTATCTGTTTGGCCCCCAACATATAATTTTCCCCTACCCAACCTAGCCTATAACAAATGTAAGGCCTGTGATATTAACCTTGCTCCATGACAAGTGCAAAATGGATGGAGTTTTTTTTTTTTTTTTCTATAACAGAGGGTGTCCCAAGTATTTGGACCGGAATAATCCTTTTGGCCTAAGGGGAGCTGGGTAAATCTCTTGTGGTCCCAATGAGATAGCGCAGTTCTGAACCTTCAACTTTCGGAAGCAACACGTGGTCCTAGGCCAACTGAGTTGGCTGGAGTTTCATACTGGTTAGTTTTATTTTAAAATAAAAAATTAAAAAAAGAATTCTTATCTTTGGGCCTATTTATTTTATGTAATTGAATAGATAAGAATTCTAAGACTTCTATTCCTAAAATGGTTAAAATTGAAGAAACAAAGGCCATCATTGCAAAAGACCATCACATTATCTCTACCGAAATTGAATGAATGGGAGATAAGAAACCACTACCCAGCCACTACCCTAGTGTTTTAAATTCTTGTAAAGTGAAGGTTGTATCTACATCTCCATCTTATTTCCTTTGTTCTGCATGCTTAATAATCCTTAATGGAGCTGACTATGAATTCTTGTGTCTTAAATTCTCATCCTAGGGTCCATTTGGATGGCCATTTCCCATGGGAGAGATGATATAGGAAGAAAAAGAGCAGCTTCAATATTCTTCCTCCTCATCCATCTCCACTATATGATAATCTAGAAATTAGTCAACCTTCAACAACAAAATCATCCCTCCGAGAAGGTTGAAGGTCTTTTTCTCAGAGCGAATTCAAGATATCTTTAGTGGATTTCAAGCTTCCGATCTTGGCTCTTCTGTCCGTCCGTTCCTCCGAATTGTTTAGTCTGGAAGCCCGCAACATACATAAAGAAAAAAGAAAAGAAAAAAAGAGAAAAGACTGTCTCTCCGACATGGTTACCTGCCTCCTAGACAAAACCTTAAGACAGCAACTCAACCCTCTCCTGCACAACCGGGGCATTATTGGTCACTGAAGTTAAGTTTTAGTATCATGCTCTGTTTTGTACTGCTGATCTTTTTTCTGTTGTGATGTTTTACACAGCAGCCTGTTTGGCTTTTGGGGCCTTTGTGCCTTACATTCTTTTCTTCCTTTAATACAAAAAAGACCTTCAAGCTAAAAAAAAAACCTCCCAGCCAAGCGTACAGTCTCTTTAGTAGTTAAGCTTGTAAGTTTTAGTAGTACATCACTGCCCACTGTCACTTGTGTTAGTGGAACTCTTTCTATAATTAATAAAAAGAGAAATATGGTGGGGACAGGTCTCCTATAATTAGGAGAGGGTAAAGGCGAGTTCCAGTTTAAATCCGACCCATTGCCATTCCGCCCCCACTTAATCAATCCTATTCTAATAACCAAAGTCTCAAGACCTGGCAATGCCTGTTTGAGTTTACAAATGTGTCTTCCGAGTCATACCCTGAGGGTTTTAAACCCCTTCCAAATTAGGACTAAGGTCCTAAATTAGATCTCTAAGATGTAATTCAATCAATCCAAGCCATAATAACAAAATCAAACAATCAACCACACGAGACACAAAATTTACATGGAAAAATCCGAATTCGGAAAAAAACCATGGGACCTGGAAGCCTCTCCAGGAAATCCAATCAAGCACTATAAAATCGAAGATTATAAGAGTACTTACAACCCTTCCCCAGTTGTATCTCAATCTAAGGACTGCAACCTCTTAAGCCGACTACTCGCAGTTCACCTTCATCCGTGCTTGACCCTTGGTCTTCGACCTTGAAGCCACTTTTAAGATGGGAGCGAAAAGAAGGAAGGACGATACGTCCTCTAGAGAAGAAATCTCAAGTTCACAATTGAATGATTTCTCTAGAGATGACAATCTCTCTAAAAAAGATAGCAGCTTACTTTGAAAAGTTGTAGAGAGTGTAAGAAGCTCTAAAAGGCTCAATTAGGAAAAAACATAACAACCCTTATATAGTGAGGAAACTAGGGTTTGCCGGAAATAGAATTTGGTTTTGCACGTTCGAACTTTTATTAAAGGTCTGTTCTAACTCTTTGAGGAATCACTTAACACACTTCAGCATAACGTGCGTTCGAACTCATGTATTGAACGTTCGAACTTTGGAGGCTGTGGGATTTTGGCTTGAAAAACTCGTTTGAACGCAACTGCGGTCCGTTCGAACTCTGGATGCCTCTGCCTCTTAGCTTGGAATGCAGGACGGTTCAAAATTGATAAAATGCCTGTTCGAACTTTCAAGCTGGCTGGTTTTTGGCCTGGGAAATCTGTTCGAGCACAAGTGAGGAACGTATGAACTTTAGGCTTCGCTGTTAATTGGCTTGGATCTGCTTGCCGAAGGGAAGTTCGAACTGAAACAGGGGACGCTCGAACTTTGGCTGGGAAATCTTCATGAATTTATAGAAAATTGCAGTCCACTTTACGAAAAAGAAAAAGTACACTTGAGCAATCCCAAATTTTGTCCAAACCGAAGAATCATGCCAGCACTCAAACCTAACATACCCAACCCTGTAAATGACAGGTTAAGCAGCAAAGCAGGTCGGTAGCATTGTGCACTAGGGGGTAGAAAATATCTTCTCCTTAAATATCTTGTACAGGAACAATCTGTCTAATCTAATGGGGTACCATGATTGGCATACAGATCTGTAGTGTGTTGGCACTGTGAGTAATGGAGTTGTATACGTACCATTTTCTTTTAGAATAGTTGGTTTAGAAGCTATTGAAGATATTCCTCCATTCCTAAAAAGAATGGTGGAATGCTATCAAAAGTGGAATGCTGAAAAGGATCACATGAAGATCCTGTACTTTTTGATAAATGGAAGCATGTCGGGAAGATGGAGCCTAGCCTTAGCTGAAAAGCACCATATTGGTAGTAACCTTCCAAAATATCTAATAAGGCTGCCTTCTTAAGAAGGAGAAAACTGATCAGCTGGAGTCTCAGATCCCCCGTTTCCTCGAAATGGGGTAATACTATTTCAGTTTATCCCCGAGCGCCACTTATATAAAATTTGATGTCAGCTAATTCTACTCTCAATTGCCTTTTTAGACTGGGAAAAGGCAAAAATGACATTTTATATAGGTGGCGCTCGTGAATAGCCGCAATAGTATTTCCCTGTTTTGTAGAAACAAGGGATCTGGACTCCAACAGTTGATTGCCTACTAGCTTGAAAGATCTTACTTTCTGTGCTTTGAAAGGGAGGAGTTGCATTGGCAGAACCAGGAAATTTTCCTTGGGGGACAAGTTTAAAAAAATATATTTTGGTAGGCCCAATGGAAAGAAATCATAAATCTCTAATCACATTTGAAATCTTTTTGTTATTATGTTTCTCTTTTTCAGAAAGTTGCTTAGGGTCCGTTTGATGAGAAAAACTGTTTGTAGAATTTGAGTTGCTGAGAGTTTCATTTGATAATTGTAATTTCAAAAGCTTTTTATAATAAAATGGTCAGAAATAGCCTTTGAAACAGCCTCTGTAATGGCCAAAAATAGCCTCTGAAATGCTTTAAATTTTAGAATTTTAAACGCTGCTTGAAGATTGCCATTTAAAAAACATCAATTGCAGAATATATGACAAGGATTTGCGGACATTTGTTATTTTTTTTATACAAGAAAGATCCTTAAATTTTCTCTCTCAAACAGACCTTCAACGAGGGGCACCAATGGCTGGGCAGCCACTCTGGTGGGGCTGGGATATAAAATTTGGGTTAGGTTTGGATTAAGTGATAGAAAGCCCAAAGCCCCCTCCCCCCACCCACCTGAATATAATGAGTACTTGTAACTTAGTGATAATTTGTCCGAACAATTGTTAGAAAAGCCCATACAATTGAGAGGGATATGAGAGCAAGAGGGGAGATTAGGTCATAAAAGGGAAGATATGTATATGATTTTTTAGCTACGGCCATTATATGATGGATGCTAAAAATACCTTTAATCCTCGAAAGTGTCGGCTGTCGCTACATATGCGACGGTAAAAACAAAAGAACTTTCCACGATTTATTGGCGCCGTTAAAAGGAACTTAGAAATTGCCTTACAACGGGGCTAGACTTGGCCGCCGTTATAAGTTCAGTATTTTCTTGTAGTGCTTGTCTGGCCTTGCGGCTAGATTGACTAAGTGGGCGGGCTTTGGCCTAGTATTTATGACTTGTGTCGAAGATGGATCGGATGTAGGCCTCTGTTTCTAAATTCAAGTCGGGCTTGGATATGCCTTAGCGCAGCCCAACCAAGCCCATGAACACCCCTACCTTCAACTTTATCTTTTTACCAAGATTTGTTTTATGAAAAGGTTAAGAGTTCGTTTGCCTTTTATGAATGGGATATTAAAATGGGTTTTATACATGTAAAGGGGTTCATATGTGACTTTTTCAAATGAAAATGCTACATATGTGAGACACTACTTTTTCATGTTTGCATGGAAGCACCATTTTCACATGAGTAAATGATCAAATCCAATGATGGGTTTAAACGTGTTTGCGTCTTTCACATCTTCTACAAAATTTATAACAATTTATGATATAAAGCTAAACACCTTGATGGTTATCGTTTATATGAGAGTATTGAATGATTTGAATCATGAGTTTGAAGCCTATAATAGTGTAGAAAATCATACCTATAGGTCAGAATTTTTGGACATTTTTCATAAATTTATGAAAATCTATTATATGAAACGAAACATCTTAGAGTTTAGTAGACCAAGACTGAAGATAACCAACTTGAATTACCAATTTGAGGCCCACAAAATTGCAATATATACATATATGAGGAGCGGTAGAAAACTCTCAGTGAGTTTTAAAAATGTGCCCGACATACTTGGGGTCCATTATGGTGTGTGACAATTACGGAATGCCACGGAATGAAATAATCTAGATGAGATCTACCTATGAAGATATTTTCAACTCCATCACATTATCCAAGCCCTTGATCCATGGTCCCAAAGTTTAATGGTTTTAGATGCATCACTTGTGACTCAATCTAACGATGAATAAAAGTTAGAGTGTCAAATTTGGGCTTTATGCCAATTCATAGGCGTAGTATATATTAAATGATTGGATTGAATCAAGGAGGGCTCCATGCCCTAAAAATATAGAGGGACAAAAGGGGGAGTTATTAAAATGGAGAGTTTTTGAGAAGTGAGTTACTAAACCCACACTGATTTTTTCTTTCTCCACATTGTCTCTCTACACCCACCACTTAAGTTAACAATCTAACAAAATTACTCTCTACACACCCAAAATTTTCTAAACTACACTCTCTCAACTTCTCTCTACACCCCCTCTCCCGCCCCGCCTCTGCCCTCCGCTATCCTCCCTCCCTCTCCCTTCTTTTCCCTGTCTCTCTCTATCTCCCTGCCCGCTTCTGCCCCCGCTTTCCCTCTCCCACTTTCTCTCCACCTCCTTGTCTCTCCCTCCCTCCCTCCCTCTCCCTCTCCCTCTCTGGCGATGCTACCGGAGGGGCGGCGGTGGCTGGGGTGGGGGTAGGGGTGGGGATGGAGGGGGGTGAGTGTAGAAAGAAGTTGGGGGAGGGGGGGACTTTTGATAAATATCCTTTTAGGTAATTTAACACTAGGACATATTGGTCATAAAAAAGTGTAGTGTGGGAGAAAGAAAAAATCAGTGTGGATTTAGTAGCTCTCTTTTGAGAATTCCTTTCTCTCTCTCACTTGAGAGGGTCATACGTCCCACCTTATGACTCATCTGAATGGACCACACAAACACAACCCTTCCTATAGTCATTGAATCCCATGAATTTACATGAATTCAAATACATAATGAAATTATTACTAATCAATTCAACCGAACCACTTACTAGATCATATGAACCATACAGTTCTACCTTTTTCCCTTGATTTTTAATTTAGTAAACTTTGAGAAAGAATGCAGCAAAGCTAAATTTAGAAATTTATGCTGTTCTTATTTAAAAAGTTTGAAGGGTAGCAAAGCTAGAATTCTGTGTTCGTGTGTGGTATGCAGAAATAGTGTTGTGGTTTTTTGGCGGCGGTAACAACATATTGCCGCTACAAAGTGCAGACACTTCGGGCGGCGGATTATATATATAGTAGCGGCGGATAGAAACCGCCACTATTGCAATTTTTTTGCGACACCAATTTTTCTGCCACAAATACAATTAGCGACAGTATATTCCGTAATAAAAATTCTGGCAGACATTTTTCCGCCACAAATACATTTAACGGCGGTTTTTTTTTACAAAATCCGCCGCTAAATATAATTAATTTTTTTTGTAGCTCTAAACATTCTTCCGTTTAGCAATTAAAATACATTTTTATCTTTTTATCATTCTAAATAATTTCTTAAGATTTTAGATTTTTTAAATTATTTATCATATAAATTTGACATAAGGGATATGTAATTTTTTAATCATAAAATTCTTAATGGACGAAGTTAGATTGAACGTCAACATATATAGATTGTTTCATTCATGTTTCAATGCTGATCTAATTTATAAATAATCCGACATTAAACGAAATAAAAATATCACCGTGCTACCAAACTGCATACTTGGACATATTAAAGGCGCGTTATGTGGGGATGCAGAAAATCAATTCCGTGGAAAGCCTTTTCCTCTTTCTGTCAAGAATTCCTTCGACCTCCTTCTGTGGGCAGTGCCTTTCTGTTGAATCACAAAAGATTTAGTTTGATTTTTTCAGGAGAAGTGGCTGATCACCAAACGTTAAACTTTTTTTACTGCAGAAAACATTTCTGTTTTCTGCAATTTTTATGCAAAAAATTGGCAGCACAAATGTGCCCTAGCTGAAAAAGAGGAAGTTTTTTTAGCCATTCATAGCATGACTGTTGTGGACTCCTTCTATCAAGTCTGTGAAGATGTGAAAGATAAAGGATTGAGAGCTGCCATAAGGTGATTCAAGGGCCTCTGGGAATCAATGAAATAAGCAGGTAAGTTTAGGGAGTCCCCCTTGGCCACTATATATGCCAAGAAAAAACACAAAGAAACCAGATTCTGATCTGAATCAAAGTAATTATTACTAATGTTGAGATTTCTACAAACTTAGCACGTTGGATCTTTTTAGTTTCTTTAACAGGCGGCTACAATCATCTGATTAGGGCCCTTTTTAGGCTCATCCCTGATCCATCACCTTCCATTGGACTGAAATGTAATGTGTGCCATGTGTGAAAAAAAAATAAATAAATGATCTCTCCTTACCATCAGGGCCCAGTGTAGATTGGGGCCCAGAAGTGAAACCTAGTCTTCGGACACAGTCCACATTCAAAACTATCGTTGTGTGTGCCCACAGATATTCCCTTTGCACTGTGCCTGCACTGGCGACTATGGATCCTTGGATTTTGGAAGCTCAGATTCACAGGTAATTTCATGGGACTCCTCAGCTCGGCCTATGATACAAAAAGTAAGTTCCTCAAAACTAATTCCAACCTCTTGTATGGATCCTTGTCAAATTCTGATCCAATAGGAATTGGCCCACCGTTAGATTGATCACCATGAAAATGTAATCACCATGAAAATGTCTTAGTTTTTTCAATATTTCTTTTCACTTCTTTGTTAGTAATAAATTTGAAGGTGAGCCCAATTTTTATTAGATTAAAATTTGGCAAAAATCCATGCAAGGTGCATTTATTTTGAGCCTTCTAGGGTTTTTTTTTTTTTTTTTTTTGTGTGTGTGTAGAAAAGGAAAAAGTGATTTGACTTTCATAGATATAGAGTATTTTGATTTCTTAGGGAGTAGAAATGTTAGGATTCCCCTCTTCTGTATAAACGAAAATCAGCAGAGAGCACAACATTCTCTCATTACACAAATTAATTCTAAGACCATAGGAATAAAAGAGAGATTTTAAGATTTATCCACCCCTTAAGTCCATCTATGGCTCTTGCATTTGGAAGAGAATTTGTCGCCTTGCCTTCTATGTCCATCAAGGCAGCACCTTGATCTTTGGGAATGGACAAGAAATCAACATTTGACATGATTCCTGGAGCCAAGATAAGCCTTTTTCTGTCAAATTTCCCCATTTATATATATTTCCCTGAAGATCAACGTCCGTCTTCCATTTTTCAATCTAGCTTATGGTCCTTCCCTCCCAATTTTCCCATTGACGTTCAAAACCAGCTCTCATTATCCACCTCAAACCTCACTTCAAACCAAACTCGCCGTGATACTCTAAGCAGGATAGAGTCTGAAAGTGCCTCTTTTTATCTACTAGAATGGATGATATATAGTCCAATAATCAATGTAGCGGAACAAAATCAAAGCAAACTAGCAAATAAATCTACCAATCATACACCACAAGAAGGCAGACATAATATTTTTTGTGGAAACCCTTTCTAGGGAGAAAAACCATGATCTGCAATCAAACACTATTGAGCGATTATAAGATATACTTACAACTCACTTTTTCAATCATTTTGTCGACCTAAGGACTGTAGTTGTTCTTGCACAACTTCTCATGTAGCAATGACATCCTCACCGCGTACCGCTCCCCGTACTTGACTTAGCGACACCTTCAAAATCAAGATGATCAAATCTTCTACTAGGGAGTAGAAGCAACAAACCTTCTAGAGCAAATCTTCAGCATAAACGCTCAACAATGGCATTAGAGAACAAGGCATCTCTTTTAGGGTTTTCTTACATCAGAACGAGAAAGCAACTTCTTGTCTTATTTAGGGTTGAGAGAAACACCCTTTAAATAGCCCTTAATTCGTGTAAAAGGTTTCTAGTTTTAATCCAATCAGAATATCAAGCAAACTTGAAATAAAAGTCTAAACGCATTGGGCGCTATAGCGACCCTACATTCTGTCCTAGACTCCATCATGTTCTCTCTAGCGAGCAAAAGCCTCGTTATAACGAGACTGTGTTTTGGAAAAAAAAAATTTCTTGCTCCAAAATACTTCAATCTTCGCTCCTGGTCTTCCGGTGATACAACCACAGTCTATTCTATAAAAATTTAAATTACAACTCAATGAATCTAGAGTTTCGCTGGAGACGTGAAATATCCTAACAAAGTCTCCAGATGGGCAGCTCTCCTTGAAAACAATATGAAACATCATTTGGTCCAGAACTTACAAACTGGACTGGTCTAGTCTGATTTAGAATCGAATCTCATTTCCCATTATGATTCGAGTGGCATTTGATGCTTCATAAAACTCCAACTCAAATCCCGCTTGAAGCGTTTGGGGTTTTCTCTAGCATCAAGATGCAGCGTATGTAGCGAAGGGGAAGACTCAGTGGCTCATCTATTTTTCTCCTCCAAGCAAGCTCAATCTCTACCTTTGGTTATTTTAATGCAAGTATTTGCCTTCTTTCACTCTCTTTGCTTCATCAATCTGGCAATCCTTATCCAGAGGAAGTGACACGGCTGGTACTAAGTATATGGGGTAGTTTTCATCTATGTAATCTATGCCGTTTGGAAGGCCATAAATGAAGCCACTTTTGAGGAGGTCAAGGTCCCTCTCAGCGGAATTCAGCTTCAATTGCAAGATGCTCTCCTCTTCTCCTTGAAGAAAATCTCAATACCTTATCGATACAACCTGCTGATGTCCATCTTTCATTTCTTTTTTTTGGAATTCAAGAAGTTCCAAACAGAACTGTTTAGTAGTCTCTTCTCCAGTTCCTAATCAATCTTGTTTACTCTTTTTTATTCATGTACCAAAGGTTCAGCACTGGGGGCTCTTTGAGCCTATGTTATTATTTTCTTTTTGCTCTTCTATACAAATTACCCTTAAAGCTTAAAAAAAAAAAAAAAAACCTATCCAGCAAAAGAACCTCATCCACCAGGCTTAATCTATTTTGACCACAAACCGTCTTCTATTATAAATAGCAGCCAAGAAGCCCCGCTGTAAATGCACAGGGGAGTCAGTCCAACACTTTGGGACCGTGTAGCTGTAACGAAAAAAGAAAAATGGACTGCAGTCCACGCAAAACTTCCATGATCGAGATCATCCACAGGCAGGTCATCGAAATTCAGTACTTCTTAGATTATGGGTGCCAAAATAAAATTTCAGTGATGCATGCAATATTAGATGTGCGCACCTGGTGATATCATCATCATCATGACCACCATCATCATCATCATTAAAGCCTTGTCTAAATTAATGAGTTCTTTTTCTTCATCATTGGATGTGCACCTCTTAGCCATTATTTCTTCTAGCCATTGATTTGTCTTGGATGCCGTGTCCCACCTGATTGGTAGTTCTTACTATCTCCTTGAGATGAACAGTAACATGGTGCAGCCCCATCTTGGGGGAGGTCATTGGTCAGATAGTATATACAAGTACAGAGAAATTATATACTCATCCAATCATGTATTATGAAAAAAGAGTGAGTGATGTAACAGGTCCATGAAGCAGATTCAACTATATGACAAAAACAAGGGATCACATTGATAAAACATTAAATATTGCCCATAACTGGAAAGGTTTTAATTGTCGAAATAACTAGTTTTTTTTTTTTTTATAATTCTGAGAGGCCCCAAGATTGATTTGTGAGTTCTGTGATATGATGATGATTATATTAGTTGTGAACAATTACATTCACTGAACGGGCATTATTGATGAACAGATGAGATATCTCACTTGATAGGAAGTTCATGGTCTGTGGCCCATCAGTGTGGAGCCTAAGGAGAGGAAGCATTCTCAATAATTCAGTTTACCTAATAGTAGTGTATTCCCCCCCAAAAAAAAAAGAAGTAGTGAATGAATCTTTATCCAATCTACTTTCTCCCAAGAATCTCAGAATCTTATCTAAATTAATATAAAAAATGCATAAAATGTCAAAACATCCCCAGCTAGCTTCTAATTTTGAGTATGCCAGCGCGCTTTAAATTTGTTCCTAGCTAGGTCTTTGAATGGAGTTGCTCTTGGCAAAAAGGAGCTACTCGTTGGACCAAAATTTTCTTGGGATAGGGATCTGATGGGCCAAGGGGAAGGGGTTTTCTTAGTTTTTGTGGTTTGTTGACAATTTATGGGTTTGTTTCTTGTCTCTGTCTTGTTACTTGTTATTAATGAATTCCTTTTCATAAAAAAAAAAAAATATACTGCATATGCTCCACCTTAGATGTATTTGTGGATGAGCGAGAGGGCACCCTCGATATTTACTATTTGTTCAGGTGGAGATGACTTTCATACAGTGAGGGTTGAACCAACTGTACCAACCAGCTTAAAAAGTCAACCAAGTATGCAATTGAAGTAGCAAAAATCACGCAATCTTCCTTCGTTTATTGTTTAAAAAAAAAACTACTAATTTGCTTGTGAAGTACATACTAATGTGGGTCAATACAATTTTTAATGTCTTGGATTTTGTGATGAAGTTTCGATGCCCAAGGCACAGCATGCTTATATGTATGTGGTATCACAATGTTTGCCAACATAGCCACCACTCTCTCACTCAAAGAAATGGCACTACTGATGAATATTTTCCGGTTGAATTGCATGGTTCTGCTGTTCTGTTTGGTGAGTTGTACCCCACCTGAAGAACCAATCAAGTGTTCCTCCAAGACAACAAATTGCACGGTCACGAATTCTTATGGCATGTTCCCCGACCGGAGCATATGTCGCGCAGGCGAGGTGGTCTATCCCACCACTGAAGAGGAGCTGGTCGCTGCGGTGGCCAAGGGGACGAAGAGCATGAGGAAGATGAAGGCAGCGACTCGCTATTCACATAGCATAACAAAGTTGGTTTGTCCTGGAGGAGATGATGGGCTGCTCATAAGCACCCTTTATCTCAATCGAACATTGAGCATTGATGCGAAGGCTATGGAAATGTCGGTGGAAAGCGGCGTGACACTGAGGGAGATGATAGATGGGGCTGCAAAGGCCGGGCTGGCGCTACCTTATGCCCCATATTGGTGGGGCTTGACCATGGGTGGCCTTATGGCCACTGGTGCACATGGAAGCTCTCTCTGGGGCAAAGGAAGCTCTGTTCACGACTACGTTGTAGGCCTCCGAATTGTCACTCCGGCCACTGCAAGTGAGGGTTATGCCAAGGTTCGGACAATTACCAGTGACCATCCTGATATGAATGCAGTGAAGGTTTCATTAGGGGTCCTTGGAGTCATTTCCCAGGTAAACTCTGTTCAATACAACTTTCATTCAAGTTTAAGATATACCAGCATAAAGAACCTGCAGTGCATGAGTTGGGTCTTGTGCAAATTGAATAACAAATTAAAACTTATAACCAAATTAAGTATTGATTAAATTCTATTATTATATATGAAAAAAATTGCAAACAGAAAATTCTTCTTCTTATCTGAAATTCCAAAAACAAGTTATCTGTTACAATAATTATCTTTTTCTAAAATCTCAAACATAGCTTTTAATAATTTCTTCTAGATCTTCTCTTCCTTTGATTTTTGAAAAAGTAAAATAAAAAAGATAAATCTATTATTGCATTTTTCTTTTTATTAATTTCAAATAACTAAAATTATGATTTTCAAACAAAATAGTGTCAGCCTAACTATATATTTTACTCTCTCAAATCAAGATATATGAATTTTTTACTTCGCAATATCAGATATTTTTGTTATTTCTAAAAAGAATTTCTATTACCTTGTAAAAACATTACATAAGAAAGGGATAAAAATTTTGTGAGAATGGAAAGGGGAAAAACTGCGACGAAAATAATTTTTTTTAATTATAAATAAATAAATCTACTATTATATGTCTTTTTCAATTTTCAAACGACTTATAATTTGATAGCCTGTAACAATTCTATCACCATCTTCTTCTTGTTCTCTCTTTTTATTTTGAGGTTCAAAATAAAGAAATTTATTATTTCATTTTGACCTTTTTCAAGATTTATTTAATGTCTAATTCGATAGCCTGTTACAATGATCACCCTTGTGCCTCTATCTCATGACTTGTCACTAGATCTAATATATGTAGTCTCGAAAAATCTTAGGCATTGATATCTTCACAAGCGACTTAACTTCAATTGATCTTCCAAGAGAAGTCCGAAAAGCTCCCCCAGTTTAAACCTCATTCAAGATCAACTCGATAATGGCAATGGGTTGAGTTTAAGGGTGACCCACCTTAACCCGCTCCTATCATAGGCGGATTCGATAGTGGCTTTTTTTGGTTGCGGTTATTTCAACTCATTGTTGATGTCATGGGCGGGCGCCACATTGATTATAGTGGGGTCAATCTGAAAAAGTATTTTAAAATAAATTATTTTATGTCATGAATTGAACTTATGGGAAGCTTTTGACTCCACTCAATTTAAGAGTTTCACCCCATATTAGCTAACTTTTCACATTTTCTTTATTGCTGTGGTAGTGAACAAAAGTCACTATAAAATACCTACCGCCAAAGTTAATGGGACAATTATCCACCAAAAACAAAGAAAATTAATGGGCCTACATTACTGATATGCGCTCTAACAATGAGTTTTTAGAACTTAAAGGAACTTGTGACGTTGCTAGAAAATTACTAGAGACAAAGAAGGATATCGTATGCCAATTGATTTATTTGCTTCTAAAATTTGCGTTGAATTTACCAGTAACGACTGCGACGGTAGAAAGAGCCTTTTTAAAAGTTACTATAAAATACCCACCGCCTAAGTTAATGGGTCAATTGTCTACCAAATTAAAAAAAAAATTAATGGGCCCACATTACTGATATGCGCTCTAACAACGAGTTTTTAGAATTTACAGGAACTAGTGACATTGCTAGAGAATTAGTGGAGACAAAGAGGGATATCATATACCAATTGGTTTATTTGCTTCTAAAATTGACGTTGAATTTATCAGTAGCGACTGCGACGGTAGAAAGAGTTTTTTCAGCAAGGAAGTACGTAAATAACAGGTTGCGTAACCGAATGATAAATCAATGGATGAACGACTGTTTGGTTACATATAATGAAAATGATGTGGTTGCTTGTGTTGATAATGAAGCTATTATACAACGATTTTAATACATGAAAACCTGTTGAAGGCAGCTGTAGGATTTTATGTATTTGTATTTTCTTTTTGAATTAAGAACAATTAGTAACAATGTATTAAATTTCTCTTTTTTTTTTTTAAGAATTCAGTATTATCTTTGTCGGATTATCGAAAATTGATTATTTGAGAATTTTATATTATACTTATTGAATTATCGAAAGAAGATGACAGATGTTGATAAAGGAGAAAATAAATTTATTCGATTTGCTGAAGATAAGTCTTTTGTTGACCTCGCTGATTGAATTCCTAGAGCCACCACTGGCTGATGTGGCTTAATGAGAAGTGAGATTACCCCTTTTTCAAAGGTTTGTTGAACTTTAAGGTATAAGAATGTTTGATGCAAGTGTAATATGTTTTATACAGCGGTTACCATATTGGATATAGCATTTGTGTAGCAATCATTACACCGCATATAGTAGTTATAATCCTTTATATCCATGTGTTAGAAATTTGATAACGAAAACTGCAAACCATTGCTTTCCACTACAGTTCTCATGAAGTCACTTGGATAAAAAAAAAAAAAAAAATTACATATATAAGAGTTAAAAGAAAATTGGAGTTCTTTCACTAGATGAGGACACTTGCATTTACTGATTGCATAACCTAAATTGATTGGATTACATAAGTTAATTTGAATTCAATACAATTGAGTTTAATTTTCTTTGATATGAAATTAGAAATGCCTGTTGGAATGTATGTATTGTTCTTTGAACTGTAAGTATATATTCAAATTGAACTGCCTATTAACTTGGATCCTCGTCCGCAATCTCTCATAGATTACTCTGAAATTGCAACCACTTTTCAAGCGATCCATTACCAATCAGGTGACAGACGACTCGGATTTGGGGGACCAGGCAGTCAACTTTGGCAATCAACATGAGTTTGCTGACATGATATGGTACCCCAGCCAGCGACAGGTCATCTACAGGATCGACGATCGGGTCTCATCCAATGCATCAGGGAATGGTCGAAATGACTTCATTGGATTTCGCTCCATGCTGACACTGGCATTGGCATTGGTAAGGTCCACAGGTAAGCAGGAACTATGTACATTGACAATTGTAATTTAAATGTATGAAGCTCTGATCTGGTCCATGAGTAGTAACTAGGTGTTTGTTGATGTTTCTTAAGAGGAGACTCATGAAGCATTGAATGACGCTAGTAGCAAGTGCATTGATGCAAAGGTGACAATATCCTTTCTCATGACTGCGGGTTATGGATTCATGAACAATGCCCTGTCGTTCACAGGATACCCTGTCGTGGGGAACAATAACCGTCTACAATCCTCAGGGAGCTGCCTAGATAGCCCCGAAGACGGACTCCTATCAGCATGTCCATGGGATCCTAGAGTGAAGGGCGAGTTCTTCCATCAAACAACAGTCAGCATTGGGCTATCCAAAGTCAAAAGCTTCATTCAAGATGTTCAAAAGCTTAGAGACATGGACCCAAATGCTCTTTGTGGTGTCGACCTCTACCTTGGGTTCCTAATGCGATACGTCAAGGCCTCAGACGCTTACTTAGCTAAACAAGAAGATGGCGTAGATTTCGACATCACTTACTATAGAAGCAAGGACCCCATGAATCCTAGGCTCAATGAGGACATACTAGAAGAGATTGAGCAGATGGCAATCTTCAAGTATGGGGGGTCCCCACACTGGGGGAAGAATCGTAACCTTGCGTTTGAAGGGGCAACCAAGAAGTATAGTAAGATTGGAGAGTTTTTTAAGGTGAAAGAGGCTTATGATCCATCTGGGCTGTTTTCCAGTGAGTGGACTGATCAGGTCCTTGGTATAAAGGGTAGGCCTACTATAATTCAGGAAGGTTGTGCACTTGAAGGGCTGTGCATATGCTCAGAGGACTTGCATTGTGCCCCAAAGAAGGGCTACTACTGTCGTCCAGGTAAGGTGTACAAAGATGCAAGGGTGTGTACACGTTTAGTAAGCTCTGCTTGATCTCCAATGTCTTGTTTGTGATTTTATGGTCCTGAAAACGATGTATAGAGAATAGACTACTTTGTCTTTGAAACACAATAATAATTCTTCTAGCTTTTGCTGGATCCATATGAATTCATTAACTGTTTGTGGGTTTCCGACTCGGGGAAGCACTCAGTGAATCTGCTGATGAGTCAACTCTGCTCCGCAGCTCCACAGGTCATGTCATATGCACAAGTTGGATACACTCTAACACGGTCCAAGTAAAGCGCGAGTAAGAGTGAGAATCATGAGATAGCCAAGTGGTAACGGTGTCTTGTACTCACCAGAGTGCAGGGATCAACCCCCAATGTGCCAATCCGCTGGTGTTTCAGTTGGTGAGGGTACCTGGCTCCCTTTCACATAAATAACCTGGAATCAATCCCTACGAGTGTAGGGTTGATGGTGTGAGGGACTTGCATGCCAATGTGTGTAGGTGGGTGAATATTTAGCAAAGAAAAGAAAACGAAAACCCCTTAAATTTAGAAAGAAACAGTATATATATATATATATATATATATATATATATGGAAGATGCTCCTATGAGAGATGCTCTCACCTTACTATGAGAGATAAGGGTGGGGTCCTCACCTTACTATCCAATGTCAACAACTTAAATGTGATGGTCCACACCTTATCTCTCATGGTAAGGTGTTAGATGCTTTCACGTACAGAAGCACCTCCATATATATATATATATCATTTAATGGTTTAATTTAGATGCATCATTTTATTATGATTTCAATCCAATGGTGAGAAAAAGGCAGAGAAAAAGTCAGTTGAGTGTCAAACTTTGACTTGTGACTATTCATTAAAGGGTAGTGTGTATAAAAACTAGATTGACTCAACATGAGCCCCACGATAAAAAATAAGAGGGGCATAAAAGGAGGCATTTTTAAAATGGTGCGTTTTTCAGAATTCTCATATATATATACACATACATACATCTATCTCCTGCCATATTACGGTGAGGGACAACATAATGGGGCCGACTTTATGATACATACAAATCATCTACACACATGAGATCCCCTTAATCAAGACACTAGATCCATCGAGTTTTCACCCATCCGAATGGATGGGACCGTTGGATTTAGGGTCAAACTTGTTTCTTTAATATAAAGTCGTAAAATTTGTGGGCCACACATGAAGGTGTTAAAGGCATGGGATTGAGCCCAAACTTGGTTGACAGGCACATCCAAGATGTCTCTTTCCATCTCTCCAAAGTCTCATAATCAATGGGACCCTATGTGGGCCCCATTAAATTTGTCTCTCACCATATGGTGAGGAAATTATGCACATGAATATCGTCCATATATATATATATATATATATATATATATATTAAGGGAGATGCTCTTGTAGGAGTTATACTTTCACAATACTATGAGAGTAAGGGATGGGGGCCCTCACATTTAGGCATTTGGCATTGGATATGGATGTGAGGGCCCCTACTCTTACTCCCACACACATATTTTCCCATTTAACGTGAGAGTTACTCTCGTAAGAATATTTTTTTCATTTAAGAGAAATACTGACTTTTAACAATCTCCAAATATACATTGATGTATTAAAATATAGCAGTTAATTGGTTATCAATCATACTTCCAAGAATTTTAATTGTAAAGTTATAAAAAGAATTAACAAGAGTGAGAAAAAATAAGCCGCTTGTCAGGGCCACCATCTAGATTTTGGACGAAGTCAAACTCGTGGACTTTAGAGGTTGGCCAGAACTGATGTTACCAGTGGATTGTTACTGAAGAGGCATCTAGTTCATATTGAAGATTCTGGTTGTGGAACCACTCACATGTGGCTTGGTCCGGGGTGGCAACTGGGCCGAGTCAAGTCAAATTAGCTCGACTTTTAGGGCTGTTTGTTTGAATAGAATACATAGAAATTTGTTAAATCTCTAAGGGTTATTAAAGATGTGAAGGGTGAAGCTATATAAGGTGAGGTGTGAGGGAAGCGAGGTTGTGATGTAGATGGGACTTTTAATAGTCTTTTATTGGCATATGATAGGAAAAAAGTTCATATGTGAAACACATTTCCTTGCTTGTCATTTTCAAATCTCTTTACTTGTGAATTTGATTATATCAAATGATTCATTGTCTTTCACAAATTTCTCAATATCCACGTTGAATTAAGATATTAAATTGAGGAATTTACGGGGAAAACCCCATAGGACCCCATAATATGGGTGAGGACCTAGTAGGGCGTTGGACACGAGAGGGGTCCTCTTGTTGCACTTTAGTCTTTTTGTTTTTTTATCTTTTTACGATATAGTCAATATCGACCATTTTGTCATTTTTAGTAAATAAGACATTTACACAGTGAAGAAAATCTGATTGACAGATTGGTCAATATCGACCATTAGGGATAAGTTGTGATCGTCGATATCGACCATTATGTCGTGTAAAAAAACTAATGGAGTTACAGGTTGAAGGAAATCTGATGGGCAAATTGGTTAATATTGACCATCACATGATTGTCGATATCGACCATTCTATCATGCTCGACGAGGGGTCGGACGAGTCGCTTGAAGACAAGTTTCGATTTCATGTTCTTAGCTAGGGGATCATTCACTGGAGGTCTTTTTAAGAATTTTTAAAATCCATTTGGTTAGGCATTTTTTAATGGTTCCCATTCGGAGGGGTTGGAGAAGGAGACCCAAAACTTGAAATTGTAGAGGACGCAGCAAAGCTGCTTGGTGCAGAACCTAGTTGTGAGTTCGGAGACGGAGAACCAATGAAAAACCCTCTTCGCTCTTCTTCTTCTTCTCCATTAACTGAGGAATGGAGAAAAACAAAGAATCAAATCCTAAATCAATGGCTGCAGCTGCTACTACTGATGGCATCCACGACTCATCCTCTTCGAAGCCCTTCTTCTACCTCTCCTTCACTTTTCATAGAAATCTCAGCCGCACGATCAACCCCAACAAATCCCAGCCCTCCATCACAGATCCCAAGAAACCCCAACCCCACCCTCTACCTCCCTCTTGTCTCAGACGGCGAAGCGCTTCTCCGACCATAGCCTCGTCTCCGCCTTCCGCTGCTCCATCCGCCTGCCTTCGCTAGCGGCTTCGACGTCTGGTCAACAAACTCGACGACCTCCCGGCGGAGACAACATGCTCGTACTCTACTTCTCCTCCCTCCGCTGCATTCATGGACCTAGGGGTCCTATGGGGTTTTTCCCCATAAATTTCTCTATAAAGTTTGACCTCCTAACTATTATTGGCCTTCTTATGAATTATGACCCATAGAAGTCCAGAGAAGAAGATCCATTCGTCTCCTTTTTTTTTTTTTTTTTTTCTCCTTTTTCTTTTTTTTGCAAATTTCTCTAAATCCATAATGTATCAACAACTGAAATTTAACTCCTTAGTTAGTTTCTTTGCAATCTAAAGAGGCGGTTAGGATCATAAAAAAATTATAAAAAATGGACTGGGCCCAAATTAAGGATGTTTTAATCTCTTTAGTTTAGTAGTACATCCAATGTTTCACCATTTTTCATACATTTTTCAAGATCCATAGTGAGTCAAATGTGAAGTTTTCCCCTTAGCCCTTTTTAACATTCTAAAGATGAAGAACAATTGGGATCATGGATTGGGGCCCCATAAAAACCCATAATCGTAGATCTAATGGTCTGGAGCTTTTCGTGAATTTCTCAAAATCCATAATGAATCACCGCTTGAAATTCGACCCCTTGCCATCTTTGGCCTTCTGTAGAGGATAAACAATTCCGATAGTGATATAGGGGCCACATGAATTAATGAAAAAAAAAATCCAAAGATCTTGTTAGCTCCAAACTCACGTGCTCTTCATTGTAGCACGCGCTTGTGAATAGTAAGATGCATACTGGTTTACAAGCTAGGTGTTCGGGGTAAGTAAATCTTTATCAGCCCCTTTCACACCATTTTCATACCATGGTTTACATATGTGATGCATGAATAGCTCAAACAAATATGAGGGTATGCAACGGTTGAACCCCATTTACATATATAA
Source organism: Camphora micrantha (assembly GCA_003546025.1). Classification (NCBI taxonomy): domain Eukaryota; kingdom Viridiplantae; phylum Streptophyta; class Magnoliopsida; order Laurales; family Lauraceae; genus Camphora; species Camphora micrantha. The sequence continues at coordinate 37,199,602 of QPKB01000006.1, read as the reverse complement.
ATTTCTGCAAACAAACGACCCTTGAGTTTCTTACGTTTTGAATCACTACGGAGATGGTTGGGTATTCATTTCTAATATTCTTTTAATTCAATTTTCATTAAAAGGAAAATGATTTGATTGCCATTTTTGGATATTTACATTTGATACTTGAAAGGTTTTTATTAGTAAATAATAATTAAATTTTTGATTAGATTTTTACAACCCACATGTGCTGTGCGTTACTTTTTTGGCAACATATGTCTCAATAACATAATATTATATACAGGATTATTCAGGTGAGAACTAATTCTCACATATTATATGAGAACTTTTTTGTGGGGTCCAATTGTGGACCCCATTTGGGGATGAGACTAGAGGGGATAGAAAGATCTATATGAGACCATCCCAAGTATCAAGTTTGACTCCAAACCCATGCCCCTAACTCCTTCATCTATGGTCCACAAGTTTAATGGTTTAATATTAAAAAAAATATTCAACCCTCAATCCAACAGTTCAGTCCATTCGGAGGTATACCAATCCTCAGGATTTGTGACTATCAGGGGGTTCCCTATTGATTACTAGGTTTAGATGGGTTGCTAATTGGGCCCCGCAAAAAAGTTCTCATATAGTTCTTACTTAAATATTTCTCATATTTATATATATATATATATATTTATCCAAACGGACACCCTAACTCTTTTTTTTATTATTTAACTTTGCTTAATCTTGAAAACCCACATCTCTACCCTACTACTTGTTACCTAAGGTCCCCATAGCCATGCTGCTTGCCCCATTTAGTCCCACCTTCTTCCTTGTCTTCTTCATCTTCTTCCTTTGTACCATTGGATTTTTGAAAAAAAGAACACAAAAACAAAAACTCACTCTTTTGTTGAGTTGTGAGATCTCTATGAAGTCAACACAATAATCTCTATAAGAAAAATGAAAGCAGCATATGGGGTCCACTTGCCTCTTGAATGCTTTTTCCAGAGCTCATTAAACGAAAGATTGAGGAGGTGTTTGACAAACTCAAGCCTCGGCTAAAGGAAAAAGGGCTTGACAGGGTTTCAAATTAGAAAAAGTATATATAGCTCTGGCGATGTCGCTACATAAGATCGTATTTTTTTTGTCAAAGAAACATTATACCTTTATTACAAAGCACTCCACAAGTTTGAAGATTTCATCCCTTTACCATCATTAATTTGAAGTTTAAGACTTACTTACTCATAAAAGTTTATTGGACCTGTTATATAAATACAATCTTAGAAATTTAATTACATGAAACAAACACGTGTTTAGGGTGCTTTTGGATGTGTTTGACTTGGCTTCATAAAATTCAAAAATATTTTACTAAAAGTAGCCTTCAAAATCTATTTCTTCAAAGCAACTTTTTAAAATAAAATGTTGTTTGGTTAGCTCAATTTTTATACTTATTTTTTAATAATAATAGCATTGAAAATTGTTTGGTTAGATTTACAGAAAGTAGCTTTTAGTGTATAATAACAAAATAATTTATAATCTTTATAAGAATGAATTACACATGTCTACAAGTACAAAAAAAAAAAAAAAAAAAAAAAATGTCTTGGTTACTTTTAACGTTGTAAAGATAGTAAGGTTGTAAGGGATACAACCAAAAGTCTTGGTTATAATTAATTAGACATCTAGTACCATTTGGACCCTCCTCCATTTTGTTTTATGTGGGTTGCCCATATTGTCCAATGTAATCTGCCTAATTAGAGAATATTTTTTTTCCTTGATTCTAATTAGCAAAAAGATTGTCTAAAGAATAAAAATAGAAGAATCCCTTTCTTACCAATTCAGTGATCAACATCCCTATGATCAATTGAATGGATCACCAAGCATACAATCCACAATAGTCTCCTTGATTTCAAAATAAATTCTTTCTTTAATCTTATTTAGTACACATATCAAATATTGCATGTCTTCCAAGTGGTATGACTAGCTCAACTCTATGCAACATGTTCATAGCAGCTTTGTTGACTTTCAGGAACCCCATTGAATATCTGTATCAATCGAAGGAGCTACAAAATTTTCCTTGCCTTTGGGTGCATGGCATTGATTTCGGATCATGACTAATAAAATATGGATACAGAATCACGGATACGGATCATGACAATAATAAGAAACATGGAGAAATTAAAAGGGGAAACTGCTAGAGCCCCGATACATTTTAGGTTTTGGAAGTAATGGAAGAGGCCTTTATACACCAAATGACACTAGTTGAGTTTTATTATTATTTTGAGTATTTTTGCATATACCCTCTAAGGTTTTTAGAATTTGCAAATAGACCCATGTGGTTTTAGTATTTGTAAATTAGGCAACTAACATTTCATTTTAATACTTTCTATGCTCCCACAATCAATTGTCCTAACGAGAATGACCAACCACCATAAAGTGAATGTTGATTTTTTTATTAAAATGACAGCTTTGTCCTAACATCCATTAAAAAAATGACAATTATTTTATAGAAATAATATTATTTTATCTCGATTATTAACGGTCTCTCTCTCAATAACTCTCTCATACACAGGAAGCCTAATCATTATTTTAAAAATTTTCATCAATCCAATGATGGGCCATGCATGGATATTAGATTAATTATAACCAGTTATAATAAGTATATCATTTTATAGGAATAACTTTATTTTATGTCAATTCTCAAAAGTTTCTCACTTAATAACTCTCTTATGCACATGAAGCCTAATCATTATTTTAAAACTTTCGTCAATCCAACGGTGGGTTGGGGATGGATTAGATCAATTATAACCAATTATATATAAGTACAAGTGTTGATTATCTTTCTAACCAATTTGCGCTTAATGAAATAAGCTGTTTATTAATAAAAATGAAATTTATACAAGGTTATTCTCTCTCACTAAATATACTACAGTGATTATTAATGTTACAAGCTTTAAAGAAAAATTAGTCCAAGCTTTTGAAAATATACATATAGGGATAATAGGGAGAAGGGCCAATGTGTCATTTCACTCTAAAAATTTTGATGGATGGAAGGCTACTTATTTCAGAGACATAGAATGTATTATAATGAAAGAGTAGGGTCCTATTTATAAATAATAAATTCATAAGGGCCTATTTGCAAATCAAAGAAACGTTATGGGGTATATAAAAAAAACTCCTTTTTTTTTTCAAATCAAAAGAACCGGTACAAAATTAATGAACAAGCTACTCTTAAAAGGCACTAAATGACCAACTCCTCCGGTGGATATGGGCCAGTTTTTCACAATCGCATTGGGCATTTGGTTTTGAAGAAACTCGTGCATTCATAATGGTAGGCCCATTAAACCAAGCTTGGTTGTAGAGAGGGCTTTAATGTTGGCACAAGATAATGGGTCTATAAAAAATTACAATTTCAGTCTACACAGAGAAAATATTTTAAAGTGGAAGCATCCTCGATGGTGTACTAAAAATTAATATCGATGATCCTCTATTGACTGATATAAAAAAACCTGGTGTTGGAGCTATCTTATGCTATGAGGTGGGTAACGTGGTTCTGGCTATGAGTAAGATAGAGAATGATATGAATGATGCGGATGATATTGAATCTCTAGTTGCATGGGTTGCAAATGATATGTCACATGGGGGTTTGAGCTATTATTCTTGAAGTGATTCATTAAAGGTAGTAGAAGCATTAAAATCTCATACTCCAAACTTATCAAGACAGGGCAACGTGATTGATAAGACCACTAATCTTTTGAAACTTTTCACTAGTTATGAAGTGAATCATGTGGGAAAAGGGAGGGGTAATGAAGCAGCTCAAAAACTTGCTAGACACGCCAATTTGTAGAGGACATGAGGGTATGGTATGATCAAGTACTGGGTTTTATTGGACAACAAGTTCATTTCGATTATCTGATGTAATCTGTTTTCTGTTTGCAATGAATGCATTTTTCTATAATAAAAAAAAAAAAAGAGTTACTAAATGACAGAGAAATGAGTAACTTTTTGTCATTTTGTCCTTTTACCCTCAACTCCAACCACTCTTTTTTTTTTTTTTTTTTTGTTGTTGATGTAACTCTAAATTTTATTTCATTCAAACCATCATGCAAACGAACAGGCCTAAGTTTTACAACCACATCCATGAGTGCATCCGACTTCTTTGGTGCTAATCATGATGTACTGGATGCAAACTAGTGGCCATGAATTTTTCTTTTTACTACTTTAGATAATGGATGAAGTAGTGGTATTTCCAACTTGATGACCAATGATCAATCCCTAGTCGATGCTGTGAGACTACGTTGCCTTGCCCAATATCTATATCAATGGTTTGGCACTTGGCATGATTTTTATTATCTGTTGATTTGTTATGACGTACATCGTATCCGTCCTAATGGGGAGTCTGAGCTGCTCCTTGGGCCGAACAACTCTACATGATGTAGCCCCACCCTTGAGAGGGTCTGAATATACGGCAAGGGAAACATAGGGCCCGTTTGGCATCGTTCTCGTGTTGTTCCCACTTTTGTGCTTGAATCAGGTTGTGCTGAGATCGGGTTGTGCCGAGACTATACTCTGCAGAATTTGTTTCGCAATATTATTTTAAATCACTCTACTGAAAACATACTATATGGAACTTGTTTCGTAATATTATAATTTTTTTTTCTAAGGAGCGGACATAGGGTTTACAATGTGAGACCCACAATTCGCTGTTTGCGGCACTCGATCTATTATTATCGTACATGGGACCTACTTGTAGAAATTACAACATGGTACCCACCTTTAAAAGTTAGAACATGGAACCCATATTCATAGGATTTACACTATGGGCCCAGCTCTATAGAAATTATAATATGGAGCAACCATTTGTGAATGTAAATATGGGACGGGACCTACCTTTAAAACTTGCAACATGGTACCATCTTTAGAGATTAAAATATGGGCCTCATATTCATAGGATTTACAATGTGGATCCACCCTTTGTGATGGTGACTATATGACTTACATTTATCAATAAAAAAGTAGAGCCATATTTTTTGTGATGTGTGGACACATACAGAAACCACTTTTAGAAATTACAATGCAGTGCCCCACCTTTAGAAATTAGAACATGAGGGCATCATAATTATGGGATTTACAATGTAGGCCCACCTTTATAAGAATTATAATGTGGGGCCATCTTTTTTGTTAATTGTGAATACGGGACCCACATTTGAAAAATTACAATGTGGTATCCACCTTCAGATATCCGAACATAAGGCCACATTCATAGGATTCACAATATGGTGCCACCATTATAATTTAATAATATGGGCCCACCTTTGTGATTGTGATCATGTGACCTACCTTTAGAAATTATAAAGTAGGGCTACCTTTTTTGAGGTTGTAAACATAGGGCCTTCCTTTAGGATAAGTAAGAGGATTTTGAGTCTTAAAATGACATTTTCTAAAAGGCAAGAGATAAGTTAGAAACAATTATACCAGAAAAGCAATTTTCTTGTGCCAGTTAAGATTTTGACAGTCCTTCCATAAGGTCAAAATTAGTGCAGCAACTTAAACATACCAAATATATTTTTCTCAACCTTATCTCATGAGAACAAGAAAACATCATTCGCATGATGCCAAACGTACCCATGTGTTTTCCACTACCACCCACTACACCCACCTTGTTCACCGTAAACCCGAACCTCATGGAACCCCTCTAGCCTACTGGACTCCACCTTCCACCGACCAAAAAAAGCTCAACCTTGCTGGCTATTTACAATGCAGCTGATGGGACATCTGGTTTGGGTGGCATCATTTGCAATCATGCAGGCTAACATTTACTGGCATATATGCAGGCCAGTACACCGGGAACAGGTCCTCAACAAGCATTTTCTAGAGAAGAAGCATTTTCTAGAGAAGATGGAGAGAGAGAGAGAGAGAGACGTAGACAGTGCATCTAATTAACAAATATGACCAGGGGTTTTCTTGTTGGTTTCGAGTTCTTTTGTGTGCTGTAGCTTATTTGTTCGCTTTCTTTGTTAATGAAATCTATTTTTTTTATATTAGAGAAGAAAAAAACAAACCAAATATGACCTGGGACGAGCCTGTGGGTATCGAAACAATAAATCATGTTCACATGGAGATCAGAAGAGTCAAGAGAACTTACTACATTAGGCCCACATAGGATGATGAGTTAAGGTTTTGATAAAGATTGAAAATAGCTTGTTTTAACCTATTTATTGTTTAACTTTTGTAATCTTTGATGGGATAGGACTCTGAAAATACGTTGATGATGATATTAAATAACTTTGGTACAGTAAAACAAAGCCTCAATAAAACAGTGTTGGGCAAGACAGGCTAGCAGCCAACCTAGAAGTATTTTTGTCAAAACCCAAATATAATAGTCGACTCAAATAAACTATAAGCAAAAGAGGCTTTTCACCGCACAAAAATTGCCTTTTAACGGCAGTTTTTCCTTGCCACTAAATGTGGTTTATTTGCACCACAACATTTTTTTGCCACTAAAAGCTTATTTTTATACTAGACAGTTAATTAATAATATAAAACAGCACTTTTAGAGACGGTTTAAAAAAAACTGATGAAAAACAGAACTTTTTAGCGGCGTACAAACACCGCCACTCTGCAGCTATAAAAGTCTTTCTTTTGTAGTTTATATATATATATATATATATATATATATACACAGTTGTGATAAGCCTTCATGCTAAAGATGATATTTAATATGAATTTTTTTTTACAACCAACAGCTTATTTAAACACTAACCATCCATCAAAGGGCCATTATGTATACAACTGAGATATCTACGCTAATTTTTACTCCTTAACACTCATCTGAAGTTGAAGCCCACAAGGACCAAGAAATTAAATAAGATTCCAAGTCCGTGATTTTGTCCTACCATTTTCCACATTTTTTTTTGTTTTCGTTTCTTCAATGGGTTTAAGTTAATAAATATAAAATGCTGCACTGTTTTCATGATGATTTGGTAAAGCAAAGTATTTTTCTTAGATATGATGATTTTATCTAGCAGGGTGGAAACCAACCAGAGACAACCGACCTCAATAATCAAAATGGAACAAAGACGCTGAATGCTGAGCTTGTGGGCCTAATATTATTATAAATTATGGGGAATGGAATCGTGCCAACCCATGACACCGTGTTCTCTATTTGATTAAGTGTCATCCCATTGAATTCATTTGAACTCTCTCTCTCTCTCTCTCTCTCTCTCTCTCTCTCTCTCTCTCTCTCTCACACACACACACACACACAAAGTTAGTAGCTAGGTTGAAGCTTGACTTAAATGTCTGCCTCAATTCTTTCCAAACAGTTACTTACCACCTTCAAACTGTGAATAGGTCATTCTGAACAATTCACAATTTGATTTGTGAACTACTGGCAAAAATGTGGTTATATGGGTCGAGTCAAATAAATCCTTTAGTGGTGCCCACCTACAGTTATAAGCCACTCAAAAGCAGTCACTTATTCCATATCCAACTCTAATTAAGAGTTGGCCCACCTTAATATTGATCACTAGTAAAACATGGAGTTTTACTTTGGTTGTTATTTTAATTGTATATATTTTGCACACAACAATTGATTGTGGGCTCAACTCTATTGAAGTAAAATTCCACCTACACAAAATATAATTAACAGTTATTTTGTGTAGTTCAGATTTTAGACACGAACCTTAGTGATGGACTAATAGCATGGACACAGATTAATTAGCAAATTGAACATTTCGAACTTGAACTTCGAATAGAACGAATTGATAAGTAATAAAAAAAATCAATCACATTTTATAATAAAGCTTAGCTTCAAATTACAAATTGCAAACTTAAATATGAATTAGCTGAACTATGATCAGAATTGAATATGTTTGCTTAAAATCAATTGAGTTGAATGCATCGTCGTTGAACAAAGAAGTTATTAAAATCTTAGCTAACCATGAGCACCACATGGGGAATATACTTAGCCTCGTTCAAAGAGGGTAATGCTGTAAAGTATACAAAGTGAGTTGGCTTATTTATTTTGTTCTCATCTGTGTCTTGCTGCGTTATACGAAAGAAGAATTAAGGCATGTGATACCGATGGTTTCTGTCAGAAAGGAATGGATCATCATGCTTATATATATAAATGTAGTATTGTCATGTTTACCACCATCACCTCCACACTCACTTACATGGTGTGTGAAATGGGACTAGTGAGGGGTATTTTCCGGTGGCATTGCCTGTTTCTGTTGATCTTATGGGTGGAATGTAGTCCCCCAGAAGATCCAATAAACTGTTCATCTAAGACAATAAATTGCACTGTCACGAATTCATATGGAGCGTTCCCGGACCGAAGTGTGTGTCGTGCAGGTGAGGTGGTCTACCCCACCACTGAAGAGGAGCTTGTTTCCGCAGTGGCCAAGGCTACAATGAGCAAGAGGAAGATGAAAGTGGCAACTCGCTATTCACACAGCATAACCAAGTTGGTTTGTCCTGGAGGAGATGATGGGCTGCTCATAAGCACCCGTAATCTCAACCGAGTACTGAGCATTGACAAATCGATGATGCTTATGACGGTGGAGAGTGGTGTGACACTAAGGGAGGTGATAGATGGGGCAGCAAAGGCTGGTCTGGCGTTGCCTTATACACCATACTGGTGGGGGTTGACCATGGGTGGCCTTATGGCCACTGGTGCACATGGAAGCACCCTGTGGGACAAAGGAAGCTCTGTTCATGACTATGTTGTGGGGCTTCGGATAGTCACTCCGGCCACCGCTAGCGAGGGTTATTGCCAAGGTTCGGACTCTTTATAGCAATCACCCTGATATGAATGCTGTTAAGGTCTCATTGGGGGTCCTTGGAGTTATTTCACAGGTAAAGCCTTCCATTCTGTATCAGCAGTTAATACTAATTGTGATTTCGGTTGATATGAATATAGGTTTTTGGCTTGCAATGCTCCTTTTGTTCTTTGATGTGTGTAAGTAAATTGAAATTGACTGCTTGTTAACTCAACTCCAATCTCTCATAGGTTACTCTGAGATTGCAGCCTCTCTTCAAAAGATCCATGACAAATCAAGTGAGAAATGACAAAGATTTAGGAGTACAGGCTGTTACTTTTGGCAATCAACATGAGTTTGGAGACATGATATGGTACCCCAGCCAAAAAAGGTCGTCTACCGGCTTGATGATCGGGTCTCATCCAATGCATCAGGGGATGGTTTGAACGACTTCATCGGATTTCGCTCCATACCGACACCGACATTGGCGTTGGTAAGGTCTACAGGTGAGTTTGATTTCAGACAATTCTAATCTACATCCATATGGAAGCTTTGGTCCATAACTAGTTACAAAGTATTTGATTGTTGTCAATGTGGCATTTTGGTGTTTGTTTAGAGGAGCACTATGAAGCAAAGAATGAGGCCAGTGGGAAATGCACAAATGCGAAGATAACAACAACCACGCTCACGGCCACCGGGTATGGATTCAAGAACAATCGCCACTTATTCACAGGCTACCCAATTGTGGGTAACCATAACAATCTACAAGCCTCAGGAAGCTGCCTAGATGGCTCAGAAGATGGCCAACCATCGGCATGTCCATGGGATTCTAGAGTAAAGGGGCAGTTCTTCCATCAAACAACTTTCAGCATTGGACTATCCAAAGTCAAGAGCTTCATTCAAGATGTTCAAAAGCTTAGAGACATGGTCCCAGATGCTCTGTGTGGTGTAGAGCTCTACAATGGGATCCTAATGCGGTATGTTACGGCCTCAGATGCTTACTTAGCTAAACAAGAAAACGGGTTAGATTTCGACATCACATATTACAGAAGCAAGGACCCTATGGCTCCTAGGCTCCATGAGGACATACTAGAAGAGATTGAGCAGATGGCAATCATCAAGTATGGGGGGTCCCCTCACTGGGGGAAGAATCGCAACCTTGCATTCGATAGGGGCATCAAGAAGTACAGTAATATTGGGGAGTTTTTGAAGGTGAAAGAGGCATATGATCCATTTGGGCTGTTTTCTAGTGAGTGGACTGATCAGGTTCTTGGGATACAGGGTAGGCCTATTATAATCAAGGAAGGTTGTGCACTTGAAGGGTTGTGCATATGTTCAGAGGACTTGCATTGTGCCCCAAAGAAAGGCTACTACTGTCGTCCTGGCAAGGTGTACAAAGATGCTAGAGTGTGCACACGGATAGGGAGCTCTGTTTGATCTCCAGTGTGTGTGTGTGTGTGTGTTTTTAGATCTCAAATTTGTTGATTATGAATAAAGCGCATATGTAAGCTGAAGACTGTTAAGGAACACCACAACAAATTTTTGTGAATCCACCTGAAAAGGGCTTTTATCAAACAGATAAATTCAGACTATTTTCTCTTCTTATGTTTGTAAGGAGTCGACTCCTCATCCACTCTCAGCATCCTAAAAGGGACATTTGGGGTCCTCACCAACTAAGCTAAATGAAAACAAAAAAAAAAAGACACTAAACTAAACTGAGCTACAGCTGGCTTTAAATGAACTTATAATTAATGCTTGTTAACATCATACTGAGGGCCATTTTTAAAATTTTTTTTGCTAGTAATACTGAAGGCCATACTGACCTCTACATAGATCTCTCCACTTTGATTTTATCTTGTGGGTGGTAAGCTCCATAAGCCTTATGTCCTATTTTTTCAAGAACTCACATCCTTTAGATGCTCCCAGTTGTTGTATCTAACGTCAACATGAATTGTTGGTTTTCAATTCCACGGACTAGATTAGTCAGCTGGCATTATCTGTGGATCAAACTTTTATTAGATGGTTACGTTTGAAACCCTCTTGTATTTAGTAGTTCCAATGAGCTCCACTAAGTACCCGTCCACCATCCTATTTTAATGTCGGCAAAGATCCCTGCAATTTACTTGAAAAAGATCTGAACCCAAGAGAGCAACGTTTTCACTTTAAACGGCTTTAAGTTACCACACCAATGGCTTTGAGAACGAGGGGTTGCTCAGTTGATTGACAACACTAACTTTCGTGCAACTTCCCAGTGGGCGACCCCTGGTTATTATCTCACCCCATGTGTATGGGCAGACTCTCTCCTTTTGTGTGGGTAGCTCCTCCTTGTGTATAACAGGTGTTCTCTTCCTAATGCCGCTGCTCTCTTGGGTCCCAGTTCCCTTGCTTGGGTATCAAAATAGAATAAATTAAAAATGTCGTATGCGAGCTAGGGATTTTGTTATAGATACTTTGAGATTTTAGGGACAATTCAAAACTATTAATTTCTCAGGAACATTTTTAAAACTAGAAGAAATGAGAGACTTTTTCTCAATAAAAAGAATTCCAAAACCATACATTATATAAAGCTATTATCATTAATGAAATAAACTGAAGGGCACATTTGTTTGCGTAGTGTAGAATTCATATCAATTCAAAGGGTCTGTTACTTTACTGGGATTTATGAAATTTACATCTAGCGGGAATTTCAGGACCCACATTTGGAAATTACAATAGGGGCCTACTTTAGAAATTACAACGTAGAACCGTCATTTAAAAATTATGTTACATGGGGCCCACCATCAGAGATTATAACATGAGCCGACCTTTAGAAATTGTGACATGTTGGTCCGATGTTTAAAAAATTACAATGTGGGGTTCAACTTTAGAAATTAAAATGCGGGGGTCACATTTAGAAATTACATGGGGCCACCTTTAGGAATTAAAATGTGGGTCTGCCATTAAAAAAATCACATGCGTCCACCTTTATAATTTGTGGTTAGGATGGAAATAAGCACGTGGAGCCCACCTCAAGAATTACAATATGTGGCTCACATTTAGAAATTATATATGCAAGGTTAAGGGCCCACCTTTATGTTGAACCCACGTTTGGAAATTATATGGAACTGCACCTTTAAAAATTATGGTATATAAGGCTTACCTTTTTGAATTACTACATGGGGAACCCTTTTAAGAAATTGTGATAACCTTGGAGCAATTACAACTTTGGGCTGCCTTTAACAATTAATACAACATGAGTCCACATTTAGAAATGGGGGCATGTGGGTCCCACCTTTAGATGGAAGGCCATCGGAGTTCTAGGGTTATGAAATTTGAGGATGCTTAATTTTGACCATAACACATGCATTGTCCATAAAACATGCTTTTCTCTTCATTGGTCCAAATAAGAGTATTATCATAAGATGGACCATCCTTTCTTAGAAAACTGTTACCTTAGTAAAATATCCTTCACTCTTAACTATTTTGAGTTTTTCTATAGAAAGGCCCCTTTATTTTATTAAACCTCAAAAGCAACCATACATTTTGTATTTTTATTAAGACTTTCTATGGATTACCTATCAAACGGTACAAAAAGTAATTATATATCTTCTCCTTTTTTTCGTTTCTAGCCAATTTATTCCCTAATAAGAAAAGGCTAAAATGATGGTGCAACATATTTTCTCTTTATTTTTGGATTCTCTTCAATTAATTTTGTGATTAAGGACCAGCACATAAATGAGATGCTGGGATGAGGGAGTAGGCAAGTTGGATTCAAAATGAGATGTTGGATGCACCAAAGAAAGCTTTACTTTCAATAAGATTCAAAATTACCTCAGAGGACATTTGATCACAGGAGATTAGATCATTCACATTAGTCTTTAGTTCACTTTCTTAGTAAGTAAAAGTTGGTTCTTGTTGATGGCTAGGTAAATAAACATCAAACTATCATGAACACTTTCAAGCGTAAGATTACTGTAAATGGAAAAAATGCAAGCCATTATTTCACAAAATGAGACAGAGAGCAATTGATGAGATGCGTGAAATCCACTGAGCAGAATTCAGCATTAAAAGTATAATTACACCATGAAAAATGCATAGGATTCAAATGGCCAGCAGTAAATGAAATCCAAGAAAGTGTGTAACAATGAGTAGAATGGGGTGAAGTTCTACATGTAAATAATAAATAAAACACATGAAATGCAACATCTAAATCATATCAACACAGTGAGCACAATGAGTGAATTCAATTACCCAAAAAGTGGTTAAAATATGGGAAACCCAACATGTAAATAGTGTAAGAAAAAATCATACTCAATATATATGGAAATGGACAGTTCCCACACCCAACAGAGAGTGAAATATATGCAACTTCCGTGCCTAAACAAGCCCAAATAATGAATCAATTACAGAAAGTGTAACATGCAATGAAATACAGGTGACTCCAGCATGTGAATCATGCATGCTCATATGGTGGGTCATTCATCAATTCCAAATTTTGGGTCCAACTAAGATGACCATAGTGACATGGAAGATCATTCAACAGCCTGTGAACTATGATAATAGAGAAACACAATTCACTTAACAGACACAGGGCATAATATGAAACAAACATAGACCTCTTATGCATCCACGCATCTCTATGCATTCTGCAATTCTTGTTATCACCTTCTACTTCTTGTGATGGATGTATGGGGTTAGGCAGGATATCTCATCTTATGTCACATTCCGGTCCCGAATCACCCTGGCCTAGGGTAATCTTCGAGGTGTGCCACACGTACTCCCGTATGTTGTACCTGTCATGAGCCAAATACAACACACAAAGGAGAGAAAATAACTTTCCATACGCGTGAGGTATGACTCACTAGAACATATCAATAGCAAATATTCATAACGGAAGCTGTAATTCATTCTTATAAGAGTATCAATTCTCATTCAGTCCATTTAGTATTTCAAGTTTCAATACAAAAGAATTATACAAGTATATACATTATTTTACAAAAAGGGTGTAATAAAGAACCCTATACAAACATTACCAAAAGTTTAACAAAAGAATGACAAAACCTATGTGTGGTCTACTCAAAAAGGGAATAGCCACATGAACTATCAAATTCCAAACTGTTCAATTCGCACTCCATGGAAGAAGGAGTATAAGCTGACCCTAGCTCTGGCCACTCTTATAGCTGCATCTGTGACTGTGACACTAACAGTAGTATCATCAATATGACGATTAAACAAGTATAAGCAATAATAAGGAAATAAATATTGTATCAAATTGAGTTTAAGACGAATACATTTGTAGATGGCAATGATGAGTATCAACTAGGCGAATTGTGCGAAATTAAATAATTAACGCTCGTGAATCAATTATAGTGAAAACAAACTAAATGGCTACTACATTAAGCTCATCCTCTCAAAAGAGAGCAAATCTAGTTGGGATGTCACCAGCGGCCCGGCCAAAGGCTAGCTAGCTACCCGGGTCTGGAGTTTCGGTGCTCTAGATGACTTATTGCAGTAATCTCAAATAACTAAACCAAGTTCAACCCCATCGGATATCACAAGGTCTAAGCTAAGTAGTGCTGACTCGATCAAATCAAATACTAATCGAATTATAATCAGATTTGAGTGAGTTTCTATTTCTTTTATTCATAATCAAATCGAATCATATTCACATATCGCACTACTCACTTAATCCGTATGTTCAACGAATACTAAATTTGTATACATACAGAAGTTAAGAATTGAATATAAACAATTGGACCTCAATGAGTATTTATAATGCAACAATTTTGATAAATAGGATTTGATATCAATAATGAAATTGTACTCCGATATGAAATGCAATAATTAAAAATGAACCAATATATTTTTACTAATTAATACTACACTATTAAATTTAGTCTTTCACCGTCTAATACAAGGTAACTTTGAAAATTATCAACGTACTACTACCTTGTTAGTGTCACTAATTATAAAAAATACGTTGAGTTTCCAAACTGACCTTCATGGCATAGTGTGTGACTAATGATTATCCATCGGACCAATTAATAAAGTTAAAGATTCCATTTTAAGGTCATAAAGGTTTAAAGGATCCTGAATTCTATTAAAGTAAAGGTAAGCACCTTAATTATATACTAAGGACAATTAAGGTGGGTTATAATAGATTAAAGGTGATAATTCATCCAAAACTGGGTTAGAAAAAGGGCTAAGATTGATCAGCTTCAGGTTCGCTCAAGCGGACCTATCCAAATTGCTGGTCGTTCGCGCAACTCAATTCGTTCGCTTGAGGGAGGCTTTCAGGGGGTGTGTGTCGCTCGAGCGGACCCATGTTCACTCGAGCGGACTCCATCCAGAAAGATGGGCGTTCAAGCGATCCTTTTGTTCGCTTGATCGAAAGCTTCAGAAGCATGTTCGCTCGAGCGAACTGTCCAGAATTCTTAAACACAGGATTTTCATTCATTTCTTCTCTCATTCATTTTCTTAACTTCTTCTCCTCCTACATCTTGCATCATGGAGCCTTCATGCTCCCATTTACAAGATATAACATACAATTCTTCCATTCAAGTCTATCCGTTATAAATCATAAAAGCAAATCCAACCCATTCACATATTAAGAAAATAAAATTTTTGAGAGAGAATAACATTAGAACCAATGGAAGTAAATCATCATGTAAGTCCAAAAATTAGAGCTTATACTTGCCTCTAATGAGCTTTCTAATCTCCTCACACACTTGGCTCAAAGAAGCCCCAAAAACCCTAAAGTATCCAAACCCTAATCACAATAAACAAGAAGAATGGAAATGAATATGCATGTATGATTAGTTAGGAGTCCCTTGACTCTAATGCAACTCCAAAACCCAACTAAGAAGTGTTTGAAGCCTACCTCTTATCAAGGATTCCGAATTTGGAAGAAATAGAAAATGGTGGGGGGATGGTTTTCTTGCCAACAATGAAGAGAGGAAGATGAAGAAGGTGAAGATGAGTATCCACTCCTTGAAGGGGTTGAAGGAAGAGGAAGAGGAGAGAAGTGGAGGAAGAGAGTAGAGAGGAAAACAATAAAAAGGAAAGAAAAGAGGAAGGATTGAGGTTTTATATAAGGGATATAGTTGTCATTTTTGCAAGAAAGCCCACTAAAGTTGTTTATTTCTATTTTGAGTCAAATGAGGGTCCAATTATTCAATGGTTAGTCAAATGAAGGAATGCTTAATACAAAAATCGATGTACTCGTCGAGATACACACGATGGTGTCAATATGACGTACAAATGATGTAAAATGCGAAAATCAATAATTACGAAAAAGCCCTTGACTTTACCCAACCGGGTCAAATCGGTTCCCACTCACCTATTCAAGGCTCAACTAACTCAGTCTATGAAGACTATTAAACACTAATTACCATAATTAGCAATTAAATATAATTAATTTAGTTAAAACACACTTAATTAGTACTAATCAAAGTTAAATTGGGTCGAGGTGTAATACCTTATATAGCAGCATAGAGAAGCTTCGGTCATGAATCGCCATCACCTTTTAGTAAGAGAGAATGATGGAGAGCTTAAGGGAGTTGGAGAATAGATACGCGGTGGGGAATGTTAAGACAGGGTGGAGAGCTTAAGAACCCATGTTACATTAATAAATCCAAGCAAAAGCTACCTTCTATGCCATTTTCACTGATGACTTGGATTCTTTTCATATATTCTATCAATTTCCAAAACAATCAATTCAGAAATAACTCTCATATGGTAGTTGCAGAAAAAAACAAAACCCACAAACAGAAACAAGATGAAAGATGATGAATTTATACAAAACCCAGAGTGTTCGGGTGGTGAATTCGACGCCAATGGTGGACTTGGACTCCAAGCAAAACTTGTTCTTCGTAAATCTTGAGAGGATGATGGACTTGCCTACGAACAATCCAAGAAGACCTGTTACACGATGGAGATGAGACTGCAAACACGTGGAGGAGATAATATTTAATTTTATCTAAAGAAACATGGAGTAGATGTGAATAGTAGGACTGAAGTTGGTACCAGGACATGAAAGCATTACATTCGTATGCATTTATGTGCGAAGTTAAGGAATTGAAACTGAAGAAGTGTGGCATAGACGTGAATACCAGGACATGAAGGAGTTACATTCATATGCCTTTGTGTGGGAAGTTTAGGGGGAAATCAAAAATCAAAATGGTCAAAATCAATTAATGCAATAAATCTGTTGATTTCGGCTATTGAATCCAATCAGCTTCATAATATATATAAATAGATACAAACAAAGAGCTCGGTCTCCAGATTCCAAGATTCTTCTCTGACCCTAAATTAGTGCTTTCCTCACGTAGGATTAGTGTAGCTGAGGATTCCTAAGGTCAAGATTGGTGACAAGTGGGC
Organism: Camphora micrantha; assembly: GCA_003546025.1. Taxonomy (NCBI): domain Eukaryota; kingdom Viridiplantae; phylum Streptophyta; class Magnoliopsida; order Laurales; family Lauraceae; genus Camphora; species Camphora micrantha. The sequence goes on along the minus strand of QPKB01000006.1, from coordinate 37,182,527 downwards.
AACTCTTAGATTTGAGGGTTTTATATCATGCCCTTTTAAACCAATCATTTCCACATTCTATAACAGAGGTACAATTGAGACCTAAAAATTCGTAAAAATGAGCATCTCATATTGCCTGGATTCTCAAAGATTTTCCATCGGAAACCAAGGTTTTCTATGACATTGTGAGAAGTAAAAATAATTTTTTTTCTGAGAATTTAGTTGCCAAGCGTGACCTTAAAAATGGAATCATTTACTTTGATCAATATTGGATCTACTCCTAATCCAAATCCAAATCTATTGTCTCCAACTTCCCAAGTACCATGCTTCCTAGTAGGCTCCACATTAGGTCAGTATTTCTCATTGTGCGAGTTTGACTCTCTTTCCAATAAAAAAAAAGGAAAATCACAATCCCAACATAATAATATTTTTCACTATCCCATTATTCTACTATCCTTAACTTCTAATCTAATCCCAACCACCACATTAAACACATTGGAATTTCTGCCTTTTTTAAGTTAGTAGTAGTAATCTACACTCCATACAATCCACATGATCCAAATGCCACCAACCCAAACATCATCTAAATATCCATGTACCCACTACCGCAGTTGAGAGAATCACATCACATGAACACGAAGAACATAGAACCTCTGAAGTCTGAAACCCAGAAAAATGGAAATCCAATGCCACCCATCAAACATCTTCTTCACCTCTCTTTTTCTCATCTTATTAAGTCTCATTTCTCCCGCCATCTCACAGCCATCTTCTCTCCCACCCTCTGCCATCTCTCTCCTCTCATTCCTCCACTCCCTTCCAAAACCGTCCCAAAACCTCCTCCACTGGAACTCCTCCCTTCCCTCTTCTCCTTGCCATTGGCCTGGCATCACTTGCTCCTCTCCCAACACCATCAGTTCCTTAAACCTCTCCTCCTTGGGTCTTTTTGGAACTCTCTCAAAACCCATCTCCCATCTTTGCTCCAATCTCAGTTCCCTCCTCTACCTGGACCTCAGCTCCAATAGCTTCTCAGGACCCATCCCACCACACCTCTGCAACTGCTCCACCCTCCAAACCCTCTTCCTCAACAACAATCTCCTCACTGGGACCCTCCCAGCTTGCCTTTTCAGGTCCCACCGCCTTCTTCACTTCGACGCCGGCGCCAATTCGCTCTCCGGCCGGATCCCCCATGAGGTAGGCCTCTGCACCCACCTTGAGTATCTGGGTCTTTACAATAACCTCTTTAATGGGGAGATTCCAAGAGAAATCTTTTCTCTCAGGAATCTCAAGTCCTTGTACTTGAACACCAACAATTTGACTGGGGGGTTGCCTGAATTCGTGCCATTTTGTCCAATTTTGGAACTTTTGATCCATGAGAACATGTTGTCTGGATTATTGCCTGGTAGTTTGGGTAACTGCCGGAATCTCACTGCATTGTATGCTTCCGAGAATGGGTTTGGGGGACTGATGCCTGAGGTGCTTGGAAGTTTGGTTTTTCTTGAGTTTCTTCATCTGGATGGTAATGAATTTGTGGGTCCATTGCCGGATAATGTAGGAAATTTGGAGAATTTGATTGAGCTTGATCTTTCTGGGAATGGTTTGAATGGGAGTATTCCTGAAGGAATTGGTAGCTGTCATCAGCTGAGTGGGATTTCTCTATGGGGGAATCAATTGGTGGGTAGTATTCCGCGGTCGATGGGAAATCTCAAGCAGTTGAATACTCTGGTTCTGTTTGATAACATGCTGGGAGGCACATTGCCTTCTGAACTTGGGAATTGCAGTTCTTTGGTGGATGTGAGGATTCAGCATAACTTTCTTGAAGGGCCAATTCCTGTTGAATTATGTGACCTTGAGAGTCTCGAGGTGCTTTTCCTGTTCAATAATCATCTTGAAGGAAGTGTTCCTCCTGAGATTGGGAAAATGAGGAGTCTTTCTCAGTTGGCATTGTATAACAACAGCTTGACTGGTGAAATTCCTGTGGAGATTACCCAGCTCAGGAGTCTGCAGTATGTATCTTTAGCTTATAATAATCTTACTGGGGTGGTTCCATCTGATCTTGGGAAAAACACATTTCCTGGTCTAGAGATATTGGATTTAACGGGGAATCATCTTTACGGACCGATACCATCCAATCTCTGTGCTGCCAATAAGATTTCTAGATTGCTCCTTGGAAACAACCATTTCAATGGTAGCTTTCCTTTTGAAATTGAACATTGCATGTCTCTCAGGAGGGTTATTCTGAGGAACAATCTACTGCAAGGTAATTTACAGGGGAATTTGGGTCAGAACCTTGGAATCTCTTACCTGGATCTTAAAGGGAACTTGCTTGGAGGATCTATACCGTCAGGCCTTGGACTCTGGAGCAACCTATCAATGCTCGATATTTCTGACAACCAGTTAGTCGGGTCTATACCTCCTGAGATTGGTAAGCTTAAGAATCTTCGAGTTTTGGATATTTCTTCCAATGGGCTAACTGGAACGATACCTCCACAGTTAGGCAACTGTATAAACCTTATGAAATTGGATCTCAGAAGGAATAGTATATCAGGAAGCATTCCAGCTGAGATTGGAGCTTCCATACACTTGCAAAGATTGTTACTTCAAGAAAATGAGCTAAGAGGAGGAATTCCTGATTCACTTGCATCTCTTCAGAACCTACTTGAATTGCAGCTTGGTGGAAACAAGCTGGAAGGTTCTATTCCTTACAATCTTGGTAATCTCCACCAGCTTTCTGTCGTTCTGAACCTGAGTGAGAATCGGCTCACTGGTGAAATCCCAGGTAGTCTTGGCAACCTAGATAAGCTGCAGATTCTGGATCTCTCAAGAAACCATCTTTCTGGTAGGATCCCGGCGCAGATGAACAACATGATCTCTCTCTCCACTGTTAATATATCATCCAATCAGCTATCTGGGAATTTGCCTGCTACTTGGATGAAGTTTCTGGCTTCATCACCATGGAGTTTTAAGGGGAATCCAGAACTATGTCTAAAAGGCAATGAGAACGATTATTGTGGGACAGCTGGAAAGAAGCATGCCCATAAAACAAGAACTGAGATATTGATCACTATCACGCTTGGCATTATCTTGTTTTTAGCTGGATCATGTTTTGTAGTTTACTTCTTTGTGATTCAGGGTGTTCTACACAAATGGGCTTCTCTTCAATTTTTCATACGCAGTGCTGGGTCTGATGAAAATCTACCTCAAGACCTGAAATTTGAAGATATTATGCGAGCGACTGAAGGCTTTAGTGACAAGTACATTATAGGGAGTGGCAGGCATGGTACTGTTTACCGTGCAGAGTGTGGAACTGGAAAGATTTGGGCTGTGAAAAAGATGGATATGCAAGAGGTCAGTTTCTCCTATGAGATGAAGACTCTGAACATGGTGAGGCATCGGAATTTGGTAAGAATAGCTGGCTATTGCGTCAGAGATGGATTTGGTTTTATAGTGTATGAGTACATGCAAGGTGGGACCTTGTTTGAAGTTCTACACCAGAGTAAGCCTCATGTTGCATTGGATTGGAAGGTTCGCTACCGCATTGTTCTGGGCATTGCTCAGGGGCTTTCATACCTTCACCATGACTGTGTCCCGCTGATAATTCACAGAGATATTAAATCAAGCAATATTTTGATGGATTCAGAACTTGAACCCAAGATTGCAGATTTTGGAATGGCAAAATTGGTCCTTGATTCAGATAAAAGTTCTACAATGTCATCTATCGTAGGAACACTCGGCTACATTGCTCCTGGTTAGAACTTGTTACTCTTCTCTTTCAACTTATTTAATGGTTGTCGCTGTTGCTATTATTGGTTGGTTATTATGAAAAGTTTAGAGGTAATTTGTTACTTCACTGCATACTTGCAAGCCAATCAGGCCAACCAAAATTCTGGGCCCCGTTAACAAAATAACCACTAACTCACTCTGATTAGACAATCTTAGTTGTCTGACTTTGGACTGATGGTTGCACATCTGACCATTTTCTTTTTCACCACCCCCTTTTTTTTTTTTGGGGGGTAGAATTCACCATCCAGTTGATGTTCATGAATTTTCCAGTTTAGATTGTCGCTTGTCAGATCAGTATCATTTTTGGGCTTTGTATCACCTCTATTTTGTTCCAGATTAATATGCATGCATGCAAAATTTATTGTAGATAAGTTGCAGTGCTTAGTGGTTGCTGCAGTTCAAATATAGTTCTTTTTCAAAATCTTAAGTTATGATGTTTATTTTTCAGTCGTATATGGTTTCTGATTATTTTCCCTTGTGATTTTTGTCTTAGAAAATGGATATTCAACCCGATTGAGTGAGAAATGCGATGTTTACAGCTATGGAGTTGTTCTACTGGAGCTTCTTTGCAGAAAATTGCCAGTGGACCCAAGCTTTGATGAGGGCCTCGATATTGTCTCCTGGGTAAATATGAGCTTGGAGACTTCTGATGAAGGTTGTCCCTTTTGTTTTCTTGATGAGGAGATCCACTTTTGGACTGAAGATGAGAAATCAAAAGCACTGGAATTGTTCAGTTTGGCACTATCATGCACTCAGTTGTCTTGTGATGATAGGCCTACCATGAGAAAACTAGTAGGATCTTTACTCAAGTTGAATGGTTGAACAAGAGTCCATGAAACAAGTACGCCAATGCATTGCCAGATTTTATCATTTAAGAAGGATTCCTTGGCAGCTATGTATGGTAAGAGACTCACTGGCTTTTAAGACTGACTTTGATACTAGATTACATGGAACAGTTTTCATGAAGAAAGATCCATCTATGTTCAATTTGCCACTGGGTTTGCTGCAAAGAAAGCTAGAGCACCGACAAGTGGGGCATTGATATAAGTGGCTGGTTCTGACTGCTGATAATTGTTTCGGTCATCAGAGAAGCTGTCTTTGCTATCTGGACCACCCAATATGGCACCAACGAGGATGTTTGGGTTGGGTGAGCTAGAATACAGGTACTGGAATCCCGCATTGCAAGGTATGGGGTTGGGGTGTGCATGTACAGATGGAAGTGAGGAGCCTCTATGATGGACATGCTGTGGATACCTCTCCCCAAATCCTACCATGTATGACATCTTTGCAGGGTTCTCGCCTAATATGTAGTCAACCTGGTAAGAGATCAATTTGGTTTTGTAAGCACACTAGACATAGAATAAATGGGGTTGATAGCACTCCAAATTCTAACCAAAGGTACCTGTTTTTTTGCAAGTGAGATGAGGTTCTTGGCTGTGACAGTTGTGGTCCCACACGAAGCTTGTCCTCCATAGGATTTCAGATAATTAGCATATGTTAGGAGGAGGAAAGCTGTGGATGTGACGTACTGTAGATTGCTTTCACTCGCTTTGTAGAAAAGCCCCCCTGTAAGTGCAGATAAATAGTTAATTCAGATGCTTTGTTAAATGGAGCAAGTGTGTATTGACACTGAGGTGCCCAGTTGTGCAGAAATGGACCCACTTCATCGTGTAGACTGCAGAAATAAACCATTGCTCAAATGATTTTATTTTTTGGGTCTGATTATGTTCTTGATGCCACAGTAATTCCAGATTAGAAATTAATCAGCCATTTGAATGATGGTCCTTGCTGTAACATTTTTTTAATTGTGCTATTGTAGCCCTAGTGTTAACATCATCCAGTCCTGGAGGTTAACCATGTGCTTTTATCTACTGATGCCCTGGATCCTTCCCCCTGTTGATTGACTGACCTGGTGTGTATTGGGCCTGGAAGCTAGGTGTTCCAGGGATCAGAGAGCAGATGTAGTTATCTGCGTGAGATTTATATAACTGCAGTTCTTGTATCCTGTTCTGCAAGAAGCCCTGTCAAAATGCCCCACAGAAGATCCATTAGCTTTTGTTACATTTGTGAAACTAGAAGAAAAATGGGTGAAGCAAGACCTTCGAAAGAAGAACTTTGGTTCCAACTCTCTTGTCGTCCCAACTAAAAGAATAATCATCATCATCTGCTCCTAGTGTGTGGCCATTGGACTGAATGTATGCCATGTATGAAGCATTTTGTGATGCCCGATGAAGCCATGATGCACCCCACAGAAGCTCGTCCTATTTGCCAAATTCATACAAAGAATATTATGATTTCAAGCCAGTTCAAACTTTTTCCGAAAGAAATGGTATGTGTTGATGGCGGTTTCTTACATGGTACCCCGAATAAGAGCAGTAAAATGGGCATACAGCTGAACTTAGGGAATCACTATAAGATCCTCTGTATTTATCTGCAAATTCAAAGACCTGTATTTCCAGAGGAAGTGAATTATAAAAAGATTGATGAAGGGAATTTCTTAATGCTGATTGAACCCACATGGTAAGGGAGTATTACTTTCATGGCAGTATGAAGTAATTTGGTGGAGTATGCATGGTCCGAGTCCATAAATACGATGGAAGCGGCAGCCAAAGCAGCAGCAGTCTCTGCAGCAACATCAGATCCTGGGTTCTGTGCAGACACCTTGTAAACATTACGAGGTGTATCCATGTCTTCTGGCCTCTCCCAGCATCGATGATCCAGATTGGGATCTCCTACCTGCATCACTCCCAGACTATACAATTCAGGAGAGACCTTATATTGAAAGCAGGATTAATATATTGTGGTAATTTTTGTACAATCATAGGATGGATTTTTATTTACACAAAAATTGTATAATATCTACGTATGCATCATATGCAATTGTAACAAATGGGATCTGTGAACTTGATTATTGAGAATAACTTGCTTAATGAATTTGAAGCAATTGAAGAAGAGAATATGTTCATTTTTCTTGATGATTCATTGTTCTTGTGCCACGCAATAGTGATCCTTGGTTGAAGAACAACCTTCTGACACAGAAAAGTGAAGCCCACTCATTGGATGGTTAGGACCATCTATGTGGTTCATGAAAGCTCTCACAGATGGTTAAATCCTGGTTTATGAATTGTGCAGTTACTCATGCGAAGGTGAGCCCCACTGCTGTAAGTCTTCTCAAAAGGCGACTTAAAATAAACCACATCTTTGTAAGAAGATGTCATCTTACAAAGCATCACCTGGATCATGTTCTTATGTTTGAGTTGACCATTTCTAATTTGTTGCTGCCAGGAGAAAATTAAAACCCTTCTTTTGTCTAAATATGAAGGAAAATAGAAGAGAGAAGTATTAGCAGCTTGCTCACTTGAACATATATAGTATCTGGAGTGGCGGCAGCCTTGAGCAGATAATCCGTGCTCCAACGAACAGCTGCTCTTGCATTCTCAATCTGCTGCGGCATCAAGCTGCCAAACTCGATGATTCCCCACGCCAGCATTGTTGTCGTGAAGGCCATAGGCAGACCAAACTTCACATTATCCCCTGCATCGTAGTATCCACCCACCAAATCCACCTGCACCCAACAAACCAAAATTTCATCCTCACTATACATATCACAGTACTCATGATAGATAACCAAATGTCATACACAAAACACATACATGATAAGAGGACCCATCTGATAAGCCTGAGTCACCCCTCCATGCGAGCCGCTGGTTGGCGGGTAGTCTCCCTGACCTCTGCCCCTCAAAGAAGAGGATTGATTTTTCAAGCGCATCAGAGTAACGCGAATCAGAAGCAAAGCAGCATGTGTTAAACACTGCAGTGCTTATCAACAAGAGATGAAGCAGCATCAGTGAGTTACTACTACCCATTGCTACGCCACAAGAGATTCAACAGCAGCAACAACCACAAATATACTAGTAGTACTACTGCTAGTAGGGGTGGTTTGAAAAGGTATGGAGAATGTGTGCAAAGGGTAGAGAGTGCTGTATTTATAGAGGAGAGTAGTAGAAAGGGTGTTTGTTAAATGGCAGTTGGGTCGTTGGAGGCGGGAGAAAAAAGAGGGAAGGGAATTGATTCTGTTCACGGGATCATCTGCAGAAAAACCGGACGTTGGAGTGGGGACAAGAGAAAGAAAAAGGCCCACGTTATCCAGACGGTTGGAATATAAAGGTCAGACTCAACAGTTTGTTTTCACCATCAACTGACTTCTACACTTCTTCCAACTATAGACTGTTCAATTCATTTCATTATCTCATATGTTGTTGCATCTTTCAGAGGATAAAAATTAGCATGTTAGTTCTTAAATAAATTTGTATTATTTGCTACAATATGCATAGACAAACAATACATGTGTAAGGTTGCTATTTAGGAAACCATTTGTAAATTTAATGTAAATTTAGATTTTGTATGTTAAACTAAAAAAAGTATACACCCACTTGGGAGTTGGTGGAGTGTGGCATAAGGTGTGGGTTTGAAACCGCCCCGGATTTTCCCAGTGTTCTTTTGTGTGGGTCTAGCAGTTGCTACTCGGTGGATTAGTTTTGTTGGGTCAAAGATCTCAAAGATTCCAACTGTCATTAAAAAAAAAAAAAACGACACCTTAAAGGGTATATTAGAAATAGTATAAAAATTCTATTCTATTAAAAAACAAATGAGAATACACTCACATGCCAAAAGAAAGTTTGTGGGGTTGTCCTTTGCGAGAGAATAGTACAGTTGGACATAACTGTGTCTGCATTGGCATCAAATTTTTTGTAGTTCTCTGTTTTTATGCTGGAATTCTACCATATTTTTTAGTCTTTGATCCATATTATACATGAACGTATCATGTTCCATGGTTTTATCATATGCCAAAATGGCTAAATAATGTTGTAACTTTGAAAAATGATCATAAGAAATGTCTTTGTCCATTCAATAAAACAATTGAAAAAAAAGGACTACACTTTACCACATTTTGTAATATCATCAACATGAAAGGGATGTATACATAAAAAAAAATACTTTCATACATAAATTTCAAAAATATCTGAATAAAAAAAAAAAAAACAGAGAGAGAGTGAGAGACTTAACATGCAAATTAGTCAAATTGAATCGAGCAAATCATGGCTTGATTGGATTTTAATCAAATTGATTTTAACTTCTTAAACCAAGTTTCTTGCCAATGGATGGTGTAGAATTTCTCATATGTTCAAGTAACCATATCCCTTATATTTAATCCATTAAACCAAGATATGAGCAATGCCTTTCTGCAAATTCCTACTTACATTGGCCAGACTGCTGAGCATGGAAACCAAGGATAGAGTGATTTGAGGGAGGTTTTGGTCAAATTTCTTGGTAACAATGAGAGCCGTGATTTATGATATCATCGATGAGGACAAAGGGGTTGGCTTATTTGTCAATAACTTTTTCCACGTTTATTGCATAGATTGAAGTGAATTTTCTCTTCTTTGGATACCATAATTCAAGGCCAGGATTCGGTTGGCTTTTTCCGGCTAATTTGGCGTTTGTGTATCTTTAGTCCAAGTAGTCACGGATGTATGTTCATGTTCATGCCCATGGAAATCAGTATTCGGCGGCTGGAATATCTGGATGTGGGCCCAACTTGGGTGCATGCAAATTGAGTGCATTGGAATAGAATTGTGATGGGTCGGGTCAAAAGAGGACCCACCACAACCGTAACTAATAGGTTGGGTTGGTCGGGATGTGGTTATATAGGCGGATATGAATTTATAGATTTTGACTCAAGTTGACTTCGACGTCGCATGTTTGTGGTTTGATAGCATGAATCAAGTGCTTGCTCTATGGATGATGAAGATGCCAATGCAGGACTGTTTTAAATAGGAAGAGGGGTCTGTCTCTAGTTCTGTCCTGCTTTGACACATTACATACAAACGGGTGGTCCAACTCGAACTACTTCCACTGCACTGAATACTCACATGGAAGGAGACCTCATATAGGAGTAGGATGCATCTTTTCTAGCAGCTCGTGAACATTTAAAGTTGGATTCTGCTCTGTTTATTAGACATGATATTGTTCTATTCAAGGAGGCAAAGTAGAAGACAAGGTAAAAATAATATAAAAAAGTCTCAATACTTAGAGGCTACAAATTAACAGATTACAGGAGGGGGCTCAAGATTTCAATAAGGTGTCATATTCTTGTGAATCCTACGTATGAAAGAGAGAGAAATAGAAATCATAGGACTTTCTTGCAAGTTGGTGCACTGCTGCTACTCAAGATTTTCAATCTTTGGCTAGAATTGTCTTGACTGTGCTGCATGCAGGTTGCTTTTACTGCTCAGTTTCATCCAAAACACCGCGACACACGGGAAGATTTCAGTCGTATCTTTTTGAAATTGCCGAAGATGGAGACTTGGGCCAACCCCAAATCTCAACAAAGTCTTTAATTTATCAAGAAATGGCATTCATTGACTGTCAAAAGGAGAGAAAATACGAGTCTATATATCTGCACAAGAGCTTCCCCTGGTCAGTTCTTGTCTTGAAGTCAGTAATATATACCCTGATCCAAAGAAGTGCAATTCCTGTTTTGTCCAGTTTTTCTGTTCCAAGATTTGCTTGTGTTCAGGAATTTTTTTATTTTTTTTATTTTTTTAATTTTTTTTCTTTTTTTGAGACAATAACAAGAGATTTCATTAGAAGAGACGAAAGATACAAAGAAAAATAAGGAGAAGAATAAGAAGGTACAAGAGAGATGTACCCCCACTCACCCCACAATTACAAAACAATCCCCTCCCATTGCGTAGATCTCTCAACCCCCTACCATTGGGTAGATCTCTCAACCCCCTATTTTGCTAGAGCGTCAGTCATAGAGTTGGCTGATCTACACTTATTTTTTTTTTTTTTTTTTGATCGGTAACTGAAACTTTCATTATAAGAAGAAGGAAATAATACAAAAAGAAAAACAACAAAAGGGGTAAGAATACAAGAAAGAAGGAGAAAAGAAAAACAAACTAAAGGGTACAAGAGCAATGTACCCTACCCAACCCCAATTACATAATAAAACCCTCCCAAGGATAGCTTCTCTCCACCCCTTGCTTGGCTAAAGCATCAGCCATACTGTTGGCTGATCTAAGCTCGTGATGAAAGACAACATTAATGGTAGTAGTGAAAGATCGAATTTCATTAAAGAGGAATTGAAATTTCCAAGGAAAAGGCTTCTTATTAGACACCCAAGCAATCGCATTAGAAGAATCACTCTCCACCATAAGATCACCTTGGAATCGTCTTGAAAAGCATCGAAGGGCTTCCAAAATAGCCAAAACCTCTGCTTCATTAGAATCACAAACACCCACATGCTTTGAAAACATAAACAAGACCTCCCCTTTGCTATTCCGAAGAACACCTCCAATTCCCGCCAACCCTGGTTTACCTCTCGCAGCACCATCCACATTAAACTTCAAAACACCAGGAGAGGGTGGAGACCAATGAACAACTCTCCTCACTCTACTCAATTTGCAACCCATGCATGCTTCCCAATTTAGAAGGATATCATTAAGAGTAAAATTGAAGCACTCATTGATGGAACCCATGATCTACACTTATTGCGAAAGGCAACATTGATGGAAGATGATAGAGTACGGGTTTCATTGAAGAGGAATTGGGATTTCCAATGATTCGCCTTCTAATTAGACACCGGTGAAACTGCATTCGAAGAGTCGCTCTATACAATAAGACTTTCATGAAAAGATCTTGAGAAACACCGATAAGCTTTTAAGATAGCTCGCACCTCCGCTTCATTAGAATCACAAACACCAACATGCTTAGAGAACATAAATAAGACTTCTCCTTTGTTGTTGCGAAGCAGACCTCCAATGCTCGCGGGTCTCCACTTCCCCCTTCAGCTCCGTCCACATTGAATTTTAGCTTACCCAAAGGAGGGGGAGACCAAAGCGTAGATCTCCTAAGTACCTTAAGCGGAACACAAACCATACAAGCTTCCCAATTTACAAAGATAACGTTAATGGGAAAATTGGAAAACTTCTTTATAACAATAGCAGATTTATTAGAGATAGAAGCTCATATCGATACATGAGGATTTCACCCACGAGCTGGCTGCATGCTAATTAATGTGCTCCAGCTTGTGGGGCTTGCAAGCGTTCTCATCATTGACGGTTGTAGAAATTATTACTTTTAATACTCTGGTAAGAAAATCAAGAAAATCACCTAATGAATCCAAAAGTTACTTTGGAAGGTCTAAAGGCCCAAACGACATCTAAGAATGTTGAACATCATTATGGAGCTATATGGTTGTCTTGCTGTATATAAAGTCATGTCTTTTGGAAGTGTCCTTTGAGAGTCTATTTAAAGTTATATTGTAGTGTGTAAAGCAAGAGTATGTACTGGTGAACGTTTAGGAGATTGCCTAGGTGTTTTGGAGTAGAGAAATCTCTTGTTATCTTCATAATTGATTTTTTTTTTTTTTTTTTGGCTTTTCAATATTTCCCTTGTGTACTGTTAAGTTTGTTCAATGAAGATTAACATTAAAGAAAAATCTTCAAGTTTGAATTATAGACAATTGTTTTGTCCTTTATATTTAGAGCATTGGCTCTACTAGCTCTTTGGTCGTATAACTCCACATACATACATAAGCACGCACACTTCACATGTTTATGTTTCTACAAAGTGGTATTAGAGCATTTTTCTTCAAAGTGGTATTAGATTATGTTTTTTATAAGGGTCGGATAGATGGAATGGAAAAGTCTCTTTATGAATAAGAGTCATGCAAAAAGGAGCCCCATCAGATTATTCAAGCCCTCGATTTAACACTTCATAGTCTTTAATGGTCTTTTAACCATAGATTCCTTTGATAATTAATCCAATAATGAGTAAAGGTTTGATGAGCATAAAATTAAGCATAATGCCAAATCATGAATGGATGAGAGTGTGAAAGGAGCTTTACTTTGCAAAGGTAAGCCCCATAGAGCTAGACTGTACATGTTGTTCACTCGTTGGAGAAAATTCTTGCAACAATATAAGATTCAAAACCTTTTGTTAGAAAGTGAGTATGATTAAAATGATCTTTCTCTTAGGGTTCACTTATATCCAGAAAAAGAAAACAAAGAGAAAAATGATATTTCCTATGAGGGTTCACTAAGTTGGGCAACTTCTTGTGCCAAACTCAATCCACAAGCACAATATATGACCCAAACTGCATCCCCGAAAGAACCAAACACCAAAGGGCATGTTTGGATCTTTGCAAACCAAGTGAGATAACTCAGTTCACGTGTTGATCGGAAGAGTATTTGTTTGGATAATCTGCAAGAATGTAGTCTAGCTTGTGGGGCCCAATTAAATGTATGTCTATCAATGGAGGTGTTGGTATAAGGCTTTTGTACCAATTCTTGTTTTGCTATTTTGCTTTGTGTTGGAGCTTTCCTTGTTTTGTTGTTCTCTCTTTAATTTAATTTAGGGAGAATTTCAAAAAAGACCCTAAGTTTCGGCCTTATTTCAAAAAAGGAAACAAGTTTCAAAACTTTTCAAATTAGTTCCTAAGTTTTTCAGGAAGTTTTCAATTAAGGACATTCATCTATTTAAAGTTATTTTTCAATAACCTTTTTCTTATTTTTTCTAATGCCTAAATTACCCTTCATTGTAATAAAACTCTCATTCACTTCCTCTATATTTTCCTCATTTCCCTCAACGGTGTCTTCACAATGATCAAGGACACCCAGTATTCCCACAGCGATTGGCTGCATGTAGTGGTTGCCGAAACCATGTCATGGCTTTAAATAAAGGGTAATTTGGGTATTTTCAAAATATTGAGGGAAAAAATCACCAAAAAATACATTTAAATAGTCGCATGTTCTTAATTGAAAATATACTAGAAAGCTTAGGGACTAATTTGAAAAGTTTCAAAACTTGTGTCTTTTTTTGAAATAAAGCAAAAAATTAAGGCCATATTTGAAAATTTCCCTATTTATCCTTACCGATAAAAAAAATGGAAGGACAGTGGAAAAAAAGGTCTCCTTATGGGGCAAGGAAGCGCCAAATAATCAACTCTACTGGATGATCCTACCACTTGATTTAACAGCCTTTAAAGTTTAATGGAGTCTTAAGAGTACATTTTTTGAGCTTCAACCCAACATTGAGTGAAGGGTCAAACATCAATGACTGCAAAATTTGGCCTGATGCTAAATCATAGGATGAAAAGATTGACAAAGGGGCTTCACTAATCAAAGATAGGCTCAGTGGGCCCCATAAAATTGGACTGCACATACGATCTGCTCGTAGGAGAACATTTTCCGTAATGAGGTACAAGAAACTTTTGTTTCTTATTGTCTCTCCATATATAACCAATAACAAGTAATTGATTTCCAGTTAAACTGATTGCAGGGCAAATGAGTTCTGGTGATCAAAATAGGGCCAAAAGATTAAACTATGCCAAAGGAACGGAGAATACCCCAACCAAAAGGTGTCTATCAAATGAACAGTCCGTTGAATGACCCCAGACATACGAAGATGAGAAAATATCAGAAATAAGGGGTTAAAAGTTAAAAACACTCTTTGTATCACATTCCGTTGAAAAGTTTGGGATTGCAAACATTATAAAGATAAATGATTGTTTTTATGTTATAATTATACCTGAACCCAGTATTAGCAGTAGCGGACCCAGGATTTATGTTTGGGTGGGTGGGACAGACAATGATCAATTAAAAGAGTAGTTTTCATTTTTGTTGTACTTTCTTCGCATTAATAATAGCAAAAGAGAAACTATATCGCATTTAAATAGATATAATTAGTCTTTAAATGGAAAAATCTCATTATTTAGATCGAACTCATTGAACAAGTCAAACAGGCAGACCCCATTAGTCTTTTCAGACCTAATTCCATATCACATGTTACAGGTTTAGATCCGGCACTCTCTCACAGGTTAGAGAGTACTAAGATCCAATCAGTAGTCTAACATAAGGACCAGTGATGAGGAGAAGCTTAGCAAATCGGTGTTGAAGAAGATCTTCTGCAATGCAGTCTGCAAAGGTTGAAAGGAGGGTTTTTTTTTTTTTTTTTTTTTTTGGTTCTTCATTTTAGGGTGGAGCAATCATTTTGACATAAGTGGGGCGATGGGGCAAGGGCCCAATTGATGTCTAGGGGTTTTTTGGACCAGACCCAGGGCGACCGCCCTAGATTGTCATAACTTGGGTCCAGTGCCCTTCAATGTTAGCTACGTGTGATCATGGCCGGGAGGCTTTGGTTATTTTTCTGAATCAAAGTTTACACTTGATACACGCTCACTTTGAGTGGAGCATTTACGGTGAGCCACATCGACACAGACCCATGTATCAATTGATCAGTGCATGTGTCACTGCATAGGCTGTTCCTCATCGGATTCAAACTCAAAATCACATAGGTTTTGCGTCAACGTGATCCCGATTCCTTGAGAGATACCCTATGTAACCTGATTTTTCTGACTTAGAACCTCTCTCACACCTCCAATAAACGCAGACAAGAGTAAACTAATAGGTGAGATTTCTCCGCTTCTATATTTCTCCACTGTAGAATCCCTATTGCAAGTTCCCACACATCCAAATACACATAAGTTTCCTTAGTTAAGTTCCCAGCCACTGCTAGGGGTGTTCATGTACTGGGTCAGGTCAAGCTGAAAATTGTCCAAGCCCTATGTCACGACCCGGGCCCGAGGACCCGGCCAACCCGAGCCGTGAAACTCATACTTACTCCCGTAAACTCCGAATTAACCGAAGTTAAAACGAGATCCACAAGGGATATCATACTCAAGGAACCTGTCAAATATAAAACTTTTGCGGAAATAATACATATTTGGCAATTACAATTTTAACATTTACATGTATACAAAAGAAAGTCCTTATACATGTATCGTTTTCAATATACATTCATCAACGCTGCATATACAAAAACACTATGCAGACGGTAGATAATTACAGTCCAAAGTGTTAATTACATTCTCAAAATGAATCTATAAACAGTCCTCAAAATGTTGTCAACTCCCAATTCGCACTCGGATACCACATCAGATGGTATCCCGCCGGTTTCATTCTATCAAACCTCCTGGAGGAACCGGAGCGGTCTCCTCCGCTGGCGCCGGGGGCGCTGCGATGCCGGCAGGGGCAATCGGGCCTGTAATGCCATCAATAACACTAATGAACACGACGGTTCAACAATGTATAAACAATACTTGCAATAATGTATTAACACATTCATATTGCTTTAATAACAGTTCAATACTAGATAAATTAGACAATCCTACAATGACAATTAAGAGACAACAATGACAGTCAGTATACATGTACTAAATGGGCAACTACCATAGCATTCATTACATTACATTTCAATTCATTTCCATCTTCCCTCAAAGGAAGGATTATTCATTTACCATCTCCCCTCAAAGGGAGGCTTCAATCAATACCCGAAGATATGATTGGAATTTTTAAGTGGGACTTACCAGTGTCCGGGCCAGGGACACTAGCATCACCACGGAGCTCCGGAACACCCCAATATCCATCTACTGCAGCAGGATTAGTCATTCATTATCATTGAACTCACTTGGAGTTCTAATACAATCGCTAGGTAGTGCCAGACTCAATGATCAATACATTCAGTGAGAAATCCTTTTCATGGATCCAATTCAATTCAATGATTCCTTTCATAACAAAGGAAATGATTGACAATAATATCAATCTCGTTAGATTGATCACAATGACTCAATGAGAGTAATACTAACCACATAGGGTTTTACTCAATCCTATTTCAATCCTATCTCAATCCTAAGCAACCATTCGGGTGTAACCGTTGGTTTCCAAACGCACGTGTTATTCTTGATGGACATCACATTTGTATTTTTAGTATGTGCATTTCAAGTCCCCTTAATTAACACCCATGGAGTTTAGGCCATATCTATTTTGGTTCGTTCAAGGAACCCCTTTTTCTTCTCATTAAAACACCATGAATTCTTCATGATTTGATTAACCGATGATTAGTCTTAAAACTAATCGGAAACGCATTTCTACTTAAGAGCTACACTCCAAATTCTCGTAAAAATCCAAAACTCGAAATTCAACAGTCCGATCGATTAGCCAAAATTTTCACTAAATAATGTCACTGGGCCAGAAACAGGTTCGCTCGAGCGGACCCAGGCAGAAAGTTGGTCGCTCGAGCGAACTCTCGAGCGAACTCACACAGCACAATGTTCGCTCGAGCGGACTAAATGTTCGCTCGAGCGAACTGCGCAAATTTTTATTTCGTCCAGACAGAGCCTTGTTCGCTCGAGCGAACCCCCAGTTCGCTCGAGCGAACCGTGCAGAATTCCAACCCGAATTCTGTTCAGTTCTTTCTCCTTCTCATCTCCTTTCTTAATCACATTTCTACACATTTCTACAACCTGCAAGGAAAAATGGAACCTCCTGTTCCCCCTTATACATCATCCATTCACATTCATCCATAATCACACTTCTAATCATCCCTTAATCATTTCATTAAACATTCATAATCAATCCAAAAATCCAATGTAAAATGCATAACATCCATGCAAACTCTATAAACAATTACAATGATCAATATTAATTACAAGCAAGGTTTATACTTGCCTTTTTGGAAGCTATTAGCCAAAGACCCTCTTTTGCTTAGCTTGGGCTTGGACACACTAATCCCTTTTTAAACCCTAATCAACAATAACATCCAAATGAACTCCCATGAGTCATTTGTGCTAAAAATCATGCCTAACCATTCATTAACAACTTGGAAATCATGAGGGAGATCCATAACTTACTTGTAACTCAAGGAAATGGGTTCTCAAGCTTTCTCTCAAGCTCTACACTTCAACAATGGTGGATTTGCTTGGGGAAGAAGATGAAGATGAAGCTCTTTACTCCAAACTCCACTTCAACCACTCTTAAACCTCACTCTTAATCAAGAGGAATGGAAGAGAAAAAGGAAAAGAGGGAAAATGCTCTAGGGTTCCTTGCTCTTGAGCTTCAAGAGATGAAATAACTCATCTCTCTCTCATTCCATTCGAATATAAGCCTCTTCACTCCAAAACCCCCACTTATTTAGCACATTCTCATTTTGAGTCAAATGACTCCTTACTTGGCCCATTTGATGTCAAATGGAATCGTGCTTATTACGAAAGTTGACGTACTCTTCGAGATACACACGTTGGTACCAAGAATTTCCGTATTTGACGAAATACGTATAAATCCGTATTTACGAAAAAGTCCTTAGCTTTCCTTATTTGAGTCTAAACTCATTTTAATCAATTCTATTTCATTCAAATCCATTTCATTAGGCTTAATGTGTCATTTGAGACTGGTTTCTCTCTCTTTGGTCATTAACCTTAGTTAATCCAATTATCCATACTTAATTAGCATTAATCGCAATTAATTAGCCTTAATCGCGATCAGTTCGGGTTGGGGTGTAACACCCTACCATCTTACCAATCCTAATATTAGCCTATGGCCTGAAAGTTTAGAGTACTAGGTCATCCCAGTTGCAAAACATATAAACACCACAGCATGAGACAGCAAGGGCAATCAAAACGCTTCTGCTTTGTCTCGACTCAAATGCCTACAAGAACCATGTCACCCTCATGTCACTTGCATTTTAAGAACTCACGGCAGGTAACAGGAACCTTATTTTAGCACCACACGTTGACAAGGCAATCACTCTTAATTTAGCATTTAACAAAGAGTAATTGATTGATGATCAAAGTATTTTATCCGAGCATCATTCTTGCATAAATTCCTTGAGAACTAGTTTGTGAGGTCCATATAGATTATATGAGCAATCTTCAATCTACTACGACGACACATGCACTGATCAACAATAAAACATCACTTTGGTGCTCATTCAATTTCAGTTCATAAGTGTATTTGGATCACTTAAAATTCTCATATGTTTTGACCATCGATCTTTAAGGCTTCAAAATAAACATTTTCAATGATCTAACAGTTTCGATTTTTGAGACATGCTATGGATAGACCTTTCCTTCACTCCTGTCCTCCTTGATTGTCTTGCATCTAAGTGACCCCATAAGAATATGGGTCTCAATTGAAAAGCAAGAACTGTTCTCACAAGGAAGGAACAAGGAAACAATCCCTTGATTGATTAGCATTAATATAAACATATAATGAGAGCAACATTATTCATATTGCATGGGTCACGCTGTTAATGCATACATACAACTTAGAATACAAGAAAATTATAATAATCTAGAAAGGAACTATTCAATTAATGATATAAAAATACACTAGCTTTTCCCCACACTAGAAGCTCAAAACAGGTAATATTTCTGCACTCCTGAAAGGAAGGATGGCCGGGATAAAGCTGGAGGAAGAAACCAACTGTGCAAAGACTTTAGGAGCTTGCATATGCTGGTTTCTCATTAGCGCGGTTGGGGGTGCAACCCTGGTGTGGTGGGGCATCTACTATCATCCAGCCAACCAGCAGCTGTGGATGGTGCCTTTCGGGCTCGTCTTGTTGGGAACGCCTGTCATTGCCTGTGTCTCAATTCTTGCTTCTGAGCTCTCGCTTGTGAGTCGACCCGTTGCACCAGCCTGTTCGACTCGAGACTTGGAGAAATGCTTAGCAGAGAGCAAGAATTCTTGTTGAGGAAGTGTTTGTATCTCCTCTTCATAGTGAAGTTTACTAGACATGGTATCTTTTGGTATAAACAACAGTGTTCTCTACTTTTAAATCCAACTCAATACTTACAGATTACAATAAAGGTCTTAATTCAACTTTCTGGAGAAACAAAAAGATTTTGATTCAACTAGGGGTAGGACTTAGGAGTGGTGATGAGGCCAGCCAACCCAATCCCAGCTTTCATTGGGCTGGTTCTGGACTGTATTTTGGTGCATGGGCTTTACCAGGACCTATTATTCTAGCATGATTGTTAAATAGGATGTGCCTTAATCCCATATGTGCTTAAAGGCCTAGCCCAGCCCGACATATTTTTGACAAAGATCTATATATAAGAATTTGAAAATGGATGGGCCTGGATCTTACTGGTAGGTCCATGGGCTTAATTTAGGCCCGATAACCATATGGGCCATGCTGGACAATCTTTAGTCCAGCCTGACAGGCCCACGAATACTGAGTCTGGTAATGACTCAACCCAAAACCTCACCCAAATTGTATTAAGGTGTACCAAATTGAACAAGGCCAGTAAATTCCCAGCCCCAGTACAATTCGGCTATGAGCCCTGATAACTTGTATTGGCATTCTACTCATATTTGTGTTGTGGTTTGTTTGCATTTTCAAAGGAAACAAAATTTAGAAGACAGAGTGCATAGGTAATGTATTATACTAAACAACTCTGACTTTAAAATGGAAAATAATAATAATAATAAACCTTACCAGTTTAAGGTAAACAGAGTGTTTAACACTGATCAGATTACTACAAATTTAAATCCCAAATCGTTGTCTTGTTCGCGAACTAACTAGAGCTAGGATGGTATAATTTATACTGAATGGTATAATTATTTTAATAATTATAGTTAACCAAGAGTAAATTGTGGAAACCGGCTACAGTATCAAATGCAAAATAAAAAAAAAAGACCTTTTTGAGTTATTTTTAGTAAAAACCCATCAAAAGTTGTCAACAGACATTTTCAGCTTTGTCTACCAATCAAGGTGCCTGGCTTAAGTTGTCAGGAAAATATAGGTGATATAGGTGCTTGTGTTTGAAAACTGGAAAAAAATAGAGGTAAGTGTTGGTAATTACTCAAAACTTCAAGTACTTATATGTAAGCCTTCTTTATGAAATAATGTACCTGGAACCCAAACCCAAATCAATCCAGGTCCGAGACCACCCAAATCTGATAAGCGGTATATATCTAAGTTTTTACTTTTGATCAATCTGGATAATGAAGGTTCAAATTTAGCCCAACACAAGTTGCAACCCCCTAATTAATGCAATCATATTATCATTCATCAGGGGAAATTTTTCCCAACAGAAGTTATGCACACTGTCTTATAGTATTTTTGGTAGGTGTCTTTAATTTAGAGGTCTAGTCTTCATAAATGGCCCAAATTGAAAATCTCACACCATTCTTGTACAGTATTCCCATAGGTGAAAACAGGTAGATTGCCTTTACTCATTTGCACAAGAATACAGCCCATTCTGACCAGTACTCTGCTTCCCTGGACATCTTATAAAGTTGAAATGATACAGAAAAGACTAGCATGAGCCTTGCAAATGGATGACATGCACAAATCAAGAAAAGAATTGAGATCCAAGCCTAGTTTTAGTGTAGATAAGGACGATAGCCGAGCTATTAGAGTACTATCTCTGGGTGTAGTGGTGGATCTAGGATTTTCGTTTGAGAAGGGCTGACGATAGTCACTTCAAAAGGTTAATCACAATTTTATTGTACTTTCTTCATATTAACTATGTCAAAAGAGAGAATGCATTGCACTTAATTAAGAGATAGTCTTCGTCACTCTTGCACTAAGTACACATTTGTCAAACTTCGGTTGAGCCTAAATTGAACCCATTGGCTCAACCTGACCAAATTCCAAACTTAGATTGACGGATTTAGGTTTTGATTGTTGACAATTTCAGTCCTGATAATCGAAACAAATTCATGGATTCAAGTCAAGTTCATGTTAGCCATTTGGGAACATTAGTTAGGTTAGGTTGAACGTAGGTCTTGTCCATTTTAAGAATTTGATCAGACATGTTTCACCTTTCTCATATCCACCAATTCAAACTTTCACACAATAAATGAAGCTATACTTTTTCAATGGAGCTCAATGTAAAATTGATGCTATTTTAGATCTCAAAATTACTTAAAAGAAAATATGAGATTTAGAATAACAAAGCGGTCGTGCGTTGATGTCAATCAATGGTCACTTAAGACAGAGAGTAACCGAATGTTTCACTGTCTCTCGATTTGAGGATTTTTTGAGAGAAGAGAGAGACTCTAAGAAAGTGTGGGTTTTCAGAGTTGGGAAAGGGTAGTGGGGTCATTCGTGAATTTTAAGTGGGATTGGGATATAAGGGCCTTAACAACCTTATATGCTTTTTTCAATTTTGGAGAGGGCTTCAGCCCCCAGCCCATTAAATGTAGGGTCGCCCCACCCCAGTCAGGCTATAACTCAGCTGCTCAGAAAATAGGTGTATGGGTGAGAGTGCATGAGTTTGAAAAATCTGGTGTCCCGAAAGATAGGAAAGGCTACGAATGTTTGTGTTACAAAAAGAGAAATGAAGAGAAAACCCTAACTAGATTTTAATATGGTACATGTACAAACCTCTACCAGGCTCTGCCTCAATTGGTGCAAGATGAAATGGGTCGCCGATTTAATCCAACCCATTCTCTAGTATCAAATCCCTTTGACTATATCAGACCCAATTAATTTTCATCTTTGTAATGGGCTCACAGGTCCATGCTGGTATGATTAGCTAATTAAGCCAGAGCTAACACATGTCCCTAGCTGGTATATGTTCGAAAAGAACAGTTGTATCAGTGCAAAGTAGATTGGGCCAGCTAGGGCTGAACACTGATTATCCCAGGACCAAGGATACACAGCAAAATTGGAAAAGATACCCAATCATAGAAATTGTAAAACGACTCTACCAAAAATATGATATCCACTAATGTTGCTTCTTGACACGGAAAAGTTGTGAAATGCAAGGAGATGCTTTTTTTGTTTTTTTTTTTGGAAGCATTTGGATTCAGAAAGGAGTAAGTTCCTTAGAAAGTTTTTGCTTCTTTTTTGTTTTCCTACTATCTAAATGGGTTGTTTGCCTTTTGTGCATGCAATATAAAAATGGGTTTTATATGTGTAATTGTTATATATGGAAATGGTGTACATGAGAAATAAATTACCATGTTTGTCGAAATCACCATTTTCATATTCGTAAATGAGTATGTCTAATGGTTGTTAGATGTGTTTGGATGTATTGGACTTTTTCACAAATTACTCAAAATTCTTGAAGATTTATGAATAGCTAAGATATGGCATTAAACGTAACTGAATGGTTCAGAACATGTAATGGGGCCAACAAAAGTACAGAAAATTAGATCTATATATTAAAAAATTTTCACGAATTAGTCAAAAACTATAAAGATTTAGGATAATCAACGTGAGGGACTTGAGGTTTATTAGTATGATAAACATATTAAATGGTTTGAATTACAAACATGGGCCCACGAAAAATTAAAAAAATAAAGTTTTTAATGGGGCCCACATGAATGCAATCACCCTATGAGAGTCTATACTAGCGCCTTTTGCTAGATCTGTTAAAGTGATTTTTCGAACACCTATTTAAACGTAAAGATTTTAGTGTATGAATGACCTTAGTTACACTTCATTTTAATTTTCATTTATGAATGCACAAACAAAAGTAATTATGCAAAAGCATCATGCATGTGAATCATTTACCAAAAATCAAATACTCCTAAAAGCAATGAAAAAACACCATTTTAAAATATTCTCTTAAAACCGTCATCAGATGAGCAGTTTGATATTTTATGCAGAAGATTAAAAGCAATGAAATCAAATATCCTAAGTTAAGGTAAAATATTTTTCAAGTTCATACACATAACTAATTGAAATAAACTCACCACAGGGCACACGGCCACATGCCTTTCTGACAACTTTATACCTGACAGCAAAGCTGACTTGGCTATCTTGCATTAGGCATTAACTACTCTCCTCCTGTAAAAAGGTTGGATAGTGTCCTTCTGGCAGTCACAGACTCACAGTGCCACAACCTTATATTCTATTAAAAAAAAACCACATTTATATAATATAAGGTTAGAAAGCTTATAGTCTGTTTCTTTATTAGAATTTCAAGAATTCACGTGAGAGATAATTTTAAATTCTTCAAAAGTTGTTCTCATAGGTGAAATTCTAAATCCCTCTTTTTTATAGAGGATTTGAAATTCCAATAAATGATATAGAGAGTGAAATTTCAAGAATTCTAAAAAGTTTTTTGAGTGATTGGAAATAAAAAGTCACATCATATCACATCATATCTAAAAAACCCAATCTCCCAAATTCTAGTAATAAATTCCTGTAAAGAAACAGGCCCTAACAATTCCAAACGAAAAAATTACATCAGAACAGATAGACGTCTATTGTAGAGGGCATGGATTCAGAGGCTTGCAAGTAGAGAGAGAGAGAGAGAGAGAGAGAGATGGACTAATTGACATAAATATTGTAATCTTGAATGGTTTAAACTCAGCATCATTTCATGATAAAACTTGAATTCCTAACTAAAGACCTTTAAGTGAGCCCTCATTTGTGGTTGCTCTTTGCTGAGACCCTCTATAAGAGGGGCAATTTGGAGAACTTATTACTGGTATCAACTTATAGGAAATCAAATCCAATCAAAATAAAAAATAATGTCATTTAATTTGATTGGTTTGGATTCTTTGAAAGTGTGGGCTCCATGTATAGCTCCCTAACTTTTTATTAGTATAGTTAATTCCCTATGTTTATAAGTGGACCCACTAATAAATTTTAGCATTTCTTCCGTAATTGTCCATGTGGCCCCTCTTATAAGTCAAGAAGAAAGAAAGCACAAGTAGAACCCACAAATAAATTCTAATGTTGTTGGCAATCACCATGAAACTCAAATTGTTGTAATCATCATAGGATCTACCCTAATTTGAAATTCATGATGGCAGAAACGCCTCCTTTTGAAGCGGGGTTTTTATAGTATTCCATATATATATATATATATATATATATATGAGGACATTCATATGCATCCATCCCTCACCATAGGGTGAGGACACTTTTTTCCCATTTTTGCACATAATGTACTTAAAATTCCCCTTTTGTACTTGAAAATCTCTTTATGGAAGCATCCACTCACCCTATAGTGAGGGATGGATGCACATGAATATTTCTCATATATATATATATATATATATTCAATTTATCTTTTTGTCCAATAGCTTTAAACTGGATGTATTCCAATTCAACTTTTAGGCGTTTCCAATTTTATGACTGCATTTGATGTAAATTTTCATTTTGCACTTATGTAAATGTGAAATGGCTTACTTTGTCACAATCCAAGAACTCTAACCCACTTGTTATCTAAACCTACTGGCTCCATTTTTCTTACCATATAATGTAGGCATGTTTGGGTAATATCCTTGGAGAGGAATCATCTCCGGTGGAAAACCCAGGTTTGGGTGAAAGTGAGAGAGAAATTTTCAAATTCTCTAAACCAATCAAAAATCTTCTCTTCCATTGATTCCTCTGTCTCCACCACCCCCATCGAATTTTGTAAATCCACAGAGGCAAAAAAGCACCTAAGCTACAAGAGTAACTCCTCTAGGTGTTTTCCCTAACCTAAAATGTAGTGATTCCTCTCCTCAAAAATCATTAGAGAGGATAGCATTGTTCTAGAGGAAAGAAGGAATCCATTGGACAGAAGATTCCTCCCTATCTACCAAACGTGCATGGATCCTTTTTTTTCTACCCAAAAGAAGATGGATCGTTAAGAGTCAATCAAGATTCACAATATTCTCTTATATATGAGCAAATTGCATAAATGCAGTCCAGCTTGTGGGAGCCAATTAAATGCATTTCTATCATTGAAAGGAGGGTAGATGGAAAGGCTTCTATTATGGACAACGAAAAGTAAAAAAAAATCAGCCACACCAAATTCTTATAACTCTTGATTTAACAATCTTAAAGTTTAATGGCATTTTAACCCTAATTTATTTTATTTGGATTCAATTCAAAGATGAGTTGAGACTCAATGGCTGTAAAATTGAATCTAATATTAGGTCATCAGATAGTAAGTGTATTAAAGGAGTTGCATTGATCAAATGTGGGACCAAGTGGGCCCCATGAAGATAGGCTGCACATGCGGTCCACTCCTAGGAGAACAGCTTCCTTTTTAAGAAATATAGTGTAAAATTTATATAACCTTTCCACAGCTTTTTAACTTATTTAGTTCTAAGAAATTGGTTATTCGAGGAATTTAATACGAAGTAGATAAAGGGGCCCTAGGAGTGTTCCATTCATTAAATCATAATGAAGAGCAAACTTTCACAAGCATGGATATTGAAGCTTTGATTTAATGCATGGGCCAGTGTGTACTCCATCCTTACAAAAGAAACTTAATAATCATTTAACAAAATCATTCTCAAATAATAACTGAGAATTTCAAACTACTCATGCCCCAACATTTGACACTATTTTACCCAAAAAAAAAAAAAAACATTTGACACTAGAAAACAAACAAGAAGCAACTCGAGAATCAAACGGAAAAAAAAAAAAGAAGAAACTCAAGAAAGAAAAAAGCTGTTAATCTCCATTTTCTTCTGAAAGAAAGAATCAAGATTAGAGGCCTTTTACTTTCTCTTGTTGAAACTAGTAGAAGAAGATCTAATCCAATCTCGATAACATTTTAACGGCTGGATTTCGTCCATATCTCCTCCAACTCTCTAGCAAAAGCCTTCTGTCTCCCTACTACAAGGGTGATATGATCCTTCTTCTCTATCACCTTCACATGTGCTCTAGGGATCTTGGACTGAATAGAATAGCTACATTCCACAGGAAGAAGCACGTCGTCTCGGCCATGGAATACAGTAACTTCGCATGTGAGCTTCTCTCTCACTGCGTCCAAATAGGAATCCATCTTACCAGCACTTCCATAGATGATGTTGTGTAAGGTGTGCCATGCAGCGTTGTGGGTGTGGCAGAAGAACACATCCACCAAGTATGTCCTCACCCTGCCATTGCAATGCAGAGACCATGTTAGGACAATGCATGCATGTGTGAGATTGATCTTAGCCATTAATTAGGTAGGACCCACCACGTATGTGATCATGTTAGAGTCTGACCATCTTTTAATGTCCCATCTTCACATCTATTATGATGGGACCGGACAAACAGGAAATGCTGCTGCTGTGCTACCATCCCATATGAAGAACCAGTCACATGGGCTGAATCAAATTAGTCTGGAACTCCTGCACACTTTGCTACAGGAAGTTTTCACTGTTTTTTTTTTTTTTTTAGGACACGTGGCAGGTTTGAAGGGCTAATTGGAAAAAAACTTCTGTAGTCCGAGATTAAAATCAGACAACATTGGATTGATCTTTCATTTATGGTTTATGGTACTGAAGAATTATGATCCTCACATCTTCCTAAGAGGAAATCTCTCGCACTTCTAAACTCCTTTTAAAATATGACATGTGAGAGAGTTTGTGAACGACTAGATATATCAATTTGAAAAGGGCTCTAGATCCCGTCATATACAGACAAGAAGGTGTATTGCTTGTTGTTGAGCACCTAATCTAAGGCCGTAAAAATAATAGATAAAAAAGATAAATTTCGCTTATAGTCTATCTCATTGCCTCATATAACAGATCTACTGTTTTTCAAAGATGGCAAAAGTCCAACCTTTTTTAAATCTGGTAGGCCCCCATTAGACTTTAGGGAGATTCTAAATGCAACCCTCCGTAATGCTGTCCACACCTACATCAATGTTCACAGAAGGCGATGTGGATGTGTACAGCACATAACGGGGGGTGCATATAGAATTTTCCTAGACTTTATTATCAACTCTAGTGAGCAACCTACTTTTAAAGCATCATAAATTTCTACTTCCTCTAAAAGCTGTAGGGGTTCCTGAACTCCCCCTCATATATCTCACAACAGGAATAGGCCCTACGATCATGGCCATCTAATTATGGTTATCAAATAAAATGGAAGATAGTAACACAAATGGCCAACGGCCTAGAATCAGAAGTAGAAATCAGATTGTTTGAATTGATATTGTCACAGACCCGTAGCACCAGCCCCCGTCCCATCAGACCGATATTGTCCGCTTTAGGCCTTCGCCTGCATGGTTTTATTTCTGGGCTGGCCCGTAGGCGTCCCAAAAGGCCTTATGCTGCAATAGGCGGGGGTCCTAACTTATATCCCTCTGCTCAGTCTCATGGCCATGTGGAATCTTACAATGATTAAAAGGTTATTTTGAAACAACCTTCATTCCCAATTTGAACGACCAGATTTGAAAGAGACATGACCACTATACCATGCAAGATGATGCAAGCGTAGTACCGTTTGCTTACCTGTTTCCAGTTATGAGTTTAATGATGCATCCCCACAAGCGATGGTTCTTGCAGATGAGGAAACAAGCAGTCCGACTGATGTGCTCATACCAGCACGCAATCGACGCCCCAAACGTGATCAACGGCCACACTCGTCTTGGGGCCAGCCTCCTCATCACGAATTGGCCCCCTATCTCCCCCTTGGGTACTGGAAAATATGGCTGTGAACACATTCAACATTTCATGAATATCCACCATTCAACCACTAGTACCACCCAATCAATGATTCATGATTAAATTAAGAGATTTTGACCGTACAGGCGTCTCATGGGGCCTGACCTTTGCCTCATGAGTAGTGGCATTGAAAACAGTTTCAATGAACCGTCCTTATAATATGGATCGATGTAAAAATGACAATTTTATCCTTTATAATATGTGATCGAAAATACCATTTTCTTCCTTTATTATCATTTTTTACACCATCCTTTGTTGCAAAATTTGGGTGTTTAAGTCACCTATATGGTCAAAATCCCCCGAAAATGAAATCTATGAAAAGAATGTACCGGTGCAAGCAGAGTCAATGACTTCACAGCGTCCGGGTACTTGACTGCGATGGCGAGGGCTAAGATGCAGCCCAGCGAGTGGGCCACAATGTGGAATGATTTGACCTTGTAGGCATCGATTACGGACCGTTGGATCATGTCGATGTGCTCGCTAAGGGTGTAGAGGGAGTCCGCGGGTTTTGGGCTCCGCCCGAACCCGAGAAGATCAACGGCTATCAAGCGATATCGAGACTTGGCCGCATTTGAAAAGTTCGGAAATAGCGTTTCGGACCAAAATGCTGAGGATGAGATGAAGCCATGGATGAACAGCACGTCCTCCTTCGCTTTATTATCTGCTTCCATTGCAAAACCAAAACCCAATGCAAGAATGATCAAGCTAGAGATCAATTGTAGTTTTTGCTGAGTTATATTGAGGCCCACATTTTGCACATCTGAACCGTTAAATGACAGGCTTTGCAAAATTTTTCTCTAATCAGTTTAAACGTAAATTAAATGACCAGGTAGTTTAATTAACAAAATTAAGTTTATTCGATGACCATAATTTAATTTTATGATTTCTAAATTGGATCTATCAAATAATCATGTGAAATTTCATAAGGGCATGTTTAGCAAATCTTATATATATATATTTGAAATTTAACTGATTCAAATAGATCTTAAATAAATCTATTTAATATAGAGTTCCTTTAAGTTGGTCTCTGTTTCAAAGAAACTGCTTGGCATGTACATTTCAATTAGAAAAATTTTCAATTTGTTATTTTCCGAAAATCATATGACTAAAATTGTCATATGATAAATACAATATATGCAAATTTGTCGCAAAGTTTTTAGTTTTTTTTTTTTTTTCTTATAAGAGGGTTCTCAATTCTTTGGGCTTGACAAGGCTAAGAGGGAAGCTGGATAACCTTCGGGTGCAAACCGTGTCCTGGGTCAACTGAGCTACCCATTGGGGTTAAATTTGTCACTAAGGTAAAACTAGTAGAAGCAAACTTGTGATATTATAAAAATTATATTTGCAAACTTGTTAAAGGAAAAAAAAAAAAAAAACAGAGAAGGTTTTAAATTATTTGAGACATTCATATCTATTTGAAAAAGTTACTCTTAATTAATTTCTTAGAATAAAAAAAAAAAAAAAAAAACTATAAACTGATTAAATCATGCATCCATAAAATTTTTACCAGACAGCTTAAAGCATTTTGTATGTTTTAGCGGTCAATGGGCTATATGAACTCTGCCACACATTCCATTTTAAAAGGTTGTATTGAAGAACATACATGAAGTCGTCCAATTTAAGATGATAAAATGAACTATTGAAATGATGATTGGCTATATATCAAATATTGTTTGCCATCACTATCACTATCATCATCATCATAGTTATAGATTATCAATGTGGTTGATTTTCTGTGGATGTTCTATGCATGCCACATCCTGTCCTTCCTAAGTGTCCCCTTCTAGGGTGATAACTATAAACAATAAAGGATCTGGGCTCATACAACCTCAGTACAAACACATGTACCTTCTTTGGGGCCTTGGGATCTCACAAAGAGGCTCTCCTTGCAAGAAGAAGAGGCCCAACTAGTGCATGTATTGCAATCGCAGTCAGACCACCTAGCAACCGGCTCCAACTCCTCCCCTCCTCTCTTTTCTTGCAGCATCTCAATGATGGTTGAGTTGATCGTGACCGTCGATCCCACATTCCCCTTCTTCCTCACCTCCTCACACGACCCCATCACCGTTGATCTCATCATCTCCGCAACCAACGACGGCCGCCTATACAGAGTCTCAGACACATCCTCTAGCTGCAACTTCCTTGAACTAAGCCGCACTATCTTCGACTTTCCATGCTCTGAAACAAGGATCTTCCCACTGCTCATGATCACCTCCTTTGGAGAAGAACAGTAGCACGGCTTCCACTCGGCTTCCACGACGAAATCCACCACCTTGTACATGATGCAGAGGATTACATCCAACATGTCTAGAATACAAAAAACAATGAAGCTTATGACATTGTTGACTCCTCTCCCTGTTAACATTAGAACAGCTACTATGGTGGCTCTCATTGCACTCTCACCCATGTTGCATACAACCCAATACAGATTACAAAACTCCTCAGAATGGTATCAGTGCAGATTTTTAGCAGTACTCATAAGGAAACTCCACACCTAAATCTTTAAAACTAGCTGATGCACTTTTTACAGAAGTTATAGAGAGAGAGAGAGAGAGAGAGAGAGAGAGAGAGAGAGAGGAGGAGGAGGAGGAGGAGGAGGGAAAAGAGAAGATGGTGTCACTTTGTGGTTGGTCGTCCTGGATCATAACACTAAGGAGAGGAAGTAGTCTTAAAAAGGGATAGGAAATAGAGATGGGATCTGATAATTAAATGAATTGATTGATCATTAACATGGTTTGTTGGCCAAGGGAGAGTGGTAGGTGGTAGTTCAACTTCTGGCTAAGAATTTCATTATCTACTGTAAGACACAGAGACTTTCTAAGCTGTTTGTCACTGTCTCTTCCATTTATTTTATGCCCATGTTGATACATGTGGCATCTGTGGACAAGATGGTGGGCCAGAGTGAGGAAATTGCATGGTCTGTGCTACTTGTTGGCTTATTTATTGAATTTTATCGAATGGATGGTTAGGACTGTCTGTTAAGTGTGACATGTGCTGTGGGCCATGTGTGGTTAAACATGGCAGGATGATGTTACTAACTTGCAAAAGTCTACTTGTCCCGGGTGGGAGCCCGGGACTTGGACAAACAAGCCCCCCAGGGGCGTTGGATCCCAGGAATCCGGGAGTCGGAATCTATGTTTTAAGTTATCGTATTGAGTTAAACCTACGTTTCAGCTTGAAGAGCAATCCGGGAGTTGGAATCTCGTTCCGTCGTTCCGTAAGTTTCTAACTTTCTAAGTTTCAAAATCTATAAATTTCTAACACAACCTAACAAATTTCAATACATGTTGAAATCTTGAGTTAAAGTAAATTGTTATACCTCGTCACGATCAGTCGAGCCTGCTGGATCATGACTGCCCTCTCCAACCGAGTGACGACGGGCCTGGTGGCCGGAACCAGCGTCAGGTGCCTGTAATTATTTATTATACAGTTAAAAAAATATATAAATAATGACACATCAATGACCTAATTGACAATTTAAACGCACATATTTTTTTTCTTACTAACCTGAGAAGTGGGTGGTGGGTCTGAAGCAAGCGGGCCACGACTCTGCGATAGACGAGCCTCCATCTCAGCCATCTCCGCTCTCCACTCGGCCCGCATCTCCTCTCTCAACTCGGCCCGCATCTCTGCTCTCAACTCCTCTCTGATCGATGCCCTCATGGACTGCAGCAACTGCTCGTAGTCATCATCTGCACGGAGGCGCGAGCCCTGGGAGGAGCTAGCACCGGATGACTCCGATCGCATGATGTGCGAGCGTGGAATGCCCGTCCCATACGTCAGCGTGTATCCATGCACGTCCCGGCCAACGACGGAGTGGAATATCTCATCCCTCCGTGATGGCAAACTACGCTCCTCCTCGGGGTAGCTCCTCCAGTCGTGACTGATACTGAGCCTGCGCAGTTGATTCATTTAATATATTATCATACATAACAAGACATAGTAATAGAAAGATAATTTAAACGATTCAATATAAAAACTTACAATGATAGCTGCAACCTCCAGGTGGCGAGGATCTCGAGAACGCATCCATACAGACATCCTGTCGACCAGAACACCCTCGGAACGCAACTGTTTGGTGGAGAGTTATATTATTATTATACTATCATACATAATGACAAACATATAAATTACATGTACAATATAACGTTTTACCTCGTGGCGGACCTGGGTGATGTGTCGAGTCCCCAATCTGTGTGCGGGACCCTGCATTGCGCGGTTCTGCGCATTCGTAGCAGCCACTCTCTGTTTTCAATTTGGATCAGCTTATTTCTGTTAGTTACGTTAGTCACTAGTAAATTCTTAAAATTAAAATAAAAAATGATAAGTTTCTCACCTGGACCTCCTCGCTCGTCCAGTACCGGACGAGCTGAGTCCACTGATCCGGGAGTACGCCCCTCGGAACTCGTCAAGTATGTCGGGCGCATCCTGATGTGGCTTCCAATGGATCATCTTAACTTTATTTTATGGTCTTTCCACATCTTCCGGCACTTTGACATGCAAACTGGCCGGAAGAGCTCAGGACACGCCCTCAGGTTGTCCTGAAAATGAAAGAAATATTTTCATTAAGTTATAGTTTAAATTGACACATCAATTTTTGGAGAAATGTTAAATTATTACCTTAACCTGCTGCCAGGTACGGTCTAGTGTCTCCACCGGGAATGCGTCCCAATCAAGTGTAGTCAGAGGGAATGAATATGGATCCCGAACCATATGTCCCAACTGACTGATGAGCTCGCGAGCATGCGGACCCACCGGATGGTACGTATCATCAAACTCAACGTCAATAGGATGACCGGAATTCCACGTCCGGATCCCTCGAGCAGGGCCTCTCCCCCTGCTGGAAGATGCGCCCGTGCTCGTAGCACCTGTTCAAATAAAGACAATTTAACTAAATTGAATTAAAATAATTTTCTAGAACTGAAATGTTTAATTAAATAAACTTATACCAGTCTGTGCAGACGTCGACGCAGGCCGAGACGGTGGAGATGAAAAAGCCGACGCCGAAGCATCAACTGGGGTGGAAGGACTCGCCTGAGACGTCGATGGCCTACTCTGTGGGGCCATCGAACTAGACTGGGCGGCATCCGATGTCGGTCTAGGCCCCCCAGATGGCGTGCTAGCCTCGGCCTGGCGCAGGAGCTCGTCCATCGTCAGCGGACGATCTCTCCTCTTTCGTCCCGACATATCTGTTCAAATGTTTGTAAGATAAGTTTCATTAAACGAGATAATTGAAAGTAACATTTTAAAATTATTTACACTGAAATTTAACATTGGTGAATTAGTTCCCAACCGTTCACTGGTCGTGTAAGTCAACTGTATCTCCTTCCATGGTATCCCGAACCCAATTAACATCTTCATCACGTTGAACAACTGCAGTCTGGTCAAGAACTTGTTGGGCGAATGCATCAATATCTGGCTCATCACATTCAATCTGATACACTCCCCTCCTTGACATTTTAACTGCAACCTGCCAATTAGGATCTTTCGGATCTCTGATATAGTAAACTTGCTCCGCCATTGAGGACAGTATCTAGGGTTCGGCATTTATTCGATCATCACGATGTAACAGATTGTTAAAATTTACCAATGTAAACTGGTAATTATCTGTTTTCACCCCTCGGATAGGATCCACCCAATCACACTTAAACAATAGAAACTTTAACCCGTGATTGTACACAACTTCAACAATATCCTTCAACCGGCCATAGTAGTAACCAGCATCCACAGATGGACAACCGAGCCCACTATTTTGCGTCGCTCGTTTCTCATCTACATCCTTTAAGCGAAATCGAAAACCGTTGACGTCACAAGTAGTGTAACGTCGAGCCGTTATGAAGGGGCCATCAGCCAACTGTTTCATTTCATCGGTCAAACTAGGATCGTTGGTTCTTCGTAAGCTACACACCTACGCAATGCATGTAATCATTGAATATCACTACATAAAAGTAATATGACATGAACAAGTGAAACTACTCCTAATGATTGACTACGTACGTAATTCTTGACCATTCGTGAAATGACCGGTAATGGGACTGAAGAATTTCACTCTCCGTAGCACGAGGCATGTCCCGTTTGAGCTCATCAATGTGTGTCCTGCGATGCATAACACGTGTTAACAACAAGTATGATAATTTAGGAAACAAATTGACAAATTACTGTTATGAATGAGTGATAGCTTACTGAGTGAAAGCCACAACAGTTGGGGTGTTGAACAACACCCACCGATGAACTTGAACCCACTCAATATTGTTGAGATCAAACTGCGTGCCCTGCCCAACTGGACCGTCATTAATCCGCGAGGGCCTAGTCAACTTTGTTTCAATATTATCTTTAAGATATGCTGCGCAGAAATTGGTGCACTCATCCATCAAATACCCCTTAGCTATTGATGCCTCTGGACGGGCTCTATTACGAACATACCTCTTCAAAGTATTCATGTACCTCTCAATTGGATACATCCATCTGAATTAGACGGGGCCACCAAGCAGGGCTTCACTAGTTAAGTGTATTGTCAAGTGAACCATGACATCGAAAAATGCAGGTGGAAAAAGTTTTTCTAGATGACACAACGTCACAGCAATCCTCCCTTGCAGACCATTCAGCTCATCAATTCGGTGAACTCTAGAACACAGTTGTCTGAAGAAGTTACTAAATTCAATCAACGGCGCTACAACATTCTTAGGCAAACAATTCCTTATGGAGATAGGCAGTAACTGTTGAATGAGGATATGATTGTCATGACTCTTCAAACCCTGTAATGTTCTTTCTTTCATGTTCATGCGCTTAGCAATATTCGAACAGTACCCGTCAGGAACCTTGACACCCTTCAGAACAGAGAGGAAGACATCTTTCTCATCTTTACTCATCGCGTACTGCGCAGGAGGCATGTATGCCTTGTTTGACTCTCTCAGCTGCAAGTGCAATGGTTTTCTCAAGCCCATTTCTTCCAAGTCACGACGTGCATTGACACCATCCTTCGACTTCCCCTGAACACCGAGAATGGTCCACAGTATATTATCACAGACATTTTTCTCGATGTGCATAACATCTTAGTTGTGCCTGAGTAAGTTATGCTTCCAGTATGGTAAATCGTAGAAAATACTTTTTTTCTTCCAATTATGACTTCGTCTTCTATTTGCACCAGGAATAGAAGGCAGCGGGAGGGCCAGTAAATCTTGAAAATCATACACAGTTCGTATTTGCTCCTGCTCGAGCTGTGACAACAATTCAACTCCTGTCATTGTTCGAGGTGCTGAACCATATTCTCGAGTGCCATCAAATGACACTTTGTCCCTCCTGAACCTATGCAATGGAGGTAGAAAACGTCTATGACCCATGTATACCCATTTTCTGCCGTGCTTCAACCAAGTTGACTTCTTCGCCTGATTGCAGCAAGGACATGCAAACTCTCCCTTTGTGCTCCAACCCGACAAGTTAGCGTACGCAGGGAAGCCGTTGATTGTCCACAATAATGCGGCGCGCAGTTTAAACATTTCATTGCCTTCGGCATCAAATGTCATCAGACCATCAGCCCATAATTCCTTCAATTCATCAATCAAAGGTTGCATATATACATCAATCTTGTCCCCTGGTCCTCTTAGTCCATCAATAAGTGTGGATAGGATCAGAAAAGGCTGCTTCATACACATCCATGGCGGGAGATTATAAGGTACCAAAACGACTGGCCACGTGCTGTGATTTGCCCCTGTCATGGATCTGAATGGACTAAAACCATCTGCAGCCAAACCAAGCCGCACATTGCGACAATCCAAGGCAAAGTCTGGATTCCTTCGATCGAAGTCTTTCCACACTGGGGAATCTGCTGAATGGGTTAACTTACCATCGTCCCTGCTATTCTCGGCATGCCATCTCATCAGTTTAGAAATATTTGATGACATAAAAAGCCTCTTCAACCTTGGCTTCAGTGGGAAATATCTCACGTGCTTTGCTGCCACAAGTTTGCCACGATTTATAACACTTGTAGAACTATTCTGACGATTGTGTCCAACCCCGTCTTCCTTCCATCTCAAAGTCTGACACACGATGCACTTATCAAGCTGTGCATTCTCATTCCTAAACAACATGCAATTGTTCGGACATGCATCCAAAGTCTCATATGTGAAGCCTAAATTTTCAGTTAACTTGCGAGCCTGATAGTAGGACTCTGCAAGTTTCGCGCCCGATGGGAGCACTCGATGCAACAACTGGAGGAGCATATCGAAGGACGTGTCAGACCACTGATTCAATGCCTTCAAATGTAACAGCTCCACGATAAAGGACAATTTACTGAAGTCTTTGCATCCAGGATACAATTCTGTCTGTGCATCGTCTAGAATTTCAAAATATCTCATGGCTTCTTCATCGGCACCGGAGCGAGGATTACTCCCACCCGCTCCCTCAGTCTCACAGCTTGTGTATTCAGGTGCCAACCCGCACGTGATATCATTTAGCATCCCGATCATCGGATCCGTCTCTGACATATCATCAACCTCAATTTCATCTCTTTCCTCTATGCGACAGGAAACATACTCTTCTCCATGTCTTATCCAATTCTTGTACTGCTTCAAGAATCCATTCACAATCAGATGCTCTCGGACAGACTCTCTTTTGTAATAATACCGATTCGCACATTTTCTACATGGACAACTTATGAACTCATTGTCAAACCCATTGGTAAATTCCATGAACTGGTTAATCCCCTCCATGTATTCCCTAGACATCCTATTCGGTAAATCAATCCAGCTCTTGTCCATCTCGATAACTGTTTATGTGGAAATCTAAAATGAGCAAGTACAATTAACCCAAGGTACCATGCATCATGCAAGTCACCTATCCATAAACTGCAAACTACTTACTACAGGGTGGTTGGTCCTATCCCATTCGAGAATGCACGATCCAACTTGCACTCAACAACTCGAATGCTTCGTCCCCTAGTCAGACAAAATTTCGGCAGCATGTCCGCGTGGCTCTCCAAGTACACGACACGGATACAACATCAGTCGTACCCATGTATGTACCCAGAGAACAATGGGACATCAACCGAAACTCTATCTAACATCGGACTTGCATGAACTATTGAGTATAAGATGGATAATTGCATTCTCGAACTGTCCAAACTGGACAATTCAAGAATTACATACGATAAAGTTCGAATGTACATCACAAGAGCAACGAATCTAGTCAAAGACCAAGTCCGTCGCGTCAAGGATTACTGAACTAGTGTCGTACACAATTCTCGAACGGGTCTAAGTTTCACTAATGCATGCAAATGAATAAAACAGTAAGTGAAGAATACAATATTCAACACAACAATAATGTTTAAAATATCAATTATAACAAATATATATCAACATTCATAATTCGGAAACCAAAAAGAAAAAAAGAGCAACATGTTGAACTCATCACGTCCTTCTAAACTCTCAAGAGAGCGAATTTTCTTCCACAAACACAATACAATAATTCAAAAGATACGCTAAAGGTATCTTTTGCGACCGCCATTGGCGGCCGCCCGCTTTTTCCAGTGCCAATGCCTCAAATTCTAGTAGTGTCATACCCATTGAAATAGCAAAACAAAATGAGAAACTTGGTGTCAACTTGTCAGGGCAGCTAAACCCAATTTGCACATCATTAAGGAATTTACATTTCGGGTCAGGCTTGTGTACAAGTGCAATTCTGGCCAGGCTTTCATCTAATTCTTGGTTGGGTGATTCTTTTTAGAATTACTGCATCTTGATTCTGAGTTTTGTGGACATCTGAACCTCTCTCTCTCTCTCTCTCTCTCTCTGCGACACCCAAATTTCTCATCTCCTACCTAGATAAGCTAGGAACATTTTAGTTTCTCCCTTATGGGCAAGCTAGGAATGAATCTGTAAACTCACGTTTGCCACATGTGGCACCATCTAATTCCTCTCTGTCTTTAACCCCACAAATTTGCAGATTCAACTATAAAATTATAAGGTGTCTTCTACCAAACAAAAAACAAACTACAAGGTATCAAAACACAATAAAAAATACTGGAATGTTAAGAATACAATGTTTGTCATGCCTACATCATAGTAGTCCCCTTAATTACTCTTATTCCTTTAATGTCTTTCAAATAGTTAGGCACTGTCACTGTTTTCTTAACAATGGTTTCGCATGGTAGCGAGGTAGACTTGAGAGAGGAGCCTACCTATTACCAAGACCAGATGGTAGTGCCTAATAATGGCTTGGGGTCTCAAGTCTCCTCTGTCTCTCATGTTTATGGCTGATAGTAATAAGAACAGCCTCTTACATCCAAGAATAGACCATGTTAAGAAATGCTTGATTAATAGGATTTTAAACATAAACCATCCTATCAATCCCTCTCTCTTAGGCTTTAAACATAGAAGGGGCTGATCTTAGATTAGCTTTAGCAAGGACCATGTAAAAACCAAATAGTAGTTGGGATTGATAGGATGCAATATGATGCAATTCTTACCAAACTGCTTCTCGAGTGTGTCATCTCCAAACCTGTTGGTGGCTTGATTTTATTTATTTTTATTCCGTGGGCCAAAAAGAAAAGAAAAAAAATTATAAGATTCATTGTATTAGTAAAGTTCTTGTCATCACCATTGACCAATTAATCAGCACTGTTATTTACCATTAGTCTCTTCGTGATGATGAAAAGATAAAAAACCACACCTTGATTAGTATTGATTACAATTGCCCATGGACCCAATGGGGCTGAATAAATCATCTCCATTGCTGATGATCCTTCGGGGCTCGATGATGACCCTAGGGTCCCAGGGCAAATCCGAGGAGAGATCGAAGAAAAATAATGAGACAGACAAGAAGGAAAAAAAAAAAAAACTGGAAATAGAAGTGCTCTATGAAAATTGTCCCTCTTCTCTTTGCCTAGCACCAGGCCACTCTCACTCCACATGCCTATCAGTCTCTTATCATGGAAAACCTGACAACCAAGCTACTGCTCTAAGTAAAAACCCATGCACCTCTCACACAAAGTTTAGAGCCCAACAAACAAAGCCTCACAATCTCAGCCCTCAGGCTCCTCCTCAAGACCAACTAGTGATTAGTACAATGACCATTCAAATCCAACAGCCTCAGCATCAACCTCAAGACTGACTATTCGTATCTATAGTTATCTTTTATTGTAATCATGTATTTTATGCAATCAATCTAAGTGTGGGGCCAGGCCAAACTTTGAAGTAAAACTCAACATAGATTAAATGTAAAGAACAATTATTTTAATTGTTTTCAAAATTTTTTTTTGTGGGTGGGCCCTAATGATGTACTTATAGCATGGGCACAGATGAATTAGTTCTTCAAAAACTTTATCAAAACTTGAACTTCAAACCAATCAAATCGAGAAGAAAATCAAATGAACCTACTCTATTTAATGAGAATAGTCCTTGAACTGAACTGAAATGTGTGATGTTTAAGATGAGAACAGAAGGAAACTAAGAAGTGCACAACAGAGTTGATTTTGTGAACCACTCTTCTAATAGAAAATCATGGACCATTGATTTTGTGACCGTATGCCCAATGAGAAGAGAAGACAGCAGTCCATGACTACCATGGACCGCCAATTGAAGGCAGTACATTTTTCCCACAATTTTTACTGCTAATGTAGAATTTAGACACCAACAAAAGTTACTAAAACAGGACCATGCAACACTAATCTAAACAATGGCGTGAGATGATAAAACAACTAACATTCACAAATTAAAATATAAATGTGAAAATTCAGATTGCACCTCTGATATAAAAATTCAATTTGGGAATTAGAAGTGACACTAGGCCTAACCACAATCCCACAATGACAATCTCCCAAACCTGAATTGAGAATGGAAGAGAATGTCTTCCACTTTCAAGTAGATTTAATAGTCCCTTTGAGGATTTGATAAAAGGGCTAGATTCAATGGCTAGTTACCAATTAAAGGGGGCTGAAACAAGATTCAATGGCTAAATTGCCAGCAACTATAAACAACATAAAAAGGGGGCTGAAACAAGATTCAAGAGGTTCAAAAAGAACCAGAAATCAGGTTCGGCTTCAGCTGGGTTCAAATATGGTGGTGCAACACTTTGTGTGTTGGGATCTCTGAGGATCGACTATGGGGTTTATGGTAGATGGGTAATCAACACATTGAATTTGGGAATATATAAGGAATTGGGGTTTAGGGATGGCTATTGGCTAGTCAATGGATCTTGGGTTGTCAGTGGATGGGATGGTTTTGGATGACTATGGCTATGGGCAGATTTGATGAAGATGATAGAACTTGGGATTGGGGAAACCAAAAAACACAAATGAAATTGGAAAAGGGAGAAGAAGTAAAAGAATACCTAATCCAAGATGGTCTCAGTACACTAGATCCTATCTCAGCAAAAAAAAAAAAAAAAATGATAATTTTACATCCACTCTAAATTTTATAATGAGAAACGATGGGGGAAAATGTTGTCTACCTGATGGATGCCAAATGGAGAGAGAGAGAGCCGAGGGAGACGAAGAGGATGCGCTGGCGAAGGAGACTGTGAACGTGGGAGAGAGATGCCGAGGGAGACGAGAAATGCGTGAGGTGAGGGATGTGCAGCGTTTTGTGAGCGTGGTGCTCTGCGCAGGGAGAGGGAGGGATCGAGAGAGATGGGAATCGCTGGATGGGTCAGAGAGACGAGGGATGGAGGCGAGATGATCCGGGAGACAGAGATGCAGAGGACGAGACAGAGATGGACCGAGAGGGAGAGAGATGTAGAAGGGGTTTTGACGGGAGAAGTGCAAAGCGCGGGAGCAGGGGAAAAAAAGGTGGGAAGGAAAAAGTGAAGGAAAAGTAGGTTTCGGCGATGGGTGTGGCGAAAGGGCTTTAGCGACCGCCGTTGGCGGTCGCTAATGGGGCCTTTTGCGACCGCCAGTGGCGGTCGCCCGCCTTTTCATCCGCCAAAAAGTGATTTTCTAGTAGTATACTCCACAGTATTATTCAAATGATAAGGTCAATATTTATGAAGAGTACACCAAAATAGTTACTAATTAAAAGCTGGGTTACGGTGCAACGTCGCTGCACCATGGTATAACGCAACAAGCAATTATCTCCGATGACTATATGCCACCTCATTCCACAAGAGAGAGAATGAAAAATGGCTTTGTCGGTTTCTTTATTCATGTAACCATATTTTGGGTTTGATTGGTATCTCTACTGTTTTTTGGATCGACCCATAAAAAAAAGGCCATTAAAAAAAAGAGTCTACAAAAAAAAAAAAAAAAAAAAAGGAGTGTTCGGTAATTCAAGATTAATCTATTTTAAATCGACCTTTTCAAATCAATGGTTGAAAGTTTCTCAAGAACCACTAGGTATCAAGCCTTGAAAATCGGCCCCATAGCCATATTTAGCCTTCCAAAGAGATCTGGCGAT
This sequence comes from Camphora micrantha, assembly GCA_003546025.1. Classification (NCBI taxonomy): domain Eukaryota; kingdom Viridiplantae; phylum Streptophyta; class Magnoliopsida; order Laurales; family Lauraceae; genus Camphora; species Camphora micrantha. The sequence goes on along the minus strand of QPKB01000006.1, from coordinate 37,141,141 downwards.
TTGGATCTTGTTTTCGGGGCCTACATAATTCAGAAAATAATATCAAATAGCTCACATTTTTGGCACATATCTTTAGAGTGGTGATGATCCAACGGCTAAGATTTGGTCTCATAGCTAGGCTTCATCTTAAGAACAATTTCAATGGCTTGGGTCGTGATTTACTATCCCAGGAATAATAAACAAAAAGAGAAAAATATGACAGCTTATGGACTAATTGAAAATTAAGCATGCTACATAAACAACTGATATTGTTTCACAAATATCTCAAGGTCCACAAGGTATCAACCCTTGAAAATTGACTACATAGCTACATTCAGCATTCCAAATAAATCCAACGGTTTTGATCTTGTGTGTGAGGCCCAGAAAATGTAAAAGAACTATATCAAATGGCTCACTTTTTTTACACAGACCTCAAGATTAGTGATGATGCAACGATTGAAATTTGATCTCATAGCCGTGTTTGATCTTGTAAATATTTTCAATTGTTTATATCTTGATTTACACTCTCAGATCTAAAAAAACAATTCAAAATCGGACTGGGATGTTGTGGAAGTGCATCATTTTGGGGTAGTGGATTTAGAAATTTAGAGAATTGTAGATAAAAAATCGGGGCTTGGCTGTCTTATTTTTTACCACTTTCATCTCTTCTTTCCAGAAGAGTGTTTCCCATCTCCTAAACAGAGACCCACTTCCACTTTTCTCCAATCCTCCTCTCTCTCTCTCTCTGTATCCAAATACCTTCACCAATCTAGTCCTCGAAACCAAACCACCCTTGTGTCTCCTCTCAATCCATCTTCTCAGCTAAATCATCCTTAAAACCCACCAAACAAATACTACTCAACCAGGTTACTAGACCCATCCTTAATTTCGTCTTCTCCACAGCCACCGCGAATCGCAATTATAATCTCATTAAGAGCCTGTTTGGGGACTTTGTTTGGGGGCTTTACTAGTAGAGTCAAGTAAGTTAAAGTCCCAATTTCTATAAAAAAAAATTCCACTAAAACACTTTAATTCAAATTTTTCACCATAAAGTCAAAAAGTAACCTCATTTCTCCACTAAAAGACAAAAAAACTCCACTTTTCAATAAAAAAAAAGTCAAAAATTCCATCAGAAACAACTAAAAATAAAATACTATTATAACACACTTATATTTTATTATTTCCTCAAAATAACATTTACTCCACTCAACTCTACTAGTAAAGCCCTAAGGAAATCCCTTTTCTTGATTCTGCAATCACTTGTGAAATAGAACAACGGCATTATTAGTGGAGAAGAGAGGAAGAAGAAGAAGAAAAATGAGAAAATGAGGTTGTGCTAGCTGAGGAGCGGCGATACTATCGCTCAGGTCATCTTGGTCAATATTAAAATCGGAGGGCCTTCTAGATCTTCACATAGAATAAAGAGTTTTTTTTTTTTCTGTTTTTGGGTAAAATCCTCCTAAATAAAACAGCCAAGTGTGGTTACTCGAATAAAGAGATCTAAAAAAAAAACCATTTTCCATTTCCTCTTTCTTGAAATGATTTGACATACAGTTATTGGATAAAAATGATTTCTGCATCAAACTACCTTACCCCAGCCAGAAATGGGGTCGACAAACAGCATTCAAAGCGAGGAAAATTTGCAAAAGTTTCTTACCAAAATACATGTGTATTAATGACATTCTGCTCGGGGCACATGACACCTACATTTCTTCCAAAATGACCATATATTGTAGGTAGCCCGGTGCACCTCTGAGGACCACAAAGTGGGTCCCCTCCCATATATCAAACGGCTCAGAATCACACATCCATATCTTTTTATATAATCAAACCTAAATAAAACAGATTGTTTTGCATTGATACAGTAAAAACAATTAAATTAATACTGCACAATATTGTCATCAAAGTCCTTCCTGAGAGAGCATTCCTAATAGGTTCAAGCCCTAATTAGCAATGGAAGATATCCTTCTTTGTTTTTTTGGAAGACGGCATTCTTTTCATTAATTATTGGAGAAAGATACAGCAAGATTACTAATGCAGGCATCAGGGATAGTACACAATCCTGCCCTCACTAGATTATGTGCTTCACTACTAATGCTTCTACTAATTAATCACCGTAAAGTGCACTCTAGTAAAGGCATCTTTTTTTTATTTTTTTTATAATCTTCTGTAATGGAGGATAAATTTTCTAAGGGAAAGGGTATTGAGACTTTGTTATTGAATCAATAACTATTTTGGAGTTACGAAAGAAACCTACTTTCCACCACACATGCTGAATTGCCGAATCCAAAGCTTCTTGAATAGCCAGAATTCTTGCCATGATAGCGAAATCCCCTTCAATTCTTTTGGACACTAAACTCATAAAAGGTAGAAGATAATTACAATTTATTTTTTAAGTATTCTTCTTGGCCACTATGGTCAGAGTCAAGGGTCCCACAGTCCATTAGAGGCTGAAGTTGACAAAAATAATGGTGACAGAGTGTATTACAAATGCCATCTTATATATGGCCTAGATCCTTCCATGAAGTTTTGAGGCATAGCACTGGAATGAATGCATATTACAAGCAGTAAAGAAGTTGCCTAGGCCCACCGCCCACATGCACTAAATAAATGTTGGTTAGGTCCAATTTTGTAACATGCATGATGGCTTTTATCATCTACTGGAATTTAAATATATAGTTTGCATTTTTTTTTTCTTTTTGGTAGCTATTTCTTTTGGGTTAATTTCCAATCCAAAAAATCAGATTGGAAGCTAAAGAGTTTGACCCAAAATTATGCTTTAGTTCTCAAGAAAGTCATAGATTTGAACCACGTTCATAGCATTAGAAGAAGAAAAAGAGATGACATTTTGCAAAAGGCTTAGATCCGAAATTAGTTGATTTTGATTATTGTGGACTTTGTAAGTTCTCTTTTCGTTTGTTCATTGACTGTATATGGCCCATTGATCCAGGAGAACCCTTTGGCTCTCACACCACTGATCAAAATTATGTTTAGGCCTGACCCTCACACCACTGAAACTGTGGACGTTGTAAGATTAATAACCAATGTTATGAGATTCGATTCGTTTTGGCCAGAATTTATGAATAATTTCAGTTTATTCTCTTTATTCGTTGCAAACTTCTTTCCAATTTATCTTATTCGGCCTTAATTTCATGATTTCGGCTTATTTGTCCAATTCGTCCAATTTTCCAACCCAACATGTAGGTTGCTTTTAAAATAGAAACAATAAAAACTGAGCGGCCTAAACAAGATTTTTTAACTTAAAAGTAAGAGTAAAATTATCTTTTTGGCATTTTGGCTTAGAGAGAATTCGTGGGCTCAACTATGGAGCCCATTTATTAAAAATCTAAATAACTTAATCAATTTTATTCCAATAAAAAAATATCTTAATATAAAAAAGTTAGTCAAGTTTCACTCTAATATGAAATAGCTCATCAAATAAAAAGCTGACATATTGCATTGATTTAGAATAAATTTAATGTATTATATATTATTTTTATATTTTAAATTTTTGTAATATGTTTTCTTCTAAAACATTTCATCAAAAATTTTGAATCGGTAAAAACATTTCATTTGAAGTCCAAACCGAGATTCACAACTATGCCTTGAACTGAGTTCCAACACCTTCTTTCAAATCATCATGAATCCAGACGAATGATCTCCATGCTTTGTTTCAACAACTAAACCTGAAAGTAGAATGAAAATTTTTCACTTCTTCAAACGTAGTTCACCCAATCAAGGGGACTATGAGCCTTGTTTCCTACTGACTTTTTCTAACCCAAGGCTTAATAGATAGGGGGATTGATGAAATATATACTTGGATAGGTGCTCTTTGTGAAGTTAAAAAACTTGTAGTCAGGTGAAACTGTGGAACCCTTTTTGGGACTATTACCAGTCCCCACTCCACAGGATTTCTGCCACCAGATGAATGTTCTTGATCAATGTGCATAGTATCAATATATTCATCACAGGGTTACAACCAATTATCTTCTGTCACTGGTATTAATTGGTGGATTTTTTTTTTTAGAAGGTATTGATTAGGGGAGTTTTTTTTAGAAGGTATTGATTGGTGGAGGTTTTTTTAGAAGGTATTGATTGGTGGAGGTAGTTCATAATAAAATAATTGGAAATAGTGCTCAAAATTCCAATACTCAACAGTCATGACTGTTTGTAGGAATATTTCAACGGTCAGCTAAGAAAGGGTATGCGCTATCATTAGTCTTAAGTTGTATTTAGTCTATCATTTAACTTAACTAAGATCAACTCGGTTTAAGAAGGAGGGGTTGTTTTTGGTCGAAACATCTGGTTTAAGAACAAGGAGTTGCTCAGTTGATTGGTAAACCATCTAATGAGGGATTCATCATTCGATGTGTCACTAGTTCCTACATGTATGGGCTTCTCTTCCCCTTCAAAGAGTGTGGTCTCTCTTGTACGAAAAAAAGAAAAGAAGAACAAAAAAGAAAACAGAAAAAAAGATCAACTAGGTTCAATCTTAACTGGGTTTGGTAAAATGAACTTCCGGGAATTTAATCCCAAGCAAATAAATGGACCTTCACAGATAGACGGCTACAAATCGAGCTCTAAGATGGACGATCCTGATTCATTGAATGAGGAATGACTATAGGGAGCCGGTGAGTTTATATCATAAGTTTTCTGCTTAAAGAGTTAAATAATTTAGGAAGAGAATAGGAAGGTCATTCAACTCTCAACTTTAGACATGCTTGTTTGGATGTATGGCGAATTGCAGTATGAATGTAATTCATTAAATTAAAAAAGAATAAAATATAAGGTGTCATGATTCTGTTTTGTTTTTAGTTGTTTGGTATGAAATTTTTAAACTTTTTATATAGAAAAGTAGAGTTTTTTTGTCTCTTAGTGAAGAAAGTCAGTTGTTCTTTTAACTTTTTTTGAAAAATTTCGAGAAAAATTTCGAACTTGAGTATTTTTTATATGACCCCTTGTCGTTTCTTGTCTAAATTCTCTTTACTTTACTTTAATTAGTTGATTGACAAACAAGCAAGAGATTGGTCTTCTACTTAACCTTTGGAAAAAAAAAAAAAATATATATATATATATATATATATATATACTTTGACCATGATGAGTCAACTAACTTCCATGAAACATGCTTCAGTTGAAGGCTCTCAATCTCAGGTCTCGGACAAAAGAAAAAATGATTTGCAGTACAAAAACTCCAAAGGCTTTCATATTCCTCAAGAAGTCCCAAAGTAAGTATATCTTCCCCCTACTTTCTCAGAGTTTCTGTCAACCTTACAGCAGAGCTACCTCTCCAACCTTTTTTGGCCTTCCCTTTTATTTTCCATCTAAATTCCAAACTGTCCAACCGTTTTAACTATTTTAATGGATGATGGTAATTAAGAACAGATGTGTGTATCTTGCTGCCAAGGTGGAGATCACTTCTACCTTACAAATGGCCCAGATTGTTGGTCTAATGCCTTGTTAGTCTCTGCTTCAGGGAGGAAAAATCCATGTGTTTTGCTTTTGTAGTTTATGACAAGAAAAGTGAAATAGTGCCATTTTAGTGGAGTCCCACAAAGATTAGAGAGAAGAACTCTTTTTCTTTTTTTGGGTAGAATAGAGATAAGAACTTGGTATGACTTCTATAGTCCTGTTTGGTAGTGTGTTTTGAAATATTCTACCTTCTTTCTACACTTTCTACGCATTGACCATTTACTTTATAAGAAATGACCATTTACTTTATAAGAAATCAAAGTGCCTGCACTTTGAACGAACTAGAAGTAGAGACTCGGGCCGAATTCCCATTTTCTAATTTCTAAAGGTTGACATCACGTTATGTTTTTTTAGAGATGGACCCCGTGTTCATCATCACAGAAGATGGGCCCTGCAGTGTTCTAACTTTATTCAAGATATCATAGGTCTCAAAACCCCTAGCCCATGCTAACCCTACGTAATGACCCAATGCTTGATGTGGTGAAGGACCTTCAGGCCTTTGACCAAGTTGACAGCCCATCATGCCACCTGGGCTCAAGATGGTGAGGGCCCAATTAAATTCGGCCCACGCCAAGTGAAAAATCATGTTTAGGGCCCTCCTCGACTGGATCCGTGGATACGCTCCATGTGCACAGCTGGACCAGAGCCAACCGGACTGGAAAGAGGCCCGGGTGGCATCCGCGACAGTTGGACTGGGCCATGTTCTGCATGAACTGGTGGTACTACATGAGCATCGCATCAACCTTGACCATCTTGATGTCCCAGAATCAATCCTTGATTGAACACAGCCCAGCCACAGAACTTGCCGAGCCAACACAACCATGTGAATGGCCCACGGGCTGAGGAAGCTGTTGATCTCGACTATGATCCTGGACTGGCTCTGCGGATGTGGGCCTAAAAGACAGCAGAAGTGGAGCCGCTTGTGTGGGCCACACATAGACGGCTTAAAATGAGTGATGGCAGCCTTAGAGGCACTTAAGAGCCACTTTAGCAATATGACCATCGAGTGGTGGGACACCTAATGATCCAGATTGATCAAAGGAGATCTTGAAGGGTCCGGAATAATTTAGAGAATTAGGATTGTCTTAAATTGTAAGAAGTTATGGGAATGTTTAGAGATTTATGGAGTACTCATAAGTTTTTGGAGGAGTGTGTAGAAGTTTCTAATCCATTGTGTAGAAGTTTCTAATCCATTGGTGTTATATTAGGATGAATTATAAATAGGGTCTTTAAGTTTCATTCCAATTAAACAAGATTCAGGTTGTTTTTAAAAATGCAATATTGGGGTGAGTTGCATGATATAAGCATCCGACCGTGATCGCTATTGGGGAAGACTGAATTATATAAATGTTTATGAACATATTTGACCGCTATTGGGGAAGACTGAATTATATAAATGTTTATGAACATATTTGAAAAAGAGAAGTATTTTGTGTTATAACTTACTTGTATTGAAATCACTTACTTAAACTTGAGGGACGTACAATATGTTATAAATTATCCTCTGTGGGATCCCGGTTTACCCCTATGCTATCTTGGGTGACGATATTGTCATCGGAGATGCAGAGGTGGCAGCTATGTACCAGAAGGTGGTTGCCATTGCCAAGGTTCAGATTTCAAAAGTTCGGACTTAAAGCTGGCAATAAAAAGCATCCATTTGCACTTTCGCTTTCAAATGAACGACGCTTGGTGCATCTTTCGCCGGTTGAAGGAAGTGGAGCAAAGGGCTTCCACTTATTAATAGAGATAGATTCTAAAGGGCCCCTTAAGAAAGGGACGCATAAACCACACATGAAGTTCTGCACAGGATTAAAGACTCTTATGTACATACGATTATTTTGTGATATTGAGATAAGATTGAAATCACGGTGAAATCTACAGTTTTCCTTAATTTTTATCGTCATATATGTTACTCTATTTGTGGTTATTTTTATCTCTCTTATCTGGCCAGGTATGGCTTTGGGTTCTCTTCCATTCGATCGAAGCCCTACCGTATAATATATGTGACTAAAATTTTATTCTAAACCTAGCCTGAGCACTAAAACCTTTGGCCCAAGCCCGACCCAAGACAGTCTGAGACTGGGTCACGCTCGGGCCATCCTGTCCATAAGCACCCTAGCATGTTGATTTATGTAAATCCTTACTTTAAAAACTTCTTTTTTTTTAAAGATTTGATGCATTTGTGAAGAACTGTATTTGTAATAATCGTCGTCATATTTACTTGTGCACTTGATGTGTGATGAGTGGTCTTTTGGTCTCTCATAAAATGTCTAATAAGAATAATGTTTATTGGAATTCTGTTATTAGTGGTTTCTGTATCTGCTTAATTCTATTGTTCCCTATAAGAATATTTTGGGAGGTGCTATTTGTTTCAAATCATTTGTGTGATATTTACACAATCTAACATGTATTGTTTGTTTTCACTCGTTTGACACATCCAATGCTTAAATTTTAGTGTGAAAATAGTGTATAACTGGGGTCATATTCACATGAAAGTTTTCGCAACTCTCTCAGTGTGAAACCATTACACAGTTTACACCTCAAAGAGGTGCTAGTATAATTGCCACCTGCAATATACTCAAAACTCATTAACCACTTCCCAATGCAGTCCTGATGCCCACAATATTACAATTCGAACAATTCAAGTATTTTATTGAACTAATAAACTCCAAGACATTTGCTTTCATATTTTAAATTAGCCTAAATATTGATAAATATTAAAAGAAAAACCCCCAAAAGGCCCAGCCTATAGATCGGCAATTTATGGACCGTCAATTTATGATCCAAACCCGACAGTCACACTACCAAATCAGCCTCTAACAAGAGTGAGGCAGGTCCCCATTTAATCTGGATCCAGTGCTATCACTACTCTAAATCAGGTGTTATTGGGCTGGGCTAGGTCCTAGGGATAGGCCGAGGTGTTCCAGAGCCCATCCCATTTCCCATCAGGTCAGAAAATTAGACCCAGTCTATTACCAAAAACATAAAAAATAGGCCCAGTCTGGCCTGGACAGGCCCTCAGGTCAAGCCCTAGCCCATTCTTGGAGAAATGTCAAGTGCAGGGCCAGACCTCAAGTCCTTATTAGCTTTTCAGCAAAATGCAAATCATAAGCGTCTCTAAATATGTAGAATCACAAAAAAAAAAGGCTAATTAAAGACATCTTCAACTGCTTTTAATATGGTAGGTTTTGACACTACATATAATTTTGGAGATAAAATTCCTTACAATCTCAATAAATGAATACTGGTCTATTAATGTTACATTTTAATTAATATTATTATATAATGCTTTTCACCCAGATGAGACCCCAATGGGGCCCAACTGGGATGAGGGTATATGTCTGGATTACTGGCCCACCAAATCTGAGACCCAAATGGTTTAAGATGATAGAGATATGCCTACCCAAAGATCAACACCAAAGTAATTTGATGTATCAAATCTGATGATTAGCATTGGGGGTTGTTGTTTGCATTGGATGAAAGGTAGGCCCCACATGGCCATCTCAGAAAGAGTGTTTTGGCCTAGTTAGAGAAATTTCCATTGACAACTTGGGTCATTCATATCTAGCGTGTTTGGATGTACACGGTGAATTGAAGTAAAGTTAGATAAAGCCTCTATTATCAAACACGTCCTAGGGATGGTTTAAGGAGCCCACGAATGGCCATTTATACAATCAAATCTAAACTCTTAAGACACACTTCCATTTGAACTGCAAAAGCAAATAAGAGAAAAAGTAAAAGATGTGTGACTGTTTCTTTCCTTCTCTCTTACCTCCGTCCCATGTTAAGAGAGAGAGAGTAAAATGAAAGTAACGAATGGCTCCTAGCTTCTCATTAAAATTTCTCAATGAACGACATTAGGAAGGTAAGTTTGCCAGGCTAAGAGTACCAATCGTCCCCTTCAGAGGCCCAAAAGAGATCTCTATGTAGAGCCCAGGAGAATCTTTGAAAGAAAATAAATACAGCTGAGACCTGAGAGGATGAAAATAAACAACAGAGCATTGGGGAAAAAGCCTCACATGGAGTGGCAACTGATATTGCACCCTTCACAACAAACCTCAGTGACCCAAAATCTTTGGCCTTTAGTTTCTATAGAAGAGAGATCTAAATTGCAGTGTCTTGACCTAGCTTACAAGATATTGATTAGCTTTTCTGGTCTAAACTAAACATACTGGTGGTTGTTAGTTGCAACTTTAATAGGCCATCCCTGTTTCTGTTTGGTCCCAGCCCCAAACTGCATTTGGATGGTTTTAGGGGATCAAAGTTCCGGCATCAGTAAAGCTTCTAAATCTGTAAAATTAATTAATACTTCCTTGTACATTAGAATCACAAACCCAGTGACTTAAAAATCCTTTCAAGTTTTAATGGATACACTCTAGATTACAAACTATCTAAATTCAGCCTGGTATTTGTTGTTCCACTAAAGGCCTAGTCAAAACTAGTTACTTCAATTCTGCATTTCCACTTCACTCCTAACCTGATTGGAGTCGACAGTGATGCATCAGATCACAACATGCCGTCCACTGTTGCAATTGGACAGCAGGTAAAAAGAAAAACAAAATTGTAGATGAGCACTCAGTCTAGGAAAAATAATAGAAAAAAAAAAAACCCAAAAATCAGATGAAAATAAGCTCCATCATTGCAGGTTAAAATTTTCAATCTGACACAGTAAGCCATGGACTACTTGCAAAGAACAAAGGCCCATGAATGCTCATCTATCTGATGAAGTCCTTGAAAACAACAAGACTAAATATCATCACTTTATTCCAAATCTTTCACAAATGTATCTATACTGTTTTTTATACAAGAAAAGAATGACATCTATTTACAGTTGTCGAATTTCACAAAAATTAAAGACAAACAAAAGGTGCAAAAAAGAATCAGTACACATAAAGCAAGAAAAATATCAGTTCTGATTAGCAAGGTCCACCATATCTTCCTTCAGGCTATCAAAGAAGGCATCCCTGAGCAGCTGTGATGCAGATGGCCTCGCCCTAGGCTGGGCAAGGCATCTCTCAATGAAGGCCCGGACTTCAGGGTCTTTGACTTTGTTCATGGCCTGCGGCCTCACCCCAGCAGTCACCTTCCTGTAGATTTTCGCGATACTGTCACACTCGCTGTAGGGGATCTCCAGGGTCACCATCTCCAGTACGCACATGCCAAACGAGTATATGTCGACCAGCTCTGTGTATTCCTCCTCATACAGTTCTGGTGCCATAAACTCTGGGGTACCCAAGATTGAGTGAGCTGCATGGCTTTTCCCCACAATCGCCGCCAGCCCGAGGTCTCCGATCTTCACCTGAATCCACACATCAAAAGGTCAAAAATTAGTTAGAATGAAAATAAAGCAGAGCTTGTATTTACATGTGTATTTAAATGTGGATTTAGGTATTCCAAACAAATCACATATCTATTTTGGCCAAATAGGTCATCCATCTATCCTGCTTTAGACTTTGGCAAGAGCAAAACAAATAAAAAAAATCTGGCATGCTTCCAACCTCCATGCTACATCTCAAACATTTCAGTTCCCATCTGAAATATTAAAAATGGATACAAATTTTTGGGCAGACCTGCTTTGGCCACTAACATAGTCTTCTTCAATACATAACACTAAACCACTTCATTTCCATATTCCAAGTGGAATAAGGATATGGATGCCCATGCACAAAACAAACGGCAAAAGTTAAAGTCATTTCAACAACTTGAAGTCTTACTAGGCTTATCTGAGAAGGGCTCTCCCATCTTGTAAACATTTTGTATGTAGCAGTAAATTTCTAACATTAAAAAAAAAGAAACCTACAATGCTTCTAAAGATCAACAAAGCAGCAATCGCAGATATAGGAAACCTTAATTTCACAGTAAATGCAGATGAAACAAATTGATTTTAGGTATGCAGCAATTGCAACATTCATATTACCATTTCAAGCAACTTAAAAGTCTACGAGTCCTCTAAAGATAAAACAAAGCAGCAGTAGCACATAAACCAAACATTTTGTTTCATACTCCAAGCAGATGAATGCTTATGGGTATGGTGTGGCTGACCTCAAATATAGAAGTGGATGAATAAGCCAATGATATCTATTAGAAGTTAATTAGCAGTCTCATTGAACATTCGAATTATGAGAGGAACATTATATATATATATATATATATATATATATATATATATATATATATATATATAAAAGGCATGTTCGCTGATGAACATCAGTTCTAAAGTGTTACAGTCATTCAAACCAAGAAACACCTAATCAACTCTCAATAACAACCACAATTACGATAATAACAACAGAACAGGGTTGGAAAACTAAGGGCCAGTTTGTTTCATGTAATTGAATTCCTAGGAATTCTAAGACTTTCTATTTCCATGAGAGGTCAGAAAATGGAAAACCAAAGTCGAATATCAAAAAACAACCATTAAAATAACTTCCCCTTTAATGCAAATTGATCAAGAGAAGATGGAAAATGAATAAGCAACCATCAACCTACTAATTCAAATCCTAAGGAAGTTGAGGTCCATCTACATCATTCATAACCTTACTATATCCTTCACTCCTTTAACTCTTCAGTAATCCTTACAGTGGAGAACCAGGATTTTCGTTTGAGGGCAATGGATGATGGCCATAATGTTACTTTCTTCATTATTTTTGGTGTTCGAGGGGGGCGAGGGCTTATTTCTGATGGGACATGGGCCATCTGGGACCAGTTAATGATTGGATTTAAAAAGAGGCTCCGCACTTTCCTGCGGTCCGACGGGCGACCGCCCCCAAAACCCAACATGTAGGTCTGCCCTAGGGTTTAGCCTATGATACCCGCATACTCCCAAAAAAAGAAAAAAGAAAAAAAAGGCAAAGTATCATGTCTCATCATATTCCATACTTAGGGTTGTGCTTATTTTGAGAATGAATATCCATCTATTGAATTCCTATGTATTTTATGCAAACAAACAAGCCCTAAACACATAAGCAACTGATCAGGAAAGCAATGATACAAAGAAAAAGCAAAAGAAAACTAAGAATTTACCTGCCCCACATTCCCATTGATGAAGATGTTACTGCAATTCAAATCTCTGTGAATGATGCAGGGCTCATGAGTGTGCAAGTACTCCAAACCCATCAGAATCTGTTTGGACCACTTCTTCACTGCCTTAAGCGACACATGCCTGTGCTTCTTCCGATACTCCCTCAAATTCCCAGAAGTGCAAACCTCCGTAATGAAATTCAAGGTCTGGGTCTCCTCATCCGTCCACATATTGTACAATTCAATGATGTTCTCGTGCTTCATCGACCGGAGCAACCGGACCTCGGCGTAGAGCCGCCCGATCATCGGGCCGTCATCGATGAAACTCCTCAGCCGGACCTGGTTCCAGGCCACTTCAATCCCTTCCACCTGATCGAATCCCCTGTAAACCTTCTTCACTGAACCGGAACCGAGCATGTCGGCGTATCGGCCGTATCGGGCTGTGGGGTCGGTCTCTACGAAGGGCTCTGCGTCCTCGTCGGACGGGTCGGGGATCACGCACGGCATTTCAAGAACGAATGCTGGGGTTGCGGGATTGGGAACAAGATCAAGATGATTCGTAAAACCCTAATTCTTGTGTTGCTGCTTTCTCTGCAACGCTAGAGAGAGGGAACGAGAGAGCGAGAGAGAAAGGGAGCTGTAGCTTGGGATAAACGGATAGAAATTTGAAATGAAACGATTTGGTAGATAAGTAGTGTTAAGAGTCGTAGTTTAACCAGGACTTAGGACTAGGACCTCTCGTATTATACCCAAAAAAAAAAAAAATGGAAATTGTAGCAGATTTGGGAGTTCTTGTCTAACTAGGACTAGCCAATGTCCAGCGGCAAGTTTTATAAGAAAGCATCCCCCACTCCCACTCCCACTCCCACTCCCCCACAAAGTCATTTTTGGTTTTTAACCCTTTTAAACTCCAACCCCGGCTATAAATTGATCAAATAAGGGGGGCGGGGGTGGGGGTGGTTTTAGTTACACCATTTCACCAATTTTGCCCATTATACCTCCCACTCCCCCACAAAGTCATTTTTTTGTTTTTAACCCTTTTAAACTCCAACCCCGGCTATAAATTGATCAAATAAGGGGGGCGGGGGTGGGGGTGGTTTTAGTTACACCATTTCACCAATTTTGCCCATTATACCTCCCACTCCCCCACAAAGTCATTTTTTTTGTTTTTAACCCTTTTAAACTCCAACCCCGGCTATAAATTGATCAAATAAGGGGGGCGGGGGTGGGGGTGGTTTTAGTTACACCATTTCACCAATTTTGCCCATTATACCTTCTCCAATTTTGGCCATTATACCCCCCTCAAAATGCCCGAAAAAAAAAAAAAAAAAAAAAAAAAAAAAGGTCAAATGAGGGTTATTTTGTATCATTTCTATGCTTAGAAAATCTATAAAATACCCCATTCCCCCTCATTTTTCAACACTCGTCTACTCTCTAAGCTTTGTCGCTCTGTCTAAGCTCTCTCGATCTTTCTAAGCTCTTACACTCTTCCTAAACTATCCAAGGCACCAACAAGGAATTTCCAACATTTCAAGGTTAAAAAGTTTTCTCACACTACTGAAGGAGCTCTCTCTCACAGTCTCACTGTCTCGCAGAACTTCAATATTAGCCATCTTTCTCTTAAATGTATTTATTAATTTAAATTTTAAACTTTATTTAGTAATAATATATACATAGTAATATTATATGGGGATTTTTACGAAAGAATTAGGTTTAAACCATAATTAAACAGTTTTTATAAAGAAAGACTATAAAATGACAAGATAATTGTTCGTATATGTCTTTGGAAGAAATTACTCTAGTTGACGGTATCATCAAACGATAGGTTGACAATTGATGATATTGTCAACCTCCTGCAACTTTTCTTCTTTTTCTTGGACTTTTCCTCTTCTTCTATGGTTGTCATACCTGATTTTCTTAAGTTTGGAGGAGATGATACTGGGATTTGGTGAAAGATGAATATCTATTTCAAATCAATGAAGAAAAATTGAAAGGAGGTGATGAATGCATCTTGACAATTCTTTCACAAATCACAAAATGAAGTGTGTATTCAATCCATTCACTATCAAATTCATTCTTAAAAATGGTTCAAAGATTTCAGATTAAGGGAACAAAAGGCACTCTTGGGTTCTAAAACTCCACACAAATAATACATTACCTAGGTGAAAAACCTCACACTTGCGATGCAAAAGATTTTCCAACATGGCTCCTTACATGTTGCTTGCAAATATCAAAACCTAAGAAATTATACTAAACTAATGGATTCAGACACTTACTGTTCACAAAAGCATATCCAAATTCATTCCCTCCAAACCTCACTTGGAGAGAAAACCTTTATTTAGGCATTTCACCGAACACCTTGCATCGCAAGTTTGAGCTCTCAAAACTCATGCAAAGGAGGCGACAAATGTGTAAGAACTAAGCATGTGACCCACACACCTAACGAAGATTGCTAAGACTACTTAAAGAAGATCATTGTGATATAAAATGCTATGGGCCGGGCTGGAGCGGGCCGTGTCGGGCCGGGCCAGCGGGCCTGCTCTTTTTCTTTTCAGTTCTAAAAAAAATAAAACACAAATACACAATCATGGAAAATGACAAAGATATTTTTAAGTGGTTCGGTCAAACTCGACTTACTCCACTGAGAAGAGAGAACCATTTGGATCTTAACTTATTAAAGGTTTCTAAATAGGATTACCTTCAAAACCTTACAATCTTTTTAGAAAATAAAAATAAAAAAATGAAAAACTTATAAATTTAAAAATTACAATGAAGGAAAAGGTAAAAAATCAGATGTGTCGTTCACTAATGTATTATGCTGGATCATAATCTTCCATTGATGTCAACTCTTGCTTCCTCTTATCTACCAAATACCCGTCTCATAGGCAAACACAACACTCCACCGTTTCTTCAGTCAGATTGGTTCTTTTGTCATCCACCACACGTCCACCTGTACTAAAAGCCTGTTCTGATTCTACAGAAGACATTGGAATAATCAATAGATCACGAGCCATGGTGGCCAACACCGAATAAATGCTTTCTTGTTGTTTCCATCAAGCTAAAAGGTCAAAACTAGATGCATCATGCAACCGTATTACACCGACGTCAAGATACGATGATAACTCCGTCAATGAGTTACTTGAGCTTGAGTTGGATGCCATGCCCGTAGACAGGGAAGAATACCACACATCCCACTCACCAACACCTGTTTGCTGGACTTCTAAATGACACATACTAAGCCCAGTTGTACCCATTTGCTCACAATAAAATTGAGAAAGTGCTTGTAAATTTGCCCTCACATGGGAAAAAAAAATTTAAATCTATATAATTCATATTTTTATTTATTCCATCAATAAAAAATTGTACATCACTTAATTTTAACCTACGATCAAATACGACAGCTAAAGAAAATGTCATTGGAACCTCTTTCCAATATTTATTAAGTTTTTCTTCCATGTTTTTAATAGTGCTACTCAGTAAAAAATAATCTATAAATCTAGTGAATTGTAAAGTAATTTTAAAAAGCTTTATTAAAGCTTCATTAGACGTGGGATAATATATCCCGAAAAAAAATAATGTTGAAGTATAAAAAGCTTCTAATAAATCTCTTATATTGGCACATAACTCCCAATGTTCATCACTAATCATCAAATGTTGTGCATGAAAAGCACAAAATTCATTCAAAATAATTTTCCGATCAAGTGCCTTGTTTAACAAATCATACATAGAATTTCAACTATGTTCTACCTCCTTGGGCATTTTAATAGCTGATACGCCTTGCCTCGCACATATTTGGGCATATAATTGTCTTCTCTGTGCGGAGGTGAAAATAAATCTAGCAAACAGGGTTAATATCATCTATTTAACTTACAATATGATTTAAACCAACCTTTGCAATGGGATCTAAGATGTGACATACATATCTATTTTGAAAGATAGAACTATCTATCAAAGTTGCAAGTGGCATCTACATCTGCATTCTCATTAATTCAATAGTCATTGTATTATTACTGGCATTATCTAAAGTTATAGATAAAATTTTTTCTTTATTATTATATTTTTCAAAATAAATGTACTTATTCTAGTGCCATTGTGTGGTCATTCAAGACTGCTAAAATTAATTATACGTTTATTAATAATCCATTTTGAATCTATGTTATGTGCAGTAATACAAATAAAACTGTCACCCCCTTTAGATGTTCACATATCTGTGGTTATGGCTATTTTACCAGAAATTTCTGCAAGGTAATTTTTTTATGATCGTTTTCTCTTCCTTCCAGAGTCTAATAGCATCATTTCTGGCTGTATTTCTTGAAATACTGTGAAATTGTGGTTGACAATATTTTTGGACCCATTCTTCAAAAAACGTATTTTCAACAAGACAAAATGGTAATTCGGATAACACGATCATTTTAACAAGGCCTTGTCTACAACTTTGTGCATTAAAAGAACAAAGACCCAAACTGCTACTACTACTACCATCGCCAGTAATAGAAATTTGGGTCTGTGTACCAGGCCCCCCTGTCCCTGCATCTGCCAGCTTATGTAAGGCTATACATTTTTGCCTATGTCTTGTCAAATAACTGGTACCCGATTTTGACTGGGCACCATAAATCTTACTATAAAATTTGCATTTTGTCTTTTCAACTTTCTTTCCATTTTCAATAACATCAAACCTTGTGAATATATCCCAAACTACTGAAGTTCTATTCCTCTTGGTTGGTTTACGGGAACTCTGAGGAAAGGGGAGTGGTAAATCACCTACTTTATCTTGTAACTCAATAAAATTTTCTTCTACCTCTAAATTAACGGAAGGAGATTCTGTGGAACATCTTTTAGCCATATTTCAAAAAATATAATTTATAAATAATAGTAATAGGCTAGTAGCCTTCTTTTGTGATAATTAACATAAGAAAGTGGAGAAAATGAGAGTTAATATAATATAATATAAACTTATATATATATGGAATCTCAAATTTAAATAATATAAATACCTCTAAATCTTTGAATGCCCATTTAATCTGTTTTTGGGTATGCAGAGAAGGAGCTGCTACAGCCATGGCCATCTGATATTGCTGTTATTGTTGTTGCTGCTGATGTTGTTGGAGATGTAATTCAGCTTGGATCTGCTAAATTTGAGATGGGTTCGGCTGGTTTAATCGAATTGAGCCCGATTGGTCGAGACCCAGATGATCATAGGTTGAGAAAACTTGAAAATCCATGTGGGGGTGTTGAGGAGGAGGAGGGTATATTTGTCTGTATTATATAAATTTTATTTCATTCCGGACATCATTCCAACGTGCCAAACGAAAAAACAGGAATAAGAATCTCATTAGTCTAACCAAACATTGGAATAGAAATGACCATTCTTGCCTCATTACATTCCAGACTCATTCCACTCTCCATTCCATTCCTACCTAAAATAATTCCAGCGAACAAAACGCAAGTACGTAGAAATCTCTAATCCATTGGCGGTATATTTAGGATGAATTATAAATAGGGGTCTTTCCTTTTCATTGTAACCAATTAAGATTGAGGCTGTTTTTAAAAATGCAAGATTGGAGTGAGTGTCAGTATAAGCAGGGAAAGACGGAAAGAGATAGCTATGGATAGGGTGCACCGCTATTGGGAAAGACGGAAAGAGAGAGCGCTATGTCTATTGGGAAAGACTGGAAAGAGAGACCAAAAGACTGGAAAGAGAGAGCTATGGAAAAGACTGAAGGAGGTGGTATAGGCATCCACAGCTATTGGGAAAGACGGAAAGAGAGAGCTATGGATTGGGGAAAGGAAAAATAGTGGTTTTATAGTGTTGGAACTTTTACTATCAGTGAGGTGAGGCTGAAAATTTAATATATACATGTGAGTCTGGAATCCGGATCCAACACTCTAAAAATCACAACTATTCCTAGGGCTGGCCCAACAATGTTTTTCGGCCAAATCCTTGAAAATCACTCCTGCTTCTAAGCACAACCTTGTACAAAATGTTGTGCTTTGATTTGTAGGTTCAAACCTCCTTATGGATGTGAATTTTAGTAGAGCATGCGTCAAAATTAAACACAAACTTTTCCAAACGCCCACAAAAATAAAACAAAGTGTGTGAGCCTTTACCAAAATCTACGGTGTTAGTAAACGCAACATAAATAACTTTCAATACTCCCCTTGTTCCTCTTGGGATTCGAACTCAAGACCATCATAAGGAGAGTATTGAAAAGTATTTATGTTACCTCTACTACCACCTTAATGGTGCTAGTAAATGCAATATAAATACTTTTCAATACTCAAGGTGTTAGTAGAGACCACATAACTACTTTTCAATACTTCCCACGGGTGGAGCCCACTCCTCAACACATTCATGGGCTCATAAGATTAGAGAAGAATTGAGAATTGCATGATTTTATAATATTTACTTGTGAGCACATGATTATAGTAACAAAATAATCAAATTAAATCATTATCTTCAACGTCGTAAAACAGGGTCAGTACAAAAGGGTCTTGAAATGCTAAGGTTGATGGAACAACAGGGGGCGGGGGGGGGGGGGGGGGGCGATTAATTTTTTCCTCCAATTTAAGGGTTATACATGAGGATTTTTTTCTCCAATTTTAAAGGAAACAAAAGGTTAAGGAATTGCCCCTCATCCACCCTATGCAGCTCCGTCATTGACATCATGGAAAGTGAAACAGCAACTACAAATAACGTTGACTGAAGAAGTAGAACTCATGAAACCTCAAATAAATGGGACAACTAGCTAGATAAGGATGTTGAACTGTTGATTGTTACATGTTTATCAAAACTACAATCACTCATCATCATTGTAAGAACCACAACAGCTAGGGATTTCAATTGCATGTTTGCTGACTTGGGAGATATTTTAACCTTTCAGCACACTATCCAGATCCAAGCCTTTAAAAGAACTAATCAAAACTGAATATGATTGTCAACACATTCATGGTTGAGTGGTGTTAATTTTTAAATTATTATTAATAATAATAAGTGCTCAGTGATTTAACATTTGGACAGGTGGGGCTCATCTTTCAATGATATATTCATTCGATGGGGACCTACCTTGAATGCGAACGCAGCAAAGAGCTACCAACACTAATTGCCGTTCTCTCATAATAGATGGGGGAAAAAAGCAACATTTCCTTAACAGCACAAAATTAGTAGATCAAGATGGATGTTTTGGGGTTTGTTTATAGCTGAAGACCACTATATAGTTAGACCAAACAGACTAGAACGTGGTTGGACCTGCAAACTGTAGTTGCTTCTTGGCTGAAACCTCTTCAAAAGTATGTTGTATATAATAGGGGTGTATTGTGGGCTGCTTGGGCTGTTGTTGGGCGGTTTAGGCTATTTTGTTTTATGGCGGTTTGTAAAAAGTTGAAACCGTAACTGCCTAAAGTATAGGCGGTTTGGGTGGTTTTTTTAGCGAGCGACTTGGGCGGTATATTGGGTGGTTTGGTATTTGTACATATCTCTCTCTTTTTATTTTTTATTTATTTTTAATAGAATGTAACTAAAGTTTCAAAGTACTTAACATAAAAAATAAAAATTAAACATGATTTTTAATAAAAGTCAATAATCAGTAATAAATAAAATTTTCAACTAAGTATATCAATATAAAATTAAAGCCCAAAGGCATCACCAAAATCAAAAAATACAATCACTTATATAATCTAATATCCAAAAGTCAAAAATCTAATAAAGAAACATCTAAATTCGAAAATTCAATGTCTAAATTTCAATTAATAAACCTCAAAATCTCAAAATTCAATGTTCAAATGCTAAAAGAAATTCAAAATCTAAACTTCAAGTTCGTAAAGATCAATATATAATTTGAAGCAATCATGCAAAAAAAAAAAAAAAAAAACCCATAGTTAGAATAATAATTGATAAAAGATAATAAACATCAATGTTTAGTTTAGTGATAAAATTGTAAGGTCGTCAAACTGTCATACAATATAATCTACACTTGTATTGGAGTTGCACTAGGATCATGAGGAGTTGCACTTGTATTGTTTTTTTTTTTTTAATAATGAGCGGGCAGGGCGGTTTGAAACCGCCTACTCAAATGTCAAACAGTAATCGCCCGCTCATTAGTACGGATTGAAACCGCCCCGTCCGCCTAAAGGCGGTTTTGACGTATATCCACTTATAGCAAGGCGGGGCGGAGAGGAGCAGAGCAGGTGGGTTGGCGGATTACGGTTATTTTTGTACAACCCCAGTATATAATTTATCAGTTGGGAAATTCTATATACACCCACTCATTTTGTTGATAACACCCACATTCCTTCTTCAACACCGATTTTTTTTTTTTTCAAAGGTGGGTGTGCTCAGCAAAATTGGGGGTGCATATAGAATTTCCCTTATCAGTTACATCATGATTTATCTTGTCGATAACAACATAGTTGGGATAAGATTTTAACGAGGATGATGATCATAATATATCTTCAACATGCTCAACATCATGCTGATTACGCAACCCCATTTTTTTCTCTGCAACCTGATTCCAACGGTATGATAGTTAAGGAATCATAGAGTATTGACACTGAGGTCACTGATACTAAAAGTATATGGAAGTCTTATACTTTCGAAAAAAAATAATAATTTTAGATGGTGGCCTGCCCCCCCGGCAGATTTCCTGGTTTGATTGTTACTTTGAAAAGATTAACACTCCTAATTGCATGAGTTATGGTTTTGATGATGATTGTAATATATAACCTTTTTGTGAGGCCTAGATGATGCACTCCAATCATGGAGGAGATCATTAATATTTTTAATCAAACCATTGTAGATATTCTTGCTTGAGGTGCCTTAAAAGGTTTTTTTTTTTTTTTTTTTTTTTGACAAATCCAACATTTTATTTTATTATTTATTTATTTTGCTTAAAGAAGAGAGCTACCGGGGGAACATGATAGCAGGAAAAGGACAATGCCCTAACAGAAAACCAAAACAAAAACACCAAAAACACTATCAAATGATGGTTACAGAAACTAGTAAAAGACCTAAGACCCCTTATCAGGTACGCGCGAACCCATGTAATGGGTAGTGGGTGCTGGGTGCTGGGTGCTGGGTGCAGTCGCACCAGGTAAAACTTGGTGCTTCCTTGAAAGGTCATAGGCCACCCATCAGTTGAGGCCCAATCCCGCACCATCCCATGACTTGCGTAGCCCCATTTTAATATCGAAAACTCCTTTGATTCCATTCGAACCCCCCATCCTCAAAACAGATAAACAGAGATTCCCGCCCTACCTCATCTGCCCCTCCTTCGATTCTAGTCGCCGGTTAGGCATCCTCTCCAGTAATGACAGCAACAACATCACCTCCCTCTCTCTATCCATTCGGCAATCTCTCTCTCTCTCTCTCTCTCTCTCTTTCTCTGTGTGTGAAAGAAACCCCAAAATCACTGCCACGCAGAAAAGGCCCAAATAGTAATAGCGTCATTGTCGACTCCCTCTCTCCGTTTGACCATCTCTCTCTGCCACACTCTCACTCTCTATGGTAGAAAAGCCCCAAAAAAATGTCAATCTGGTCAGTCTGACCATCTCTCTGTGGCAGAAAACCCAAGAATATCTCCGTTCATCCATCTCTCTCTACCTCTCTCTGTGATAGAAAAGAAGTAGGTTCGCTCATCGGTTCCTTTGTTTGTTATTATTATTATTATTATTTTTTTTTGTAGCACTTGAAGGCTATGTTCGTTTTATGAGATGAGTGGGTTGGTTGTTTTTCCTGGATTGGGTTTGCATTCGATCGAGTTCTGAATATTTTTATCTACCATTATGCTCAATTGGGTTGATTTCTCAAAACAATAGTGTTTTTTTTTTCCTTAAAATTCGTTCTCTTTTTATTAAAAATAACTCGTTTCTCTTGTGAAATACTAAAAAAGAAGTGTTTTTTTTTAGTCTAGGTTAGATTGTTGCTAAGGTTTAACAAAGATAAAATAAACGAAGGTATTAAAAACTGAAAAATAATAAATTATTTCACCAAGCCTGTGAAGTTTTACTTATGCTTCTAAGATTATATATGTTAATTATACGCATAATATCTTTTGTTACACATTGTTAACATTGAATATATGATCACTCCTTCATTATCAACACCTAACCGCATCTCATCCACCTATATTGTCAACATGTTAGCTGATTGGAGACCAGACCCGGGGATATTGCTAGGCATAGGTGGTTTTCAAAAGTTTACAATGGATAATAACCTTCAAGCATCCATCCACCAATAAGAAGATTTCCCCTACCAATCAGAAGATTTTCCCTGTTAGTTCAAAACTTGTGAATTAAGTACTTGGCATCAGCAAGAGCGTCCCACGTCTCCCCAAGCACAGCACAAAGGAAATGGCAAAAACAACATCAGCCAAATTATGGACCCATGACCTATAATTATTAGAGGAAATGATGAATTGAAAGTCTATTGAGCATATATCCAATCAAAATTATTGTCTTTGTTGTGTTGTGCATTCAACACTAGGGAACTCGAGCCAACAAGATTATACCTTTTTAAAAAGTAAACCAGAGATTTCAATACCTAAAATGAGTAGAGTCTTAATCCAAATTGCACTAAGGTGAGGAATGTTGGTTAGGGCTCAAGTTTCTGCACTTGGTTTCCATTGGTTCGGATTTGGTTTTATCCACATAAGATGTGCATTAGGTTTGGGTCGAGGCAATTATGACTGGAGGATCCAACTGGAGGAGCCAAGTCTCACCTCTAGTTCATATAGTGAGGTTCCAACAAAGTCTAGCAAAAGATTGGCACCACTCAAATGAAAATCCTGAATATACCATTATTAGCAGGCATATTTAGACTGATTCCATTGGCCTCATTATGAGGTCAATGAAGGACTCTTTTCACCGGTTCAACATTCTGGCCTCATTATGAGGTCAATGAAGGACTCTTTTCACCGGTTCAACATTCCTTCTTTCCTGGATTTGAAGCACATGTTCTCCATTCAAGATAGGCATTCTTGGCCAAGTAATCTGCTATCTTGTTCTGGGATGTTCTAAAGAAGCTAATTTGCCATCCTTTCAAATAGGGGTGTAACGGTTCGGTTAACCGCTTGTTTTGGGAAAACCGTTAACCGAACCGTAATTTACAATTTTCGTTTTTTAAAAATCGTAATTGTAACTGTACCCTAAAAAATTATTAAAAATTGAACCGCGGTTAAACGTAATAGACAGTTCAGATACGATTAATTCCAATGCGGTCTAAAAAAGAAAAAAGAAAACACATAATCCAATATAAAAGCCATATCTATACATATCAAAGAAAACATGAACAAAAAATATTGAAATACAAATAAAAAAAGATTCAAAGAGAAAGCAAGATGAGGAAAGGGGGCTTAACTTACGTCATTTTATTTCATTTAGTTAGTTTTTATTAGTGTAATGGTTTGGTTAACGGTGTGTTTTGGAAAAACAGTTAACCGAACCGTATTTAACGGTCCGATTTCGTTAATAACCGTAAGTCGAGATTAAAAACTGTAACCGAACCGTAAAGTACGGTTTTTCGATTTTAATAACTGTAATTGAATCGCGAAACATAGTTATTAACTGTCGGTCCGGTTCAGTCGGTTGGACAATTTTTCGATTTTTTTTTATAGCCCTACTTCCAAGGATCCAATCTCCTTCCAAGATGATGTTCTTAATACCATTTTGAGTGGGCAGATTAGGACTCCTTGGAGAAGAGCCCTCAATTAGGCTTTTAACGGATGTGCCACGTGAATGACTCCCGTGTAAGCCAATATCATCTGGCCAGAGTGGTGCCTGGTCAGAGGCTCTAATAAACAATCGTTCCACATCTAAACCTTGTTATCACCCTATGTCACAAAACCTTATTGAAAACGCTTCTCTCTTTCAACATGATCTTCACGCCAAGAGTATCAGATCATTTTGCATCGTTCTCTCTCTACATCTTCTTTCTACTAAGAGTCCAGGATCCTCTTCACATCGATCGATCTTTCGTCGTTGGTGGTTACTCTCTTTCTCTCACCAAAATAACCCTAGATAAAGCAATATACCTCCCTCTTTAGATATAGTATAATCTTAATTACTCTATACTTAAATTTGAACCCTTAATGTCCAAATAATAATTTCAAACCCTAAATCGCCAAATTCTAAACCAAATCCTAAGCCCTAAATCACTAAATCAAATAATATCTACATGTCCGAAGATAATCAAATCACCATTGGGCACACTTTTAGGGTACCCAAAAACATAGGATTAAAGAAAATGTTATCTTAAGCAGTTTTGATAATGACAAATTAATGATTACTTGGGAGAGGTAGTTGGAAGACCCTTCACTTGGGCAGGAGGTCCGAGCATGGAAAAAACTTGTGTCTTTTAGAAGAAATACATTTTCTCTTTTGATGTCAAACAAAAATTTAGCTCCACCCAAACAAAAATTCGGATATGCCATAATCCTCGATGATGCCCCCACTCCTGCGGCGGTAACCATAAAAGGGGTCAACAGCCATATCAAAATTCAATTTGAAAACACCTTGAGGAGGTGGACTCCAATCCTCTCCTGCAAAGAGAGCTGTCAAAGGAAGATTGTGAGTAACATTCCACTCATGAATGGCAAATTTAGTTTTTCTTATGCCCGGGCTTCAGGGTAAATTGGCTGTTTTCGTAGGAATTGATCATAAGTAGACTTCATTTACGAATGTCCACCCTAGCAGAGGGCAGGAGCACAAACGCAAGGCCCTCTCGATTTCCTCTACTCCTCTGGTTTTTTTTTTTTTTTTTTTTTGCTCTTCTTAGTTTTGTTCAGTTGTGTTCTTTCCTTTTTGGGGACTAAAACCTTTGTATCTTTTCCCTCTTTCTCTTTAATACATTTACCTTTTAACAACAACAATAATAATGATCCACACACACATCCACAGTCCACACTACTAAGCCTAGAAATCATGTAAAATCAAGTGGAGAATAAAATCATCAAATTGAATTCTTCAGTCACTCATCCCAGTAAGTCCCTCAACCAAATATGAAACTTCTCTCTCTCTCTCTCTCTCTCTCTCTCTCTCCCTAATAATTTTTGTTGGATCAATATAATAGTAGTACATAACATATCCCTATGTAACATTGCAAAATCTGTACTTTTCATAGTTTAATCGAAACTCAAATTATTTATCTTCCACAAATAGAACAGTAATGCATGTGAAGCCAAGAAAGATAAAGTTATCAGCTGATGTCTCCCCACTCCAAAGCCAACAACATCATCACAAAAATCTTATTGTAGTATATATCAACTTCATTTCACAACTTGTTGCCCAACTGAGACCTTTTATTTTCCCTTTCATTTTCCCTCTTACACTCTCAACCCTATCTAATCATGTATCACAATCATCACCATACATCTCAAAAAATCAAAACAGAAGAAGAAGTAAAAATCCAAATTTACATAACCTTTTTAACAAAAGTGAAAACCCCAGCTAGCCTATGCAAGGACCCAATGCTGGCCGTCGGGAATGACCTTCAATCCTTTGACCTTGGCAAAAAGGTTGACCGCTCGTCTGACCCCCCTATTATCTGCAGCCGTGTAGTAATCGTGACCGAAGATCACGCCACCTGGCCGCAAGATGGAGTAGGCCCGATTGATGTCGGCCCACGCCGAGTGGAAATCGTGGCCCGCATCCACCTCGATCAGATCCGCATGCACACCCAGATCACACAACTGGGCCAGGGCCGATCCAGTTGAGAAAGGAACGGGCAGGATGACTTCAGTAAAATTCGACTGGGCCACGTTCTGCATGAACTGGTACATCAGCATGACGTCACCGTTGATCATCTTTATATCCCTGAACCGGTCCCTAAACCTGGGCCACCCGCGGAAATCATCAATACAAAGGATCTGAGTCTTGAGACCGAGTCTCCGAGTCAACTCGGCCATGTGGATAGCCGACGCGCCGAGAAAGCTGCCCACCTCGACGATGGTCCGGGGCTTGACCCGGCGGATGAGGGTCTCAAACACGGCGCCGGTGGAGCCCCACCCTTTGATACGTTTCTGTCGGAGGAGGGAGACGGCGTGCGGCGGAGGGAAGGCGTCGAAGGGGGAGGAGCCATTGAAGAGACGGTCGAGGAGGGTCTGGCGGACGAGTTTGGAGGGGACCGGGTCGGCACAGGTTGAGTTGAACCGGAAGAGCTCCGAGTCTGAGATGTGGGTTTGTGGTGGGGATTGGAGCTGTGGGGTGGTTTGTTGTATGATGGTGTAAGAAGAGAGGAAGCCAAGAGCGTATGCGACAGCAAAGAAGAAGAGATATGTGGTGGCTGAGTTGAGCTTCTTTGGGGAGAAGAGGTGTTGGAGTTGGATTTTTCTCAGGTGAAGAAGGCTTTGCTGATGGAGATGGTTTTCTTCCTTCATTTTTTCTATCTTTCTCCTGCAGTTGCAGTTGTAAAGCGAGAGAGAGAGAGAGAGAGAGAGAGGCGTTAGATGATAAGTACCTGTGAGTAAATGAACGGATTTGGTTGCAAGTCGACGCCAGAGCAGGATGTTGAAAACGATGTGCAAGCGTCCGTGTTGAGAAGCAGTCGTTTTTCATATTCATCTGGGGGCTCTCTTGACCGAAGAAACCATGAACAGAAAACTTAGGTCCATCTAGATGGAGGTAGGGGGTTAGCCAATTGGAATGTCAATGTTAAAATGTTGAATTGAATGGATTGAGTAACTATTAACCAACAACATCAAACTGATTTGAATTTTGGATATAGAGTTAACCCAGGTGTCGTCGTACAATAAAGATTGATTTGTGACATGAAGAGAATGTGCTTTTTTACAAATTACTGTATAGTTTTTTGAAACAGATCTGCTTTTATAGTTTTTATTTATCTCCTTTTCATCTAGAACTAGAGTAGTGGGTGGGTTTAAACTTGAACTTTGGATTTGTTGGGAATTGGGATATACACAGCTTATTGATAGACATGATAGGTAGCTGATGAAGAAGTTCCTAGTAAATATTGCTTACTCAATCGACTGTTTTATTAAGGCCCACTTTGAACTTATAGTTGAGTAAATTTGAAACCCATGACAAGTGCGGACTCTCTTTGCACTTGCATTTAAGTGAATTTGGTGCTGCAATGTGAACAATATGGCATTTCTTTTCTTTGCACTCTTTTTTTAATTACACTAAGTTTTTTGACGCTTCGCAGTGGAGTTTACTTGTTAAAAATTTAAGATATTTAAAATAATGACTTTGCTTATATAAAAATTGATCAATTTCAATCTAATAGAAGTTGCATTCCCAGTAGTATATAAACCACTGAATGAAATATTAGAAAAAACTCAAACCATTTATTAGAAGGTGAACCTATCTCCTAAGCTTAATAGAGTAAAACTTAAAAAAGCCCAGTAAAAGAGAGGACCATCTATATTGATGGAAAACTTTTCCAATCCAAAACGCATCCAGACCGTCACCAAAGGTGAGACCTCTGAATTTTGCCCGGGTCAGGATGACAAACTGCTGCAAGTGAAGAAAAAAAAAAAAGAAGTGGCCACTACATTTACCCAAGGACAAAAAAAAAATAGAGTGCCACTACTACTACCAGAAAAGAGAGATTAAGTAAGTGCTACACTGGACGAATATTACCCAAGGACAAAAACATTGGGAGTGCCAGGATCTCCCAATGCAGTCCATTTAGACTTTTTCTTTACAGTGAGATTGAGCCAGAGAGGGTACGGATCTTTATGATAATGAAATGAATGCGGGGGTTGTGAAAAGTAGCTATTCTGACACCTATTCCTAGGTTTGGATGGATGCACCTCACAGGAGTCCCGATTATTCCTACTACAGTATCTAAGTGGAATCAAACTAGTAACTACAGATGATGGCATCCTTTTGAAACTTGGCTTTATATGGTTTTGAATGGGTGAGAGTTGTAACTGACTTATGGCCCATGTATTGGTCTGGCTTCTTGATCTGCTCATCTAAAAAGTTTTCTTTTCAATAACCAGGGAATAAAAATTGCATATTTATTGTCTTTTTTTTCTAATTTGTGTGCAGGCTTTTTACATGTAAATGACATAAAGTCATTATTTGGTGTGGGGAGGTGACAATAGTCTTAGGAGGGTACACAAATTGGAGACAGATCTAATCTTCGATAATTTAATATAAAGTGATTGTTTTGTTCCGAGGTCTCAAGCCTGCGTTATCACACATGACATCCGGAGCGTTTACCATTGCACCAAAGCAATGGTCCTAATTTAAATGTAAATGACATAATGAAATAAAATGTAAAGGTGGTGAAAATAGGAATTCAATAGATTTTTATGTTTGAGGCTGAACACTATAAAATTGGTATAGGCCATGGCCTTGTTTTAAAACCAAGTGCTATATAGACTTGATTGCATGCGCACTGGATAATTTCTTTCTCCAAAACACTTATCAAACTATAGTACTTTCTTGATAAAATAAACTACCGGCCAATTAAAAAAGGTTGAATGATATAAATCGTAATGCCCACTGGCCTATGAAATGTAAAAAGACTTTTAGGGTCTAATGATCTATAAAAGAAAATAAAACTTCAAGCTTATTGGATATTGTTGGTGTTAGTGTATAATTAACATATCTTTAATTAGATCGATACAATACATAGGATTCATATGAATAACATGAAATAAATCCCCAAATCCTAAGTTGTCTTTTAGCGCATTTGTTTGTTTAATTAGATCGAGACACACTAAAAGAAAACTTCAAATTTATGTTAGTAACTTTTTTCATAACACTGTGATACTCTGTTAGGTTAGCAACTTTCTTCAAACACCAAATATATATACCTGTTAGAGGTCTAACCAATATGGAATCCCCAAGTAAGTTGGTCATCTAAAGTGGGGAACCACATGGGGTGTGTTGTCATTGGGCCATACATAAGCCCAATAATTCCTGTAGTTATTCCATCTAATGAATCTAAAGAATATGTGAAC
The DNA here is from genome assembly GCA_003546025.1 of Camphora micrantha. NCBI lineage: Eukaryota > Viridiplantae > Streptophyta > Magnoliopsida > Laurales > Lauraceae > Camphora > Camphora micrantha. The sequence continues at coordinate 37,111,748 of QPKB01000006.1, read as the reverse complement.
TTTTTTGATAAATGACTTAGATCCTAAGCACACTTACATACAATAATACGAGTGGCCCACAAACACCACCCTGACTATGGACAAAGCTGATTGGATCATGGAAAACAACACCCTTGGCCATCAAAGCTATGCTTTTACTAGCCATGCTCCTCCGGATACGGATCTGGACAATCAGCATGCATCATCACAACAGCTGATCCAGTTTCTATGATTGGGTGGTCCTCTTTTAGTCATGGTATTTTGGTTTCCTTATGTTTTGCCACTGTTAGTTAATTGTTCACCAACCCCATCTGTTACTCTGCTTGGTTATAATTTCTTTTGCAAGGAAACTACAGTGGCCCTCTAAATCATCATCAATAGGTATGGTTAGATGGTAAACGTTTCTAGGTTATGCAATATGTGATCCACACAGTAAATGTAGATTAGCAGATTAGGTTTGGTTGCTTCGTTCTTTCCTAGTCTTGACCGTTATCATTGTTGAAATAACTATGTAACGACCAGAGACGACGACTTTTGGTTTGGGAGATTAAAATCAAAGTAACCACGTACAAAACGAAAAAGGACTGCCAAACTACCTCAGCGTGTAGGGAAAGGCATTCTTTGCCATGGTCAGTCCAAATAGATTTGATGCAGTCCACGGTCTAGGTGGAGCCGAGCTGGTCCACAGCCTAAGTTACCTTCCTTGGAGGATTCGAACTTGCAAACGGTTTGTAGGAATGATTAGCTAAAGCACTTCAAGATTGTATCAGAACCAACCAGTCCTGAGATAGGAATTGTTAGCCGGAGGAAATTCACGTAGTATAAGAGCATGATCGATCATCCCACATTGTCCAAGTAATGAGTTTGATAAGGCTTTATGTACCTGTAAGAGCGTTTCAGCTATCACCTTTAGATTTTGGGTTAGTACATGATACCTAATGGCTTTATATACTTGTTAGACCCAAATGGAGACTCTAGTTTCTATTATATTGGCATCTGTTGATGGGAGACACATGTGATCGATGTTCATGTGCCTCAACCAACACAGGAAGCTGCCTGTGACAGTGATCAGGATCTCACAGCCCAGCAAATTAAATTCATCACGCATTGATCCCCTTTGTCTTTGCCTTTTCTCTATACTTATTAATTTTGTCATGTGAATGTTCTGAGATTGATTTACAAGTGGAGTTTTGTTTGCCATTAAGCATTTTCTATAAGCCATGACGTGTTGGACGGTCTATGCTTTACAAATAGATACAAAAGAAAGCCAATCTTCATCTTGGGGTGTGTGGTCCTGAAAGAGGTCGCAAGACCTGTTCTTGGACTTTGTCAGTGTCTGTGACTCTGTGTCTAGGCATAATAATTCAAGTCTTTATGGTGACTAATGACGCTACAACTGCTGAAGATTTAAAGACTTTGAAGGCATATTTCTTTACTTAAGAATTTTAAGAATTTAATTATGTTGGGTGGAATCTCAACGTCTCCGTAAGTCCTCCCCTTTGAGGTGGAATTTCAAATCCCTTCTCTCAATAGAGAATTTGAAATTTGAAATTTCAATTAAATGCATTGAGAATGGAATTCTAGGAAGTTCTAAAGGTCATTTGAGACTTTTTTGGTAGCTGGAATTTGGAATTCCGGTGAATGAAACCTGACATTTCAAATGTGTGGGGACAAGATATCACATTATATTAAAAAAAACACTTGTAATAACAAATTCCTATCAAGAATTTTGGTAAAGAAATAGGCGATGAGAGTGACCTTGTTGGACATAATTGTTGTGAAAATATTAGGCGAAATTATAGGGTCATTGTCATGGTTTTCTTCTACAGAATAAGACCCTTTGTGCACAGTTTTGCCTTGTGGTTCAAGGTGTAGAAACTTTCAGTGCCGTGTTGTACAAGGCCGCATAAGTGGGGTTGTGATGGGGGAGGTCGGACAGTAGTTTCTCCTCCACAATTGAAAAATAGCACAAAAAATTATCTTTTCCAAGGAGAGTCCTCCACCAAACAACAGAAAAGGGGTTAAAGTGGGTTTGTATGACTTTTCTAAAAAAGTTGGTATGTAAAAACGTGCCCTTAGGGGATGTTTGACACTCAACTAATTAAAGTGAAGTGAAGTGAATGTAGACAAGAAACAACAATGGGTCATATCAAATGTATACAATTTCAAAATTTCTTCCAAATTTTTCAAAAAAAGTAAAAAAAAGCAACCTCCTTTATCCACTAAAAACCAAAAAAAAAAAAAAACATTCACTTTTCCATACAAAAAGTCAAAAAGATTCCATATGAAACAGCTAAAAACAAAACACCATCATAACACCTTATATTTTATTCTCTCTTGATTTGATATTTCACCACACCATACTTCAATTCACCATATATCCAAATAGGCCTAAGTTTCTCTTGAAATTCTGAGAATTAAGTCGGCTTTTGAAAACAGCCACAACACCATATAGGCATCTAGATACATAGTAATCAAAAGTAGAATATTAAATATTGATCGATAATGTCTTTAAAAGTATAACATTTGAGGGATTTTTTTTTTTTTTTTAAACAGTATAACATTTGAGCTTGTGCTAAGTCAAGTGGACCAGTGCATGTGAAAAGATAGATTAATTAAAGATGGTCCCTAAGTCCTCAAACAAGCCCTTGGCTTGAAAAAGGTGGGTCAAGCCAAGCTGAGCTAGGCTTGTCAGGCTTGACTCAAACTCAAGCTTTGAATACTTGTGTTAGATCCTGAACATGATTTATTTAAAAGCCAAGCTCTGCTCGTTTTTTGAACATGTTTTACATCACTTTTATCTTAATAGTAAATTGCCAAACGGGCCCTAAAAGCATTCACATTTGATAACCAATGAGAATTATGTAGGCTTTAGGATTCCTCACTGCTCTTGCAACAGAGACCCTCACCTATAAAAAGAAGGATTCTCAAATCCTATGAGGGGTCTCACTTGAAAATACTAAAAAAAAAAAAGAGGATTTATATACACTACCCAAATACTTAGGGTCAGTTTCTTTACTTAAATTCATAGAATTCTTGTCGGGGGAATTTTGAAATTTTCAGACATGGCGGAATCCCTGAATCCTCCTTTGTACTTAGAGCATCAAAAAATTCTACTAAAAAGTAAAGTGGATAGAATTCCTAAAATTTCAAAGGTCATTTTAGTCCTTTTTGGGTGGCTGGAATTTTGAAATATACTCGTGAAGAAATATGACATTTGCAAAGGATACAAGCTATTACCTTATGTTTTGAATTCCTCAGCACACCAAATTCTTGTCAAAAATTCTAGTAAAAAAACATGCTTATGATTTATAATTGCCAAACATGGGTTTTTCACGACTTTATAAAAAATCGATGACGTATCCTCCAGGATTTTTATTTCCAAACGTGATTTAAGGATTATATTTTATATATTCAATTATCATTAAAAGTAACCCCCTGCTTATATATGTAAGATAAATAGGAATGTTAATATAAAAAAAAAATTCTAATTGAGGGAAGGTTTTCACCTACAATCAGATCATATACTCTGCTTATGTGGTCCAGCTTGTGAGTGTCACTTGTATGAACTCCTATCATTGGTAGTATGATAGATGGAAATATCTCTTTATGGGTAAAGATTATACAAATGACAAGCCCTATCAAATTAGCCTACTTCTTGATTTAATAATCCTAAAATTTAATGGTCTTCCGACTATATATTTCTTTTTGTTGTTTTTCAATCCAATGTTTTTTATTGTGTCCAATGTTGAGTGAGGTCCGATGAGCATAAAGTTGGGCATGGTGGCCATGATGGAAAATAAAAGTGTGGGCCTATAGAGGTGAGAGGTGAGATGTACATGTAGTTCACTCATAAGAGAAAATTCTCCATTAACCGAAACCTATTTTAAAGATACATAGGTATGACATATTCAACACACGGATGGTTTGGAAGGGTTCTATCTTTGTTTGTCTGGAACTGCTATTCATGGAGTTCGTTGGCACAAATGCCCTTCCCTGGTTGGGTGGCCCAAGGTGGGACCCACTGGTGTGGGCTGCACGGCCCAAAATAGTCTCACAAAAATATCCAAACTGCACCTGTCTCCGACCATGACAATTGACAGGTAAGGGAAAAACTTATTACAAAGTTAACATGACAACCAAAATATTCAATTCATGCTAAGGGTTAGAACAACTGCAGACCATGATAGGTTTGATCTAGATTATAATATTGTGTATTGCTTGCATATCCATCCGCCCATATCCAAAGCATTAAAGTAGTGTCCCATCAGAAAGATAAGCTAGCAAACAGCCATTAGTTCAAGTTAATGTTGCTGAAGTTTCCAACTAATTTGATGTGGATGGGATATGCTCTATACCATTGGGTCTCATATTATTAGATTAGACACAATTGTTGTGGGTTTTGGTTATTGGGCCGACCTTGGATTCGATTGATTGTGGTCCAATTTGAGAGGCCACCCACATCACATGGGACCTTAGGCCTACATCTAGGTTGAAGTGGCTCAGCTCTTGAAACAGCTGCACCACCGACACAGATTTTGAAGATGGTTGTAATAAAGGCAGTGCAAGTAAGAAAGGGATGGAAAGAAGAAAGCAGGACAAAGGAACATGCAATGTCGGAAGCATCAAAATCTCAAGGGAAAGGGAAAGGAAATCATCCTCTCTTGCAGTTAGGACGATTTTAATCGCTGTAGAAAGTTGGTGATCCATGTTTGTTTAGGTCCAACCCATGATATTTGCTAATCCATTAATAGCTCAATGGTTAGGCACCTCTCGTTCTTTTTACAGAAACTAACTCTTCATGGTTAGTTTAAGGGACTTGGATAGAGTGTATGAGACGAGTGGGTGTTAGAGTAGGAAGTAAAAATTGCTCTCAAAATTTATTTTAATATGAGTGGATCAATCGTTTACAAATAATATAATATAATATTATCATTTTTTCTCCCCCCGATGAATCCAACAATGTGCAGCAATCTCATTATCCATGTAATTTGAGAAATTTTAATTTAGCAAAGGTGGGAGATACAATTTAGTTAATTAGATAGGCTAATCCAAGAGTGGACCCAAGAAATTTAACTTGGGTTTTGTGGGGGTGGGGGGTTGGCGCTTAATGTAAAAGAAAAAAACACATCAATCATTAACATTTACAAGGTTTTTTTTGAAAATTCTCAGGTAGGGTGGGGCTTCGGCCCTAGACTCTTGTACCTTGATCTGCCACTGGGTTAATCCATTGGTAGTTCAGCGGCGAGCCACCTTCCTTCAACAGAAAGAAGCATGATCAATCCCTAACTATGACACTAATGGTGATGGATTTAGATGAGTGTGTGCATGTGTGATTGCGTGGGTATTTGCCAAAGCATTAAAGAAATAAATTATATAGAATCAACAATTTTTTTTTATTTTTTATTTTTTGCTTGGTGGCCTAGTGGCCTGGAGAAGTAAAGGAAAGTTACCACTTCAGGGTTCAAACTCTGTAGAGAGCTTTGGGAGGCCATCAGGCCGATGTGCTATTTACAGTCACGCCCTGTGATTCTCCAGTAATTTTCATTTGGCCATGCATATTAAAAGGTGATGAGAAAAGGATAAAAATAAATAAATGTAGATTCTTTTTGGGTGCATTTGTGCAGGGAGTAGTGCCATGAAAATCGGATGGAAAAGGTGCCTGATTTTCTGGCAACTTCCTCTTTCATCTTTTGGCGCAACAAGGATTTCCAAGTTTTCCTGTCATTTCTAGCCCTCTTTCTACACGTGGAGAGGGTCTTGCAGTCCAACCTACAGGCCAGGAATCGTGTTGCCGTTGTTTCCTCTACCGCAGACACCACACAAATAACCTCTTTATAGGCCACCCAATTCAGAAGGAGGTCCTCAACTTAAGATTTGAATCAGTGATCAGATTTGGATTGAGTTGTCAGCCAAATCATTTCCCTATCACATGACTTGAACTTGCAACTTTTATTGGTTGCAACCATAAGTACCTTCCAACTGTGTTACATGTACTACTCCAGCACTGCAGACTCCTGATATAATGTACTATGGTAGGGGTATTCATGTATTGTTGGACCATGTTGAAGGATATCTAAGGCTAGCACATTTGGTCATTAGACCTACTACTCAACCCAAATCAGGCCTAGGGTCTGAATGTCAAAGCAAGGTCTTGCCCATTTCTAAATAAGTAGCATTATGGCAAATATGTCGGATCAGGTATTCTTAAAGTGTATATATATATATATATATATATGGGGAGTATTCAAGTGTATCTATCACTCACCATTTGTGGTGAGGGACACCCTTTTTCGAAGTGTTTTAAGTACAAAAGGGGATCTTCCCTTTAAGTATAAAATCCCTTTTGTACTTGAAACACCCCACAAATGGTGAGGGATAGATGCACTTAAATATTTCACATATATATAGGGAAATATTTAAGTGCATCTATCCCTCACCATAGGGTGAGGGACACTCCCTTTTTATACTTGAAACTTTCCAAAAAGGGGAGTGTCCCTCACCCTATGGTGAGGGATAGATGCACTTAAATATCACCATATATATATCGTGATATTCAAGGTATACTTCTCTTTTGTACTTGAAAATACCCAAAAAGGGGAGTATCCCTCGCCCTATGGTGAGGGAATCCCTCACTTGAGTATTTCCATATATATATATATATATATATATATAGTCCCTCACCCGGTACAATTACTTTTTGGGCCAGAAATTTAGTATGTATCAAGCCACTGGCCCAAAACACAACCCAAACCCAGTCCAACATGGATCATATCACCCCAAATATAAGGTGAAATTGGAAGTTGTTACCCAGTCAAGTGAAGTAATTGATAACAGTCAGGTTAGGATGGATCAGGTTGGGTTTTGACTCCACCCATGTATGGCCTGACTTTGATGTGGGTAAGCCTAAAGCCCATTCCAGATGGAACTGTAATTGTCTGGCCTTAGCCTGAACACCTGAACCCAAGCCCAAGACCTGTGCGAATTCCACTCAGGATTCAAAATACTGGCCTCAGCGCGTCTAAACTGGCTGAGACAAATTGTATTATGCAGGCCAGAAAATCAAGGATCAATGGAGTTCATCTTTTTGTTAACCTTACATTTGGTGTCTGCTCCCTCCATCAGATTTGATAAACTAGGTTTGTCATGTCCCATGGGTCCAGTATGGTTAGTTTGTCACCTTTCTAGGATGGTGTTCACTGCACAAACCTCATGAGGCTGAATGCTCAAATACCATCTGTAACTATCATAGTTAGGGATGTCAATGGAACTCTGATTTCCCAGTAACAAAAAGGATTTGACCAAAAATCAGGTATAAAGGACCTAATTCTTTATTGGGTCCATGTCTAATTGGATCTATTCATGAACACTCATGTACCTGAGTAAAACCGGGTGGGGGGGGGGGGGGGGGGGGGGGTTGTGGTGTGGTGTGGGGTGGGTGAGGGGGCGCGGGGAACGGTTTACAAATATGAAGTCTCATTGAGTATATGAAGTCTCATTGAGTATGTAAACAAAATGGGACTCAGTCCAGGCCCACCATGCATCCAACCCAAACCTGACCAGTAGTTTACCACAATAAACCAGGTTCCGGGGTTTAGGTTGCCAACTTAAATTGAAGAGTGTCCATGGACGGGTCAGTCTGGGCCAAATTCGTCAAAAACAAGCCCATTTAATTCTGACACCTAATATTCACGCATAGATATAACCCAGGCCCAGGCAATTTGCAAATTGCATAAACATATTGTGTTAAAAATGTAGGGACAAGCTAGGCCTTTAAGCATGTAAATGCCTAGGCCCAGACCAATATAATAATCCACCTAAAATGTAAGCCTGGAGTACAGCAGACGGGCCTAAAATAGAGCTCAAATCCAGCCCAATGAAGGACGAGCTTGGGTTGGGCTTGCTTAACGCCGCCCTCCCCCCATAGACACTCATGCTTAAATATATATAGTGAATGGTTTTGGGCCCCAGGTTACCTCCCCCATTTTTCACCCAGCATTCTTGTTGGAGCTCATGCCAGATCCCAGATCAAAGTTTTGTCTCAAAGCCTATCCACCATGTACCATTGACCCATCACCGGATTGTTGATGTTTCAGAGATATTGAAATGTACCACTGCCACAAAGGTAGCATAGCCAAATTGGAAGTTTTAAAAATGTCTGATGGTGGGCTTGGGCTGGGCAGGGTCTTCACCCATTTGAAGCCCTGCGGAATTGCATGTGAGCGTGCGAAAGCCTGAGGCCAATTGAAGACCAAAATGTCAAGCCCAAGCTCGAGCCCAAATTCAAATTTGAGCCGGAGCCAACTCAACCTCAAAATCTATCTTGCCTACCAAATCTCTCTCTCTCTCTCTCTCTCTCTCTCTCTCTCTGTGTGTGTGTGGGGTATCTGGACTTGGATATCTTCCTTGTCAGGCCTAACCTAAGGCCCAGATCCAACACATAGCAAATGAGGCCCATTTTCAAAACTTACCACATTCCTTTACGTGAAATATGGGCTACCAGAGTACCAGGCCAGGCCTTCAAGCATAAAAACTAAGGCCCATCCTTTTGTTTTTCGGCTTCAGCCCCAAATGAGGCAGGACCCCTAGACCCTGACCCTAGTGGGCATGGTCATGGTGAGTAATTGGAGAGTAAACTTCCTAACCTGATATGTCCCCTTTCCGACCAAGGGTTGGACCTGTGTCCCCTGATGGCCCAAGGAAGGAACCTCACATCCCATAATACAAAAAACGCGAGGTCTGTTTCATTTAATTTGTGCTAAACAAATAGGATCATATCCAGCCCATAGGTTAAAAAAAAAGCCCAAATTCTTCTAAGTAGGACCAGGCTTGGATCATGCTCGAACTAGCCAGCCCATGAGCACCGCTAGATTTTTAGGAGATGATTGCTAGTGCAAGAGTTTTACATATGGTGCCCGGGCTCTCGAGGCCCAAGTTGTAATCATGCAACTCTGATAGCTATGTTGAAGGGAGTGTATAATCTAATGTCATCATATCCTTAGATCCATCACTGCTATTGATCTGGTTAATTTCCTACCTCCAGGTTTGATCCATGTGCAATTTACACCACTATAAGTAACACTCATCAAGGTTGCACATGGATGATTGATGGAACATCTCCTCTAAAAAGACTTAAATGTCTCCTACTTTAACCTACCCAACCTTAATTTACCTTATACAACTAAATTTATTAGTTCATCCTCTTTTAATTGCCTTGAACGAGGGTATTCTTATGGTATTTGATCCAACATGACTAATCCTTCGGACACACACATCACCCTAATACACACTTGTGTGGCTATTCATATGGGCGCCTCAACTAGCTAGTAGAATTTGAGCCACCTAAAATCGAGTAGGTCAAGTTATCATTGGTGGAACGTATGTCTGTGGTAGGCACCACAATGCAGATTTAATTAGTTGAAGTAAAACTTATGATTTTTTTTTTTTTTAAAGACAAAGGTATCCCTTGGGTCTTTGACCAATATGACTAAATCCCACTGGCGCACACGTAACCCCCATAAATACAACCTAGGCGGATCTAGAACGGTTTCGAACGCCACGCCTTATGCCACTCCACTAAATCCCAGGTGGGTAACTTATGATATCTTACTTATATATGTGTATAATAATTTTCTTGCTAATTATATGTCCAAAAAGATAGAGACCATTACTATTCATACCATGCCACAGTAAAAGCGCACTCCATTAGGGTGATTTCTAAACTTGGTTTAGATATACCAAGTTCTAAACAATTTTGTATATGGGTTTTTTTAAGAGAAAGAAAATGTTTGAGGATGAAGGATATATACAACTTCAATTTGAATTGTCTCTAGAAGATTTAGAATATAAATATAATAATAAAACAGAATATAAAGGTGGTGAGAATAAAATATTGAAACCTTATATATAACATTTTAATTTTGTACTAAACTCATAAACAAACTAATGTAGTGTAAGTGAAGATTCTAAATTAATGAATTTCTAAGTGCATTTATTTTCTGTGCTTGAATCCTACGGTGGTTAATCATTGCATGTGGATGGGAGGGTTCGAATGTGTCCCTAATGATTCGTTCTCGATTGTTCAGAATCGAGTGTCCCTCAGGCTCCCGGCCAATAGCCCTTGAACTGGGCCGGAGATACCTTGGGTTAAAAAAAAAAAAAAAAATGGTGGGTAATCCTCAGCTAAATGTTAAATTGGGGAGAAGTAATATATTAGGAGGAAAGGAATGGAGGTGGAAATTTTGGGCTGTTAGGTGTGTGAATGACTTTTATTGTTTAAAAAATGGCTCTTATATATACAAATAAGAGCATATTCTAGTCTTGTGCCAAAACCGTGTAGCACATATGCGGATTCCATAACTGGCTCATCACAGGCTAAAATTCTAACCTCATGTGTGCCAAAGTCAAGACAGGCCCTTAAGGCCTAAGGAACCCAAATGCTCTCTCCCTTTTCTCATGCCCCTATGGCTCTAGTCTAAGGCAACCCCTTAATTAAAGGATCATGGCATGTCCTGGCACATGGCTGGAAAGTGTTGGAGCCCCAATAAGGTGGAAGTTGGAAACCCCAAAAAGATTAGAAAAGAAGAAAGAAAATATGGCATTAGAATGTGGGGTTTCTGATGCCAAAAGAAGGGATGTTGAGTTCACTAATGATAACTTTGAAGAAACATCCGTTCCCACCTTAATGGAGGAATCACATGCCCACTTGAATTTTGAATTCAAACAATATATTACAACCTGTGAACTTTGACCATCCATATTATTATAAAGAACATTGCCCAAATCTAATGTAATGGGACACCCTCTTGCTTTACTTAAAAGCAAATTCTTTTACCACTTTGTATGGTGTGTGTGTACTTCCCAAGTCGTTGACATTTCATTTCCAGCCCTTGGGGCTGTTGGGGGGTTCAAACAAAATATGGAAGATTGCTTATAAAAGCTGTTTTGAGCACTATCATGTGTACTGTTTGATTTAAAATTCAAGTGGGGCACTTCATAGACATTTTGTCTGGCACCTTCATTTGGGTGGTCATCAATAGGGCAAATCGGCTGCATGGGTTTCACACCTAACCAGTGTGAATATGAATGTGAGGTTCACATTTATTTGGAGTGAATTTTGAATCAATTCATGATGATAGTAGGCCGGGTTGCATGCAATTTTAGCGTGCAAGGCATCGTCGTCGTCGTCATCATCATCATCATTATTATCAAATCTTTATCCCGACTGTGATTTCAAAATGCAAGAGCATGCGCCGATTTTTAATGTGGGAAGCAAAAATCGATTCACATTTAAACGTATATATTCATTAATTTATAAGATTTTAATAGAGAAAAATGAGTTAGTAGGTGAAAACAATGTGAAGCATGCTAGGACAGCCAACATGCGTATTCTTCAAACCTAACTTGGGTCATGATCATCTCACCTATAACTACTTGGAAGGTAAGACTCTTACCTAATCTGCCCATCTTCTTACCCATTTATCTGGATCAGTACTAGTTAATCACTAGTCATCCTAATACCACTACAAGAAGAAAAATAAATAATAAAAAAAGCTACACATTACAATCAAAACATGTAACAGAATTTAAGTCTCCTAGTTTTTTTTTTTTTTTCCTCCTTCTAACGAAGAGTTACAAACCCTTTGGTCTGAACTATATTCCCTCCGGATCTAGAGAGAAGCCGAGTAAAACCCCTGTGGCCCAGGAGGTAGCACAAGTGAACTCAACCTTCGGTTCCTGAAAGTCCCCTAATTCAAATAAATTAAATATCTAATCCACACATATTTATCTACGGATCTATTCGATGACACGGATAAGAATTGCAAAACAAGTCCTAAGTCTTTTCCAAATCTATCTAAAAAAAGTCCCTATTTCATATATAAAAAACACTCGAGGACCCAATTTCTTACTCTAAGACAGGATAAAACTGATGGGGGCACAATAAATATAATCAAATTATAATTTCTTCAGGCATGAAATAAGGTGGACCTGCCGATTAATTTAGACAATCTCAAAATCTGGGCTCTGTTGTCTCCTGTCATGATACCTGTGAGATTTCAGTCCCGGGAATGCGCTCTCATGTCCCCAATGGGTCCCAATGGGTCCAATCCCTTCTCCCTTCAACATTTTTTTTTTTTTTTTTTAATGAATCCGGATCCTATAAAGCTTTGAGCACTCAAAATAAATGTCCTCATGAGATATCCCCAAATTAAACCCTAATAGAATTTAGTCTCACCGAAAGATTAATCACTTGGATGAGAATAACATGATTAATGAATAATGCATAAGATTGTATTATTACATTTTCAATTAAAGGGTCAGTATTATAGTGAAATAAAAAAAAAATTCATATTGGAGAGAAATTTAAAAATGTCTAACACATCGAAGAGATATTTATTACAAACTGTTCGAATTTTCAATAGGCAGGTCTCTGGCACCCCTTCGGACTGTGAATTTGTGGAGGTTCATCGGATGCGGTTTCGTTATTTGTTTATGTTTTTGCCTGAAGACACCCTCGTTTTCTGCTCATATTTTGTGGGATCTGATAACCCATTTGCAAACTACAATCAGATTTCTGCCACAATTTCTGATTTCTCGGATTCAGTTTAATGCAATCATGTGGGTCCATTCCCCCAATTGAGAGGAAATCTAACCAGATTCATAGCATGGTCTCCTGCTCTTAAATAATCTGCCAATCCCACAAGTGTCCCTTGATCCTTGATGATGGGCACTTTCATCAAGTGGGTCCCAATTCAAACTGACAAGAGGGAGAAATATTTCATGAATTGGACTCCAATTCATTGAATTGAGAAAATAATTTGGCTTCAAAGACTTTCCCTGATTTTTTTTAGATTCAAACCGCTCAAAATCACATGCCTTTGATTCATTAAAACAGCACTATCTACATTGATTGGAGTTGAATTTACTACGATGTGGCCAGCATGAAATCTAATCCAAAGGTGATTTCTATTTTATATGTGATTCAATTTGATGATCGGCCCATCCATATTAAAGTATAGCAAAGCCAAATAAGCCAAATAAATTGGATTATTAGAGACATGGAGGACTCTAGATTTATCGACTCTATTTAGTGGGTAATATCTCACTCACAAGTGCCAAAGGAAACTTGATTTTTGGGCTGAACCCCTCATGGGCATAATCCCATGACCAAGACCATTTGTTTTGAAGTAGTCCCAAAGTTAAGAATTTCATAACACACATACAAAATTATTAAAAATTAGTGCTGACTTTGTTCAAGTCAATAGGTGGAGTCCGTTGGATCAAAAGATCCCTTGCAACATTAGAGATTTCTCACATTGACACGCAATCTGATGATCATGAAGATTAGTCTAATGACCCAAGATTTTACAAGTTCAAACAATCATTAGAGTTTGATTATCACTGAATTATTGGACTTGTTCATCAGATCTTATATTTCTACCATTCTTGAAAGAGACCTTCCAATCCCACTCAACCCATCTTTATTGATTGGCCCAAAACAAGGTAGGCCCCACAACTACCACCGCTTAGAGATGGACATTCCCCTCCATTTATTTATTAGAAGCAGGGGTAAAATTGGAATTTCAAATGAGATTAATATTCTATTCCAGTCAATTCGTGTTACGTGGATGTGAGGAAGATGATGACGGTACATCTACGGTCCAACTTAAATTGTACTCCACGGCCGAGTCGTGCTACGCGTTTGCGTTTTGAGAGAATAAAATCTAGAATGGGTGGCCACAATCATCCCTTGGAAAAAATGAACGAGTGGCAGCTGACCATTCAGCAAATGGTAATAATACATTCATTTTGTACCATTTGATCACTTTAATGCTCGTTCACAGTGGGCCATGATGAATTATTTTGTGTCTCTGCCCACTATTTTTCAAAATAGCCATCACTACACTGTGGGTAAGGCTGCTATCTCATTTTAAAATTAACGAAATTATGTTCCAAATTTTAATGAAAATAAATAATTTTAATTTAAAATATTATTATGGTCTGTTTTTTCTCTGCAATAAATTTTTTTTTTTATAAAGTTGTCTAATCCCATATAGTTTTAAATTAGTACAAAAAAAAAATACAAGATTTGTTGGTGAAAAAGGATAGTCTTTTTCACCATTTAAAAAATTCAAATCATTACGCTATTACGTATTACTATAATCGCTATGTACCATCTTCTATGTAGTATTTTGGCCACAGTCGATGGCTACATTCTCCTTACTTTTATTAGTAAAATGACATCATTTTTGTAGGATCTTATGCACGTAATGAGCTATTAATTCTTCCATAACTAATTGATGATAGAAGAGGCACGACTTAAATTTTTATACGGCATTCGATATCATGTCCGCGAGCTTGTTTTTAGAGCTGTCGCAGGGGACGGCATTATGACACGCCTCTGCCAAACAATCCTCTCTATAATAGCGCTCCAGCGATTCAAATCTGTGATTTAGAGCTTTGATATCACTTATAAAATTTTATTACAAAATCTTATGCGTGTAGTGAGCTACCATTCCATCCAAAATTAATAGGTAAGGGGATTTGAGGGCATTTGATATTGCACCCGTGAGTTCTTTTTTTTTTTTTTCTTTTTTTTATATAGGGAAATCAGCATTGTGGCACGCCTATCTGCCCAACACACACCATTACAATGATGAAGGTCAAGCGTACTCCGGAAATGTACCTGCATTTTAGGGAGACCCTTTGAAGGAAGGAAGACAACAAGGGTGAAGTGACAGTTCGAATGTCCTCTCTGATTGGACATTTGGACATGTTCAAGACCTGCTATTGGTTGTCTCCACCAATGCTTTACCTGCAAAGGATCTTACTCTATCCCCAAATTAATCACTCGCGTCCTCCCATATCGCCACGTGGACACAGTGATTGCCATACCATCTATACCATGCGTGCCCACGTGCCTTCCCTTGGAGAATGAAATTAATGTCTTATATTAAGGGTTGGATTATTTTCTATGGAGTGGGGTCAGTCTTATTACACTAATCTCACGTTTGATTTTATATTTTTATTGCTCCAAGCATTCAAAAAATAAAATAAAATTGGAGTCCAGATCCCCTGTGGCAATCAAGTAACGCACGCCAATATCTCCAGTGCATATGTCTAGATAATTCGAACAGTTCGGGATGAATCACGTTCCTTCGTAGGTATATCCTCAAATTTTAATTCAATATGAGTGGATTTGAATATCCAATTGACCATACGGTGGAAACATGATTAATGTTAAATTAGTGAGGATGGCACGTCTGCCCTCAATTAAGTTTGCACTCGTGTGTTCGATTTTTCGGTAGGATCCACTTTTTCTAAAGTAAGATTTTAGGATATGTCGCTGGAGGAGATGTGATTCATCTCGAATAGCTCTTACTATCTTTACGTGGGCCCTACAATGGAGTTTCCAGCAAGTTTTACACAATTCCATGTAATAGTTGCAATAGTGGATCTAGACTTAAAAATTAAATTCGGCAAACTTTTGATATTTTGAGAAGTTTTTTTTTTTCTATCTTTACATTAAATTACTCATCATTTTTAGCATCAAAGCTTTGTCCCAACTGTATTAGTGTGCGACTACAAGAATCATATTTCTTTGTTTCGATATATTCTGAACTAAAACCTTAGATAAGTTGCACTTCTTAAAGTCTAGTCTTACTACTTCCATCTACGTTCTCTTCAGCCTACTCCTTCATACGGTGGGTTACCAATCTTTATACATATATATATATATATATATAAACTTTTTTTTACCAATGTCGTTGCTTATCGGTATTGGACATGTCCAAACCATCTCAAATGAGCTTTTATTGAAATTACTAAAAATCAATACTAATTTTTATGATTCTCCTCAGAAGAAGCAATCGCATTAAACAATAAAAAAGATTTACTACAGAAAAGGTGTTATATTTTCTCTGTGCCTTTTCCCCTAAAAATGTAGATGCAAGAAGGTGACCTTATTAAAGTTACCCAACATGTAGGTTGCTAAAAAAATTAAGTTCATCATAATATTGTATCCAATTTTACTTACCTTGTCGTTCTACAGTTGAGAGCAACAAAATTAGAGCAAAAAACTAATGGTTCGTATCACTTCTCTTTAGCTATATATTTTAAGATGAAAATGTTCATGTGCATCCATCGCTCATCATATGGTGAAGGATTCTTACGTGGATATTCTTCTCTACACATAAATATTTTCAATTATGTAAATGTAACTTGACTACAATTCAGTAGAAAGGTTGTACCCAAAAGTCTGGTGTGTCTTGTCCATGTACTGCCCAAAATCTTTGATATCACTTTCCACAAAATAAAAAATAATATTCAAGTCAACTGCTCTTTAAATTTAATATTACTTTTTATATTAAGAAATACTAGTATAATCTGAGACTATCACATTTGGACGTGTAGGGTGCCTTATTTTTTTTTCTATATTTTTTTTCTAAATATGAGCAATGGAACCATCAATAATGAACCCACCTCACCAATAGTACATATATACCCCTCTCTCCATGCACTTCTCCAAATTTCATTGAAATCATTGAGCAGCCCACCATTCGATTGAGATCACACAAGAAACTGGAAATTTATTCCATTGAGTTCATGATCTTATATCTGACATTATATATGATCATGCCACATGGTTTTCAGTTAAATAGAAGTGAGACTTTAATTACAAACCCTGAGGTGCTTGGAATGATTAGTTCCGACAAATAGCATCAGTAATAAGTCCTTCATTTTGCCACTCATGAGTGCTGGAAATGCATTTGCCTGTTTGACGCTCATTGATTTTCCACCATATTTTTCCAACAATATCTCAAGAAGAAATAGAAAAATAAAAAGAATTCGAATTCCCAAAATAGTATATTTCTGATTACGAAATTTGTGATGTTGCTGGTAGAAATGCAAATGGGTATCCGATTCTTCGATTCTCTGAAGGTTCCAACTTATAAAAAATCAAGTTTGGGACCTGTTTTAGGTTCTGATTCATAAAACGGGTTTCGGTTCTGAACCCAATTTAGGTTCTGATTGATAAACAGGTCCAATTTTTGGTCTATACAGGTTTCGACCCATAGACTCGGGACCCGACATATAAATCTTTAATGTTGCAAGCTGTATCTCAAAATCAACTTTTGTTAGACATTTTAATATTTAATCCTAAAGGTAGTCGATTTAATGCACTAATATAAGTTGAATGACATCCTTATTTTAAGAAGAAAATAAAAAAATGAAAAGAAGTTAGAACCGGTTTTGGAACTAGATTATGGTCCTCTAATTGGACCCAATTTCAGAACCAGGTCTGGGTCCTCCTATTAGAACAAGATCTAAAACCAACAAATCAGATTTCAAGTTAGGAATCAAATCAAGAACTAGAACCATTATTTAGAAACGTATCTGAGTCTGTGTCCAGTATAATTCCAATTCGGACCCAGAAACATCTCATTTACAACTCTAACTACTTATTAGTATTAATCATTTTTCTCACAATTGTAGAGACTCCATGCAATATTGATCAGCCACTAAAAATGTATAGTGGCTTTTGTGTTCAGTTTTTGCAAGTTGCCCCACTTGTCAAACACCTAGCTATTGACAAGCTAGGGTTGGACTATGATTAGCCAAGTCATAAAGAAAAATCCTTTTAGGTAGTAAAATACAGGTCCTATGTTGGTTACCAGGAAAAACAAATTTAATACTTACAAAAGCAATACATGATACATGATTGCCTGGTCATCGTGTTGGCCGGTTAAAGGTCAACGAATCTAGTTGGCAAGGTTTGAGGTGGAAGCAGTAGCACAGACCCAACACATGCAACCCCCCCTGAGGAGAACTTTCTCCATGCAAACTCATTATGTAACTTATAATATAGTAACAATGGTAGTACAAACAAGCTTATTATATGGTAATAATCATATAGGCAAATTGTAAAAGAGAACAGCAAGTGCTGTACCTTGCATTAGATATTGATGCATAATTGGATTCTCTTCTCTTCTCTTCTCTTCTGTTATTTCTGGGTAAAATATTGTTATGATGATTCAATTAGTCCTGTTTGTTTTGCAAGAATTCTCTTAACTCTTGCATGTGAGAATTTAAAATTCTTCAAATGTTGTACTGCAAGTGGAATTTTAAGTGATCAGATACCATCTAACATTTAGACAGCGAATTTAAAGTTTTGACGGAATAACAACTGTGCTGCTGTCAAGAATCTTCCAAAGAGTGAAGTTCCTATAAAAAATACCCCGAAACAAATGGACCCACAGAAGAATAAAAACAAAATCTCTCAAATAAAAACATTATAAAGCACTCGAGCATCTAAATTGATCACTTATGATATACCATATTACATGAGTTGCACCTAAATCATGTCAGCCAGCCTGATTTGGTATGAGTTAATTGAACAGGTTGAACACTAGAACCTTCTTACACCAAGGTAAATAAGATCTCAAAAATTAAAGGACTTGAGGATTAGAAATTGAAGAAAAGGTCTCCTGGTTGTTAGCTGTATTATTATCTATAAAAAAAAAAAGATGTCATTATCGTCAGATAACCTAATCTCAAATTCCTCCTTTTTGGACCAACAGGCCCCACACATTATCCCTCATGGTACATATGAAATAGATTCCTATCACAGATAATCTTTGCTTTGCTTTGCTTTACTTTACTTTACTTACACATCACGCCAAATGTAATGTAAATGTAAATGAGGTTCCGGCTTTGTGCGGCTTGCAGTTGGACCATTCAATGCATGGCCCACCATACGAACAGTCCAGACAAGCTCCCGTCTGACGCACCGCCCGCGTGAATGGTGGAGACGAAAGGCTGACGCAATTAAAGCAACACTCCTGTAGCCATTTAAAAAAAAATACATAACAATTTAAATATTTCAAAATAAATAAATAAATAAAAGTTTTCCAAGCAGTCTTTCAATCAATTGTTTTTTAAAAAGAAATTCAAGAGATGTCCAACACAAATGTCTTAGTGGGGCCCACTTGGGCTACCAACTATCTTTTTAAATGAATGATTAATTAAGAATAGGGGGGTTCTAGATGAGTAGAAATCTAATTTTATTAAATGGTTATAATTATCAAAACACGAAAATGGCTAGTTTGAGAGAGGAAAGAAATTAAGAAAAAAAGTCATGAGGGAAGTGTCTTTTTATCATTTATCAAAAAAAGATAAAAAAAAAAAAGAAAAGAAAAGAGGACTTGATTGAAAGAACCATGGAGAATTTTTACATATATATATATTTTAAATATTAAAATTTTCATGTAATTCTTCAAAAACGAGCCAAAAGATCTAGGGGTTTTGATTTATTAGTCCTCTTTAAAACTGATTTTTTTTTAATTTTAAATTGACTCTGGTCAACTTCTTTTTTCTTTTTTCTTTTTTTTTTTTCACTTTTTCGCCTCTTATCCCATGATATTATTGGAATAATGCAAGTCACATAAACTGTTAAATCACATGATATCATGTGAATGTCGCATGATGTCATGGCTTTTATGCACCATTTTAAGAAAATAGATTTCTAACGATAGAACATGAGAAATTGTGGTCAAATGCATATTTATTTTTCACAAAATATCATTTTTCATGTTTTATAAAAAAGGAATTCACTTGTGGGTTGTGGTAACTGCATGCATTGTATCATGGGACTATCTCATGAAATCATGAAATATTAAGCAAAAACAGTTAAAAGAAGATTGTTAATCAGAGTCAAACCACTCTCGTTGCATTATCTAAATTTTAGCCATGAAGATACTGAATTTAAAAAGGACTAATATGTCAAATCCCATACGTTTCATGGTGTTTTGAGAATTTCCAAGGAAACCCTATCTCACACGCCAATATTCCCTTAATACGTTTTAAGAGGGTTTCAAGCCCCTTCCAGAAAACTACTTCTTTCGGTATAAAACTTTGTCACTCCTTCCATTCCAACCCCTTTCCTCTGTCATTCCTTCTCCCCTCTCTCTCTCTCTCTCTCTCTCTCTCTCTCATTCCTTCCTATAAAACCCCTCCATCTCCCTCTTTCTCTCTCTATCATCTCTTCATTCTGAATGCGTATTTTCTTCTTTACATCCAACCATCGATCATGAGCAACATCCCTCACCCTCTTCTTGACTCTTCTCTCAATCTCTTCCGTCTCGCCATTTCCGGCCCCGACCCTTGGCCATTTTCTCACCTCTTGTGAAACCCACAGACCCCAGAGTTCCAAATCTTGAGATTTCTTGATTTCTCATTTTTCTCGAATCTTTTGTTGCTTCTGCAGCTGTTGGTTTGTGATGGGGAGCGGGGACAGGCACCTGCTCAGCTTCCACCTTCACTTCCCGCACCTGCACCTGCTGCACCACAGCAAGAAGGAGGCGCGGGACATACCAAAGGGTTGTCTCGCGATCATCGTGGGCCAAGGGGAGGAGCAGCAGAGGTTCGTGGTGCCTGTGATTTACTTCAACCATCCCTTGTTCATGCAATTGCTCAAAGTTGCAGAAGAAGAGTATGGATTCGAGCAGAAGGGCACTATTACGATCCCTTGCCACGTCGCCCAGTTTCGCTACGTGCAGGGGATTATTGACAAGGAGCAGACTCACCACCACCACCACCACCACCACCATGTTGGCTGTTTCAGGGCTTCATAGTTTTATAGACATATATATATATATATATATATATCAATGAAAATGTAATTGAGATGAGAATGAGATGAAATGAAATATCAAATATGGGTGTGGTAATTTGTAAAGTTTGGATTTTTGTTGCTTTTTCTTGTTGATGATGATGAAGATAATTGAATTGAGAATAGTAGTAATATTGGTTTTGTTGGGTTTCTAATTTCTATGTGGATGAATGGCGATTGTTCTCTTTTTTTTTTTCCTTTACTTTTTTTGTTGCTTTCTCATGAAAGGGAGGAGAGAAGATAAGGGCAGGCTTACTATGAGATTTCTTGGTGTGATGGGTTTGTTTTGTGATTGCTGGCATTCGTAAATTCTGTTTGGCTTGCGTTTTCTGCTTTTCTTTTGAGAAGATAAGGATAGGCATGCTGATGATATCCAAGTCATAACTTTAAAGTTCTTGGAGGAAAAAGCAGGTGGTTTTCGTGACCTCCTTGCTTCGTGGTTTGATTTGTAATATGGAAAAATTGCCTTAGTCGATCAAGAAATTAAGAACCAATTTAGACAATGTGGGTGGGTGGGTGGTTGGCGATTAAAATCTTCTTAGTTGTTTTTATGGCCAACAGCAGTGGGACCCACCTGCTAAGTGGTGGTTCATGATGGTCACGCGGTTTATTATATTAGTACTTCTTCTGAATTTCCTTCTCTCTCTCTCTCTCTCTCTCTCTCTCTCTTTTCTTGTGCATAAGTTTAATGCACTAATGCCTGGTTTTGAAATATTCAAACAGCTTAAAATCATTTGTCAGATCTTTTTCTTTAATCAAATACAGTTTCACTTTCATTGTTAGATTAATGAAAGTTTTGAGTTTTTCTCATTGTATACGTCGATTACTAAAAGAGAAATTCTAGGCACATCTATGCCTATGACATTTTTACCACCACTGGAAGTTCTTTACAATATGCTATTGATGTTTGCTGCATAAATCTATTTTTAATGAAATATATATTCAAAGGGTTTTAAAACTCGATCACAAGAGAGAATAGTCAATTCATGTTGCTTTCATATATACTTGCCCTTGTTTCAGAGTATTCGTGAGTAAATGTAATGTATATATGGATGCTTCCAAATTTTACTTCTCCGGCCCCCAATCTTCATAAGTAGATCCCATTGTGAGTTTCCCTTTTAGAGCCTAAAATTCACCGAAAGCTCAATTGGTGGTGAATCACCTCCATTCCACAAAAATAACCAGAGATCCTTGGTTACTTCACTAATGGTGAAGAACTTGGATGAAAAAGCAGGTGAGTGGGTGTGTGAATATTTAAAAAGAAAAACTTCCTTCGAAACTAAGATGCAAAGTGATTTTGAGCTCTAGGGCCAGTTCTTCATATATTTACACCAAAATCAGAGTTGGAGAATCCGGCTCGATGGTTTGTTGGGCATGTTTTGAGCAAATTTGGTGGGGGAAGAAGAAGTGGTGGGCACTTATTAAATATTGGTGCTGCTGCTTCTTTTGTTGGGCCAGCATTCCAAAGGCAAGGAAGAGTGTGTTTCATCAGACACCACCTAACCTAGGTCATGTGATGAGAGAGAGAGAGAGCTTATCATATACATGGGAGTGGTTAGATAGATGGTCTTGACAATTTATGGTAACAAGTCTGTTACTGAAAAAATCTCCTCAGATATGGTAAAAACGATGAAGGTCCTCAAATTTTCATATCTAAGGTTTGTGGAATTAAATGTGGATACCATGGATTACTCGCTCCCCTTTGTACCTTAACCGAACCCTTTCTCATTTTCTTCTTCTTCTTCTTCTCATTCCTGCAATGGCCAACTATGAATTTCTCAAATCTTGCCATTGATAATAGGGGTACCAACTTTCAAGAGGGTAAATAAAGACTTGAAAACCTCAGCCCCATTTCTTTTTATTTCAATAAACGCCTTCACATTTATTTTAAAATATTAATCAGGGTTGAGTTTTATCACAACTAATTTACATATAATCGATCAATTTTAAGGCTAAGAGTTGAGATGATAGTAGAGAAAATTATTAGAAAAAGCACAAGCCTTCTCATAGTAGAGAAATGTTCTCCTATAAAGGCTTACATGTGCAGCTCGATGGATCTAATTAGGCAAAGATTTTATTAGTGAAGCCTCTCACACCCATTATCCACCTATGATTTGGCACTAATTCCATTTTAACACTCAGATGTTTTTTATTCACTGTCAAATTAAATCTCAAAATAATCTTAATTAGAATATCATTAAAAGACTTCTGCTTTCCACATTAGTTGTAGAAAACCTTTGTTTGACAATTGCAAATTATTGAGGATTTAGACAAATAGAAACCCTATCTTTTAGTATTTTCGGGTCTGACCTCCCTTCATAGAATTTGAAAATCCTTACTTTTGTGGATTTGTACTGCAAAATCGATGTCCCTTAACTATATGCAGTGGTACACACCGATATCAATGTGAAGTCCTCAGCTATACAAATCCTCTACAAGGATTTTCTATTCTATAGGGACTGTTTCCTCACCCAGTTACCAAACATCCCTTTAGGACTTATTTGTGCGGTGAGAGGATTCCATGCTCGTGGAATTCTATTTTCATGATAGAGAGAAATCCCACATTCTTACCCCCTCTTATAGGAAATCGTGATCCTCTTTACAAAGGAAAATCATTTTAGTGTTGTTTTTTTTTTTTTTCTTTTTTCCTAAAGAAAATGAGTCGCACTAAAGAACACAATTAGTAAGTTGTACGACAAACAAAAACAATTTTCCTTTTTACTATAGAATTGTCTTATCGTACAAACATACCGTTATTCATAATGAGATCTTTCTATCTCCCCTACCTCCATTAATGGGCATGCATCTAGTTAGGCCCCACAAGTTGGACCCTATATGTGAAGCGCATACCATCTACTCTGAAGTGATGAATACTTCTAAATGAGAATTTTATGCCATTC
Source organism: Camphora micrantha (assembly GCA_003546025.1). NCBI lineage: Eukaryota > Viridiplantae > Streptophyta > Magnoliopsida > Laurales > Lauraceae > Camphora > Camphora micrantha. The sequence continues at coordinate 37,088,198 of QPKB01000006.1, read as the reverse complement.
GAATTTTATTAGCTTTAGTAAGGCAAATTTGTTGTGATTACAGTGTACATAGTCAAATTAAAAGCTCACACAAAACTACTATAACTTCCTTGCAAAATCACTATCAATTAAAATATGAATTCTATTAGGGCACGTTTGGGAACGGTCAGAGGGTAGGATTCCTCGCACAAAATCCATGATCGCGCGGATTTTCATGTTTGGTTTAGCATGGATTTCACTAACATGGACTGAAGACTTCTGCTCTTCTGAATATTTCAAGAATATTTCAAGAGTCTCACCTCCCCCCTTAGGATCCGTGGAATCATCCCCATCAAGGATTTGCGGAGCTACAGTGTTCCTGGACGGTAATATAGGGCAGACCGGTGTTTGCGTTTTTTTGGTTTTTATGGGCCCCACAATCAAGATCTGAACCGATGATTGTGTTAAGAAGGTCCATAACGGCTATGTCCCAAAATTTCAACCGTTGATTCATCTTAGATCTTGAGATATTTGTAAAACCGTGAGGGACAGTGACGATAAGTTAGGGACAGTTACAGTAAGTGGTAATGTAGCCCTAATAAGTTTTTGCTTTGGGAATGTACCTTTTAGATTCCCTAATCAAGATCCAAACCGTTAGTCATCTTTAAAAACTCTAAAACGACCACCTCACCAAATATCAGCCGTTAATTCATCTTATATCTCCAGATATGTGCCAAAACGTCTTACTGTGCATACTATTATTGAAAACAGTCCGTTTTTTCTCATTTCTGGGTTTATGTGGGGTCCACGATCAAGATCCAAACCGGTCATTAGTTCTCGAAGGTCGAACACGGCAAGGTGACCAAATATCATCCGTTGATTCCTCTTATATCTCGAGATATGTGCCAAAACGTCTCACTGTGCATACTATTATTGAAAAACAGCCCGTGTTTTCTCATTTCTGGGTTTATGTGGGGTCCACGATCAAGATCCAAACCGGTCATTAGTTCTAGAAGGTCGAACACAGCAAGGTGACCAAATATCATCCGTTGATTCCTCTTATATCTCGAGATATGTGCCAAAACATCTCACTGTTTATACTAACTTTAAAAAAGGGAATAAAAACAGTAACTTTTTCCAAATCTTATGGTTCATGTGGGGTCCAAAATCATTATCAAAACCAGTCATTAGTTCGGGACGGTAAAACACGGTAAGGTGATCAAATTTCAACCGTTGATCCTTACTGTATCGTGAGATATTTGTAAAAACATCAATTGGATCATACATTCTATAAATTGTGGGAATCCTTCCTCCATCCAAACATGAAACTTTCATTGGGAATCCTACTTGAGGATTGTGGCTTTCTTTGAAGGTGGAGAGAATCCTCTGAATAAAGGATTTCTCCCCCTAGCATGGACCGTTGCCAAACGTGCCCTTAGAGTTTGTGGAGCATACTGACTTGTTAGATACAATATGACTTTAGCATCCACCAATCTTAAGGAAAAAAAAAAGTAAAAGCAAAAAAATCAAATGCATTGGATATTGCCAATTACCGCATTCATGATGGATGATAAGAAAAGTCCCCCTTTTGATTGTCTATCAACGATCTTTGATTAGTTAATTGCAAATATATGACTGACTTAATTCTTTAGATGCTTTCTGAAGTTCTCTTAAATTTGAAGGTCAATGGCTAACCGACACTGTCTCGTGTGTCATTTATTTTTTTAATATTTCTCTGCAATAATTTCTTTAAGTTAAGGTAAGTTTGGGTGGGGATAAGAACGACCTCTTACTCCAGTGGTAAGAAGCATCAGTTCTTACCTAACTGCCTAAGACTCAAACTTAAGCAGCCACCTTCCCTCACTTGAGGGTTGTTCAACCTCTCCCTCGGTCTACTCCCATCACCACAGGGCTAGGGTCCTTGTCCCCTAAACTTGGTACCAAAAGCAAAAATGGAAGGTGGTGTGGTTGGGTTTATTTGATTTGGTTAGGTGGTAGGCAATAAATTGTCATAAATAAGTTTCTCAAATGAAAAAATAGGGATGTGAGTGAGGTTGCTTCTTTTTTTTTTTTTTTTTTTTTAACTTACTGCTGACAAATTATACAAATATTCCCTTTGACAATCTACAGATACAAATCTACAAATCTACATAAACAAAACCATGTGGATCATCCACCACTCCTATACATTTGGCTTATTTTTTAAGACCTCTTGTTAAAGAAATTAAAAAAAATGGTTACCCATCCCAAAGTAGAAATTATTTCCAAGTAAAAACCAAAATATAGGATGTCATTGATATGACTGTCACAGGGCTGATCAACCACACGTGGACGTGGGCACTGCAAAAACATGGTACCTTGGGTTACATGTTACTGCAAGAAATTGTGGCACTGAAGCTGCGTCTCTTTGTGAGAATTGTCAATGGAAGAAGGTTGGTATTCCTCAGAGAATCTTCTGTTATATTTCACAAATGGACTACACTGCATTTAAAAGAGGAGGGTCTGGTGGTTGGAAGAGTGGGTCCACAGAGTAATGGTTAGTGTTCCTTCTTTCCAGGATTGGGTCCAAGAGGCTCCCCAATCACGCTAGGCTAGGGTAAAATCCAAGTCCATGATGTTGGAACAATGATAAAAAAGGACAGGAGCCCCAATGGTAAAGCTTTGGTCCCCAATGCAGGCCTACTGGACTACAGCCCTGGTCCCCGGCAGAAATGTCCTATTTGGGGTTCGAATTTGTTTCACATGGGATGCAACATTTAAGGACGAATGTTTGTGAAACAAAAGGATTTCGCGCTCTATAGATTTGCATTTTTAAAGCAGGGAGGAATCTTTAAATTCACACCCCTCCAATGGAAAATTGAAACGCTTTCTCTCTCTCTTTTGAGGAAAAACTCAATTCAATTTTTTCTAGTTTTTCAGAAGAAAAGAATTGTTGCAATAGACAATGTTAAAAGTGTAGGCTACATGGAAGATTAAAACAATTTCTCTTTATTATAGAATGCTCTCGTTGCACAAATGTAACCTTTGTGTGGGATTTGAGTATATAGTTTGAGCTAAATGATGAAGATTCAAACTTGAGTGTGGATTTAAAGTAAGAATTGGAGATCATATGAGTAACTATAGACCTACGGACCACAGAATAGATCCTTCTGATATACAAGCGAGGCTCTCAAAATGGAAATATGAAGCAAGCGCTTTGAACTCAGAAATGAAAATATGATCCTAGCTTCTTCTTCCTGGTTTTTTTTTAGCTTGGTTGGCCTAGTGTTAGGAGACCTCAAGTAAAGCTGGCCACCCTGGGGTCAAAGCTGTGGGAGTGGGCATGCCATCCACAGATATGTTGAGTGGTCCATTGCAAACCTTCTATTCTTGAATAAGAGTTGTGGATTAGCCTTTTATATCAAAAATAGCTTCACGTGACAGGAGAAACCACCCTACATGATTCCTTGGTGATGCCTTACATTAAAGGAGCTAAAAAGTGAATTATTAATGTTAAACAAAGAAAGGGGCTATCATAAAGATCACAGATTGATCACTCTAACAAGTAAATCCTAAGAAAGTAATGGTCCATCTGCATCTAACAAGTAAATCCTAAGAAAGTAACGGTTCATCTGCATCTCCACTTTCCACCCTTCATTGGTCATCTCTTTAATAGTCCTTGGTTGAAAGCCCCCTTTAACTATAAATTCGAAGAAGTCGATATACCATTAAGGCAAATGACACCTACTGAATTCTGAAAACCTCTAGAAAATGGGTTCTTTCAAATAGGCTGAGAGGAGGACATATGCGGAGAACTGTAATTGATCAAGAAGTTTTGGTGGGCTTGTTACAGTGGGTTTGATTGGATTGACCAATAGATGGATATATAATATTTTTTTTCCCTAAGCCAAACCTAATTAAATAGGTTGTAAATTTGCCGAATTCGAAATAGAAAGTGGAGTCGCAGCCTTCACTCTACCCATTCATTGATGAATGAATTTTTTGGCTGAGACCCAAGAGAGTCCACACCAAGTCCGAAGAGGGAAGTCCACAAAGTGGGAAGAAAAGCCCGCAAAGCGGGAAGGATAACACACACACATAATGGAAAGAGTGGCATAACTAATTAAGGATCGATCTATGGGCAACCGGGGGACATGCATGTGGTTGCTAACCAACCGAACAACTCATTATTGTGTTGCGTCAACTCCATCAGTTAATAAGCCGGGGTTGGATTGGATTTGCAAGTGGATTAGGAATTGCACTCCTGAGCTAGTGTGAACTCACCAATAAGGAATAGAGTAATTGAGCTAGTTGAATCAAAGATAATGGATGTAAGGTTTATGTGAGAGTTGGCTAATTCATTAGATAATGGACAAAATTGGAAATTTAATTTCTATTGTATTTTTCAGATGAACCTGTGATTGCCATCGAGATTGAAGTATAAAGATGCAGTTTGAAGATAATTAAAAGTCAGGTATGAAGAAGAACTGCAAGATTGCAAAGTTGTAGCCCCAGAGAAGAGTACTTGCTCGCTCGAGCGAGCTCCATTCTCGCTCAAGCAAGCTTGGGCATAGAGCACCAGAAACTCTGGTCGCTCAAGCGATCCCAGAAATCTTGCAAATCGTGAGACAAAATCTCTACCCGCTCGAGCGAACGAGGTGGCGTTCATGCGCGAATAGAATTTCAAGTTTCCGATTTTGAGCCAAATTGCTATTCATTGTCCTATCCAAAGTGCTACTAGTTCCCACGACCTTTGGACTATATATTGAGCACCCTAGCAACCCTAAAGGCTATCCATTGCTCTTATCTTCTATTCTAAACTCCAAAATCAATTGAGAGATCTTTTCTTCTTCAAAGCTTCATTAAGTTATTGTGCTCAAGTTCAAAGTCTTTGAAGTTCCTTTCTTCTGTTCTTCTACAGTAAATTCACCTTGAAGAGGTTGTCAAGGTGGTTGATTTAAGTGCGGTGAAGGTGTACGGTGAGACGTTGGCAAATCGAGCAGTTCTTAGGTGGAGTTGCTACTGAAAAGGATATTTTGAGTTTTGTAACTTTCAATTTATATTGCTTGGTTGTCTGTTGGCCTAGACAGTAAGGCCCGTGGTTTTTTTTTCCCGAATAGGATTTTCCACGTATAATTCTTGTGTGTCTTTCTCTTCGTGGTTGATTATTTTTTAATTGGACTTAGATTAATCGACTAGTTTAATCATTGGAGTTGAAATGTTATAGCAAAATTAATTAAAAATGGACTGTACGTAGCCTGTGTCAAGGCTTAAATTCAGCGTTTTTTAATGGCCTCATCCTTTTAGGGCATGTTTGTGTCACTTCTATAAATCATAATTTCATCGACGTTTGCTTTTCTAATATATATATATATATATATATATATATCTTTGTGGAATCACAAAAAAATAAATTATTTTTTTATAATTTTTTAATGGAAAAGCATTCGCACCTAACAAATAATATGATCGAAAAGCTTTTTTTTTTTTTTTAAGAAAAATGTTCTCATTGTTGGTACCTTTTCTACAAAATAGAGTTACATAAACCTGCCCTTGGATAAAGCTTTGGTCTTGTTTGCAGATGACAGGTGAGGATACATCTGACCTGTCATTGGCTAGTGGAGATTTTGATTAGGGAAGAAAGCGAAGGCATTTTGTTGGTTGGCTGTTGGTGTTTTGTTGGCTCCTTTTCTCCTTCGAATCAGGGCTTGTTGTGAGTGGGGTATAGGAGCCACGTTTTGGAGTCGATTTGACGGGCCACGCTGTCAACGTGTATGGCTGTTTGTGTGTAACTGAGAGAGAAGAGTTAGATGCTTGAGACTCCAATATCAAAGTTGGTTGTGTGACCTTTCAAAATAAAGTTTTCGCCTTCTAAAATGATTTCTTACCTCTCAAAAAAATTTTGTTACCATATAAAAAAGGTTAATTAACATGACCACAATTGGCAATAATTTCTGGACTAATATTTAATTAGGTTAAAACAATTGTCACTTGGGTTGTTATGAAGGTAAGAATGTCAATAGACTTCCACTTTGTTATGTAAATTACTGCCTTTTTTATTATTATTTTGGTAAATGCTCACACAACCCTACACACTGGGGTCAACCTACATTGTAGTGACTAGGGCCGAGAATTGAGATTAGTATAAAGTTCAATGGTGTCTTGGTGCATGGGCAGACTTATATTGAAGCGATTTGGGGCGCGATGTAGGACAGTTACCCCACGTTAGAACTGAAATCCCCATAGAGTTGCATGGGGCATTAAAGCATGCCTGCCTCATATGTCTAAATTGGTTCCTCCACATATGTCTAAAGATAGCCCTACATGTGTAAAGCTTCGTCGGTAAAAAAAAAACAAAGAAAGAAAGAAAAGAAGGCGTTGCAGCAACAAATTGCTCTACCTCTTATTTTGAAACCTTTCAGTGTCGATTGTCGATCGAGCTTTTCGTCGCCTAGTTCCTACGTACTGTATAGACTACTGCATCTTTATCTGCCTAAAATACCTAATATAATCCTTCCTAATCACTTTATACCTAAATCTAAATACTGAATCTCCAAATCCTAATTTCAAAAACTGAATCCCCAAATCCTAATATTCCATACCATAAGCCCTAAACCACCAAATCTGACCGTATCTACAAAAGTCCAAATATATCCAAATCCATTCATGTTATCATGTCTTCTTACCCGTACTATGATTCAAAGATAGAATTTCACTCCGATTATCCAAAGGTTGGAGGCTTTGAGAAAGTGAAAAGAGAAAGGATGGGTGTCTTCAAAATGTTCTTGTATTCAGTTTTTCTCACACATCCACTCACCTTGAATTTGCAGTGACCCTCATTGGGCATTAATTTTGACATATAAATTTAGTAAAACATGATAATATGAGTTTAAGTATTTAAAATTAAGGTTAGAATCGTTTTTTATCCATCTAATGCTTTTTGTTACTTCTAATTAACATCCTAAAGTCTTCAATAACTTTATGCATCTATTTGAGTTCCACGAGTTGGACATTTTTTTAAAGAAAGACATATAGATGTGAAATGGTAATGTTAAATAGACTAGCAAAGTGAAGTAAAATTTTTTTTTTTTTCTCAAATGCGAAGTCTAGCAAAATTTTAGCCCCACCCAAATGAGAATCCTAAGTCCGCCACTGTCCACGCACACTCACCCAAATCCCTCACCATCAGTGCTACAATCAAGGATTGATCCCTAATTGTTTTTGTGGAAGGGAGGTGCCTCACCGATGACCTAAAAAAAAAAATTTCGAAAATATAGACTTTCTTCTTGAACCCAAGTGATTATCAGATCCAGGGTTATAACTAGCTGAATACATATGAATATCAGAATACCTTTTCCCCCTACTCATAAGCATAGAAATATCAAATATAAATTTATTTTATACTAGAATGACATGAAAAGATCAGTATCTAGCACATATGGTAGGCCATGAAGTCGGGCTTAGGTGCAGCTATATTCATTTAATTGGATCCTAGATCGAATGCAATATGGATCAACCCAACCCGGCCCATTTACATCCCCATAATAAGGAGCCAAACTACTCCAAAGAGAGGTGATTACAGTTAGGAATGAATGGGTAAGATCAGATTGACCTATTACAATATTGACTATGGCTCACTCGGACCTGATATTTATATATATATATATATATATATATATGAAGCTGATGTTAGGAAAGTAGCCCAAATAATTATGAAGAATATGCTTTCCTTGTGAAACTCATCTTCCATAAGAATAAAGAGAAAGTAAAGAAAACCACCACCTCTAAGTTCCTTGAACAAACTCAACACGGGACACCACTTTGACTGATTAAACAAGTGGAGGGTGGGATCTGTTGACAGATGAAGATGATCCATTTACAGGGACAGAGGAGAAAATGGACAATGAGGATTATATTTCTACATCTTGATAGGATTAACAATGCATGATAATATTCCACCAAGAGGTACCTTTCACAGCCCCGTGACAAATCCAATCTCCTCACTCACTAACCCCTCATGAATTAACACTTACCATAATTTGACACCAATCTAAATAATAATCACCACTTCATTATTAATTTTATGTGTGTATGTGCTCGACGACTCATGTCATGTCAAGTTACATTCCATAATTTACTCCTTTATTGGAATTACTTACACATTTCTCTTTTTTAGCATATACATACGTCATGTAAGTTTTCCTCTTTTAGCATATGATAACATAGCGAGGTTTGACTGTCATCCTGTTAAGGAAATGTAAATTATGAGTAGGGTAGCAATGGGTTGAATTAAATTGATGATAGAGTCGACGACCCAACTCATCTGTTTGACCCAACTCCTCTGGGTTTTCTTTACCTTGACTTGCTTTGTCCATTATAGTGACATGTCATCATTATCCTCGTAGCAAAGTAACCTGACCTGACCTGTACATTTCATGATGTAGAACAGTGTAGTCTTAACAAACCATCCAGGCATTCATTCAGGTTGGACCCAAAAAACCAACCATAACAAGTAGGCACTGGTTTAATTGAGTCCACCAACTAGATAGGGGCCACTCATAAGTACCATTTATCTAGATGTCACGTACCCTTAGAGTGTAACGGTTCAGTTAACCGGTTATTTTGGGAAAAACTGTTAACCGAACCATAACCGCGGTTTTCTGTATTTGAAAACCGTAACCGTAACCGTGCAGACAAAAACCGTAGAAAACCGAACCGCGGTTAACCGTATAAGACGGTTCGGTTATGGTTAATAACCGTGGAAAAATTTGAATATTAATTTCTCAATTTGCATCTTCTTTTTTGGTTTAATATACAATAACTTCTTAAGTTCAGTCAATTTTGCGAAAATTTTTACTTATGTATTGCGAAAATTTTCATTCAACCCCCCCCTTTTTTTTTCCTTTATTTTATAACGGTACGGTTAACCGTGTGCGGTTAACCAAACCGCATTTTATGGTTTGGTTTGGTTAGCCGCAGTGAATTTTTATGGAAAACCGTAACCGAACCGAACCATACGGTTTTTGGATTTCATTAACCGTAACCGTAACCGTAACCGAACCGTGGAATACGGTTATTAACCGCGGTTCGGTTCGGTTCGGTTAGACGGTTTCTCGGTTTTTTTTACACTCCTATGCACCCTAAGACAAACCCCAAAAAGCAGAATGATCCACTGATATATTTTAGACAGAATGTCCAATCATCAATCTGAACCATCCATTCAGTAGGAACAAAGAGTCCCCCAACTTCAGGAATATGAAACAGTCAATCTCCAATTGATTCTACTGTCATCTGTACTGCACCCACTGCACTGGGTCATTTCCCAGAAGCTAGTGGCTGTAACATTCACAGCCAAACCATCTTGTTCTTTAAAAATCTGTGAAGAATCCAAGACCAAACCATCTGGTTATTGAATCCAAGACCAAACCATCTGGTTATTGAAAACATGACCCAGCCATGTTTGGGACACCAACTTGTGGGCCGGGCATCATATGAATGCAGCAAACAAGGATATATACTAGGCTAAACAAACAATATGCATCAGACAACCCTGGCCCTTCGGCTGTCACGGCCATCAAATGGAGTAAACAACATTAATAGTAGATGTCCTTTGGTTGTAGTAAGGTGAGTGATCAGTGTGAACCATTGACCTGGTAGTCCAAGCCATTAGTAGGAGGTTCAAGAATCATGATGATTAGGCAATCCCGCCCCTTCAAGTCATGGCCTTTGTAAACAATGGCATTAAGTCATCTAGCAAAAAAAAAAAAACAAAAAAAAAAAAAAAAAAAACATATACAACACCTCAAGTTGACAATTATCCAAATGACACCATTAGGTACACAAATAAAAAGGATATATTGATATAAATAAAGCTAAAACTGAGGTTCAAATGTCAAGGAGTACTGGAATTCACAATTCTTTTGGTATACATCAAATTTCCTATGACTTTAGCAGCTTTGCACGAAAAAAATGCATCCTAATAATCATCCCTTAAGAGTAATGAAAGAATGAAGATGAATTCCAACTTGTCCCAAGAATCGCATGTAGGACTGATTGAAAGTTCATTTGTACACCTGCCTTTGAACAGAAGAACTCTTCCAGAAGAACTAAACCAAATCTTTAAAGAAGCTACTGGTGTCTGGTGTTTGAGCTACGGATTGTCACACCATGTAAAAATTTGGTATAACCAAGGAAATTGAGCTTCCCATCAGCCTCTCTGATCCAGTCACGAAGAACAGCATGGGCTGTGGGACCCAGATTCAGTTCCTGCACAAATAATTTTATCATGTTTTCAAATGGATGAATTTACCATATTCAGTAAACGGAAAGAAAGCGCAGACCATTTGATTTTAAGTGAGATATTCTTACCCGTGCCAGTTCCTCAACAGAGATGACCCGGTTTCCCTCTTGTTCAAAATACTCAAACGCTGCACTCGCAATTTGTTCCCACTCTTCAAGAGCCTCTAATTGATATGGGCTGATTGCAGCAGCACAGAATTCTTCAAAATCCATCTTCCTAAAGTATAGCTGATCCATCTGGAGGATAAAAACAACCAGCAGATTATAAATTCATCATTTCATAAAAGAGGTATGGTTAAGCAGTTTAAAATAATTTAGTCAGATAACAGCTCCATATCAGTTGCAGATACAGGGGCTACTAGTACCCATCCCCATTCAGGGTGGGGGCTTTCGTGCCATTTGAGGCAGTGGCCCTTAGAGGACAACTGGCTCTTCTACCACCAACCCATGTTTTCAGTAAGACTGTTACAAACCACAACAGTAGCAAATGTCCTACCGCGTTCAAAATGTCAGGAACTCGAGACTCCCTCATCGCATCAGTTGCATTTCGCATGAGCCCCTGCACATTTTGATAAAGTCAAGCCATCAACCACCTCTTGACAAAAAAGATGGGCGTGGAAGGTCCAAAAGAACCATTAACTAACCATGCGGAAGTTTTCTGGGGAGATGCAACCATCTCTATCTGGCTCCAATAGGTTAAACTGAAACCTAAGGTACAAAAGCTCATCCTCTGTTAAAGCTTTTGATAGAGCCTGCATTGTCATAGCAAAAGAAACACTTCACAATAATTCATGCTAAATGTTTATAAAAAGTTCCATGAAAGAGTAAAAAATTTGAAAAAAAAAATTTGTAGTAACAGACTGATTATTGATACAATGGTCAATAAATGAACATGAAGGATATAAATATATAATTTTGGGTGTATTTGGATGTCTTCCACAATGAAACTGGTTTCGATCTCCTGGAAGAACAGGTTTTTCTCTGGTCCACTATCGATATTTGGTCAGTCAAAAATCAGAAGCCACATTTAATAGTGGGATACCATTCTTCCACTTTTTCTGCCTTAAAAAATTGGCAAATCCCCAGGTATTTACTATAGAACAATTATGTAAGAAGACACAACTTGGGACGGTGTTTTCCGGCACACACGTGCACTGTGCACTGTTCATCAACGCCCTCTGTCACATGGGTTCTGGGTGAAATTCAGGGGTTCCCGCATGTGTTGATGGCACCGATGTGCAGTGTGACAGTGCACATTTGCAGGAGAAAGATTTCCATACAACTCGATAGCAGTATTTCAACAGAGTAAGTCTTTCCCTTTTCCGCATAAAATGCAGTTTTCAACTCACATCCAGTGTAACACAATCCAGTACAAGTCAATATCCTATTATCAGACAAATGGATGAACCAAATAGATCAAAGACATCATTACAAGGAGTCTCTCTTAGAACTACAAGTGACCAAATCTGGATTCTGACCTGAGACAGTTGGCATAAATTATTTGATGTAAAGGTAAGAGTAATACCATTGCTATTTTATACCATTTATATACATGAACCGAAGAGAAAAGAGTTGAACCTTTAGTGCTGCACGTTTGAAAGGTGTTGCACGAAGATATGACTTTACTAATTTATAAATCAATATATCCAATGGAACCGGCTGATTCTCGTCCCGCAACCATGGATGGGCTGCCATCATAGAAGTGCATTAGCTTCCTTACATCAGATAAGCCACTTTCTATATGACCAATATGTATCAACTTTTACAGAAAATGAAAGAGAATATTTGCACAAACCAGTTGAAATTAAGACTATAATCGATTGCTTGAATACATACAGCTCTAAGTCACTACAGAAACAAAGCAAAAAATGACAACTTACTCAGAGCTTGTGCAGCAGTCATTCTTTTTCTGTAATCCTTATTGAGAAGCCTCTTCACAAAGTCTTTGGCTTCTGGAGATATAGAAGACCAAGGCGCATCATCAAAGTTAGGATCAGCTCGAAGCACAGCACGAAAAATCCCCGACTCTGTTCGTGCCCAGAATGGCCTGCTACCACATAATAAGATGTATGTTATAACACCAATACTCCATATATCTGCTTCCATACTATATGATCTATGGAGGACTTCAGGCGCCACATAGTAAGCACTGCCAACAATATCGTTCAGCCTCTCATCTGCACAAGAAGGAAAAAGCAATGCCTGTCACTTAAATATACACCTCGTGCAATATTACAGTATGAAGCTGAAAATCATTTACAGGTGAAGAGATGCATGTCACTGATTATTATTTTTTATCAGAAATCAGTTAATGATCGAGTATAAGCATGGTCCCAAATATCGGTCCATACAAATATCAGATTTTTAGATATAGTTATTAACATGCAATATAGGAGCTTATCGCATATCCCCCATGTATTTCTGATACAACCAGTTCAATCACCAATATAACCAGTAGAGGTTGAAAAGGACTGATTCTGCGCATTTGAGCTCATATTAAAATCACTGCTACGGTTGATAAAGTGACATATATTCACTGATCCAACAGATTTGTTTTATTTGATTGATAGGGGGTCTGGTAAAGATATTTTAATCAACACAAATATGAGGGTACAATTCCAGTCTACATTACAAAGATTATTTAAAATGAACTACATATCATGCATCAATCAATAGGTATCTCCATACAGTTTTCTGCATGATTTTCCATGATCGTGGATCAAAATATCGATCCATACATATCATATCAATCCAGACCATGTTGCTTTTTTCTATCTATCATCGTTCACACATTTTATGAGAGCACATTGGCCACTGAAGGGGAGAGTTGAGCCTTTCTAACACACAAAACACTTTTGAGTCGAAGAATCAAAGCCAATGTGCCACCATAGCTTGAGTGTTTGCCTTTTAGATAAGAAAAAAATTCAAGTTAGAGCACATTTATCAAGTCTTTCATTTGTTGGGTATGAATGATCTCAATATTCACTCATAATGCATGTTTGGAGCATAGATACTCATATACAAATTATTTAGGCATTTGCAACTTTCTTTTTTCTTTATGTTATTCTAAGAAATATCCATGATCTAGGGATTTAAAAAAAAAAAAAATAAGTTTTTTCAAACTTTGCTCACAGAGATTGTTTCGTTAGTGTCTAGATTTATGTGATCCACAGATCTAATTGTAGTTATTAACTAGTAGGTAGTAAACACTAATTACTAAGTAGCAAATAGTAAGTTTTAATACAATGTATTACATAGTACATGATGATGGTGTAATGGTACTATATACTAAATACGTAGTTAATACTAAATGATCATCAAATTTTCAGTAACATGACTATAAGGTGAACAAATATATTTAAGGCGTTCTTTTAGAATCATAGAGACATATAGAACCTAAGTGACAAAGAATGGTTTGATACATACATTTATTTAGTTCCTAACAAAAATAAACATCAAAATCTAGCATTTTCTAATATTTTGGATTTTTTTATATATATATATATATATATATTTTATTTTTATCTAAAACTAAATTCACTGTAATGCCCAATATGTATCACCGCAACCGATATGCAGCAAGGATGAAAATAGCGGTAGCGGCGGGCGTAGCGGCCTGCCGCCAAAACGCTACGTAGCGGCGTAGCGGTGCGATTTGAAAAAATCGTCAAAAAAATATGAAAAAATTCTAGAAAATCTAGAATATTGGAAAATGAGAGAAAATGTATTTTTTTTGCAAAAGTAACTAAGGTAAGGGGGCGTAGCGGTCCCCTCACTGTATAAGGTCCTGTATCGCTGTATAAATAGAAAATAATAGTAATGATCATTTTTTCACATGTTTACATGTTGCTTAGTTATGCTAACTTAGAAACTAATGATAAGCTTATAAAAGAAAAAACTATGTCATGAAGTCAAGACTTAAGTGTACCTAGAGAAAAAAATACATCTACCAAAGGGGGTGTCTAATAGGATGTATTTAGAGAAGAATCATTGAAAAGAACTCTTTGTATCGACTGTAATTCGGTAAGATCATGTGCTTTTTGGTGTTCTTTTAAACATAAAAGAGTAGAAGAGTTGTGTAGAAATGTTATTTAGAGAGAAGAAGAAAAAAAAATAAGTCTTATTATGCATTTAAAAAAAATTTGGAAAGTCGGAATTTTTCTCACCCCGTAGCGGTCGTAGCGGCCCGTAGCGCCCGTAGCGGCCCCGTAGCGGCCGCTACGGGTGTGACGGCCGATAAATCAGCCGTAGTGTAGCGGTGGCGGCCGCTGCGGCCGCTACGTAGCTATTTTCATCCATGATATGCAGTGCTTGATATGTATCATTTTGGGGGGGGGTGGATGATACACCCTCCGCAACTGCTCTTTTCTCCTAGTTCACAACATGGCAGGGTTCTTCAAGCACTAGCCTAAAACGTTGTTTTCTGGCTGAAAAAATACTTCTTCATTTGAATTCAAAATCAGATATCAAAATGCTTGTAACTAATTGTTTGGAGAAGTTTTTCTAAAATTTATTCTTAAAATGGGTTTGTAAATTATTTTTTAGTGCTATTATCACAGACATTTTGCAACAAAGTAAACTATTTTATTTGAACTATTCTAAATACACTATCAAATCCATAAAACAAAAAATCTGTAGCTAGCCAGATTGGACACCCTGTACAAATGTCATATTCTGATACACATACCCATGCTCATGCAATGTACTCAGTCTAGATTCCACATCCAGAAAAACGGGTGAGCAAAATGTTTGAGAGAATAGGGAAGCACCGACTTAGAAAGTTACCCTTTTAGGAGAGGTGGCAGGACCTTTTCCTAGTAAAGGCTACCAGGATCATCATGAGTCTCACATGAAAAGGCCCATCATTTAGGCCATGCCTGGACCGCTTATTAGGTATGAAAGACAGGCATGAGAGCAACCTCCTTTCTGTAATTTTAAATCAGACATCCTGTACCAGTGTCACATTCTGATACATACACCCGTACATGTGCATTTTCGGTCTCAACTCCGCATCTTGGAAAAACTAATTATCAAAATATTTAAGAAAAAAAAAGAAAGAAGAAGCAAGAAGGATGTCAATAGGAAGGATTCTTGACAAGTAAAAGCTTGTCTAGATCATCCAGAGACTCACACGAACATGCCTTTATTCAAGCCCATGCCCAGATGGTTTATTGGGACTGGGATTCAGGCTTGACAATGGTGAAGTGCCTAGAACTGGTCAAGAAAGCATTTCAATGAAAACGTGGACCAAAAGTCTTGGCATACCCGTTTTCTTCATCAAACAGAATGTTAACAAAGAATATGTTCATAGTGAAACAAAAGCGCAGTACATAAATAGAACAAAATACAAAAGCAACCATTACAAAATTATAATTATGGGTATGCAAACACATTTAACTACCCTTGCACCAATATGTTTGCCTCTCATTAAGTTAATACATTACCTCCAGCCATCACAATGAATCTCTTCATTGAAGATGGCACCTAGCCGCCATGGTCTTGGCCCTCTCTACACTCACAAAATCATATTCTAGCATCCCCAATGAGACTCAAAACATGGAAAATCTTATAATACTTAGGGATGTAAACAGGTTGGTTCTAGTTCAGATCCATGGTGGAACCAGAACCAGAAGCGTTTCTTAGAGGATGGATCCGGTTCCGGTAAAGTCTAGCGGTATCCGGTTCTGGAATCAGGTGTGTGTCCCTTGTCATCCCATTCTGTCAAAACTCAAAACTACCATTAATTCATTGCTTAAATATCCTTCCCAAAAAATCATCTTCAAGCAAAGAAAACCCAAAAAATTGAAATGAAAAATGGAGTTAACCCCAGAAGAAATTAAAAAACTCAAGTTGACATTTTCTCGAATATGCATGTTGGGGGTAGATCAGGGAGGGGAAATTGTACAATTCCGAGACCAAGAATCGAAAGATCAAAAGGAGAAGTGGGTTTAAGAAGAATTACAACCAATCTGGACTCACAGGGTACCCACAACCATTCCATCCAAATCCAACCAAACAATCCACTCTATCATTACAACATGCAACAACCCAAACTCCCTCTCTAGTCTCTTATCGACGACACCACAGCATCCGAGCACCCACCTGCAAACAGCATCATAGAACCCAACATACCCCAGCCAAGTGTCATCTCCATCGGGCCACATCATGTCCCCATCATCAACATCAACCTCACAAACCCACGACGCTCAAAACATCTTAGAATCCAACCAAGCATATCGTCACCTCACACCACTTCATCCTCGCTCTCTCTCATCTCATCCTCGCTTCAGAGATGGTCAATCCAAGCAAAGCAGGGAGTGATGGGTGATGGGGATTTGGTTGGCGCAAAAAAAGAACCTAGGGTTCTGGGGAAGATTTCTTGAGAATAAGGAGGGTTTGGGGGTCTCAAAATTATGAAAGCATTTATACTCCGGTCCTGGGTAGATGGTTCGGAACCGAGTTGGATCCGGAACTGGACCCATTTCGGTATCAGATCTTTAAAATAAGGATCCATTTATACTCCGGAACATGGGTAGATGGTTCAGAACGAGGTGGATCTGGAACCGGACCCGTTTAGGTATCGGATCTTTAAAATAAGGATCCGAAACTGGACCCATTTACCCGTTCGGGCCTGTATGAGGTTCCAAACCCGGTTTTTCACCGGTTGGAACCTCAGGGTAACCAGAGAATTAGGGACCCATTTACATCCCTAATAATTCTTCCTTGAGTTTTTAGCTTTTTCCCTCTTAGAATCTCCCCAAGCTATCAGTCCAATGCAACCCAGCGCAACATAATAACCAGGACCATTTGATATCAAAACTAGAAACCTAATGTGGCTTCCTCAGAATAAGAGTTTGACAAGGAGGTTGACATTTTGTGTTGAGCCAAACTGAAACACCTCTTCTGAAAACAGAAGCATTATTTAGCTTGAGTTGGTGAAGCTAAAAGTTGCCATGTAACTAGCATATTCTAAATAAGAATTGCTGAATTTCAACTTGGAACTAAATTAAATTGTTTAATAATTGTAGATATCTTTTTCCCTATACAAAATGATAATCATGTAGCAATACCACCAACAACCCAATCATTGGAATATGTCATGTACCCATGTCAGACATCACATGATACCGGTATGGCTATGGTATTCACGATAGGTTTATTCATAAGCGAATACCGTACACTGTGTGCTGAGGGAAGTGGACCATAACATTGGTGAATCCAATGGATACAGTACACTTTTTAGTGTATCTAGATGCACCAGATCACTACTATAAAATACAATAAAGAAAATCAATAATTTGTCATCCATTGCTTCGTGGGAGGTCGTGCTTGCACTCCCTTAGATAATCCCAACCACCACAAGGGCATCACATTGAAAAGAAAGAAGCAACAATTTTATGTTAAAAGATATTTCAACAGGAAAGGAAGTAATATTCTAAATATATAGACTTTCCATGTACCTCAAAATTGGAAGACAAAAGCATATAACACCAACACAACATTCATATCTAACACCATCTAAGTAACATAACTAACAGCTAAGGATCCATACAAAAAGCATTAAAAATCAAGTCTAACCTGGTCTGATGAAATCAGAAAGACCAAAGTCAATAAGCTTCATAGGAGCATCTTCATTTCTAGTCGTGAAGAGAAAATTCTGTAAAGATCCAGAACAAATATGTCAGAGCTAAAAGACCGGTCATAGGGGAAGCCAGAAAATCTAACAAATAGTAGTGGTAGCAGCAGAAGAAGCAGTAAAATTGTGGTGGTGGTGGTGGTGGTGGTGGTGACGGTAACTTAAAAATTCACTATAAGAGGGAGTTAAAAAAGGAAGATTTTTTTAAATAGAATTGAGTTCAAGATGCATACCTCTGGCTTTAAATCACGATGGACAACACCTTGAAGATGACAGAAAGAAACTACACTTAAGATTTGGATAATAATAGCTTTTGCATCTTCCTCGGTGTATCTTCCACCTCTACACAAAAGAACACTGATTTGAAACAAAATGCTTGTTTAATTCAACACTAGATGTAGATTCCCTTACACATCGTATATTTAAAATATAAAGCTCACACTGACCTGGACAGAATCCTGTCGAGTAGCTCTCCACCTTCACACAATCTGATTAAAAAGAAATAAATGTTTAGCAAAATCAGATAATCATTCAAAACCATGCCACATTACTGTAAGCTCAAACACAAATTACAAAGTACAAGCTCAACATTTCAGACAATAAGTACTTAGTAGTTGACTTGCATCTGACAAGTTTTATTTTCATTTGGAAAATGTTTTCAGAAGGTAGTCATACTCTATTGGCTACAGTAGGAGGAATTACAGTCCCTTACAAGTCACAGTTTGTTGAAGTTCTCAATTCTGAATGAGAGACGATGGTTAAGTTACCCAGAATATCCTCAAGTTGCTAACCAATACACCAAAAATGCCTAGGTGTTAAAGTTGCGGCAAACTAACTACCACCCCTCGGGCAGGACACCGCCCGGACTCAAAGCACATGCCCACACAAGACGCGGCATGGGGCCTTTTGCCCTGCGCACATGCGCCCGCACACAAAACGCGGCATGGGGCTCTTTTTGCCCTGCGTAGATTCAAACTCGTGATCGGTTGGCTCTGATATCATATCAATACAGGAAGAAAGATTAAAACAGGAGAGATTTTGATTGTGAGCAAAGAGCAGTGTGCCCTCCTTACGGTAGAGCCTTTTCTTTATACTATTAACTTTCCTTGATTACAATGATTACAAGGAATCCAATCCCCTTAAGTGGGATGATATTACAATTGTATTTCCTAATTAAGATATTTGTACAGGTCACCTAAGTTAATGAATATTCCCCACATGTGTAATATGCCATAGTAATCCACACGTGCCATTCTAACAACTATTAATATAACGGACCCCAAAACAGATGCAGCATGCCCCAAAACTTCCCTCATAGGACACCCTAGTCCTGATTCCATGCCCTTTTCTTGCTTTGTTGTTGTAATATATTTAAATCATTTATTCATATGCCATATATATATCAGAAGTTTAGGATGTTTGTCTGAGAGGTCTCCTATTAGATCATCAAGTACACAATATGAGGCCATGGTTCGGTTATCCTCAAAAATCTCACAGGTTGGAGATCTTATTTCTTTGTTCTATGGTCCATTTCCTTGATGCTAGGCAATGCCTTGGAATGAGCACCACAAAGTTCCTGGATAAACCCAAGGAGTCAGCAGCAAGAAGAGAAGTCAGGACCATGGTTTAAATTCCATTCGGCACCGAGTCAACTTATTATAGGTTAGTAATGATACAAACTGAGACAAACCGGCATGGACTGGTACAAATTGGAATGAGGTGGTACAAACTGGTATGTGTCATAGTAACTTGACAAAAAAACATATAAAGCAACTCATGTTTTTCCTTTTTTCTTTTCTTTTTTCTTTTTTCTTTTTTCTTTTTTCTTTTTTCTTTTTTCTTTTTTTCTGTTTGGACTTTGAAGTGAGAGGGACAAGTACCAGAATGGTACCTAAAACAAGTTCTTATCATATGGATAATGGGGCCTACAAGCTATATTAGTATGGTGGTGAACAGTATGAGATTCATAATTGATGCCACATAAGAGTTGTCAATATGACGATGGAGCCTAAGCTGTTTTATAGTTTTAGGTATTCTATCCATTGGGTTTCTATAATAATCCAATAAGAAGTGGAGAGTATGGTAATGATAATGTTAGGGTTGTAACGCCACGGGGCCGATCCTACCAAAAGAAAGTTCTAATAATAAACGGTAACCCATGGGTACTTAAACCTGGAATTTGGACTTGGATGTTTCCAATGTGGGACTTGTGCAGTCCAAGTATCCCTCCTTTTTTTTGGTGGGTGATGGGTTCACCGGATTTTAACTGGATCTACCACCTTGATAGGGGGACACCAGATCTCACACTCTCCCCCCCAGAAACAGAGCCGTTTTTGGCTCTGATACCTTTTGTAACGCCATGGAGCCGATCCTACCTAAAGAACATTTTAATAGTAGACGGTAACCCATGGGTTACTTAAGCCCAGGCTTTGGACTTGGATGTTTTCAATGTGGGACTTGTGCAATCCAAGTATCCCTACTTTTCTTTGGTTGGTGATGGGATTACTGGATTATAACTGGATCTACTTGACAATGGCCCACCGGATCTCACAAGGGTTGAGCCAGTTTGAAGCTCAATGTGGTATTGAAGAATTGGTTGCCCCCTCACCCCGCGACGTGCAACCCCGCACAAAAAGAAAAAGGCCCCAACCCCCACCCCCGCCCCCTAAATTAATTTGGTGTTGTTTTAATTGATCATTCCAATAGCCATAGGTTCTATGCAAGTTGATGGCCCACCATGGGGAAGAGGTACGCAAAAAGGACATGGATGGAAGTAGTAACAATACATCTGAAGAAATGCAACCTATCCGAGGATTTGACTTAGGATAGATTGGAATGGAGAAACATAATTCATGTTGCCAACACCAACATAATTGGGACAAGGCTGACGACGATGATTCCAATAGCTACAAGAAATGATAAACATCACATTAACTTTAAGAAAAGCTAAAAATATTTATAATTAATTTAAGATAAATTAAAACACCAAATTTACAAATATTTAGCATTTTCCTATTATTTCTTTGGGTTTTTTTTTTTTTTTTTTTTTTTTTTTTTTTTTTTTTTTTTTTTTTTTTTGTATATTTAGATTTTAAGAGTAGCATGTGGACCGACATAGGAGACACCAACTCATCTCAGTCCCAACAAGGATGTAGACGGGCACCGGAACTTAAAACTTTGATGAACACCCTCTCCAAGGCTTGGAATCTATTAAGAAAAACAGAAGCAATAAGCCTGAATCAAATTCAATATTCATTGAAAACTTGGTTGGCCACATAATACCTATAAACAGAAATTTTGTCATCTTCTTGACAAAATTGGAGAGATAATCCTAGTTTATAAAACACCTGTCCAACCACTCTAAATAACATCGATAAAAATAAAACAAGACTCTTTATCTAATGACCGGAGTAATAAGATAATTATAGCTTACCACAAATTTAAGTTATTTGCATGGCTAAGACACTAATATGACTAAAATCATTTAACTCATGCCTAAGATAATGACTTGATGCCTAAAAAAATATGCCTTGTATAATGTGGCAACTAAAATCCAAAATTTTCCTTAAAAACTCACAGATAAACTGCATAATCAGAAAATAATCCACAACTTCTTCAATCCTTGTTAGAATGGAACAATCAAGGGGCCATTAAATAGTTACCATTCAAAAAGAAAGAAAAAAGGGCCATTAAGTAAAATCCATCATGTCATTAGAAGATCCTTTGACAGAAATAATTGCCACCTTAGAAATATGAAATTCTACTCTAAATGTATGAGTTGTGAAACCCCACATACCAAAATTCATGGACTAAGGCTCTCAATGGACCTGAATCCAGCCCGAGTTTGATAGACCTGAATCCATTTGTGGGCCTAGACATGCATTTAAGTTTGATGGACTGGGTACGAACCCTTAACAGGCCAGACCCAGGCCTAAGGCCTTAAGGCCGAGGGACTCTATCAGGCCTGATTGTGTTTTATATATTACATATGTACAGTATAAATAGTAAACAAAATGGTAATAACATAGTCATAGAGCCTACATAGATCACAAGGAGGGATTTTTATGATTTTCTCTTCTTCTTTTTTTTTTTAATTTCTGGCTCGGTATTAGGCAGGCAGTCTCAGATCCAATCACTAGGGTCTGTACGAGACCCGAACTTTAGCTCCTCAATTGTAAATGAACTTGTGGCTAGAGATTCATGAGCTCAGCCTAGTCCAACCATTGACAACCTTAGGTGATATACTTCCTCCCAATGGGAGAAAACTTGAATTAGAGTTTTTTTCTTCCATCCGCTTTCACTTTCACTTCAGTGACATGCATGTCGAACAACAACATAATAACGCCCCCATATATACATTGTGGCAAGCATTTTTGGAAGATTTGGAGTTAGATGAGGCCAAATCACCCATCATCAATAGTGGTTCAACAATCCCTTCTAGAAATAGATCCATGTACTGCTCCTAATAAAGCTCATTGGTGATAACCCATGGAGCACATCTTCATTTACAAATGACTCCTCGCTGCCTTCAAGGTTCTCCACCAAAATGATCATCATCATCAAAGCCTTGTCCCAACTATGTTGGGGTCAACTACACGAATTTTGTTTCTCCATTCCGATCTATCTTGAGCCAAATCCTCAAATAAGTTACACTTTTTCATATCTATTTTTATTACCTCCATCCACGTTCTCTTTCGCCTACCCCTTCCCCTTGCTGGGCCATCAACCTTTATAGCCAAACTTTTCCTTACCGGCGTCGTTGCCGGCCTATGATAGTTCTCCACCAAAATTATTTTTATTTTTCCATCATCATCAATTTATTCTTTTCCATTCTTTTTTATACTATACTACATCCATGATATGTAGAAAGTCTTGTCTAAGTCGAAGCTCATCTGATGACTTCTCCATTACCATTTGTAAAGAATTCGATAACAGATCTTTCACCACAACCTCTACATCAGGTTCTTTTCATTTGAGATGTTCATGTGTAAGGTCTTCTTCTGTTGGAGCTTCTTTATCCAGTTCCTTCAAAGGATTATTCTCATTGTTTTGCATTCAGATCCATCATCTATTGTTGTAGCTGATTTTGCATATTAGTCACTTCTTTCACATCCTATGCCACTACAATTTTCACCAAATCTTCTCTCTTAATGTTCACTTCTTTCACATCCTATGCCATTAAAGAAAAGAAGGTTAGAAGGCAGCTCTGGCTCCAACTTTCTTCTTTTCTTGAATCTGGCACCTTCATTGGTCATTTTCCCATGCAACCTTGAATGGATGTGGATGCTTTTCACAAGGAATCTTCAACTTAATTACCTCCTTAGACACAATGTTAATGCTGATTCCTCCATCAATAAACACTTTGGACACTTTGGCTCCACTTCAAACTTGTACATATATCAGTGTGAACAGTCTTCCAATGGAAACAAGTGTTCATTAAAATTCACAATACGCACCCTTGGTGTATCAGATACCCTATTGATGGCTGCATGCCAGCAGTATTCATGACATAAAGAAGCTAGCGTACATATGCATCAGATCCTCTTGATAGCATCCAATGTTGATTTCAGCATCATTACTCCGATGGGAGTTCGCTTGATCCTCTTGATAGTGTGTTGTTTTCACCATTTTTATTCAGACAGCAATCATTAAATCTTCCATTTCTTTACCTAGCTATCCCTAAATGATCCAGATGGTTCTCCATGGAGATTACTTCATCTGTTACAGTGGCCATGTGCTGTGCCCAACTGAATGAAGAACCTCCCTTTGATTGTATTGATCGCATTCATATGGATTCCACAATCCACATACCAACCAACTTGAGCAGACACCAAACATTGCTATATTACAGAATATATGCATCATTTTCCCATGCAACCTTGTACGGATTTGGTTGCTTTTAGCTTACCAATCACCTCTTTTGAAATAATGTTCATGATGATCCCTCCATCAATGAACACTTTAGGCACTTTGTCTCGACACTAAATTTTCACATATAATTAAAAAAAAAAAAATAGTGTGACCAATCGTCTGGTGCAAACAAATGAACAATCATTTCACAACATATGGGCTGATTTATGTTTTTTTTTCAAATCCTCAGTTATTTTCATTGTCATTTTCAGTATTGTTATTCAGACAGAACTGCTGAGTTTTCCATTCCTATCCCTAGCTAGGAGGTCCCTCCAAATAGGTAGTTAGCCTTACCCAAAAAGCGACCACTTCAGCTAGAAATAACCGATAAACTAAATCTGATCAGGCCTGCAGTCTTGATCAGAAAAAGTCGGCCTGAGCTTATTTCTGATTGACTGAAAATCCATCAACGGGTTGGTTCAGGTGCTGGAATTGTAAGCATTTAATCTCTGGATCAATTGAATTGCTCGACAGTTGGGTTGGGTTGATGTGGGTAAGGTCTCAGACTTGTAGGGATTTCGGCTGTTCAACTGATGCTGTTTTTAGAATAGATTAAAGGAGCTGATCTGTATCGGGGACTGAATATGGAGGATTATGGGTATAGCTTGAACCAGATAAGGAGCTTTTTTGATGGCTCATATTAGAACATGTTACAGACAGGTGTAACCTGTAAAGATAAAGATGACTCATGAGGAGGAAAAATGAGGAGGGAAATATTTGTAGTCACTTGGACTATCGTACCACTATATTCATCTTGTACATTATTGTAATCCTATAGATAGGTATGTAAACAGATAGATAGCTATAATTCTTTATGAGTCCCATCACAAAGATAATGTTCCCTAATTGTAATTTCCAAACTTGTACCAAAACTCCATTATAAATACAATGTCATTGTGTCACATAGACAGGCTTTTAAACTTTCTTGTACTCTTGGTTACGGTTTACGTAAGGGACAGAATCGGGAATGTTACAGGTGCTATTACAGGGTAATTTCAGGACTGTGACAGGGAAGTCAACTGGGCTGAAATCGGGTTAAGATGGGGCTGATTGAATAGAAATAGATGAGGCCCTGGATTAGGATGTCATTCAGATACAGAAAAAGGGCTGACGAGGGCCATTTATGTGGCCAATCCAAGGATAGCAAGTTGACGTTAACAGGTTATGGGTTCAGGTCCAGCCAGTCAATTGAGTCAGGCTGTAAGTGGTCGAATAGAAGGAATTTGAGCATGTTAGGGACAGGATTTGAGAAGAATTGTGGGTGTTATGTGGGGTTGATATGAGGTACAGAACAGCTAGCTGAAACTTCATAATAATAATAAATAAAAAACTAATAGTTATGATTATACCACTTTCGAAGATGCGCTTGCTCAACAATCAATAAAAAAGCAGTCAACTACTCCCCCCCCCCCCCCCCCCCCCCCCCCCCCTCCAAAAATAAATAAATAAATAAAAAGAAAAAGAAAAAAAGGTAGTCCAAGGCGGATGGAAAAGCAGTAACAAAGATCTAGACAGCCACATGAAAGGTGTCACTAATATCATTACCTGTATGGTCAAACATGAAAGACATTCAGTTAAGGTCACAAAGAGGACAAGATAGGCTGGAGTGAGCCAAAGATTGTTCAAGCCCA
The DNA here is from genome assembly GCA_003546025.1 of Camphora micrantha. Lineage (NCBI taxonomy): Eukaryota > Viridiplantae > Streptophyta > Magnoliopsida > Laurales > Lauraceae > Camphora > Camphora micrantha. Next base: position 37,062,785 of record QPKB01000006.1, on the reverse strand, counting down.
TCCACATTAGCAATTGCTCCTACTTTCTATGCATAACTCAGCCCATGGTCCTAAAACTCAAACCCACATCTAGACCTTTAGAAGACATGAGCACTATTTGTATTGAATGTTTGTCCAGGCTGGGCCACTTATAGGCCATAAGTTACTCATAGGGCCAAGCATCGCCTATTTAGTAATCAGGCCCAAAAAGACAGCCCTGGGCTAGCACTGGCATTAGGCCAGCGCCCAGGCCAGACAACAGGGTAGAAAACTGAGTTCAAAGTGGGTTAAACTTTGGGCTAGCCACTTACTAGTTACAACCTTAATACACAATAGCCCTAAAAATTTTACCAATGTACACAAAGTATTAACTCTGAGTAGGTCCCAAGAAACACATACTCCATGACTACGTAGACATTATTCACATCCTCGCATGCATCGTAAAATTTGACCAGATGTTTATGCCCAGATAAAGCTTTCAAAATTTTCACCTCCCTTCGAACATCTTCAATCGATATTGATGTTGTCATCTGCCAAATAAAGCAATTTAGTCACCAAATGTGGCACAGACCATCCAAAACAGTGAAATAATTAATAACTTCCAGAAAAACTAGTCGAAAGAATGTGAAACATCCCTTTTTGGGTGGGAAATATGAAAAACTTTGTAACATGAAAAGCATAAAATGTTTATCTTCAAATGAAGTGGAGAGAAAAAGTCCATTTGAATAAATGAGCGACCTTTTGGTTCATTCTAGTGTTGGGTTATTTCTCTCTTCTTCTTTTTTTGTCTCTTTTTCGTACATGGCAGTGAGACCAATCTAATAAAATTGTCATTGCTTACAACAACAACAACAATTGTTGTTGTTCAGGACAGGTGCAGTGCCAAAAACTTATATCTATACTGTATGCATTAGCAGCATTCATCTGAAAGAAAATCTAACTATGGGGCTGACCACTTTATGTAATAATAAGTATATTGAAGGAAAAATTGCACATAAATAAAGTACAAAGTAACCCCAAAGTATGGATATCCTCACTTTCATTTCTAAAAAACAGTGCAAAGCTGAGAGCATGTATCCTACAACTAAACATACATGAAACAAAAAGCAAATATATGTCAAGAAAAATATCGTGCAAGTAAAAGCATTGAAGTTCAAAATGTACTAGAGTATTTTGCTCACTTAGTTTCTATAAAGAATTGATATCACTGTCCACTAAAAAGAGTTTTACAGAAGCATATTACTTCTATGTAGTTGGGAAAAACAGTTTAGGCCCATGAAAGTATTGTCAGAATGGCTTCAAAGTTCCAACTTGCAAGGTGTAGGAGGTTAGTGAGAATGGCAAGTAAGTTTTCTTTTTCCTAAAATGTACAATGAAAAAAGCAACCAAATAAAAACTCATCTGAAGTTCACATCATCTACCACAACCCCTTTGACAACTGCCAAAATCGCAAACAAGTTCAGTGGATGCTTAAATAATTATAACAGCCAACTCCAGTTAGATATCATCATCATATGATGATGATGTAATTACAGCCCTTCATCCTATAGCAAAATGACAAATAGGAATTTTCACATTATCTTCCTGAAACTTCCAGACCACAATTCCATCAATGAGGCTTCTAAAATTCTTTTACAAAAAAAAAAAAAAAAAAAAAAAAAAAAAAAAAAAAAAAAAAAGAGGAAGAAAAGAAAAGAAAAGGTTCAGAAAATAAATATTAGATTTTGCAATCAGTAGATTCAAGTATAAAAATTGAAGATGCCTTCACCATACACAAAAGATATCCCAGATGAAACCAATGGTCCCGCAGCAAACTTGTGGCTTTCAAAGAAACATGACATATAAAGCAGGCTGGCAGAGAACCACCCATTCAAACTACTATAATAACCTTTTTCCCCCAATCCAATACTATACGATTAATTATCAGCACAACCTCATCATAAAAATTACTTTTGAGTCCAAAATCTATTTAGGGGTACCTTGACCATTGATAACCTGCAGCATCGGAAATTGTGTATTGTCAACCAAATAAAATCTGTGGACCATCTTTTCCTAAATTGTAGGGTGGCCCACATCCTTTGGTAAACTGTCTTCAGCTGGTTTGCCGTGAGTGGAGTATTTCCATTCCGTTTCTCTCATCTCTTTGTGGCATGGAAGTTGGGGGTGGGTCCTCGTAGGGGTCGTATCATGTGGAGGACTTCTTTCTTGGCTACTATTTGGGTAATTTGGAAAGAAAGGAACAGTCAATGTTTTGAAGATAAAGTGTCAGCCAAGGATCTTCTCAAGGACAATGTTAAACACCTTGTTGCTTCTTGCGTCTCTCCTCCTCTTTTTCGAGGGCTCTCTGTCGATGAGATTTTGAGAAATTGGAAAGAAGTGGCATTCTCTTCCCCGGGGCCTGAAGTTAAACTTTGATGGTACTGCCATTGGTAACCCTGGATTGGTTAGGGTGGGTGGAATCATTTGTAACAATATGGGCACCTCTATTATTTCCTTCTCAGGGCCTGCAGGGTTTTGCTCAGCCAATGAGGCAGAATTACTGGCAGTTGGAACTGGCCTTGGAGAAGCTCTCCATCTTAACCTCCCAAAACTTATATTGGAAGGGGACTCATTTTGTGCAATCCAATGGGCTAAAGCTACTGCTAAAGCCCCTTGGAAGTTAACAGGTGTGGTTGATGAGATTTTGGATATTGCTAGAAGCCTTCAAGTAACGTTTTCCCACATTGACCGTAGAGCTAATTCAGAAGTCAATTGTCTCGCTAAGGATGGTGCTTCTCATCCTGTTTTGCTTGTTAACGCGTTGCCCTTGTAGTTTTTTGTCTTGTTTTATATATATATATATATATATATATATATTCCGTTGTGGGTTGGGGCTTGGGTCCTTCTTTTATTGGGTCGTGGCTTCATTCCTTCTTTTGTTACAGTATACCTCTCCTATACTGTATAGCTTTTTTTCTTTTGATAAAGTCATTTTAGAAAAAAGGAATATGCAATGCAAAGACTTCAATTGAACAGGTATTTCAAGTTCACCAGCCACCCCTCAACTGTAACTCTGCATCTTGAAGCTGATAAATCACTTACATCATAATTAGATTCGTTATCAAGACATGCTCCTTTTGCACCTAGATACGTCAAAAATGGGTAATTTTATTGTCCATGTTGTATTCTGCCCAATACTTCAACTTTCTTTCATGTGTAAAATCTGTGCTGATGTTGCATCCATGCTTTGCTGTTTATTGGTGCATGCATGTTATGCCTGGGCACCGAGGGCATTAATGTCACTTACTTTATATGGAGAACAATAAATCCCTTACATTTAGAATGCCCAAAAAGTTAGATTCCATCAAAGTCTCACTTTTTCAAATTCCAAAAAGGGACAGACTTTAGTATCTACTACCACGAGAACACATGACTTTATTTCACCTTATGAAGATATTGACAGAACTTCTTGCTTCCCATGGGATCCTCTTCACAACATCATTAGGGTTATTTACAGCTCCTCTAGAGCTTGGTCAGCTTTCTGCTTGAGATCAAAAGCATAAAAGAAGGATTCCAACCATGAACGGAAATCTAATTTAGGAAGTATTATAATTCCAAATATCTATCATATTTATAATGGTTATAAAAAAAAAAAAGTTATTATAATGGATTGAGGCATGTCATTTTTGTAAAATACAGTGTTCTTTTTAATGGTATCTAATATACATAGTTAATTGACAGAATTTCTAGATACTCATGTAGTCCTCACCTTGGCATCATTTGAGTTATACAGGACTACTCTAGAACCTTGTCCACCTTCAGCCCAAGATCAAAAGCATGAAAGAAAGGATCCAACCATGCAAATCCAACTTTGAAGAGTATCATAATGCTAATTCAAAACCATGGACACGGCAGGTGTCATGGTCAACTCTATTAACCAATACATTGCTGTTCGTGGCCATCTTGGCGTAAACTTTTTTTCTAAATATCTGAAAAAATATCCAAAAAGCCCATAGTGTTGGAAAATGCTAGAATCCAATAAAAAATTCCATTAGGGCACATGATAAAGCCAAATATCAGTCTCCTAAAGTCATTAACATCTTGTGCCATTGTTCTGTTAAAAAACTGCTCAATTTATTCAATTTTAATGAAAAAGTGAAATAGATTTGCTAAAAGTTGGTAGAAATATCAATATAACAACCATACATATTATGCAAATAAAGTAAATATCTTTAATCAATAACCAATAAATCATTCCAAAAACAAGTATACATATTTGATAAGTTAAAACAGGTAATCACTTTTCATAAGTAAAAGATACAAAATATTAATAAATTTTGGCTCAAAACTGCAAAATCTAAGGAAAACTAACAACCTAGAGCCAAATCCAAGTTACTTTATTACACTGCATGGAAGAATTTTAGGCATTTCAAAAAAAAGGAAAAAAAGAAGGTTTCATAAACTCTAGTTGAATACGTAAAAAATTCAAAAAATACTAAATCTCCCTAAATTTGATTTCATCCTCAAATCTTCCCATTCTAAGTAATCTCTAGAAGTAAAACTAAAAACACAATCCTACACATATGCCTTCGTGAAGCTCACTCAAACCGACCTACATGTTTGATGTAGCTGAAGCTACACCATTTGTGTTCTCTTCACAAAAGGAAGCCCTGAGAAGGTAAAAGTCACCCTTCACTTCAATTTCTTCACAGTTTCAGTCCTAAAAGGGGCAGAGAAGGAGAAAATGGACCTTAAATAGGCTTGTTAGCCTATATTTTGAATTTCTCGCCAGTATTCGCTGATATTTTGACCAATACAGCTGATAATATCAAATTATCATCCAAAAAGGAATTATCAATATTTTAGGGATACAAATCAATACAGCATTAACATCAAATATCGTATCAGTTTGGATGGACGCGCATTTCATATCATATCGGCTGATACAATTAGCCAACGTATCGAATCATGATATAACTCTAAATATCTATCATCTTTATTATAATAGCTCAAAGCATGTCATGATAAATAACTAATAAATGATCATAAATAGTGTACCCCATGAATGGTTTAAAATCCTGATTGGCACCAGGCAGGGGCGGACCCAAGCACAGTCATGTGGGTGCGGTCGCACCCATCAAACTGCAGTGCGCTTCCAAAACCTATATGAAAATTCTGGGTCCATTTCCAAAAATCGAATAAAAATGATGAGTCCACCCTCAAAATCCACATGAAAATCCTCAGTTTGCCCCCAAAACTACCTATTAGGGTTCAACCCCAAAAACAAAAATCCAGGGTCCACCACTGGCACTAGGTCAACTTGTTCAAGTTGGCTCAGTGCCGGCTAAGTCTAATCAGGTCAAATCCCAATACCAATAAATTATTCCGGAAGAAAAAGGATATATCTAAGTCTTTAACGTATAAGGCAGCAATAAGTTGTGGCTCAACTAGTGGGGATGTTAGCATTTTATGTATGGGTCATGAGTTCGAGTCCCTTTTGCAACAAAAAAGAAAAAAAAAAGAATTATTTTCCACATGAGTGAGTTTGATTCCCATTTACAACATCCTTTTTAGGAACCATGAGTGTTTGAGGTAGGGGGCCCGAGTTCAAGAAGCAGGTGTGAAAACGTATTTTCTTTTTGAGTTTTTTACAAGTAAGCCCTTGTAGTTTTTCACAATCTAAAAAAGGCTCTATTAATTTGTGCTTTTATTAAAGCCTCCCTTGACCAACAATCAAACTTGACAAAAGGCCACTAGACCCTCCAATTTTTTGTGACCAACTTACCCTTAAGAAAAACTCGAATGACTTAACCCTTGAGTATAATTTTTCCTCTTATACTTTGACGACCAAAAATCAAAGGTAGGATCATTTGGATGGCTTGATACCAAGGATGAAAATAGCGGTAGCGGCGGGTGTAGGTATGTAGCGGCCCTCTGCCAAAACGCTACGTAGTGGGCGCTACGTAGCAGCGTAGCGGTGTGATTTGAAAAAATCGTCAAAAAATTTTGAATTTTTTTGTAGAAAACCTAGAATATTGGAAAATGAGAGAAAATGTTCTTTTTTTGCAAAAGTAACTGAGGTAAGGGGGCGTAGCGGTCCCCTTATTGTATGAGGTCCTGTATATCTGTGAAACCTTGAGAAGAATTCTCCATATCCACTATAATTCAGCGAGATCGTGTGCTTTTTGGTGTTCTTTTAAACATAAAAGGGTAGAAGAGTTGCATAAAAATGTTATTTAGAGAGAAAAAGAAAAGAAATAAGCATCATTATACATTTTGAGATTTTTTGAAAAGTAGGAAAATTTCACACCCCATTAGCGGCTTCGTAGCGGGCGTAGCGGCCCCGTAACAGGCGTAGCAGCCACTACAAATGTGAACGGCGCTAAATGTCATTTAGACCGCTATGCCCGCAGCAGCCGTTATTTTGATCCATGCTTGATACTACATATTTTCTCAATCCACATCCAAGCCTTTTAATTGCCATGTTACCTTGTAGTCTATACGCTTCCAAGTGGACCCCACTAAAAGTAGCCTGAGTTAGTGAACTTTGCTAAGGTTAAATAAAGGAAATTTATGTCATTTATCCATAAAACCAGCGGTCATATGTTACACCATAAATTACATTAAGTCGTAAGCATCGAGTCAACAACTCAACGCTCAACAACACTAAACATCATTATATATGAGATAGGACACTAAGATAGATTAACTTTCACATTTTTACTAGTTTTCTATTATTTTCTGTTTTAAATATATATATATATATATATTTTAACACTTTTAGGACTGGCGCAGCCATACTGGTCCAATACGAATGGCACAGACCCACACGGGTGGTACAAACTCATCCTCGTCCCGACCTGCCTGCATGAGTACCGACACTGGAATTTAGAACCATGACCCCAAGAGGTATGAATGGGGGAGAGAGACGTTTGAGTAGGTGATGCAGTAAAGAGCCTAAAGGTATGACAGGAAGGCTAGAACCTAGCCCATAGTCAATTAAGCTGAAAAGAGTGCCATGTCCACTTAAAGAAAAATCAAGATCATGCTTAATGAACTGAATTAAGTGGGACCTATTCACGTCTAAGATAGGAATACTCTTTGTGCCATCAGGTGGATCATGTGACTGCAATGGTCCTCGGGGCTCGGAGCCTTGCTAATATTGTGGAGGAGGTCAGTGTTTTCACCATGCTCGTTGAAGCTTCCCTTGTCCATATTAAAATAAGTGCTAATTCGGATGCTGATGTTTTAGCAATGGAGGGAGTACATCTTCCCATCTTGGCCTTTTTTTTGTTTGATTCTCAATTTTCTTATTTTTCGGGGGCATTTTGTTTTGGGTGCTGCTTTTGGGTGTTGTTTTCCGCCATTCAATATTTCTCTTTCGTATTGTTTAGCTCTTAATGAAAGTTATCATTAAAAAAATAAAATAAAATAAAATAAAATAAAATAAAAAACACTTTTCATAGGCAGCGTAGTTATGTTAATAGTCCCTTAACAGTCCACTATAAAGATGGGGACCACTGACATGATCCCATGTAGGAATGGGGACCATAGTCGAATCCCAAATCCCATGTAATTATCCCTATATATGTATCAGATCACATATCCTAAATTCCCTTTTTGTAATCTTTCCAATTGTACATAGGATATTAGGGATCTTAGTAGATTTTATAGGAGACTTAATTTACATTGATTGATTGTAATTGTAACCTAAATTGGGCAATCCCAATCCTATATATACAAGGCTCGAGCACAAAATGTGGTACAACAGTTTAGTGCAATTTTTCATTCTTTTACTTTCTTCTCTAGACCATTTAGTAAAATGGGATAGCTGAGCGGAAACATTGGCATATCATGGAAACAATTCAAGCTACTTTTATTGAATCTTCTGATCCACCCACTTCTTGGTATGAATTTTTTTTATTTTTTGAATGATTTTCAATTTTCTTGGTATGAAGCTGCCCACAATGTCCTTCATTTGATTGAGCACTAACCCACTTCTGTCATGAATAACATTTTCCCACATGAATGTTAGCATGGTAGTTCACCTTCTCATGCTCGCTTATGCATTTTCCACTGCCTTTGATTTGTACATCTTCCATCACACGAACAGGCTAAGCTTTCTCCTCATGCTTCTAAATGTGGTTTTTCTCAGATACAGTGATGACCAAAATGGCTTTCTATGCTATGACCCACAGGCCCAACGCACTTGCCTCTTTCTTAATGTCGTTTTCGTTGAACATAATCCATAGTATTCCCTTCCTTCAGATTCTAAAACCACAGAGGTATCTTTTATCTAGAGTTCCCCACTCAATTTTCCCTGCTTCCCATCACTGAAGTCTATGTTCAACGGTCTGAAGATGACACCCATTGTTGATCCTGCTCAAGATGACTCTCCAACGCTAGATCCTCCTTCATCCACATCAGGCACTATCCCTCCACCGCCACCTGAGTTAAGGCATTCCACTCGCATGGTTAAACCCCTGACCATTATGGATTTCTTTTCCTCTTCACCAACTTAGATTGTTTACTCATCCCTTCATACTCATGGGCCATTAAAGAACCCTATTGGCAGAATGCTATGGCAGAGGAATTACTGGTTTTTTAAACTAACAGAATTTGGGTCCTGGTTCCATGTCTTGCATCTGCTTCTATAGTTGAAGGTGTGGATTACTCCATCAAAGTCAAATCTGATGACAGTCTAGATCATTATAAAGCTCGTTTGGTTGCTCAAGGATTTAAGCAAGAGTGTGACATTAACTTCAGAGAGACCTTTGCTCTGGTCGCAAAGATGACTATGGCCCACACTCTACTAAGTACTGTTGTTATTTACAATTGGCCTCCCTGATAAATGGATGTCAAAAATTCCTTCATGGTGATATCCAAGAAAAGGTTTACATGCACTCTCCTCTTGCATATGCATATGCCCTCCTAACTATGTGTGCTGCTTAAAGAAACTCTTTATGGACTAACAGCCCCAGGTGCCCGGTTTGATAAATTTCTATCATGCAATTCTTCAAGTTCACATCTATTAGAGTCCAAATGTTAAGTTCTTTCTTTATCCGGCAGACTCCAACAGGATGCATTCTCCTACTTTTGTATGTTGATGATATCATAGTCAATGGCAACAATACTACAGGAATCAGCAAACCCAAGGACTATTTACTGTTTATTTTCAAGATGAAGTATCTAGGCCATCTGACATACTTTTTCCAGCTTTAAATCTCTCATGACCGGAAGGGTATTCATGTTCATCAATTTGAAGATGTGGAGGCCTTAAGAGTTACGAGTTTTTAGAGGTAACACCCTACCATATGCAAACAACACGAGAGACATCCAAATCACCATGAATCCTGTTTTTCACAAATGAACCAAACAAGTCGTGGTTGTGGCACAGGCCCTAAGTCCCACAAGTGATGCCCTGCATCAGGTTGACTATCACTTCATCTTTCAACATGTCTCATCTGGCACAATATGTCTACCTCATGTGTCTTCTCGATATCAGCAGGTGAATCTTCTCACCAAGGCAATGAAAAAGCCTCACCATGAGCAAATTGATGTTTCGTTCAACTCCGCATAGATTTGAGGAGTGTAGAGATAGAAGTTGCAAACATGATCCCACGTAGGGATGGAGACCAAAGCCAAATCCCAAATCTTATGTAATAATCGTTGTATCTTAAATTCCCTTTCGTGCAATTGTACATAGATAGGATGATTGGGATCTTAGGAGATTTGATTACATTGATTGATTGTAATTGTAACCTAAATTGGGCAAACCCAATCCTGTAAATACAATGGTCGACCACACAATGTGATACGAGAAATCAGTGCAATTTCTCTCTCTTACTCTCTCTTCGCACCATGTTATCTTATTATCCACGTTGTACTTAGCAAATAAATAGAAAGAGTCATATAAGGACATAAATGGGTGGACGACCAGTCCTATAATAAAACATCATGTTCAGTGATTTTGCCTTCATTCAATGAGTATTCAAGTTCTCTCTCGTGTGTGATTTGCACAAGAAAGTCTCCTTGGTAAAAGGACTCTTTCAGAATCCTTTGGTGGTCATTCTGAAGGACGGAGACCATTTAAAGGACTCCATGAAGACTCAAATCCCTTCAATACTTAGATTAGATTTTGATGGATACCAAGTTACCCTCAACTCAAGAAGGAAACCAACTTCCACGGTAGCATCAAATTTACTAAATAAAATTATAAAATTCGCCGACGTAAAAACCCAGACTTTCACACTCTAATGATTGTATACCCAATCACCTGTCATCTATCGAAGTATTGACAGCTGGAATGAATTGCAGAAAAGATTCCAAATGGAAATATTTTCCCAGATTCATATGTCATAAATTCAACTATCATGTCTAGAATAAATTCTCATGAATATCGAGATATCCCATCTTAATCGTGCACGTGAGTTCCCATACAGTGTCAATGGATGGTCGAAAATTCAGGAATATAAAATCCATGTTTATTTGCTCTATCAATCATTTGCAAAAATAAAATTCTTTTGTGACTGCAAACTTCCAAACTTGCATTCAAAATGTATTCTCAAATCGCCTGTTGTTATTGAGTACTGACAGCAGGAACGAGTCTCTGGCCTGCACAGCTCCAGAAGGGAATATTTTTCAATATTCAGAATTTCATAAACTCGCCCAATATCATTATCAGCATCACGGCCTTGTCCCAACTACGCTGGGGTCAGCTGCATGAATTCATAAACTCACCTAATAATGAATGAGTAAATCTCACGCATATCCAGAAAACACATCTTAAATGTGCATGGGTATTTCCATGCGCTGTCAATGAATGGTTCAAATTTGGGAATAGGCAATATGGAAAAGGAATATTTGACAACTCAACTAGGAAGCCAATTTAGTGTTTGCCTGTTTTACTGTATAAGAGCTCCTATTCCTCTTCAACACTAAGATAACATTTGCATGTATCCTAAATCACAAGTAGTTAGCAGAAAATTATGGTCAGTTGTTCCAATAACCATGGTTAGTTGTCCAATCAACCATCTGCAGAGGTGAAATCCTAAAAAACTGCCTTCAGAATGTTGTCTTACCAAATCACCTGCCATCTAGAGTACTGATAGTTGGAAAGAATCTCTGCACAGTTTCCAAATGGGAATATTTTCAGTAAACTCGGCCATTATGGAAAGAAATAAATCCTCATGCAGACCGAGATATTCCATGTTAAATGTGCAAGTCGGAGACTACTGGACATCTCACAGAGCAGCAATGAGGACATTAGGACTTTTTTAAAAAGAAAATGTATTTTAGGCTTAATCCGCCTTGACTAAAGATGAAGTACACTTGTACTACAGCTAATAAGGGAAAGATTTTCGTTTATTCAGATTCAAGGTCAACTCTGATTCCTTAGATCCATAGTGTTGTCTATTACTCAATTTAATGACAGTTGGAATGAGTCTCTCTACAATTTCCAAACGGGAATATTTCAACATCCACCTTTTCACAAACTTTCCCATAATGGAAAGGATAAATCCTTATGTAGATCCAGAAATCCCATCTAAAATGTGTAACAGGTTCCTATGTTCCATCAATGGATGGTTGAAAAATTGAGAATAGATAATCTATTTCCTGATGAAAAAAGAAACAGTTGACAAGTTAACTCAGAATCCATACTATAGTTTTTATCTTTTCATTGTGTGCGTGCACAAACCTTTTACTTGCAAACGACAAGTGAACATTTGCTTGTACCCTAGACTGCATGCAGTTACCATAAAAGGTATTGTTATCCACGTTGTTGACTATTTAAATGTTTATTCATCACATTAACCACTTGAATGGCTGTTCCTCCTCGACGTCAAGTAAACACTTGCGTGTAACCTAAATTGGACACAGTTTAGCATAAGAAGTACTGTTATTCATGCTGAACCATTTAAATGGTTATTCATTAAATTAACCATTTAAATGGCTATTCCTCTTCGATGTCAAGTGAAAATTCACATGTACACCAAATCAAAATAGATAGCAGAAAAAAAATGTGGTTATTCAAGCTGTTAACCATTCAAATGGAGATATACTCCATTGACCATTTAAATGGTCTACATTCTATTAACCATTTAAATGGCTATTCCTCTACGATGTCAAATGAACATTCACGAGCAGTTAGAACTTAGAAGAAAAGGCAAAGTTATTCGTTCTGTAAACTACGTAGATGGTTATTCGTTCCATTTGAATGGCTATTCCTCTTCAACATCAAGTGAACATTTGCATGTACACAAAACCACAAGCAGTAAGCAGAAAAAGTATGGCCATTCATCACATTAATGATGTAAATGGTTATTTGCTCCATTAACCATTTAAATGGTCTACATTCTATTAGCCATTTAAAAGGCTAGTCCTCCAGAGCGTCAAGTGAACATTTGCATGTACCCTAAATCAGAAGCAGTTAGCAGAGAAGGCATAGCTATTCGTTCTATAACCACATAACTGTTGTTCCTTCCATTTAAAAGGCTATTCCTCTTCAAAATTTGAGTGAACATTTGCATGTACACAAAACCACAAGCACTCAGCAGAAAAGGTATGGTCATTCATCTTGTTAACCATTTAACTAGGGTTAATCATTACACTGACGGCTGACCATTAAAATAGTTAACATTCTATTAACTATTTAAATGGCAATTCCTCTACAACATCAGATGAAAGATTTGCATGTACCCAAAATCAGAAGTAGATAACAGAAAAGTTATAGCTATTCGTTCTCTTAACCAGATAAATGGTTACTTGTCCCATTTAAATGGCTATTCCTCTTCGACATCAAGTGAACATCTGCATGTACACAAAGCCACAAGCAGTCAGCAGAAACCATATGGTTAATCTTTCTGTTTGCCAGTTAAATGATCATTCAATCCGCTAACGATTTTCAACATCATAAAAATCCAAAACCACATTCTTTTGGATTTTTCTTTCTGTCATTTACAATCCAAAATAAATCACTATCACCACGAACCCTGAATAATGATCAGGAGTCCAATTTCTGCAACAACCTAGAGTAATTGCGATTAGAAATGCATCCAAATGCAACACAGCAGTGACAACTCCATTCAAATGCACAACCAAATTGTTCAAATCCATAGAAAGATCAACTTATTCAATGCCCTAAAGATAAAGAAAATTCACCATCATAATCCAAAGCCTCAAAACTGCAAAATTCAAAATCCAGCAGCACAAATGATCTCACAAAACACCAACACCTAATTTGAAAACATTGGAGCGCCGGAAAAGCTCACCTTTGCTTTGGAGATGATCTTGACGGCGACCAACTGCCCCTTGATCTCCCCCTTCCGCGCCCTCGCCGAGCACGTATGACCGAAATGTCCCCGGCCGACCTCCTTCCCCAGCTCATACTTGGCCCCGAAGTTCTTCCCATACCCAAAGCTCTTATCCAGAGGCCGCTCCGCCTCGCCCCCGCCCCCACCGCCCCCACCACCCCCCTCTTCCGGAATCGGCCTCTCCTTCGGCGGCCCCAGCCGCTTCGCCAGGGACGCCTTGATGTGCTTCGCCGGAGACGGCGGAGGGAACGGCCGCCTAAAGAACCTCAAGGGCGTCGATCTCGCCGGCGACGGAGCCACGCCGGCCGGTAGCGGGCTGGCACTGGCGCCTTGAGGGAAAGGGCTCGGCCATGTGCTGTTCCCGCTTGTCCTCGCCGGAGTCCTCGCCGGAGTATTCTTTATCGAGCGGACGTTGGCGGACGAGGCCGGGACTCCGCTCGCCGGTAGTGGCGACTGGCACTGATCTAGTTCTCCGTCGTCTTCCGCGACAGGGATGTTTCTGGCGTAGCACTGTCCCATCTGATGATGACGATTATGATCAAATCAAACTATTACTATTATCACTACAAGCGCATATAGAAAAAAGGTGGTGGTGATTTCGAATTGCAAATGCTCTCATATAACCAAAAAAAACCAATTGAAACATATCCAAAAGATAAAAGATGAGAATACGAACAATATACAGAGCAGAGAAATCTGTCTATAAATCTGAAACGAAACAATCACAACAACATACATGGAAGATGGAAAAAAACAGGAGGAGTCTTGGGTCTACCAAGAACAGTCACGCTTTTTCTCTTAGTTTTGGCTGCCAAATGAAATATGAGACTATGAGAGGGGTTGGGAGAGAGAGAGGGGTACTTTAACTTGGCTGGTTTTATCAACGCCTGTCACTTTCTGTGCGTTTTCTAACGTTATTACTTTCCCTTTCCCAGGCCCAGAAATGAAATAAAAACTCACACTGCCATTGCCAGCTCCTCTTCTGCTATTGGTCCAAATCATGGGCCCACTGAAAAAAGTGAGGGAATGTGGGGGCAAGTTTCAACAGCCAGTGGGGACTTCCAAGTAAAACAGCAGGGGCTTCCACTGCCATGTGCGTCTTCCATTACATAAAAAGCTTTTACTTGGCTCATCACTCTACAGAGTAGTCTTGACTCTTGAATGATGCTGGACTGGTGGGGTCTGTTGATCTGATCTGGACCGTTGATTGTGTTTGGAGATCAACTGATCAAACATTATGTAAGATATGTCTTCACTTCACTGCAGTGATGGTTTGGTAGCTTTTATGTTGTTACGGAGATGGATGACATGGCCCACCAAGCACTAATGCAAACAGTTGGATGTTAACTCTTCAGTGGGAGGTAGGCAACCATTTAATTGCCAATGTATATATGGTAGTGGCCTAACTTTATAGAAATCACCAGCCTGATGAATTTTTACTACACAGTACGGTTAGTTGTTGTTGTAATACATGCAAAGGATTGATGAGAGTGATGTGGTGAGGGTTTTTTTTTTTTTTAGCAGGTTTGTAAAATGGTAGCTATGAAGGGCTACTTGGTATAAGAGTGAGTAGGAATTACTGGAAAGAAATGTTCCTGAAATTTAAGTTATTTTTTGGAATTGGACATAATTTTAGATTAAGTAAATACTCACGCACCCACAGACAAATCCTACCGTAAGTTCTCAAACAATTAGCGTCATAAGTTAAGAGACGATCTTTGATTATTTTTATGGAAAGGAAGTGCTTCACTACAAAACTATCAGTATATATTATTGCAAATGAGGTCATCTCATATATTTCTGTTATTTAGAAGAAATATAAAATATTTAATATTTTATTATATTTTATTATATTAGTTACTAATGTAAACAAGTGGTACAAGGGGTATAGTGAAAATCACCTCTAGTGAACCCTCCCCTAACAAGAGTCAGCCACGCACTTAACCCTACTTATTCTCATCCTTATCTAACAAAGCTAGTCATCCTCTCAACCTATTTGTTACCATCCTTATTTTACAAAGATAGTCACCTCTTTATCCCTACTTAATATCATCCTTATCTTAGAAGCTCTTAAGCCCATCTTCAGCTGACTGTAAGGCTGTAAAATGAACACTTAGCCCAAAATAGCGTGCTCTCTCCCTATCTCTCAATCTCTTTTCATATTAGGCTACAAAATGGATTGTTATTTAAAACTTAATACACATCCGGAGCTAAAAAAAGGTAAAGCGGGTGAACCTGTCCAAATCCCCAACCACGAGTGTTCTAGACCAGGGATTAACTCATTTTTTCTATAGAGATGGAGGTGCATCGCCACTAAGCCATCAGTAGATTCGCCTATGAGCCATCTCATATACTCCTTTTAGTTTAAAAGAAATATCAAATATTTTAATAAATTTTTAGTTTATATTTAATTTTACTACTAATTATTTAAACAAGTGGTAAAAAGGGTAAAGTGAGAACCCAAAGCCGTCAACTACAGTGGACCCACCCCTAATAAACCCTCCCCTAATAAGAGCAAGTCATGCATTTAACCCTACTTATTGCCATCCTCATCTTACAGAGATGGTCACCCCTTTAACCCTAGCTACTAATTGTCATCCTAATCTTACAAACTGTTGAACCCTTCTCCTACAGACTGCAAGGCTGTAAAATGAACACTTAGCCCAAAATAGTGTGTTCCTCTCTCTATCTCTATCTCTCTTCATCCGAGGCTGCAAAATACACTGTTACTAAAAACTTCATACCAAGCTTAATGAATTTAGAACAAGTGCATGTAGTCATACAGCTCAAGCTGGAGATGAAGGGGCTACACCTGTCCTGGTTCTTCCTGGCCAACTATATACAGTGTAAGTTGGTAAGGCCTGCAGGGCAACAAAAATAGTAGTGCAAAGGTTTCACACGCTGCTGTATTTATAAGACGCGTTCCGTAAGAAGACCAGGGCAAACATGGTTGGAAGGTTCAAATCCACCGTATACTTAGTCAAATTCATCAACTTCTATATAAAACGTCCTATTTGAGTTATGAGGCTTCTGCGTTGGTTTGTTTTCTACCTTACTGTAATTTTTTTCTTCCCGGCACATAGAAAAGCTGCTTCAAATTTTTGAAATGTGTACAGATAACATTTTGGGCCTGAGCTTGAATCCATTGATCTCATATTCAAGGACCCAAATACTCAATGCCCGATCATATGCTACTCAATGCCAGATCATATATGCTACATAAATGTGTTTGTTAAATATATGTCCTCCTTCTTGGAGGTGGTAACAATTTTAGCACACTAACGGACCCACCTATCATAATTCATAAATCCAGCCTCCCCACACTCACTAATCTCCCATGAATTTGAGCCTCTGTAATTTGACACTTACTCACCCTTGATTTGAATTTCGTTAAAAATTATGTAACTTGAGAATGGTAAACTTTGAGGACACAAAATCTAGATAAATATTGCTATAATAGTATAGTAGCACAGCAACCCGTGCTAAGCACAGGCATGACCCATTTAGCTAGGGTCCCCGCTACATCTAATTAATTTATCTTTTTTTTATAATTAACTACATATAAGTATTGTGTGGTCTAAATGGTTAGGTTAGTTGTTTAAAAATGCAAAGATATTGTGTGAGTTCAAATCTCATACATAACTTGTACATTTTTAGCCCTTTACCAAGGGTCAATAAAAAAAAGTCAAACAAAACCAAAAGGAATCTGGTCAAAATTGAACCCAAAACCCTCGATTTTAATATATTATAATTATAATGGGGATCAATTTGGGCCCAATAAAAGCCCTTAATTTAAATTATGATACGAGTAAAGGTATGGTTCCATAAATGGGTTCCTAATTGGCAATTCGGGTTGAAAATTGGATAAATGGTGTGTCTGATCCATTGTCATCCTCAGAAATGAAAGAGAACTGCATGTCATCAACTTTTTAAACTAATGAATTTATAAATCTCTAAATTGACTGCTGGCCGTTGGTGAGATGGATAGTTCAGGTTTATTATTGGCCACGTGCATATAATGTATAGATGGCCCAGAGAGAATATTTGGTAGTTCATATTTTAAACTCTAAAACAAGGGTAGATTGGAAAAATGAGTCTAATCTTAGAGCTTGATGATGATGGGAGCAAAGGTTGTATTATTTTGATGTTTTCCCAAGTAAAACGTGGCTTTCATGTAAGATGAGGTGGTCTGTTTTGTTATATGATTCATGGGGTTCTGTCATGACTTGGTCTAATGGTCTTGTTTTGGGAGTTCTAATTACAATTTGAGGTTAGAAGAATTCTCAAATCATTGTTTATTCAACTACGTCTTTTTCTTTCTTTCCTCTTCCCTCATGCAATGGTTATGGAATACATCTATGACAAATATAGAAACCATCTTCCATGAAATGGCAGTCAACCCAGTTTGATCTTTGAAGATTTTAAATGAAGGTTATGCAATGTAGAGAAAGAAAATAAATAGAGGCTATGTATGCTCTTAAAATCATCATTAGAGCATATTTGTACAGCGCTATATGAAAATATTTCTATCTTAATGCAGGCAGAGGTCTTAATTACCAAATCTTTATTGAATATCAATCTGACGTGATTAACTAGTGATTAACCCTAATTCCGGTTAAAAATCAATCAAACCATAAAGAGAGAAGGACAAGCGATTTTTAAGTGGAAAACCATGCTTGAGAAAAAACCACGAGCCTTACCGTCTAGGCCAACAAACAACCAAGCACTATATGAAAAACGAAGATTACAAGAACACTTACAACCATTTCTCAGTTGTTGACTCAACATAAGGATTGCTTCAAATCTTGTTGACAACTCGTTATAAATCTTCACCGTGCTTGAGCAGAACCGCCTTCAAAAAAGGAGGATAGAATCAGACCCAAAACTTGATCTTCAGCGCAGCATGACTAAAAGCCTTGGGGGAACTTGATGGATCTCTCAAATCTTCTCTTGATCAGTGTGTTTTTATGGAAGAGAGAGATAAAACCTTTTTATAAGTCTCAAATCATGTCTCAAAGGCTTAAGGAATGAGAAGTTGCCTTAAGAGAATTTAGAAAGAGAAGTTCGGCTAAATTTAGAATTCTCAGGTTCGCTTCAGCAGACATGATGGTTCGCTCTAGCGAACTACTCTCTGTAATCGGACGTTCAACGTAGAGCTTACATGTGTCGAATGATCATTAAGTTGGGTTGAGCGAACAACTTTCTATGAGGGTCTTCGGATTATCAATCCAGATCATGATGGCTCGAGCGGACATATGGATGGGTCGAGCGAAGACACCTCTGTGAAGGGTTCACTCGAACTAATTGCGTTCTGTCTTCAGATTATCAAGCCAGAAACATGATGGCTCGAGTGGACATATGGATGAGTCGAGCAAAGACACCTCTGTGAAGGGTTCACTCGAGCGAATGGAGGTTCGCTCGAGCGACCTCTGTCAATCTTCAGAATCCGGAATTTCTTTCTATTTTGGAAAGAGATCTTTAGCGGTCCTTTTTCTAAATAAAGTACAAGTTTAAGAAATCCCACTTTTCTCCAATAACCTATGAATTAGCCAACTAAAAACTTTACACTATAGAATATCGATTTTGCTGATAAACTTTCCCAGTTTGCGGAAAACCTAGCTTGACCTCTATAGAAAATGCTTTTCCGCGTATTTGCATAAAGTTCAGATCATGTGGCCATAGAAAATTACATGGAATCTTCTTTTTTTTTTTTTTTTTTTTGCTGATAATAAATATTTTTACTTTTTACGCTTTTTCTACAAAAAAGTGGTTGCACAAACGTTCACAAAAAAGATTAATATTTGGCCCGTTGTATTAAAACTTGGACTAAACTAGCGAATTGATATGCCTTCAAATGAAATAGGCACCTTCACCAGATAAAAGCTGGAAGATTAGTGCAAAACAATCAAAACAGGTAACACAAATAAATAAAACATTGGTGTTTAAATTGGCTGGAACCATCATTAATCATTTTTAAATATTCTTAATTTTTCTCTTTCGCTATTCGATATGGGTTAAACTAGACCAGTTGAACTGGGTTGGGCCATATGGTCCACTCCACCAGTTTGCCTACCGGTCCTGCATATGAAATATTAGATTTGGCTCACTATCTTTCCTTGAGATCCCCTAAGAATCCCACTTCAAAAGGGAGGCCCAAGTTTTTAAATGTTGTTTTCTTGAATATGTCTGTGTGTGTGGGTTAAAAGATTAAAACACCCAAAAGGATGGAAGTAGTTGTTCTTGGGCCCTTTCCAGTTTTTGTGACCCACCAGTGTCATTAATCTAGTGGTCCAGCTTGAGATTGCAGACAGCTCATAAGTCCCACCTATTTATTCGACTCACGCCCTACCACTTGCCTGCAGTTCATCAGTCAGATAAAGCCCAAAGAGTCAAAAAAATTTTTTTTTTTTTTTTTTTTTTTTATGTTGGAGCCAGGTGGGCCATTGGTTAGAAACCTTATGATCATCAAGGGTGGGCCACTCAAGCTGGTTGTTCCATATTTCCATGAAAAATGATCTTACACTACATGCCCTCTTATTGGCGGATTTGATTATGGAAAGCCTTAAATCTGTTTGGGGGCTTTACTAATGAAGTTGAGTGAAGTAAATGTTATTTTGGAGAAATAATAAAATATAAGTGGGTTATAATAGGATTTTGTTTTTAGTTGTTTGTGATGGAATTTTTTTGACTTTTTTTTTTTTTTTTTTGAAAAGTGGAGTTTTTTTTTTTTTTTTCTTTTAATGAAGAAATAAGGTTACTTTTTGACTTTTTTTTTTAAGAAATATGGTGGGAAATTTGAATTAAAATATTTTTTGTGGGATTTTTTTTTTTTTAAGAAATGAGGCTTTACCTTACTTGACTCTACAAGTAGAATTGTTATACAAGCCCTAATCATTGGCGCCTTTTAGCAACCAATCTGATTGGTCCAATCAGTGGGTCATCTCTTGCTTGTGGTACATGAAGAAGAAAAAAAGTGAAAACGGATCCAAAATTCAGATTCAACCCAGCTAAATCCAACTCATCAAAATTATTTTCAATCTCTAAATGCAAGATTTGCAATTCAATGCAGATAGATATTTAATTAACATTTGCTATTTTGGAGGCTAAATCTTAGGACTTCTGTCTTTCAAATGTGGCTCCAGCCTCCAAGGCAGTATCGTGGAAGAAGAGATATCAGTTGTTGGTCCAAGTTAAAATAAGAACTGAATGTGGCACTATTGGTGCCATGTCCTGATAGGAAGAGTAGTTTAAGTTAGGTCAATGTCATCTCAGTCACAATATAGAATGTAATACCGTGTAGAGTCTGAATAGAATCTACCTCTGATTCTGTTCTAACGACCCATGTGTGTACGACTCTCTCTCTTTCTCCAAAGCAACCTGGCCGTTTATAGGCTTGGAACGGCTAGGCGCATGGGGCCAACTTGAAGCTCAAGAGAGCATTACAATTTGTGATAGGGGTTTGAAAGGTCCTTTTAAATTTTATATCTAACCCACTTCTTTTTTTTCTTTTTCTTTCTTTTTTTTCTTTCTTTTAAGATCGATCCATAATGAGTTCTTTCCATCTTGTACCGTGATGATTAACATCGATCTAAGTGGGACCCACATGCAAATTGATCTAGAGGGAACAAACAAAATGGTTGATTATAGTTAATTTTATGGTTATATGACACCAAAAATATTGAAGCCTGAGCATGCATTTTGTATTCTCTACATTTACAATTGTATGTAGCTAAGGTATTTAGATAGATGGTGAATTGAAGTTAAGTGATGTAAAATATCAAATCAAGAGAGAATAATATTATGAGCTTAATCTAAGCTCATAAATGGTTGGGCTTCCAATGGGGACTAAAGTTTCATTCCTAATTACAATAGACACTTTTACTAAGGTCTTCATGCTTGAATGATGCATGGCAAATGAATGGTGGGTGTTTGAATATTCACCTTTTGCTTTTGCCCCACCATTAACTACAACCAACTGTGGGCTGTGCCATAATTCTTCTAACAAACTCATTAACATTGACCTTTATATTGCTTGTTTGCTCGTTTAGAGTAACATCTGAGAAAGGAAGGGCAACATCTGAGAAAAAACAAAAAAGAACTCTTATCATTATTTTAGCATGCTATTACTGTTATCACCTTCTATCATTATTCTCATTGTCATTAATGTAACCAATGTCATCGAAGCCTTCCTCATCTATTGGAGGGCACCAAATAGTCGTCATTTATGGTTCTCTATGATAGTCATCGGAAAGGAGATGGGTTGTGAAAAAGTAGAAGGTTGGAGGATGATGAAAAAGGTTGAGGGCCAAGGCTGAAGATATCAATTTTGTTTCTTTTTTCACGCATATGAGATTAACTTTGACAGTAAGTTTTTATAGTAAGAGGTTTCTTTGAGCCATAGATTTTTTTTTTCTTTTGCATTGGTGTATATCCTTTTTTCCGTAGTCATACGAAATCAAAATCCTTTCTATTACAAAAAAAAAAAAAAAAAAAAAAAAAAAAAAAAACCTTCTTTATTTTATTTTCTTTTACATGGAAAATCCTTTCTATTACCCAAAAAAAAAAAAAAAAAAAACTTCTTTATTTTTTTTTCTTTTACATAGAAAACATGTTGTACCAAACAATGAAAAAGCGACTGAAATTAGAGCTTTTTTCTCTTATCACGAAGTCCTTATGTTTTCACCCTAATAAGGGCGGGGATTCAAAACCATATTCCTTTATAATGGGAAATTTGAGGTCACTTTGTATATATAATCAAATCA
The DNA here is from genome assembly GCA_003546025.1 of Camphora micrantha. NCBI lineage: Eukaryota > Viridiplantae > Streptophyta > Magnoliopsida > Laurales > Lauraceae > Camphora > Camphora micrantha. Next base: position 37,040,752 of record QPKB01000006.1, on the reverse strand, counting down.
ATGAGTGCTAATACTCTACTTATTAGAGGAAATTATGTGGCCCGCATGTCATGGGTCCCACGCCAAATCAAGCATGACAGATGCCTGCAGAGAACACAATCATACTTCATGTAAGACTTGATCTGTCCCATAACGAAGACTCTCAATAGGATAAGTGGATGTGTGTTTCTTGGCGAAGAAGTCTCTAGTGAGTGTGACTTGTTGGGACTTCTCTATAGAAGATAAGGGAGCCCTAGGGTTGAACACTCTCCATTCTCATAGGTTAGACATATGCAAAGAGATCCGCGGAGCTTCCTAATCGCCGGAACGCACGTAGATCTTTGGCCGCGTGTCGAAGTCTCCATATCCAAAACCATCACTCCTAATGATAGATTTTTTTTTTTTTTTTCCTTTTTGTAGAGTATGTGTAATTCATAAGAAGTTTCCCAAACATTCCTTGTAAATAAAAACTCATTAGAATTGTTTGACAAAATTATATAGCCAAATTAGGACCCATGTGAACTAATCCTCCTCTTTTACTTAGGTTCAATGGTGGCAAGTAGTGATAGAGATAGGATTTTCTTCCAGGAGGCAAGCGATAGTTGACTAATAGTTGCTTTGCAGGATTTTTCCAACAAGGATCAATAATATTTGTATATATGTTAGTTGTTTACTTATTATTTGAAAATAAATTTATTTATTATTTGAGGATTTTTCACTAATATTATTAAAGAAAAATCCTAAATTTGAAAATACCTCAATACTCTTAAGACATAATTTCTCAAAACTTTAGGGACAGTTAATGTACAAAAATAATAGGGCTCACTATAATGAATTCAAACTGCTTAAAACAATCATTTGCCCTTTCTTTTAGGACTCAGAGTTGTATCTCACTCTAATCAAAGTGGGACTTATATTAGATTGATCACATATTAAGCAATCTTCTCATAATTAATTAATGAGAATATGTTGGTTGGTTACTTTGTGACCATTTAATGGGCCACAATGCTTATAATAGAAATGGATAGTTGAAAATCCATTGAATTGATATTAGTGATTGTTTGAGAGCATGTCACCATTAATCCTTGCCATAAAAAGGTGAAGAATCAAGGTATACTATCCATGTTGGTTAAAATAAATGACCTTTTTTTTTAAGTGAGCTTTTCCCGAATTTTATTCAATTAGGTGTTGGTCCTACCATAAGATTGAGCATATCTTATTTTCAACATATGCTTAAATGTAGTGAGACAAACTCCTATTTGAATCTAAAGGATAGATAGCCAAGATGCCCAAATCCCACTATCTCACTATCAGGGGCGGACCGACATAGCTGCCCCAGGTCAATATTGAGATTACATGATATTAAATGGACCGAATCATGCCCAACATACATATAATAAATATTCACCCCATGTTTAAACCTGACGATCGCCCCACATGTCATAGAAATGGAAACACTCATCTTCTATTTCGACATCTTCTTCCACCGAGAATACGAGACCGTCTTCGCACCATTCTCTTTTAACAGCATCGTTCACCGGGAGATCGGTTCCTCATCACCGGTCCTCTAGTTGTTAGTCTCTCTCCCTCCCTCCCCAGATGTAGTATAATCATGATCACTCTATATTTTATATTTAAATCTGAACCCTTAATTTCTAAATCCTAATTTGAACCCTAAGCCCTAAATCACCAAATCTAATAATATCTAAATTTCAAGATGACGGAAGCACCCTTGGGAATGCTTTAATCTTCGGTTCATATGTAAATCCAGCCTCAGGGTTCAAATGTTTGGATAGCTTGAATTACAATTAAGTGGCAATTTCTCTTCTTTGCCATGACCCAATGAACAACTATAAGGAATTATTTTCTTAGCTAAAGTAAGTGTAGGACATCTTAGTAAGAGAAATGTATGTTAATTAATGCAGTTAAATATTTTTGTATCTTTGTAAATGCAATGCATTTTCTCTGTTGCTATTGTTAATGTAAAAAAGTCTAGCAAAGTTTAGCTCCACCAAAACAAAAATCCTGGGTCCGCCACTGGTTAAACTGTGGTGAAGGGAAAATGTTTCTTATGGAGACTTTAATTTTGGATAAAAAAGCGAAGGAAATGAATGATTTGCTCCTTAAAACTCTCGTTACAACTTGGAGTTACCTTCTAGAAGCAAGCAGAAGATAAAAATTAATGTCAAAATCATTTTATTATCTCCTTTTATGAAAGAAAAAAAAAGTAGATGAGGAGGGGCAAACATGTAATAAATCAAAACAGCCTCAAGATTCTTGAAACGTTATCCCATGTAATCTCACAAACCAAAGAAGTCAAGAGTGGGAAAGTGCCCCCTCTCGACCTCCCCACCCTTCGTCCCTGATGGCAAATGATTTGAGGGTCAAAACCATAGTTGTTAATTTTGTTTTAGACTCCATCTCGGTTTGGCCTTCAAAATGAGATATTTTAGACAATTCGTAATTCCAGTGAAAAGTTTTGGAACTACGTTTCAAAAAAATAAATAAAATCAAAATAGACATATATGCCAAAATGAATAAATAAAATAAGAAATAAATATAATTTATGCATTAATTCACCTTCAAAATGAGATATTTTAGACAATTTGTAATTCCGGTGAAACGTTTTGGAATTTCGTTTCAAAAAAATAAATAAAATCAAAATAGACATACATTCAAAATAAATAAATAAAATAAGAAATAAATATAATTTATGCATTAATTCATTATGATAAAATAATATTATAACATACAAGTATAAAATCCAAGTACATTCCTTCCACATTGAATTTTAAATAGAGTTTTCATAACAATAAAAGCTAATAACCTTAAGAAGTTTAGACACACTCCCTAAAACATTTCGGCCATTCCCAAAATTTCAGTCGGTTTTGGCCGAAATCCATAATTTTGGCTGAAATTAGCCAAAACTCACATTAAAAAGTTATACTATGCATTTTATTTTGACTTCATAGCAAGAGCGAAAAATTTCGGTCATATCGGTCAAAACAAGATTAAACACATTGTCGAGTATAATGTATCCATTGAGTCCGGATCCTCATCTTATGGAAATAACAGTAAAATATTGCGATGCTCTTCCCTTGGGGCTATTTATTAAATTTGAGCGACACAATAAATTTGCCCCTCTTGCATTTACTTTTGTCAAATTTTGCTCTAAGAAGGCAAGACTAACCACGGCTGATAGTGAAACAATTAAGTAGCTTTTGACTGCTTGGGTCGTCTAATTGGTCGGTATCCAATTTGTGGAACTTGGAACTCCAAATACCTAACAATATGGATATTGAGTGCGACAAATAGACTGTTGATATTGTTTCACCTAGGACCTATCTGATGTTGATGGAAAACAAAGGAAACACTGAAAGCATAGTTCAACAACTTGATTCAACTCACACCTTGATTTGACATGGTTGGAGACTTTGGGTCTCATTGTGATCTAATGCCAATCTCTTGCAAGGGCTCTGAGACCATTTAAGACTAAGAGAGTTGGGGTCCTTCTGGAGGTAACTTCTTTGAACTGGGTGAAGGTACTGGATTCAAAGTTTGCAATAGAGAGATTGGTTAAAAAAAACAACCACTTATAATTAGTATGGCTTTATAAGCATCCCAGCCTCTTAATTACTAGCTAGATAGTTCTTTCAGCTCAAACCTAATACATTCTCAATTAGGTAAACACCAACCCCATATTAAAGAAATACAAGGCTCTACAATGATCACATTGATGATGGGGTGCATGGCTTAAAGTGTCATCAGAGGTGACCTGGCCCACTTGTGGCTGTAATTTGAATATGTAAACGGATAGCCTTCCCTAAAAATAAAATGCAGCAAAGGTTGTTCCAGTTCCAGCCCAAGTGAAAAAAAAAATAATTAATAATAATGATAAAAGATGTTCCACTGTATCAGTTTATATATATATTATAATGTTTGACCTCTGTACATATTTTTGGTCAGTGGGGTCTCAGTCAAACTCAGCTGCCACATTAGCCCCTAAAGTTTTATTTTTTTTTTTCTCAGGAGATTTGGATTCTCTGCGTTTTTCCCATGGAATATCTTGACCCCCAGAGAAGAAGTTATTCTGAATAATATCCTCTTCACAAAACTGGGTCAGTTTTTCTTGGCCCCATTCTAATTCAGATTGTGAAGGGGAGTGGATAATAAGGTCCTAAGAATCTTTGAAACTTGTTCCTATAAGGGTTCCCTGTTTAAAAGCATAATTGTTCAAGGTCATCAAGCATGGAATCCATTTGTCTTCTATTATGATGATTTTTATGATCATGACCTACCACCCTAGTCACTTTGTTCAAGACCCTTTTCCTTTTGCATGTTTTTCCATAAAAGGTGAGTCTAAGGTCTTAGCTGTGCATGAACTAAAGGGCTTGTTTTTTATTAATCTTTATGAGTGATTAAGAGAATCCACATTGACTTATCCTGAGAAAAATTAAAAAAAAAAAAAAAAAAACAGAAAAAGAAAAAACTCCATATGAGGTTTGCACAAAAGGCCTTAGCCTGGAGATCCAGATTTCCTATAACTAGCCCCACTAGATTCTTAGTAGATCCATAACTAGTGAAAGAGGCCATTATCAACCCAGTGCAACATGGGTCCATTCTGAGAAAGAAAGAATATCTTGATTTGGGGCACTGCCTATGACAAATAACTGAATAAGAACAGATGATAGGTTGTCCAATTAGATGCATAAAAATACACCTGTTTGTCTGTGAATTTCTCATGACAAAAGTCCCAAAGGCACGTTGACATTATGCTCCCTTCGACCCAACCGTTTCTGAATAGAAGGGTCTTCTATTGGGACATGAAAGTGAAAGTGCCTCTGAAACGTGTGTGTAGAATTTTTTGAATTTTTCATGAACAGGACTTTTGTCTCCTTAAGATAGGTGAGTTTGGATCTTCTGATGTCCGATTCTTTTAATGCCAGTACTATAAACCCATCGTTGGGCCCATCTCAAAAAATCCCCCAACTGCTTGAATTCACAGCCCATAACTAGCATCATGATAAATTTTGCTCCAATTGAATTCAGAGTTACTTGTAAAACCTTTGGCTCATACTTGACTCACTCCATTCAACTTTTTGTGATGCGAGTGATCAATCAGGCAGTGGGCCGAACAATATTTCCATTTTTCCGGGTCAAGTTGGACACACCCAAGTTGCACCCGTTATAGGTAAACCCGAACCCACCCGACTCCAAGTCTGATAAAAGAGGAATCATTGATCTAAAAGATTGTTGATCAACTTTTAAGGCCCTATTCGGATGATTCCTATTTTTGCACACACGTGAATCTTAGGGGCACCTTTCAAGTCCCTAATTCTCTTATGATTTTCATGAGTTGCATGTGTGTATGTGGACCCCACAAACTGAGCATTTGGCCATTCATTCTGAGCATTGACCATGCAAATTTGAGACTCATCTAACTTCATCTACCTAGTGGGTTTTATAATGTTTTTGAGTCCATCACAATATTACCTCTCAGGATTCACATATATCCCAGATTTTGCATACAGATAGGTTGCAGGAGGAATAACTTTCAACTCGTGATTGTAATGCCATGCCATTTCATGCTTAAAAGGCCTCTATTCCAAGACACACCTCTTGTATTTTCTCTCAGGTTCTAAATGACAAACTTTGCTGGTTGATTAATCTTTTGGCCGTAATAATAATCTACTGACTGGAAAGATTCACAGCCATTTATTCATAAGAAAGTTTTGGAAGGCCCAAACTTCAAGATTGTTATTAAAAATAATAGACCATGTGGCCCAATTGAAGAGTTTGGATACAATCACTTAATGACATACACTTATTTTATTTTCTCAGATGTGTCACATGTGCCCTCAATTCTCAATTTTCTTCCTTTTTGGTGACAGGTGACATGCATGATTGTGTTGCTTTTAAACAGTTCTTACTTCAAGTCAAATGGTTTTGGTATGGGAAGGTCAGTTGTTAATTTGTCAAAGCAGATTTAGGCGTACAGGATTTCTGTTTAAGGCGTGTGATGGGTTGTCTGATGGTTTTTGTTTAAGGCATGGGATGTTGATTGAGGCATCCTCCTTTTCCATGCTCTCTTTTATTTTTGTTTTGTTCTTCTTTTGGTTGGTAAGATTGACTGGGATCTGTTAGTCTTATGCTAGCACTCTAAATGGGCCTTCATCTTGATTTTGCCTTGCCATTGTGTCCTTCAGATGGGTCCAACTTAATGTTTTGAGTGGCCCATGTTGGGCATCCATCCAAAAGCTTGATACAATCATAGGGATGCCAAAGTGGATGGGCTGAGCCAGGCATAGCCCTAGCCAACATTTGGCCCAAATTAGAAGCCCAAGCCTAATATCAGATGAAAAGCAAGCACTTCATTGAATTTCAATCAGGCTTCAAAATTTTCACCTGAGGCCCAAACCAAACAAACCCATCCGAGTTGTATACCCAGGCGGGCCAAGATGTGGAAGCTCCAGATTGGGCCGGCTCAAGCATAGTGTTAAGTAAGTGCAGTCCAGTCTGACCTTACCTGCTACCAAAATCTGCCTATTTTTACCTGGAAACTGCATTTCTGAGGATCAGGATTCAGGTCTGTGGACTCTCTCTCTTAGATGCATTCATCACAAGGCATAACAAGTGTAATTCTAGGGGGGTGATAAAGCTATTTACTCAATGTGTTTGTGGATTTTGATGTGCATACCTGACCCAAGTTGTACCCCTAATTCGAGCCCAAGTTTGTGTCCGGCTCTGGGTCGATCCACAGGTTCATACCTGAGGGCCCAAATATAAATGCAATAACTTCATGTTATAAACGAGTACTCTAAGCTTATTAGGTATATCAAATGAGTTTCAATTTGGGCCTGGGTTAATCATTTGAATTTGGGTCTGTCTATGGGTCCTACTCTGGTCCAGTTCTGGGTACACCATGGATCAGAGTTAAACATGCCTTTTTCCAACCCTACATAAACCAGTTTTGACGGCAATAAAAGGACGCGGATCTCTGGTAGAGAAGGGCATGGGTTGCAACTGGGCGACACCCAAAAGTTGTTCAAGCCCAGTTGAATAAAGTATTGGGCAAAATATTTAAGATTGGGTCCATTAGGGTCCAGTTCATTCACAAGATTTTATTTTGTCTTGTGTTAGAAATTTATATAGGGCTGGGTAATACACCTTTTAGTATACACAGGCTCATCCTCCAATATTCAACTGTTGGACCATAAATAGCCCTTTTCCCAGACGTGGGCCTTGGTCTCTTGAGTGGGCTCTGGGCTGCTAGGAAGCGATGAGCCAAATAGAGGAAGAAATTCAATTAAGATCAAGGATTAGGATTAGCCTTATTAGAGTGATATTTGGCCAGTCCTAAGATAGGATACACCCAGGTAGGCTCCATACCAACACTGTATACTTTTTAAAAGCAAAACTGGACCTTTCGCAAAAGCAAACCCCTTTAATTCCGGAGGAATGGTGGGCTCAGAAGTTTTTTTCTAAGACAATGCTATAAATCTACCCACATTTGAAATCCAAACTGTTCGAATCAATGTCCCCTTATTTTGCCAATACATTTGCGGTTGAGTGGCATCATACACGTCTAATGATAGATCCCTAGGTCTTCGGGTCGATAGTATCACTCCTGGCTAGTAGGTCAACACTCATAAAAAAAAGGCCCCCTTGTTTCACAAAGCTTTCTAATTAAAACTCAAGTAATTGTATACCTGAATGTCCCAAAACTTTGGTATTGTTGCGAATATATATATATATATATATATATTTTTTTTTTGAGAGAGTGTTGTGAATATTATGGCAGAATGGATGGCTATATGCTCTATTGTCCATTATTCAGTGGTTCTAAATTTAATCAGAGCATTAGGCAGTGCATTCTTTTTTCAGCTCTTTCAACCATCAATCTGTAACTTACAATATCCGATATCGATTTTGGGGTGGAAATGAAAGGAGTCAGTACTGCAGAACTGATTTGGCTTTTGAGTTTAGCCTTCCACAAAAATGCCAGTGGAACTACTTGCAACTTGGAGGATAAAGCTCCATTCATTTTAGTTTTCTCAGAAGGTTGCAACTGCAAACTATTGCAGTTTTCATGGAGATGGACGGGAGTGCAGTGGGTCTCCCAAGCCTCATCAACTGAATGGCAGGTCTCTCCATTCTCTTCTATGTGTTGGTTGGGTTGCTTTGAGTGAGACCCATATCTTAGATTTGATCACATAGCAGATTAATTCATTTAAGTTTGTTAAGCAATCAACCTTATCCTCCAAAATTCTTGCAATTTGCATCAATACCAGCTGGTTCTTGAGTAACATCAAAATAATGTATCAAAGGCTATGGAAGAGAGGTGGTAAAACAACTGAGCTTCATGCTTTAAAGTGTCATTATTTTATGGTTATAAAACCGAAATTAGTTTGGCTGGTGAAATTTGTGGATGTGGGCCTGACACATGACATGAGCATTTTTACAAGATGAAGAAGGGGAAAAAAAGGAAGAAAGAAACAGCCTGACACATGAGCTTGTGTTGTTTCATTGGTAGGGAAGCTCATGTGTTTGGCCATCTCAAGCCCGATCTGAGCCCAACCTGGTATGTGGCATACACTTGGGCCCATTCTTTTGCCTGAAAGTTCAATGGGCTGAACTTGGTCCGATATAAGAATAAACGCTCAAAATAGCCTAACATATCTTTTTGCTATATTGGAGACACTCACATAGTCATGTTCCTAACCAGCTAAACTACAGCTAAGGGAAACAACCTGACAAATTCATCACAAAGGTGTATATAGTTTTTTGCAAATGGTTGGGTGCGGGTGTCACTTCACAGCCATCAGATGGATTTGTCCCTGAATATAGTAGCATGAATGACTAAATAAGCAGATCGAGCTAGGACAATCTTCGGCCCAGCCTAATCAAGCCCATGAAGACTCGAAGTTTTAGATTCTAAAGTATGGTCATATTAACCATTATGTATTGGCTAATAAATTCTGGACTGATGATGTCTTGTTTTGTTTCATTCTTTTTTCTTCTAATTTTCTTTCAAATGTCAAAAAAATGAAATAATTATGAAGCTTCTTTTTCATTACTTATTGGGTTTGTTTGCCTACTTGCATTGCATTATGGTAAATTCTTAGCGCTCATTTTTTTCTCTAAAGAAGAAGAGGCGAGAGCAACTCTTTTTGCAGTAAAAAGATTGAAGGATAGAGGCTCCTCCAAAGCCCACATAATGTCGGATGTGCTTGAGGTGGTGCAAGCAATCAATGAAAAATTTCATCAGTCTATTGATCCTAATTTGCAGGATATTAAACATCTTTCAAATAGTTTGGACTCTATATTCTTTTCTTATATCCCTAGGGATTATAATGTGATAGCTCATTATAATAGTTTCAATACATCTTTTTTTTTTTTAATATTAAAGAATGAAATAGGTATCAGCCATGGCCGAAATGCATCAGACAGTTCCACTCCCGCTTGACCAAGTTTTAAAACCATTTTTTTTAGTAATCCAACAAAAGGGGCTATGACCTAAGAGAGAGCTCACATACAAGCAGGAAGAAGGCTCATGCAAGTGGGAAAAGGTGGCGTATCAGGGTTCAAAACCATGTGCAGCCACTGCCGCCACTTACCAGTGAGATAAGTGACCGTTCTCAAGTTTTAAAACCATTATAAGCACATCAAACATGATTCTTTGCATATGGTTAAATTCCAAAGCCCTAGTTCAGCTAAAGGGGGTGAGTGTGTATGAGTTAGAGTACGTGAGTTTAAGACCCTAGTGCCCCCAAAAAAAAAAAAAAAGGCAAAAACAAAAACAAAAAGAGAAATACTAGAGAAATTAGATGTATCAAAAAGAGCATGTATGTGCAAGGCACGATTCCACAAATGTGGGAAAAATCTCGAGTTTCTTTGGTCGTCACTTTTCCTTTTATTTGATACTCTATTTCTCCACTTGAAGAGGTGGAAAAAAAATAAATTAATTTTCTTTATTTTTCAAATTAATTCATTTTCTATTAAAGAAGTGACTTTCACTATGCTATGAAAACAGAATGCAAGGGGTAGGAAAACATACCTTTCATACATAAAATTTAGAAGAGTCTGTATCCTCCCAGTCTCATACACAAAATCATTGTGTCAATTTTATGGTAAGGTCATTTTCTTGTGAAATCTTCAATTGGTGGGCCCACTGCGGAGTTCGACTCCTTCAACTTATAAAAAGAAATGGTCCAAATACAACATTGATCAAATGTTGTATTTGGACCATTTCTTTCTATACAATTTGGAAGTTCTCTAGAGGATTTGCTTAGGATTTTATGCTTCAATCTTTGTTTCCTCAAAAGAGAAAAGTCATGCATCACTACAATTCTCCTATACGAAATAGAATTCTTTCTATCCTAAGTTAATTCTTTCGTTCCTATAAAGTAAACATATCTCATTGAGGATATATTTGTGCAGAATTTCCTCTTCCACCGCATCAAAAATTGACCTTGGAGTTTGGAGGAAAAAAAGGCGTAAATAGAAGTTTTCACCACCAAAAGCGAATTGCATTCAACGCATGAATGAGAAATTTTCCATCTTTAAGAGTTTTCATCTTTATTATCGAATCCCTCCCCTTGAGTAAATGCATTCAACTTGTTAGTGTCACTTTATTTCGCACTTCATTCATTTTTGTTTTAATGGCAAGGAGAAATCCTACACTCCTATTATTTCTTTTAAAAATTAAAATCATCTCCTTCAAAAAGTAATTTTTTATAAGAAACAATATATTGTAAAAAATAAAAAAAAAATGTTAGATGAAAAACTAGAACAATTATCGCTTCTAAGGACTATTTGGTTGCCACTATAGCAGGTTTTTTTGTCTTCAAGCATTCAGAGAATTACGAGTGCAATCCCCAAATGAATTTCAGAAGCATCCGAGGCTAATTTGCAATTTTAAATGCTGAATATCTAAAAACTGTACAAGGCAATAATATCATTTAAAATGCCAATTTAAAGAGTTCTCTTGAATCAAATATGTCGTTAATTTAGAATAATAAACTTTTAGATAGATCAGCGTGGTGAAATATGGTTTCAACCAAACCGGCTGCTAGAGAAATGCTCAAACCTAATCACATGCGACCATTTATGGAGAGTCTATTCGGCGAATAAAGAGGAGCGGTGGATAGAGTCTCTCAATGGAAAAAATCAGCCTGATTTGTCTTTTCAATCAATCGGATCTTGAAGTCGACAGCCAGCATCTGATTCAAGACAAAATCATTTCCACATACCATTTCCCTGCCTCACGTACAACCACTTTCCATACGGCCAACCAGTCCAAAAGGATAGTCTCGTGGGGTTGCGGGTGGGGTTTCAGAGCATTGTAGAGCATTTTTGAAAGGTCCAAAGATGCCTCTTCCTGCATTTTGGAAGTCGAATAAAAATGGGAGATTGGTCTTTGCAAACACTAGCAAAGCATGTGAATTACACATCTATCAAAATTTAGATCGGTCGTATTGCATAAGTCAAGTACTAGGTGTAGGGATGTAAATGAATATCCGATTCTTTATTTTTTCAGAATTTCGACCCGTTAAAAATCGGATTTGAATCCTTATTTAATCCTGATAAGTAAATGGGTCCATTTCCGGTTCCGGTTCCATCTTGGTTCGGATCTATGAACTCGAGACCCTATATATTATCTCAATTTTAAAAATTTTTTTCCTAAAAGATATGTTTTTTTAATATCATCCTCTATCTCAACCCGAATCCGGATCCAAACCTGTCTCATATATCATTCTGGTCCCAGTTTTAGATCCAAGAAACCGATTCCAAAATGGTTGTGGGTCCGGATCCAATTCCACCTTGTCTTTAATGGTTCCGGATCCAAGTCCACCATGAACCCGAACCGGAACCGACCCATTTATAACCCTAAATAGGTGATACGACAGAAGAAAAAATTTAGTTTACATTACTCATAAATATATTATGGTATTAGATCAAATGACAGTGGATGTTTGATATATTTAATTTTCAACAGAGAGGCTAACCAAAAGCCTGCCTTGTATGTGGTGGTGGATGGGTTCATGGTGGATGAGTTGAGACTTGAGTAAGATGCAATCTAATAAGAGCATGTTTGGTTGCAAGCATTTGCAAATATATTAGTGTCAAGAATTTAGACAATTCTATGTACTATCCTTCACAGTATAGTTCCAAAATACATAGGTCATTTGATTTCTTTGCAATTCGAGGAATTTTTGAATTTCTAGACATGGTGGGATTTTTGTACTTGAGCATTCAGAAATTCCACCACAATGTAAAGGAGTTGGAATTCTTGAATTATAAAATGTCATTTGAAACATTTTAGGTAGCTAAGATTTTAAAATGCTTATGAAGAAACTCACGACCGTTTAACTTTAATACTTAAATTAAGTTTCCTCCCCTAACCTTTCCTACTAAAATCTCCGCTAACATTTCCTCCTAAAGCCCCGAGGCATTAGTAGAAGTATACATTTCCTTCTAAAACCTCGAGGTATTAGTAGAAGTATTATAAATACTTTTTCAATATAGAGTTGAGTCTCTACATGTTATTTAACACCACTGAAAATTCAATCAAACACGATATATTCAACCTTAAGTCGTCCACTATTATGCCTATTTGAAAAGTCAACTTTTTTTGGTCCACTATTAAGTAGATACTTTTGTGCTTTAAACAATCTGCTGAAATATTTTTTTGCCTCTTTCTTAAAACCTAATAAAAGGGTAAACACCTAAAACTCGAGAAATTAGATATTAGTTTTGATTTCTTCCAGATAAATCTGACCATGAAATTTGGCATGATATGACTAATTTGGCAATACAACTAATGATGCACTAGTCTAATAATCCGTGTTTAATACAATATCTCTCTGTACTGTAAAATAAATAATCACTTATTAAAAAAAAAAATTTTTTTTATAGGACAAGTTGGAAAAAATAAAAATAGAAAAATTGCAGTAAAAAATGTATAGTTAGGTGGGAACAACTAAAAAATGAACGGTTTAATGACTAGATTGTTACATGCGTAATTAAATAACCGTCGGCAACCGACGGCCAAGATCGAAGCCAAAACCTATTAGCCTAATATATTATAATTAGTGTCGGTGATAGGATAACTTTGTCCAAGTAAATTTCAAATGACCCATTTATAATGTGCCAGTTTAATCAACTCTATTTCAAACGGATGTAATTGCATAAGGTCTATATTTCATTGAGATCATACTCGCCTAACAACCTCTTAGCCATCCTGAGAATTCAGACTTTGGGCATCAGCTTAGAAGCCAAATGATCAAAGGAAATCTTGAGTTGAGCCCCCTCCCCCTTCTTTCCAAATTGAAAAACAAAAACAACCTCTATGAAAGATATGAAAAAAAAAAATCTCATTACATGGATAGATCATGTTCACCAACAATCATCATCATCAACAATTTTACCAGATAAACCAAAATCTCTCTTCATTTCATCCATCAAAAAAGCTAGGTTTCAAAAGCCCACCCCACCACAAAACATCTCATAAACACTTCTTATATTTACAAAACACAAAACCCATCAAAAACCCATCTTTATTCACATTAACCATATGTCATTACCGTAGACATCTGCGAACGATACCGATACATACCACGATACAAAGCACTCCTATTCGCCTGCAAACCCACACCATCTTCCTCCCTCCTCCTCCTCCTTTCACCAACCCTCTTCGCCCCACGTCTCTTCCTATACTCCACGTTGTTTCTCGAAGGCTCTACAACCTCCTCTGAAAACCTCACCTTCTTCTTCCCTGCTTCACACATGACAACAACCACCAACCAAAACACGTCAGAAAATGAACACCCAAATGCCCAACTATGTGAAGTTGCTTGCAGTGGAGTAGAAAAGGGGTACCTGAAGGGACAGGGGGCTGTTTGATTGGTGAAGCCCCTGTTTCATTGTCTTGAGCCACTTGGGTGAAATCGGTTCGAGCTTTTCGGAGAAAGGTGAATAAGATTAGGCTGCAGCCGATTGCGGTGATTATATGAACTGTGGAACTGGCTATGTCCATTTCTGAGATTGGGAGGAAATGGGGTGAGAGATTTCCTGGAATTGGGAGGGTCGTTTGGTGGAAGGAGAAGCAGAGGAAAGTGGTGGGTGAGGGAAAGGAGGCCTTTTCTGCTTCTGGATACTTGAAATCTTGAATGGGTGAGTTGTCCGTGAAGAGATTTTCTTGCCACGGACTTGGATTTGGTCTGCTGCAGGTTATTGCTGATGGAAATTGATGTTCTATTGCTGAATCTTGACCGTTTATCCGGGAGTGCACAATGAATTCCAAACTTTAGAACTGTTTTTATTTTTTTATTTTTTTATGCCAACTGACGGTTCTCAACCCTTTGGATGGTGGGTAAAATTCACGTGGCCCTTAGGTAACAGTACAAGTAGACTATTCATGAATGTTCAATTTTCGAAGTAGGGAAAAATAAGGGGTTGACATTAAGATCTCTAACTCCGAAAGAGAGAGGAACCGTGGTCTTGACCACTCGGCCAATCCTTGGATTACTTTAGAACTGGTTCCATTATAAGATTGTTTCATCTATTTGTAATCAAGTTGGTCCCACATGCTATCTTGGATGGATACACAAAAATATTTGTGATTAATTATATAACCAATCTTAATGGGCCATCTTGTATTGTAGTTATCTTGGGCCCATTGTACTTTTTTTTTCTTTTTTCCTTTTTTGTTGATGGTGTGTTTGGCCTCTGAGAAAACAGACTATTGCCTCAAAAGGGGAAGTCCTCCCTCCCCCACGCATCAGGTAAATTAAATTTTGGGATGTTGACATAAAGCTCCCCTTAGATTTGAGATTCGCCCCCCGAGAGGTCAAATTTAATCCTCGTTATATGGCCATACGATATCTTAGGGCAATGTGATATACTAGGGTTAGTGCGATACCACATTATTATTGTATGAATAATTCTGTAAAAATTATATAAGCATTAATTGTTATATGGTAAATGTCACATGTAACAACAGTCGTACGGTCAATTTTCTATAAATATTTTTATGAGTGCAAATCAGTGGTCTCTACCAAGTGTCCTATCTCCTCGGGTTACAAAAATTATACACACGAGCATCTACTTTGAGTGATTTGGATATTAAACACATGTATCCTAATATAAAGTTTCCATTCCATTTGATAAACATAGACAGGTGAGACACTCAGCGGATCCGGACACTTTAATCCGGCAGATAGCATTCGACATCTGTGTTGGCTTTATGTGGCATCTGGCATGTGCCAAGCTTCTCTGGGTCAATGAAATAAGCGGTCCGGATCTGTGTTTTTTTTAGAGGATGGAGGAGAGACAGGTGTGTCCAAGTGGGCGACGGGTGGAGCCATTGGTTCAATGCGCAACGGACGCGAATGCGATATGGGCCCGGTTACTTTTATAACTAAAAAGGAAAGAAGGGAGAGGAGGTTAGGACAGTGACGGACGCCAACTTGGTACCGCTTTAACTGACAGTGACGAGGGTCACGCTGCAGTAGGTTCGTCCTTGGGCCTTAAAGGCCCTCCATCGAATATTCTCAGATGCCTTTGTAGTATAGTGTGTTGGCACTTTTGTTAGTATATCACCTCACAAGACCCAATTATGTTATGATTTGTGTCTGTGTTCAGAATTTGCCACGCAGATTAAAATATGGTCCCAATTCAATTACGGTCTGTTGGTCGGCATTCAATTGTATTAAAAAATTATAGCAAAAAAAAAAAAAAAAAAAAAAAAAAACAGAAAAGAAAAAGGAATTTAATAAATAAGAATTTTAGGGTTAAAAACTAGGACCCAGCTAAGGCTTAGAGGAAAGGATGGAAATTGGTTGGGCTTTAATGGGGACCTACCATGGCCGTTTCTTATTAGAGATGAGTTTGGTAGTGTCTGGGTCAGATTTAGGTCGAGGGAGATTTTTCGGATTTAGGTCAGAGTCAAATTTAGGCATGTTTACATTTTAGTAGTGCTTGATCTGCTTCGTCTAGTTAATCTTTACTTTGTAATATTACTTGTAGAAAATGATTCTTCTAATGTAATTGTTTGGGTGTATAATTAGCAAATCAATCCGTGGAGATTTTCTCTTTAATGTAATTTTCTGAATTCCTAGCAAATACGAATTAAGGCATATTCGATTTTGATTTACTTTGACCTGCCTGGTCTTGTTAATCTTTTTTTTGTATATTGCTTGTAGAGAGCGTTCTAATATTGAAATTGCTTGGGAGTATAATTAGAAAAATTCAATCTATGGAAAATTTATTTCTTTTTATTGAAATGCAATTGTAGCTGGCCTCTATTATCGCTGTCTTCAATCATGAGCTAAGATTAGCCAACTTTACGGCCGATGCTATTGTAAGCGAGGTGGGGGGGGTGGTGTGGTTACGTACAATGCTTTTGTACCTCTCTTTGTATTTCTCTTTTTATAATCCTCTTTTGTTTTAATGAAAGTTTCTGTTATCATTTCAAAAATAAAGTGAGATTTAAAACAAGAAAAGAATTTAGCACAAGTTATTGCAGATTGTGAATGGGTGATACTCTTCTACAAGTCCCGGGTGAAACCATTTTTATATAACTATTTTTTTATATGCTAAAATAAATAAATCAACTATCAATATATCTGACCAGGGGCGGACTTACATTGTATTGACGTGGGGCGGTTGCCCCAGGTCAAAATTAAAATTTATATAGACTTTAATGGTGCCTTGGTGCAGGGGCGAGCAATTTGGGGTACTATCTAAGGTAGTCGCCCCACGTTAAAATTGAAATTTCCATAAAATTGAATCAGACCTTGGAGCATGCCCCACGCATCTAAACTTGTCACATATATCTAAAGATAGCCCCACATATGTAAGGCTTCGTTGGTAAAAAAAAAGGAGAAAAAAATAAGAAAAGAAGACGTATTGCAGCAATACATCGCTCTGCCTCTTCTTCCACCTCTTCTTTTGAAATCTCTTTGCATCAATTGTCGATCGAGCTCCTCGTTGTCAGTCCCTATGTACTTTGTAGGCTACTACGTCTTTATCTGCCAAACATATCTAGTATAATCCTTCATAATCACTATATACGTAAATCAAAACGCTTAATCTTCAAATCTTAATTCCAAAAATTGAACCCCCAAGTCCTAATACATACCCTAATTCTTAAACCACCAAATCTGAGCGTATCTACAAAAACAAAAAGATAACCACATTCATTTATGTTATCATGTCTTCTTACCCCACTATGATCCAAAGCTAGAATTCAACTCCCATTATCCAAAGATTGGAGGCTTTGAGAAAGTGAAAAGGGAAATGATGAGTGTCCTCAAAATATTCTTATATTCAGTTTTTCTTATAAACCCACTCACCTTGAATTTGCAGTGACCCGCATTGGGCATTGACTTTGACATATAAATTTAGTGAAACATGATAATGTGAGTTTGAGTACCTGAGTTTATGTTAGAATTATTTTTTACCCATCTAATACTCTTTGGTACTTCTAATTAACAACCTCTTCATTGCCCAATCTTCACTAACTTGATGTATCTATTTGAGTTCCATGAGTTTGATATTTTCTAAAAAAAAAAAAAAAAAGAATGTTTAAGTGCTACTTGGTAATGTAAAAAAAGTAAGGCAAAAGTCAAGAAAATTTTTTTTTTTCTCAAATGTAAAGTCTAGTAAAATTTTAGTCCCACCCAAACGAAAATCCTGGGTCCACCACTGTATCTGACCCAGCCCATACCTGTCATGGGTTAGGTAAGCTACGAGGCAAAGTATGCGCCCATCAGGTCGAGTTCAAGTCTGTCGAAACCCAAATCTAACTTTATTCATCGGCATTCTTAATTAGAGGGTAGGTGAGGAGTGAAAGATATAAAGTAATTAGAGTTTGACTTTCCTTACTATGATGGCTGAATATTCAGTTTTCATTTTTCTTTGATTAATTTTCTATTGAAGGAAAAGTTATTTCATCTTCATCTCTCAGCATTCACTTTTGCATGTTCCAAGTTAAAATTCCTAAAAATGATATGTTGCATGAAACAAGCGGCCCTCACTAAAAGAATTTCTTCTGCAAAATCTCATGAGTAGTTTGCAAGATAAGAAAATTTTCAATTGGAGCACAGAAGCAAGACTTTGCGGCTGTGTGAAAAGGGGAATGAGCATGGACAACTTTCTTCACCTATTCCTCCACCCAAACAGTCCATAAGATAAGAATGGTTATTGGACCTTTTGAGTACACACAAAACAGAGGGGTTTAAAGTGTCAGGAACTCAGGTCCAATCAGCCTCATTTGCAGCCGTACAAGATATGCCAGTACAATACAAACCCCAAGAAATCTGATAGATTGTTCACCTGATGGCCATTCCAATTTTTCCTTTTCTTTATTTTCTCCCTTTGGGTATGGAGTACGGACTATGGACGGCTACTAGTTGCTAGTTGGACCTATTATTGTGTTGGCAAAAAGTCTATTTGGACAAATTTTTTGGACAAAATTTTGGACAAACCCTATAGTATGGCTTGAATATCCCCTAAGATATTCAAGCCATACCATAGGATTTGTCCAAAATTCTGTCCAAAAAGTTTGTCCAAGTAGCACTACTCTTGTGTTGGCTAGTTTGAAGCTTGTTGATCACAACGGCCACCCATCCTCTTCTGTAGTACTTCATGAACTTCTATTATGATCAATGGGAATAGACAGAATGGGACCATGCATGCTCACTCGCGTGCAGGCAACCATTATAGGTTACAAAAGGTCGGCTAAGTGGGCCTGCCTGCATACTAATCAGAGAGAGGGTAGCTGAAAACATACTTTTCAAGAGCTGTACAGATGAAGAAAATGTGACCATGAAGAAACCGATCGAAATGCTCCTCCAGTGAAGATGAATAGTTTGATAGGGGTCCCTTAGCATTGAAAAAAATAAAAATAAAAAATTGTAAGGGGTCATCCCACTGATGTAATGTAGGGTTCATTGTCTGGACACCAATTGGTTGGCTGAAGTTCATGCAGGTAGGAAGGCACTTTCGCTGCACTGTCACAGGCATGTTTGGTAACAGATGTATGGAAGAGTAAAAATAAAGTGGTAGTCAAATCATGCTAAAGAAAAAATAAAGAGGGTTGAAGTAAAAATATATATATATATTTTTTTACAAAGTTCAATTCTCTCAAAATTATCACATTTGATTGGAGTAAAAAGAAATTTAAAAAAAAAAAGTACAAAGAGGGAGTAAATTGGCTAGATGCCCTAACCATCTTCCCTCCACTTTTTCCATCCAAATAAATTACAGTAAAATCATTACATCACCACTTTACTAGTCACTTTATTTTTTTTAATCCTAACATGCTGAATTAGAAAACTCACATCATAACTTACTTTTACTCTTGTTTTACTATGTTTTTTACTAAACAAACATGCCCAGGCTAGTTTGAACCATGTAGCCTTCTTTCTTAACTTCGGCCTCTTTTTCTATGCAATGGCCAAAAATCATCCCTTGGAAAAAATGTCAGGATATTTCAAATTTGGAGGATTTGTGGTGAAATTATTGGAGAAATGACCTAGGAAGATTAAATTTTGAATATTTGAAATTAAAATGTTGTTAAAAGTGTTTCTATGTTTTTTCCTATTTCCCCCATTTTTTCCTATTATCTTGCATTATCCCCACATTATTTTCATTTTTTAAAAGACCTGTATTTCCGGGCTTAGGATGGACCCAGCCTGGGCGGGTATCCATTTTAATGGGCTCAATTGACAAACCTATTATTGAGGTTTTAAATATTTTCCCACAAATGATCCTTACAGTGTGGATGGAATGGCAGTGAGAGCCTTTTTCACTAAGTTATCCCTAAGTTTCCACAACTCCATTTTTCTTATCATGGGTTTGATATAAAAGGAACTTGTTTTTAAAATAATTGAGGTCTATAGTTGCCTTTATCTACTTTCATCCCAAGATCTACACAATGGAAACTTTCTTTAACCTACACAACATATTTATTTTATGTCAACATACATATCCTCAAAGGGTAGCTCAATTGACGTAGGACTAAGGTTTGCATCCGAAAGTTGTGGTTTTGAAACTACACTACCACACTAGGACCGCAGGAAAATTTTACCCCGCTTTCTCTCTCGATCCCATACGAATTACTTCTTTCTCTCCCGGACCATACACAAGCACATTTAATTTGCAAGTAACTTTCTATGACCTTGATTTATAGATTAGACTATTAGCCTATGGTAGAGCATTTCTAGATTAGACTATTAGCCTGTGGTAGAGCTGAGGAAAGTAGCAGCTGTATCAAACAAACGTGTAAAGAATAGTTACCCATTTGAGAAGGCAGTTCAAGAAGGTACTATTTTCAAGATAGTATAAAGGTCACTTCTTTTTTATCGACAGTTTGGTTTGAGAGTATTATAAGTTAATAAACAAACACAACTATAAGGTTAGATGATTGAAAAGAGATCAGCAAGGTACTTTCTTACATAAAAAAAAAAAAAAAAAAAAAAAAAAAAAAAAAAAGAAGAAGAAGAAGAAGAAGAAGAGGGTAGAATATTGTGATATCAAAGCTAGCTCTACAAGATTCTTATAATATCACGATATATTGACATTTTTCCTCAAAAATTGCATAAAATATATAAAGTACACTAAGGGTGATATTTAATATTTTTTTGTTTAACCATTAATTAAGGATTTAAAACTAATTTACTCTGAATTCTTAGAAATTCAAGGTGAAATGAGCTCCAATGAAAGATATTAATTAAAGAGATGAAATGTGAATGAAATGAAGTGACGGGTGGAGGATATATACAAGGTAACAATGTAGATAAGAACTTGACTTTCCTAACATTAGAATTATTATGGTGATGGTTGGGTATTCATTTCGCATCTTTTGTAAATTCACTTTCAATTAAAGGGAAAGTTGTTTATTAATGATAGTTTTTGTATATTTGACTTGGGTTTCATTTTTTATCACTTTTTGATTAATCCTTATATGTCTTCAATTCCTATGTATTCTATGCAAACAAGCATGCCCAAACAAATTTAGTTAATAAAGTAAAGCTTAGGTAAATAAAATGTAGGCATGTTTCTTTAGAGAATTTTGAAATTCTAAATGTTGTCCACCAACTAGAAACCCAAACTGCTCATAACCCTCTAGCATTTTGAAATGTGAAAGGGATTGGAATGCTAAGAGTTCCTAAGCCATTTGTGGCTTTTCAGGTGGGTTGGACTTATGAGAATTTTGCAATGAATCAAACCATTTTGAAATATTATATCATTTGGAATTCTCCTAATAAGAAATACATGTATAGAAACATGCCCTTCACTTCTGGTGAATCTAAACAGTAAACAATCCAGACATGCCTGACCTGGACCCAAGTCCAGTCTCATCAAAACTCAGGCATCTACCCATATTTCTATCTTGACCTGGCCTCTCTCTGCTAGCTAGAACTGCAGGCTCTCACCCAACCCATTGATCCTATTGTGTAATCAATGTATTCACATGCCATGTCATATGCACAAGAGGAGAATAAACTCTTCCCCAGCTTTCTATGTTTTTTCCGTCGAGTAGACACTCCGTAAATCTGGAATTTCCTACACATTATCGTGTCCTGTCGGCCACTTGCATGTCATGTCTCCTGTGCTGCTTTGCTTTGGTTGCACAGCGCTTGACGTACCTTTCACCACACAAGATGTCCATGGAGATGGACACTGATTTTCCATGGACACTGATTTTCCATGCACCCGTGCTAAAGAGCCCGGATTTGTGTCCGGGTTTGGCATGACTTCCACGAGGAGCCGTTGGATCCCAGTAAGCTCAAACTCTGTAGAAGTTTTCTTTTTCATGAGCCATTGAATTCTTATATATGAGTTGTGTAAACCAAGCTTGTCGCATGTGGGTGTTGATATGAATTTATTCCAATATTCTTTTATGTTTAGGTGCGAGGTAGATCTTACAAGTTCACTGTTTAAGCTTAGACCTTTCATTGGACGAATAAAATAAATGGCTCAATTCCGAGGAATTACCACTATCATAGAATTCTATCCCTCATTACTTGACTAGCTTGAAGATAGTCACATTCGAGTTAGATGCCAATCCAGGACTCTTTACCAATAGTCCAATCGCAATCCAAACTCTCGTAGGAGTTATAGATGAAGACTTAATGGAAAGTTCAACCTTAGTCTTAGCAGTATGCTTAATCCGATTGTGGGCCCCATAGCAGGCGGGCCCCATGATTTCTAACAGACTCTTCACCTCACTTTACTTCTGGGTGCCCATTCTAAGATAGGATCTAATTTATGCTTTTCCACAAATGTTGGTTTGTCTTGTTGGCAAATGATCAGACCTTTTGATCTACAAAGATCATTCAAAATCCCTTGTCCTGGAACACTAGGTCTAATCCAAGCCCTCTAATACACGGTAATAGAGCCCGATGGGATTCCAACCATAGTCAAATCGTATGACCACCTATGTAATTTACCACGTCTGCACTATTAACTATGTGGAAATGTCCATTTAATTTTTTTTTTTTTATTACTTAGGCTATTCCTTTGAACCTTTGGCCTCTGGTCCAGGGGTTACCCGATTCTCCCAAGCAAATACTATTTCCTGGGGTACATACATGGCTGCACACAAAATACCCAAATAATAAAACGGGTGGGAGTCAAACTTGAAACCTTGGGGAGCAAATCCAAGGTTCGAACCAATTGAGCCACCACCTTGACAGCAAAATGAAATGCCAATTTCATTCGAAGGCATGACTTCACTTTCGGTTAATCCAGTCATTTTGCATACATAACATTATTCATATGTTTTTCATCTCTCAATTTCGTAAACAAAAATATGTATACTATGCATTGCAGAGCCCAAAGTTATTTAGTCTGCTTATGAGGTTTTCTAATTGTGGTTACTTCATTTCGAATAATCTCCAATTTGATTCAAGAACTACTAGCGAATTATTCTTACAAAGTTCACTAAGTCGAGTTATATAAATCCATTGGTATTACTTAACTAGAAAAAACCAAGTCGTTTAAAAGCACTGCACCCTATGTATACCCACTGATCTAAATCCAACTTCAAATAGATTGGCCGAATTTAGGATTGATCACTAGTAAATTATAGACTGCACTTTGATCTTTATGTCAACCATGTGTTTTATGCATGATCATTCTTATGGTGGGTTTAAGTAAAATTTGGCTCAAAATTAAATTTAAAGAAGAACAATTATTTGAGTGTTTGGGATTTAGATGTGGGCTTGAGTGATGGACTTATAGCTTGGTTTAAGTTGAATTAGCTCATTGAACTCAAACTCCAAATTAGCCGAATTGACAAGAAAATCAATTAAACCTACTCCATTGAATTTTGTGAAGAAACTAATGAAATGTGAATTGCAAACTTGAATGCAAATTCGCTGTAATGCAAACCAAGTAACTATGGTATATTCATAAAATCTTAAGGGCTTAAAACTAAGATCAAGTATTAGTGAATGGCATAAAGATTTATATGAAGACCCTCCTCAAGTAGGACATCATTTGAATTTGAAACCTAACAAACAGACGGAAGAAACAGATGGAGGCAACATGCTTCCTCTAGCTCTGATACCATATTAAAAACCAATAACACTAAAAGCTCAAGCTCTTAGTGAATGTCATAACAATTTATATCAATAGTTCAACCTTACTTGTTTGTCGTACATTCATGTGGGGCTATGAATGTACGATATGATCTTCCTCTTATTCTACCTTCTTTGCTAATTCGATTTGGGCGGCTCTCTTTTCCAGCTTAGATGGTTCATGAAGAAAGTGTGCAATTGCAATTTTCTTCCACGTCATTTTTGTGTTGTGGCTCTTCATAAATGACTCCAAGCATAACGGAAAGAAGGCTTCCCTATCTAGGGCAAAGTCAATCCTAGTTGACCGCCTGAAGGAGATACTAAGCACCCTAACAGCTCGAGTTCAAAGCGGTCATCTGCACCCGATCCTTAATTCTCTCGGAGTAGTTTGACTCTGCCTCCAAAGGTTGTTATGGCAGTATGGTTGGAGAGCTAGTCATTCTTTCTTTCTTTCGTTAGCTTGTTCTCTCTTTGATGTAAGTCTCAGGTCTTTTCAATATTTGGCTTGCCTATTAGGTAGTTTTTCCTAATTTAGGGTCTTATGTCGCCCTTGTATCTTTCGTTTTTTCCTTTTAATACAATATTTACCTTTTAAGCAAAAAAAGATAATCATGTGGGGCCATCAGCATTTTGTAGCATCCACTAAGTATCCATTATAGAAGACCCCACCATGGCCCAACCTTCATTTACCTCACAGCTCAAAAGACGAGCTAGATGGTCAATACACTCATGGTTGAGTGGTGTTAGTACCTTTAGAATCACACACATGGCTAAAACATAATATATTATTAAAAAAGATAGCTTCACTCTCCTCCCTCTTTTCCCTTCTTGCCCGCAAAACCGGAACCGACTCTTGCACAATTTGGTGCTCATGAAACCAGAACCGAGTTTAAAATTGACTACGCCTCTTCCACAGTTGCGACCCATTGATTGAATTTGAATGCCATATGGGTCCATTTTGGCTTTTTTTTTTTTTTTTTTTTTCATTTTAAAAGGAGGGTAGTATATATTCTTTCAAAACCAAAAGACTACACAAATTTCAAAGCTAAATGCAATAAAGGCCACCAAAATATACTTGCAAATGGCCAAAACCATACATAAAGTAGTTGGAATTCTAGTCAAATGCAAATGAAGCCAAACTATTGTTTTATTAGTCCAAATCATATTGTGGGGCCCACTTCAGCTATCTTCTTCACACATGATGGATGGCCGGGACTTGGATAAGAAGGTGTGTTTTCATGCAATGTGTTATAACTAAAAAAAAAAAAACTGTCATATGATGATAGTAATCGGGTCATTTGGAAGCCCCAAAATAAATGGCAATTCAATGTTATGGTCGTCAAATCAATGGCCAAATTTGGTCCATATGTAATTGACATTTAGGTACTTGTGTCTGATCATTAACACACATATGATTAGGTTCTCCCTTTCACCGCGGATGCTCACTATAGCTATCTTGATGTATGAATGGATGGATGGTTGGATGAGAAGGAATTTATGGAAATTGTTTACAATTAAACCAATCGTGATTTGATGATGGCAATCATTTTATTAGGAGAAAATTTCAAAACACGACTAAAGTTTTGCCCACATTTCAAATCAGAACAATAAAAAACTAGCATTTCAAAACAAGGTTTTTAGTTTTTCATTTGCTTTTCAAATCAGGACATCCGGTGAGATTATGAATTTTCTGGCGGCAACATGAGTTTTCCGACGACGACTTTTCTCATGGCATCCCATCTTCTTCTTCCCTCCCTATATCTTCACCTCTACCAGGCATCATTCTCTCAGTTCTCAACCCCAAACCAAACAAAACCATAAAACAAAGAGATGTTTGGCTGGCTAGCTGGATGGATGAGAGAATGATGGGGGGAGACGTTTGGCTTGCCGGATGGATGATGGTGAGTGGTTGTGAATAAATGAAGATGGGGTTGGCCAAGTGCGGTGATGAGATGGAGAGAATGATGTGTAGGTGGCTAGTTGGCAAGTTGGGTCCGATGGGTTCGGTTTTTTGGGTGACTGGGAAAGAGGGGAAGTACATACAAGTGAAGGTAACTGGGCCATGAAGCTTAGTAAATCCAGATCTGCTGTAGCTGATTGTATCTAATCACATATATATTGGTTTGGTGGTTGTAACAGAAGTAGGTGATGTGCTTGTAGTTGAGCAAGTATTATAAACTAATCTAGAATTAGTTACAGTGATTAACTGATTCTGTCTGAATGTATAAAAGGAGAGGACTGGTCATTGTAATAGATAACTTGGAGAATAAGAAATCTTTCTGCTTCCTCTGCTCTGTTCTTCTTGTCTGCCATGTTATCAGTACGGAGGAGAAAAGGAAAGAAAGAACAAAAGAAAAAATAAGAATAAAGAAAAGAAGTAGAGAAAAGAAAGAGAGAAAGGATCAGAGAGAGAAAGTGGGCAAGTTTGGTTGGGAAGTAGAGGAAGAAAATAACAGAAAGAAGAAAGAAAGAAGAAAGAAGAAAAGGAAAAAAGGTGCGAGGGCCTCGGATGATGATGAGAATGGGATGGTGACTTTGATAAAGGCAGAAAGAAGTGAGATGAAGTGAGGCATTGGGTCGTGCAGGCCTGTTTTTGTACTGGTGCTAGCCGAGATGGAGAGATGTGTATGGGTGGTTGTGGGTTTGCAAGTTGGTTTGGGTTTGATGATGCACGCGGGGTGAAGGAGGACGGACGCAAGTTCGGCTGGTAGATTGATAAGATTCACCAGACAAGTTGCCAGAAAACTCATGTTGTTGTTGAAAAGTCGTATTCTCTTTTTTAATGTCTTGATTTGAAATGTAAATGGAAAACTAAAATCTTAGTATAAAATAATAATTTTTTTATTGTCGTGATTTGAAATTTAAGGCATAAAGTGAGCCGTGTTTAGAAAATTTTCCTTTCATTTTTAGATCCCCAAGCTAAACAGCTAGAGCGTGGGCTTTTTTTTTTCTTAAAAAAAGTATGCAATTCAAGTATTCAACAGTTACGTGCACTCTCTTGCTTTAATGGTTAAGACCATTTACCATCGAAGTATCGTCTCCAACTGCTTTGAGCTTATTATCCCTTGGGCAAAATCCCATTACACATTCCATCAGGTAATGAGTTGTCTTTTCCAATTTAGATCAAAGGAAAGGGAAGATGGGATAAAGATTCAGAGAGTACCCACCTCATTCAACACAAAGAGAAGACATGAGAGAGAGAGAGAGAGAGAGAGAGAGAGAGAGAGCGCCCCAATGCATGGAGAGAGCCCCAATGCATGGAGAGATCATTCTTCCTCCACTCCGTTTCTTTTGGTTTTTTACCCCTCTTTATGTTCATATTTTTTGAACTCTTTTCCATTTACAATTTTGGTTAAGGGAGGTGATCTCTCCTTCATAAAAAATAAAAAAAAAAAAAAAAATAAAAAAACAACTTTCCTTTGACTTTACCGGAATGAAAAAAAAAAAAAAAAAGGTTTTTCTTCTTTGAGGGGTTGCCCAATTAGTTGGGTATCCTGCTTCTTTCCCCATGATTGAGAGTTCTCTTCTTGGAGGAGCGCACTTCTTTTTTGCCCACTTTGGCTGGATACCAAAAGAAATCATATACAAACCCTTGTTTGGTTTTTCAATTGAACTAGTGTTACACAGAAGTCATAAAATGCCACACTTTTTTACTTATTTTCTTTTTCATCCTAAGATGAATCGGTGATAATTTTCAAATTTAAAAACATTTCAATTTCTCTAGGTTGTTTGCTTGAACGGAATATATAGGAACTCAAGGTTAAGTGAGCTCATCCAAGGATTGATAAAGAGGTGGAATGTGAAGGATATAAGGTAACGATGTGCATTGTGCATTGGACCTTAACTTCCCTAGGATTTGAATTACGCACTATGATGACCGCAATGTATTGATTTCCCAATATCTTCCCTTGGTTATATTCTCATTAAAGGAGAGGTTATTTGATGATCATTTTTTTCACATTACCTTTGATTTTTATTTTTAACCACTCAAAGATATATAAACTCTTGGCATTCCTAGGAATTTAATTGCATGAAACAATCAGGCCCTAAGCACCTTAACACTGTTGAAAGTGTGGCTGCCCTTGTAGAGTCAATGGTAGTGGTGGGTGGTGCTACAACAAGTAGATCAACACACTGTTAATTTACTTGTTGGAGCTAGATTATAATAATGTCAAGTTTTGACCTTAAATATTTCTTAGTTAACTAGAGTTCAATGTACAAATTGTACCACGAGCAGTTCTTTGGTGTGATTTTTCACGGGAAAGCGTACTTAAACATGCAGCTTTGTAGTTGCAACAGCGAGTAATACCAACTAACGCTGCAATAGGCTCTTACACTTTTGGGCATATATTTACATAGAATATACATGTTTCTAATTCATCAAAAGAAGTCACACAATAGCTAAAACTTAGATAATGACCTTGGAGTCGAATGATTTCAAAGATTTGTAGAACGTAAGATTCGAGTAGATTGATAGTAGTAGTGAAGAAGGCGGCCACTTGGGCGAAAGAGAAAAAATTTAGTGCTATGATGTGATAGATTCCTACATCTGAAATCAACTAGAGAAAGGCCAAAAATGAATATCAAAGTTACACTTGGTGAAAGGAGTTGGGATCCCTTGAGTTTCTCCCACATGCTTCTCATGGGTGGGATGTGTTAAAACTCTGTTGTTGAGTCTGTCTATTGATGATCTCGATTGTCGAAAATGAACGCCATCCACTTTGGTAAAATATCCGCAATATCTTAATTTAAAAGGTGTTAGTCCCACCAAAAGATTGAGTGCATGAATGATGATGTGATTAACACAATCTTAAATATTATTAATAACACACATTAACCATATTATTAATTATGAGCTCGATCTGATGGTGGGACTAACTCTTATTAAAGTAATATTTTTTAAGATGTCACTGAAAGGGGTGACATTTATTTTCAATGGTTTAGATTATCAATGGGTGGATCCTATGGTAGAGTTCCATATATTCCACTTGGGAAGCATGTCGAATGAAACTCTGCGGGATCCGGACTCAAATTACATGGTGAACAAAGAGAAAAATAAAGCATTAGAGCATTGATGTATTGGAAAAGAGTTATTTTAATTGAAAAGGATTTTCATAAGACATCAAAAAGGTCAATGATATGGTTTGCTCGTCTTCACCTAACTTGGTGAAAATCTTGATAGTGATGCCCACTTGGATGTGCGAAAGTCATGGTGAATGGGGAAAATTGATGGATCTCAGTATATGTATGCTTTTAGAAAAATAGCCCCATCACATAATCATACCAAAAAAAAAAAAAAAAAACTAACCCCTTCATTTTAGCCTTGAGAGTAAATTGATTTTAGAAACTTCGACATTTTGGGGTTTTAATTCAGCTGTAAGCCGAAACACAAAAAGAAGAAAAGTAAATCAGTAGTAAGTGACAAAGGCATTAAGAACAAGCCTCTTACCACAGTTCGTAGTGGCCGTCCAAGGTTCACCTCCCCTCACCTGAAGGCTACCTTAGCTGATTTGAGGTCTACTTCCCACTAGAGGGTTGCGGTCCCAACCCCACTGCACTGGGTAATTAAAAAAAAAAAAAAAAATGTGATATACACATTGCTGCTATAACTTGAGACAACCAACAAGAGTGCATTAATATTTTCGGTTTTCAATTCAAATGTTAGTAGGAGATGAATGAGTGTTCTAAAGACGACCAACAAGGGTCAGCACTCAAGAACGGCTACTTACCTGAGTGGTAAGGAGCGTCAGTTCTTACCTAATTACTAGGGGTTCGAACCTGGGTACGTCATCTCTTCCCGTTTGTGCGGGGTCCTTTCCCACTTGGGCGAGCTTTCTTCCTGCGTGTGCATGCTTCACTTCCACTTGAGATGGCTGATTTCTCGTGTGTTTGCGGGCTCTCTCTTAGGTCCAGCCCCATTTGCTGGGGTGCTAAAAAAAAAAAAAAAAAACTAAGGTCACCACTCACTGGTGTCCAAGCCCTAATGTTTTTGGAAATAGTATTTTGGCTATGATTTAGGGTTCATGACTTCTGTTTGGGATTCAACTTAAGAGCAGGGTAGGATCTTGATCCACTTGGTTCTGGACCCTGATTTTCATAGTCTTAGATCTTGATTACCTTCTATCTGAATTTGAACATGGATACATAAAGCGAAAATACTTTTCAATATTTTCCTTCAGGTGGAGCCCACTCCTCAATACTCGCCCTCAGGTGGAACCTGGCCGGCACACTTTTGGTGACATGTAAATTTTTTTTATTTTGGCGTCGAGTCGTTCCTCCTGGTATTCGAATTCACGATTAGTTCATTCTAATACCATTTTGAGTTTCTTTAGCTAACCATTGCTACAAAAACCTCGAGGCATTAGTAAAGGCGGAAATACTTTTCAATATTCCCCCTCGGGTGAAACCCACTCCTCAATATTATCTCCATATATAGAGAACCAGCAGGATATTTTACTTTAAGGAACCCACATACCGTGAATAGTCATCTAAAGATCCAGGTATCCCAGGAACCACTACATAGTACATGGGATTCGCTGCAGGCTTTAGAAAATCAACAGTTGCAACCTAACTAGGAAGACTGAGCAGTATTTCTCGAGGACCTGATAAAAATCAGACGAAGAAGAGGGCTGAGTATAGATTTTACATCGCCCACTGTCTGCAGACCTTGAATAAGGATTATTCACAGAGAGAGAGAGAGAGAGAGAGAGGGTTTAACAAAGGGCTTATGGGTTCAACAAACTCTGCCACTGCCTTTCTTTTTTCCTTCTTATTATAAATGTCTCTGATTCGGCACCTGAACACGCATTATAGTCCACAAAGTAATGATTAACAGTCAACGTATCCCACAATGTGAGGAATAGACTATGGAACATGAGATTGAAAAGCTATTAATATGACATCAAAGTACCGACTGCACCAATTATTTACCCAATCAAACCATAGGAAGAGATCAATGAACAGCTAAGAATATGCCCGACCCAACTAGGCTACATTTTCTTATTTCCCGCCATCTCTTCATAGGTAGATGCTTGAAGGATATTCTACTCAACCAATACATTGCCACAAAAAGCAGCCTGCTAATCCAAACCGGAAAAATAAAAATAAAAATAAAAATAAAAATAAAATAAAAAAAAAAGGATATACAAATTCACTCACTTACCTCCAATTTACAATTTTCTTCCCTAAAAGATATCTTAGCACATTTTGATGCGCCCCCAAGACAAAAGATTGAAAAAGAGATCATTTTCATACACCAGAACTAGAAGGTTAGAATATAATATCAAAGGAAATTTTCACCCCCTTTAATGAAAGAGGGTTACTCTTTTACGGACGGTGAGGATTGAAAATCACACACATTAAGAAGAAGTTCCATGTGTGGGAATTTTGCGCACTATTAAAAATTAATTTATAAGCAAGACAAATTATGCCAACCCCACAATAGATTAAATAAGGCAAAAGCAATGTCCCCCCATTTATAGATGGGAAACTTTCAAAGTATTGTTTTTTAGAATTCAAAGCAATCTTGTGTGTGTTGGCAATTGCCACCACTTCTACTGAAACATTACACGGGTTTTGTGCACTTTTATAATTTCCTAATCTTATAGATTGACTCACAGCATACCAAACAAGAGCTGTTTCACCTAACAGCAACTGTTTCAGTCCAGCTTTATTCTTTAAGCTACGTTTAACAGCTCTTTAGTTGTCATAAGACTTGGAAATCATCGCCCTAACTTCTTCTTGAAGACCTCAAAGGCGAAGCTAAAAGGACCTGGCGCACTCACTCTTCAGTACATTCATGTGATAAAAGAGCCAATCATCTATTTGAAGTTGTGGACATTAGACCTTTGTGGGGATGCATCAAACATGACCAAAGTCGCTCAAAATCAAAGGCAAACCCAACCAGGACCCAACTTTTATGTGTTCAAAGTCAAAAAAGAAGAAAAAAACAAGACCCAATTTCCAAAAGGCAGTTTCCCGATAAGACAGCATCCAATCCATGCACCCCTTCACAAGGAGAGAATAAAAACAATTTGCTGCATAACAATATAGATAAAACAAGAAGCATATATGAGATATGGGAACTGCATGAAATGATAGTAGTGGCCTTTTGGATGTTGATTCACAGGATGCTGCATGAAAATGATACAAAAGGAGGAAAAGAAAATACTTATGGTCTTTTAGAAGTGGAGAAACATGTGGAAAGACTGAACATTAAACAAATTTGACCATGACAACTTTCTCTAACTTTTTTCTCCTCATCCAAACGAGCCCTTGTAAAAGGTTTGGCTACATGATTGAATTTGCGCCATGTAGGTCAATGTGAGCCACAAAATCATTTCCTCTGCGTGTCTCAAGTAGAAAAATCATGTATAATATGATCTCCTCGAGTCAAGTATCATTGTTTCCTTGACCTGTTTTAATATTTTGAATTTTGGGTTTCCCCAAACAGCATTGAAAATCAATGCCCCCCTTAAAATGAAGTCTGTTATGAAAGAATCCATATGTAGCCCATGATGTTGATTGAAGCTCATGCTGGTTAACTTCTTATCCTATCATGTAAGAGGACGGTAGTTCTGTCAACCCGGGTGCACTAATAAAAAATTCCTCCATCCTTTGTTGGCCTATTTTGCTGTGCATTCAATTTACAGAGGCAGGACATGGAAGATATATGGGGTGGGCTAAATATCACTCTAATAAAATGTTTCTAACTGTTAATTTTAAAGCCAAAAAATTTAATGGTCTTAAAGTGTATTTATTATGGGATTGACCATGATGTCATATGGTCAGTTTGTTGTGAAATTGAAAGCAATATCAATTCAATGAATAGAGAATGGAGAATGGCTTGGATTTAGGGAAGGGCATTGTAAAGAAAGAACCAAGAGGGAATAAAAAAGAACTTAAAGAAGTGCGTGGTTACTAAAAATATGCAATGAATCGCCGGTGGTATAATGGAAGGTACTTATTATTACCAGCTTGAGACTGTGAGTTCATATTGCTATCATAATTAAAAAAATATGATAGGAGTGTGTGCCTTAAGCAATTGGTGGCAGTGTCTGCGCACCAAAGGTGACAGACCAGTTGCACGTGTCTTATCAACCCTTTCTCATCCCAATCTTTTCTAAAGGCTTGCTTTCTTTAGCATGCCTCTTTTGCATTAAAAGTCTAGCAAAATACACTTCAGCACAATGTGTAACTGGAACAGTAAGAAAAGAAGGAAAAGGGAAAATAGAAGAAAATATGCCCATCTGTAGGTTCTCAAAATGGATTTAGATTTAAGCAACTATGCAACTAAAGCATGTATTTCAGGAAAAAAAAAAAAAAAGGAGAGAGAGAGAGAGAGAGAGAGAGAGAGAGAGAGAGAGAGAGAGAGAGAGAAGAAGAAGAAGAAGAAGAAGAAAAGTTGAAAGGCATATGAGGTTAATTAGGTGATGTAGAAAAGGAGAAAGGTATGCATATGAGGTTACTTACATGATGAAATATAGATTATTCAAAACCATAGATACTGGCCAAATAAAAAAATTTGCATTTAATAAATGGATATTTCATTAATGCAATGGCTTGTTTTGGCCCTCCTTTACTTAAATTAAAAGTTTCTAGAAGAAAATCAGAAAATATAAAATTCTGAAGCTTCATTTTTCTCAATTGTTTTAAAGTGTTTTAAATGATCCTTCCACCAAAAAAAAAAAATATTTTGTTTTAGATGAAAATAAACTTCAGACTAAACACATGAAAAATCACTAGTAGTCATGGACAAAGACAAAACATATCTTGGAATAAGACTCAGTTTTGGCCAAGTTTTAAAATCATGGTTTCATCTAACATTCTAATGCTATCCTATCTAACCCATTGGACACTATCAATCACATTTCTTTGGTTAATGAGAAGAAAAGACAGTAGATTTGATATGTCACCCGCACAGTTCACAAAAGCAAAAAAATCTAAAAGACTTGATTAAAGGAAAAGTAAAAGAAGAAACATATGCCTAATAAATCATGAAATTAGATTCGTTGTTCTCCAAATTATCTTCTATATTTAGCCTATCATCAAACACCCCACCATCAAAACCTCTCAAGCTTACCATCAACCTTGCCAGAAAAAGACCTAAAGTGTAACGTAAAAGGTAAATGCATTGAAGTGAAAGGAAATGAAGAAAAATGAAAAAGCAAATCCACTGCCATAAAAAATGAAAGAAGAAAAAAAAATTTAAAGAAATCACCCTATACCAGACTAAGAAGCCCAAGAAGAGAAAATCCAATCTTTTGTGGACATAAGTTTTTGAAGATCATTCAATGGCATAAGGGAAGAACTATCATGTGCCAAATTAGTACACACTTGTAGCAAACAGAAAGAAAAATAGCTTTCTTGAGATCATTTTTCTGTAGCTCCTCCTCCTTGTCCTCCTCCTTCAAAAATCTAACAATACATTAGATCACATCTCTACTAAGCAAACCTAAAAAGAAAGAGGAACAGATATAGACACATCCTCAAAGAGATAATCAGCAATAGCTTCTACCCAATGACAAAACAACCAAACAGGTTAGACTGATCATTGGTAACAAGGAAACCTTAGTGAAAAGGAAGTCATGATGAAAGCCTTTATAGCTTCCAGTCAGAAACCCCGAAACAAAAATAAAAAACAAATAAAAAATAGTCAAAACCCATATCATTACACCAATATGCAATCTTCTCAGTAATCTTGGAAAATATCCACCAAGCCCAACAGCCAAACAAATATATAAAATAGCCCACAAAAAAGGATCAAAGTAATAATACATAAGCAAAGTTCAAGAGAAATGGATCAAATCCCAGAAAAGAAAAAGGGATAAGAAGAGCACCCACCTTCAGATCTAACACAGGATTGATTGAAAAGATGATGAACAGCAGGCGTAAATGGAAGCTGAAAATTAGGGGGAATGAAGCCTGGTCCGACGGCACCAACATCCATTCCAGTCTCTATCTCTAAATCCATGGATCCCAAAGCACTAGAGATAGAAAAAACTAGAGATTCTAGAAAGAGAGAGAGGTGACCTCGGGCCAGACAACATTCCCCTCAAAAGAAAAGCTTCCTTCTTCTTATTTTTCTCCATCATCATCTTCTTCCTAGAGTCTGGCCTTCTTTCACGGGAAAAGATGGTGTTGTAGATGATAATATGATGGTGGAAATGATTGTAAAAGAGAGAGAAAAAGAGAGGAGCAGAAATGACCACAACCCCATGACCTCTCTCTCTCTCTCTCTCTCTCTCTCTCTCTCTCTCTCTCTCTCTCTCATCCTTCCCTCATCTTTCACTTCCTTTCTGACAGAGATATAGATCACAAACCTTAGAGGACCAAGGCTTTGGTTTGGTTTTTATTTCTCTTCCTTTTATAATATCCGTGCCAAGCTAAACCCCTAACAATGACCTAATTTCCACCGTCCAATATGGGAATCAAAGAAGGAAAGAAATCTTCCTATAGCAGTTAAACTCCCCTCCAATATGATTTGGTCCACTTTAAGATTGATCATGTGTCAACATGTCCGTATAAATTATCATCTTTGTTTATCCATGGTGCACTTCATTCACGTGATCAATCGAACAGTAAGTCTAACTCTCATTAAATGACTCTCATTAAATGAGACTTCTCTAACACCCTGCTTTAGAACGCAACTGCATTGCAATTTGAATTTTATAAGTGGGCCCCATTGAGAGGTTTACCATAGAAATCCAGATTTCAGAGGAGCTGGCTCCCATTGAGTTATTGAGAGGCCCAAAAGCGAGCATATCGATAAATAAACTAATCAAAGAAAACCTAGTAAATCTTTTTGTAACATAATGCATGTGAATCATAGTAAAAGTAGAAGAGATTATAATAAAAAGTCACTTGTTTACCACGTCGATTTTTTAAACACCCAGGTAACAATGCAAATGACGACCGACAATTAGGTCAGATCTTTTCCCCTTCTCTCATGCTTGTTTGGCCAGCCAACCCACACCTTCTTTTTTTTTTTGTCTGACTCTTCAGTGTATCTAGACCGTAGAGAGGACTTCTTTTTCTACACCGACCTCCTCCTCACTATCATCATTATCATAATCATCATCATCATCATTATTTTTTTTGTTTCCCAAGTATACTACTGCATACCCTACGTCCTCAAGGGTACTTTTACATTGATGACCAACTATGCTAGGAAGGTGGAGTTGAGAGTGGGACTTGTTTTTATATTGTTGGGATTGAATTTATAGAACAGGCGGCTTATAGGGGTTTGAGGGTAGGGGTGGCAATGGTGTTGACTAATGCTCAACATGAACCTAACACCAATGGTCAACTTGGGGCTGCAGTGTTGTTTTTTGAGCTAGTTGATTTCTATTTTGTTTATAGGGAATTTAAACTCAGCACATAGAATAGCAAAATGTTCTTACTATGGAGGTTGATAGGCTGGGGTATTGGTTTTTTGCTTCCTGTTTTGTTTGTAATGTTCCCTTTGTTTCCTTTGTTATGGTGGTTTTTCCTTTAATGATATTTCATTTTTACCCAAAAAAAAAAACCCTTGGGCTGGCTTGTGAAAAGTGCAATTAGTCAAGTTATTAGGTTCAGGTCAAATTGGCAGGTCGAATTGAGAGTAAGAATCAACGATCAACCTTGTTCATTTCTATATTGGCAAGAAATGTCAATCCCAACAAAAAAAAATCACCACATTGAGTCCTGGTTTGATTGGTAGGTCAAATCATCAATTGCGGACCTTACTTGAGCATATTGGAGGGTTGGGGAGAATAACGCAATGACAATGCTGAAGATAACGACTGGAAGATGGCCTATTTTGCTAAAATTAACATAAAAGGCTTCCGACTTTAAAAGGGAGTTGGTGCTTGAGGTTAATTTAAAGAAGAAGATGGAAGAATTTAATATTTTCAATTCATGAGAAATAGTAATTGCAATATTGGTAAAAAATTTATTTTAATCAAATGGCCTTAAATTTGATTGCTTATATAGTGTTCATTGGACCTGAGTCCTCTTATATTTGGCAGTGCTAAAAATGATATTTATTGGACTTGAGTCCTCTTATATTTGATAGTGTGAGTGAGCCCTAGAATTTTTACCACCCATCCTTTCTAAGGGTGATCCAAACCCTAACTTTATAGTTGGTTAATGACAAGTTCTTCACTAACACCTCCCTTTTCTAGCACTCTTTAATTATTCCTTGTTTAAATGGTACACATTTAATTGATCAAATCCCTTCACACAAATCTAACCACCTTAAATTAACGCTACCCTAATTTTGCCACTAATCCACGCTCTATCCGCTGTTGAAGTTAATAATAATATGCCTTCATTATAGTCATTAAACTTTGAAAACCTAAACGCTTCAAACAAGAATCAATTGAAAAGCTTGATAATTTATTCATGACAAATAATAGAATTAAGAAGGCTAAAATCTTTCGTACTACACATTGAAACCTTTCTGTAACCCTGCTTTTCTTTATTTTGATGCACTTTGTACCTACACTAGTTGGGGGTTTGGTGGGGGGGGGGGTGGGGGGTGGTGCCTCTTTCAAAACCAAACCTCCCGTGGCCTCCTATTTCAAAAGTAGGGCCATGATAATATAATAATACAATGTCCAACAAGTGTACGGATAATGGTGATTGAGGCCATAATAAAACAATGTTCAACCAGTGTACAGAGGATGGTGAACTGCTCTCTCTCTCTCTCTCTCCAAAAATAATGGCAATCAACACCACCCCAGAAAAAGGCATGGCTATGTAGTAGGAGCAGTTGAAAAGGGTAAGCATCGAGAGTCCCATTGCAGAAGCTTTTTGCCAAGTCTAGTTGTGTTTGGTGACTTCTCCTGATTGTGAAAGCTAAAGGCTTCTGAGCGCACGAGGAAACCGGAAAAACATATAGAATGCCATAAAAGCTTACCTTGGAATCAGAAATGCACAACATCCTGTAGAAATACCCAGGTTTGCATTCAAAACTATAGCAAGCCCAAATAGATGTAGCACTATCATGATAAGATGATGGGCCTGATGTGGATCAACAGCTGGCCAATTATCAGTATGATAAATAGATAATCCTAACATTTGACTTTAGTGCCTCAACTTTTGATTGATCGACGTCAAAGTAGGAGGGTTGTCAACTTAATAGGTTAGGCGTATGTGAGAGAGTTTGGACTTATAATGCCTAGGCCTCGTATGGGAGAAGAATGGATTTTGGTAGTTTAGAGGTTTTTTCCACATTTGCATTATTCTTCAATAGTTAAAACCAATGAATGGGAGAGTTCGGATTGCATAATCTTGATTCTGGTCATCAGTTTTGATCCAAAACACCTTTTGCCAATCTTTTCTACTAGTCCCAAGCACGAATAGAAGAGGATTGTCGTTCGGTAGGTCGATAGTCAACATAAAACTCTTGTCACAATAAAAATATGAATTCTAAGAAAATAGCATTATTTTAGATAAAAGAAGTCAATTGTGGAAGTTGTCTTTTCAGTTAGACAATTGAATAAAAAAATTAAGAGAAGTGGAGGAATCTTCCTACAGTCTCGAACGATTTATAAAAAGTTTAGACAGAATGCAATAATAGAGGTTTGATTTGGTGGGTTTAACATAAAAGGAATGTCATAATTAAGGTTATATCATTAAAGACATGTAAGAGGGAACGGTAAGTGTAAAAAATACTTGTAGAAATACGAGTTTCTAGTGTCTATAGGTTTGCATCAAGGGTAAGCTGTAAATCCTTCTCTCTTAATACTAATTTTGAATGAGTTACTAGCTCATATTCAAGAAGAGATATCTTGATGTTTGTTGTATGTGAATGATATAATGTTAGCAAATGAATCGAGAGATGATGTGAGTACAAAACTTTAGGGATTTAGGGGGATTTAGAATCGAAGGATTCTAAAATAGGTAGCATGAAGAGATAAATTATGAATTACAATTTTAATGGTAAAAGATTTGAATTTTTTTATCAAAATTTTAGCTCAAGAGATACCATAAAGAGATTTCATTCCAATACATTATATCAATAACTACTAACGACAAAGACAAAGCCGGCTCGAGACAATTCGAGGCCTAAAGCGATAACCCTAAATGAAACATTTTCTATGTTTTAATATTATTATAAATATTTTATTTAAAGTTTATTTTTCTTGCTTTTTTGTGATGCAAAATTACTAATTAAGTTTTTATATTCAAGTTTTGCTAATCTATCTTAAGTGCACCTCTAAAATCCACATGAACAACCCCCCCTCCAAAAATAAATAAATAAATAAATAATAATAATAAAATTGAATCTGCCGCTAATGGGGCTCGATGTATTTTCACATGCGCACGGTGCGCATATGCACCATGAGTCAGGACCATCCAAAATGGACTTCAGATTTGTGCAATATATATTGGATGTTCTAGATGCATGGTGTTCATATGCACTGTGGGCAAGTTAATAAATTCCAACGGGGGCCCATTGCTTATCATAAATTTTAAGATCTATTATTAGGGCTGCAATCTCAAGCTATGGATCTATTACAACCACATCATGAATTAAATCTGAATGGGCTCCTAATGAAATAGGATATAAAAAAATAATGAGAAAGGTTTGTAAAGCAAATTCATGATTGAATGTATGGTTGAGATTTGATACATATGGATTACTAGAAATAAAATGGTGTGCTAAAATCAATTGGACTCCTAGCAATAGTAATATAAGCGGTAGATTTGGAAATATACTAGGCCATAAATGACACTTTAAAGCCCCATAAAAATCGACCTTTTTAAGAAAGAGTTATTATAGGGCCTTATATTTTGGGTAGAAAAAAAGGGATGGCAGTTAACAAGTTTGATTTTTTGAGATTTCAAAAGATGCCTGCTGCTATTATGAGACCTTTTTTTGGGCCTTATTTTTTAGGGCTTAAAGCAAAGGCTATATTGGCCTTATGCTAGAGCCGGGGATATTGAAAAAGATGTCAAACAATGGATAGCAGGATGATTGAAGTGGAGACTTACTTATGAAAAGCTTTCTACACATACCTACAAGTTGATAAAAAAGTTTACAAAACAACAATTAGATTAGCTATAACCTATAGAGCATAATATTGGCCAATAAAGAAATAACACATGCACAAAATGAGTGTAACAAAAATAAAAATATTGCGATGGGTGTATGGTAAAACTATGAAAGATGGGATCATAAATGAGCATTTTGGGGAGCACTTAAGTATAGCAATATTAATAGGTAATAAACTAAGGGAGAAGATAATTTGTAAAAAGCGCTCACATGCATATGTCCAAGTCCTAGAGGGCAGGGGTGAATAAGACTTCTTAACCAATTATGCCAATCTGGAAATCCAAGGTTCCAAGCGTACAATAAAATTTCTAATAGAAATAAACAATGGAATAGAGTGCTCATCGATCGCACAATTTAGATAATCAACCAAGAAAGAATATATACCACAGTATAAATATAATTAAATAATCAGTAAAATCCTAATAATTGTGATATGCAGAATTATTGCTAATCAATGTCATCAAGAATGAACTAGCACATTCTATCCACAACAATCATATGATCAATAAATAGTGAGCACCAAGGTCTAGAAATTAGACCGAACAAAGGTCCCACACCACCGAACCAAATGAGCTCAGTCCACCAAAGATCCTAAGAAGCCTTTAACTAACCGAGCGCGCTTCTCTACCCATGTAGACTTAAGTATATTTTTACTGATTTAACTAAGGGTTTTAGAGCCTATTTCTTGGTTTATACTAAGGTCTAATTTTACTTAAAGGTTGGCATATATTGAGATATAACCGAACATCCTGGCCTTCCTTGATCTTATCTTCTGGTTTTCTGAATTTGATACGATTGTTGTGGCTTTTCAGATGCAATGTCACAAACTCATCATGAAATTGACTCGACTCAACAATCCAAGGAAGTGAGAAATTTAACTATGGCACTAACAGTTTGAATCGTTCAATACAGGTCAACAAGAAGGCTTTGTAGCAAACGCTTTACTATATAGGTTAATGACCCACCAACAAAATGGATAAGCCAAAGAGAAACATAAATAGCAGTTTAAATGATAGATTTGAAGAATTACAATCTATTTAAGGATTCTGCATATAATAGATTGGAATGTTTAGTCGAATCAAATTGGCTAGGACAACTCAAATCATAGTTTCGAACAGTGTTGGTGATGTTACTGACTTTATTTATAGTCATGTCAATAATGGTCTTCATCCTTGAAAAATCCATTTTCAGGATCCACTGAATGGGTTGATCTTATGTCGCTGTCTAAGTCCCCTCCGGTTGACATTTGGGTGCACCCCAATAGGGTCCATTTAGATCATGAATGGAAATCATTGGGAAAGTCGCATCATTGATTAGCCAATGGGTTCCACATATATAGGCTCGATCTTATGATCATTAGTAACCATTTGATAAGTATAACAAAGTTTAATAGTGGTTTTTATCTACTTATATAATTGCTAAGCTTTGATGCCTTTAATATGATTGTTTTATTCATCAAATTGTGCTTGTGTGCCCCCAAATCTAATGTTTGCAGTCAAAAAGTTGCAAAAGGCTCATAGCTCAATATTAGTCACATATAAGAATCCCATTTTCATAACCGACAAGTCTATTTTCTTTCTTGGGTGGTTTTTTGAATGATCTTTTTCGATGGAAAAGAAGAACTTCTAAATCAATGGTTGATACTCCCAAACAAGAAAGAAAAAGAAAAACCCGACAACTTTTTCGGACCTTTAGTAGGTCTAATTAGGAGAAAACTTTGCGTAGCCAAGGACATATTTATAAGAGCATGTTGGTTTGCTGGAATTTAGAAAATTCCTATTAGAAAGAATTACAAATACTCTAAATATTGTTCACACATGGTTTTAAAATACTCAAATAGAACTTAGTATTTAGAAATCTGGAATCTAGGATAATTTCAAAGGTCAAATGTGAAATCTTAGAAAGTTAGATCTTTAGAATTTCACTAATCAAATAAGGAAATTCCAAATTCCAAACCTAAGAATGGTGTCAGAAATTCCCAATATGGAATTTCCATTAAAAAAATTCTTAAACAAACTTAGGCTATATTTCTTTAGTGGAATTTCTACAAGGAATTCACCATGTCTAGGCTAGATA
This sequence comes from Camphora micrantha, assembly GCA_003546025.1. Taxonomy (NCBI): domain Eukaryota; kingdom Viridiplantae; phylum Streptophyta; class Magnoliopsida; order Laurales; family Lauraceae; genus Camphora; species Camphora micrantha. Next base: position 36,999,064 of record QPKB01000006.1, on the reverse strand, counting down.
TGACGTGACAGGCTGTCTTCAGAAATTTCTGAATTCCATATTTATTTACTAGCATTTCTGGACTTCAACTACATGAAAGGTCTCTTTTGATCATTAGGAATTCAGGAATTCCACTTCCTATGTATTTTGGTGGAATTTCTGAATACTCAAGCCCAAAGGAGCATCCAGGAGTTCTACTTTGTCTGGGAATTCAAAAAATTTCTGGACAGGAATTTTAGGAATTCCAGCAAAGAAAAAGGCTCGAATATGCATCCGGTGGAGACTTCATTCCATGGACAAACCAGAAGATTGCTGTGGACCTCTTAGGGCTATGATTTTCTACCTAGAAGGATCAGCCGTGGCAGGATGGCCATAGTATCTGTTCCTAATTCTTCCTCAAAACTGGGCCGAGGGTCCTTTTACTCGTCTCAAATTCAGTCCAAAGCTAGTTGCTTTGAAATCAAGATCCTCCCTTACCACTCACAGAAAATTCTCTAAACTTAGCTCTATAATTTCATTGTAAGGGTATTGGAAGGTTTCACCTCTCAAATTCAAGATGATCAAATTGAACTACATTGTCTATACATGATCGATCTGTTGATGGCCCAGTCTCATAAATTCATGATAGACAGTGATTAAGAGTGGTTTGAACTTCAATAGTGGAAATTTCTGATAGGGAGGAAAATAATTTATGCCTACCACAGAGGATCAAGTAGGTGCAAGGGGGTGAGGCCTCTAGATTATCTAGGCCCTCATTTTTTGGAATCCCATAGACCCTTTCAGTGACTAAAAGTAGCTAATTATTAGCAATCTTCACGTTCAGTGCAGTTGTGGAAGTGATTGATGGACTCACCCATTATGTAAAAGTAAATGGCAACATGTTCTACATAATTAAGGCAGATGTCCAAATAATCAATCAAGATGCTTGTAGATACTGACCATTTATGCTCAGAGATCACATGTCAAGTCATCTCGTAAGATTCTGTTGAGAGCAGGGATGAAACAGGTTTGGAAAGTTGTGTACTTGGAAAATTATGAATCTGTCCTGAACCCAAACCTAGGCCCAAAAGTAAACAGCTTGGAGCAGGCCCAAGTAATCCAGGCCCAACTATTTACATATTGATCATCATGCTTTTATGTTAATATTATATAGTTACAATACCTTATACAAAAACATGCTACTGTAATATCTATTTGGGTCCTTGGACATGGACCCAAACTTGCACCCAAATTCAAAAGCGGTCCAGGTATTGGATCCATTCCTTGTAATTTTAATTCGGGTCCTTTGGGTATTCGGGTACCCATTCACATCCCTAGTTGAAACCATGTTGGGTAAAATAAATGGATGAACCTAAATGGGCCAGTCATCATGGAGCGTTACTGAGCCTATTACATTTTAGGATGGATTTGGCTAATTTTTGGGCTGTGTAGTCTGAGGTAATTTTCTTACCCAGAAGTGAATTTTAAGGCATGGTCCTGGTGTCCATGAAAGTCTGACTACATAACCTAGTTGGGCCTGAGATATTTAGAATTGGCTGCTTGATATTATATAAATAGGCAGAATCTTGTTTAACTTTTGGGTCACTACAATATAGGTATTATTATGAGGCCCAATAAACAAATGAAATGGACTTTAGAAACCTTTGCCCCAGGCATCTGCATACCTAGATGAAAGGGCAGTTCATTGCCAGGTTGCTAGTAGGTGCAGACCACTATAGGCTGGAATTGTGCTAGTTTATGTGGCCACGAGGTATGGACATGAGTCAAGACTTTAAGATCTGGAGGACGCACGCAGGACTGATTATTAAGCCCATTAACTAACCCAGATGGGCCTGGACAATCTTCACCCAGGTCCACCGATAACCCTACTAAATACCTCCTAACGGGTTGGCCGAGTGGTCAGGACCACGGTGCCTCCCTCTTCCGGAGCTAGAGGTCTTGGTATCGACCCCCGGAATCTCCTTTTGCAGGAATCGAAGGTTGAGTCCACTAGTGCTATTACCTTGGGGCCACAAGGGTGTTTACCCGGCTTCCCTCTAGGCCCAGAGTGATTAGTCCAATCCAAAGGGTTGAGAACCCTCTGATAAAAGAAAAAAAAAAAAAACTCCTCAGGCTCTAATCCTGCAACCAAATATTTCCTTGCATAAAATATAATGTGTAGTAGTATCATGAGGGTCCTAGTGCATGTATTACCTATCCTAAGAATCAAGCAGGGCCACTCATCATGGATGGAGGCCACATATAAATTATAAACACACAGTTATCAGATAACCAATAGTCCACAACTCATGAGCAGTAGAGCAGCCTTGTTTTTGGTCCAGGGTATTACTGTGGTGCTCCCCATTTGTAGAGTTTAGGCCTAAACCCTGTAAGGACAACCTAATCACAAACTGGGCCAAACTTTATCCAGTCCATTCCCTGCTTTTTTCGCGTTTTTTTCACGGCTATGATGTCTTGATTTTACTCTAATTCCAATGGGGAGATTGGAGTTGAGCATGTTACTTCTAACTCTATACTTCAAAATTAGAAGTGACAATAGGGAAGAAGACAATCAAGGGCTCAGTGGACTGATTTTTTGTGGCCCATGGGCCTCATTTGACATCACACAGACACAGGCCAAACAACCCAATGGTCATTCTTGATCCATTGCTATTTTTGACCCATTAATTTCAAATCTCTTGTTACAAGTTACACATGGCTGAATTGACCAACTTTGAGGCAAATAGACCATGGTGACAGGTCCATTCCAAACATAAAAACCCGGATTCCGTGTGTGACATCAGAGATAGAAGAGGACAGTTTGGCCAATTTTACTAGGGCTCTCAAGGGCCGGGTTTGGGCTAGCTAGATCCACTTGGTCCCTTGTCTAGGGTTTTTTTTTTTTGGTCCCTTGTCCTGGGTTGAAAAGTATTGTAGGTCCAGATCTGACTCCAAGTTCGACAGACTTCGGACACTGGATCTGTGTGGTCCTAGAAGGGACATAGGTCGACCAAATAAAGACTCGAGCCCAAGAAAAGGGGTTGGAATAAGGCACATACTGCATAGAGAATTTTCTCCGACGAGCTTTACGGAGACTTAGGGGGCCTGCCTTTGTCGATGTTGCTCCTTTCATATTCTTATCTCTCATGATCTGACACCATGCCCAATTTTATTCTCATTAAACTTTTACTCACCATTACATTTAATCTCAAATAAACCTATAGTTAAAAAGATAACTAACTTTAAGGTTGTTAAATCAAAAGACTCACACTATTCGATGGGATTGGTTTTTTGCTTGACCCTTAATTGTAAGGGGACCTTTTTATCTATCCTACCTGAATGATAAGAATACATCTAAATGGATCCCACGAGTTAGAGTGCGTAAGCACACAGCATGTGGTCTGTTGATAAATGCAACAATTTTACAACCAAGTCGACACTCTTTGAGTTTTCTAAAGCCTAAAGTCGTTGAAGCCCTCAAAATTATCCTTATCATGATTAGATGGTTTCCATATTTTGCAACCAGGTCATTAGAAGGAAGATCTTTTAAATCCCCTCATAAAGCCTTCCCAATTCTCATATCACCAACCACTTGACAGAGCTGCACAACCATGTTTGAAAGGATGGATGATGACAACGGCTTCCAAATAGTTTCCTTCAATTTGGGGTCCTTTTTTTTTAACTACTTTTGGTGGGCTTCTCCATGGCAATGTATGTTTTTTTTTTTTTTTTTTTAAGTATATCATAGTCTCCTTTGGTAAAAATAAATGAAGGCAATTTGGCTTTTTAAACATTTCAACGAAAGGTGGTGCTCTTAAAATGATGGCTCTTCCTCTCTCAAAACATTTGTTACAAATAGGCCAACAGGAAGAGATTACAGGTGAGAAAAGCTTTAAAATATGAAAAATCAGACCAGATGAAGATGTCCATTCTCAAGTGGTTTTAAAGTAAATATCCTAATAAGGGTAAAAATGGCAAAAGTAAGCATAGCAAAATATTTACTTTTCAGGTCATGTTGGCTTAATCAACCCGAAATGGCAAGGCTTGTGGAGTCCACACGGGTCCCTTATGATTAATTCAAACCCCTCAAAATCACTATCTCTGCACTTAACTTAAATTTCACCTTTATCCGAGCTATGTTCTTTTAATCCTTGGATTGATCGTGCAAATTTGGAACTCATTGATGTAGTCTAGGATTTGGACAACTTTACTCTATCCGAAACAATGCTATTAATGAAATGATCAAGTAATTTTTATTTTTCATGTTCTGCATTGTATCCAAGGGACACCCAAAGCACCTTTTAGAGGGTGAAAGCATGTGAGTTCGACATCTCACCTGTTCAAGGGGAGAAAAATCCACTTTCTAAGAAAGAGTAAGTCATAAGAAGACATGTCAGATTCCTTACCAATTCCCCCAGTTTTGAACTGCAGGCCTGGTCAATTTCCACCTGAAATTCTTTTGGAATTGTAGTAGTTTGTAGCAGGGGAAATTGTTACTTACATGCTTAAGCTTTTAAATTTATGAAATTGTCTTCCCTCAAATATCAACAAACAGACAAAGTACTTGATGCAATTAGATTCTTAGCTTCAAGATATATATATTATATAAAGTAAGTGAAAAAAAAGTCCTTTTAGTACCATCATGTTTAACTTTCAGAAAATAAAATGATTGGCCAGCAAATGGAAGAGTCTCTTTGATGAACTTGAATGTGACAACTCTAGCTCAGTTATGTATTTATGGTGTTTAGTAGTTTTCAAGCCCATCAACTTTTTTCAGAAAATGAAGAATAGAGAGTAAGAAGCATTTAATGATAAGGTTGAAAAAGATGTTTTAAAAGCATTTTCTCAAGAAACTTTCTTTTACATGGGGATGGGGCCCTATTTGGATATCTCAAGATGCAAAGTGTTCACATTCAGAGGACTTTGGAATTGTGAAGAACTTAAAAGAGAGAATTATTTTCATGAAATTCCACTGTGGACTTCATCCAAGGGTGAGGCAACTGTTACAAACAGAGGATGCAGTTTTTGTATCTCTATAATAAATAATCACATACCCATACACACTATACCTAAATCTCTTACCAAGAGGGCCACAACGATGTGTTGCCATATACTTAAGAAGTGATTCAAACCATAAAGGGGACAAGAGCAGCAGCTGATTAAATCAGGGTTTTTTTTTTTTTTATTTAATTGAGACTTTTGGACATTTCTTGTAGTTTTAAGTTGATTTACCTTTGTTTTATTCCCAGAGATTATGGTGAGCTATGTACAATAGGTCACTCTTAAAGCCTTTCAAATAAATGGATTTATTGAGATACATGAATAAACGTAACAGTAACGAGCATGAAAATTATCCGTGGAGAGACATATGAGTTTTTAGTGACTATAGATGTGTATCAGAGATCAGCCCTAAGCCCTTATCTCTTTACATTGATTATGAATGAGTTAAATGCTCATATTCAAGATAGGAAGTACCTTAGTGCATATTGTTTGCAGATTGTATAGTGTTAGTGGATGAATCAAAAGATGGTGTGAATACAGAATTCGAGATATGGCAGAAGGCTTTAAAATAAATCGTATAAGTATAGAATATATAGATTGCAACTTCAGTAGATATATAAAAGAGCCGCAACTACTGTGATGATTGAAGCCCATGAGATTCCAAAAAGTAGTTCATTCTGTTAAATCGGCTCCATAATTAGTAAGGGTGGGGAGATTGATAAAGATGTTGAATATTAGATAAAAGCGGGATAGAGAAATGACCGAAATACATACACTTATTTCATTTTTCAACTTTTCTATTTAATAAAACTCATTAAAGAGAAATGCTTAAGTCCTACCCAAATGACCTAGTGGGTCCACTTCAAGTACTTTTATGCATGAATAGTTTTAAAAAAGGGATTCAAAATGACTAAAAAAACTAGCTTCATTGAATGGTTATGACCATCAAAATCGAAATGACTAGTTTAAGCGAAGAAAGAAGTTCAGGAAAGATAAAAACATATTATAACGGAAGGGTATTTTTATCATTTCTCAACAAAAAATTATGGAGAGTACTTAGACCGAATGAATTGTGGACAACTTTTATACTTTTTCAAAATATTCAAGTTTTCATGTACTTTCTAAAAAATGAACCAAAAGTTATATAAATATATATATATATATATATATATTGAATTTTAACTTTCTAGTTTTTAATTTTGTGAAACACATTTAGTATGTACCATAAGTCTATAGGATATTTTATATGCACTTTGAGCACACCCACGTCCCTTTATACACACTGATAAATTACTTTTTACAATAAAATATAGGTATGCTCTATACACATATAATGAGTCAATATAGAATTACCCTAAGTCCATAACCATCACCTGATGCAAATCGCCACCATCTCGGTACTGGGTTATTCAACTGCTCTGATTTAGACCTTTCCAATGAATCATTACTGCAAATTACCATGGTCCAGATGTACACATGAAATGTATCCCTCGGTGGTTCGATCATTAGAGTTTCAAAACTCTCTTAGAACAGTCCCAGGTTCCTTTTGGTTCCACACTGTTTTATCACCATTAAGATTAATTAGCTTTTGCCTATTTCTTCATGAGTAAGAAGAAAAGGTAAAGATCCACATAGACATGTCTAAAACATTGAGCTTCTGCCTTTTCTAGATTTCATATTCTCAATAACTCTTTCAATTCCGGATCAAAGAAACAGCTCCAAAACGATTCGATTTTGGTTCCACCTTCTCAGTTGAAACGATGAGCCCTGCTATTTGGCCTGACTCTGGGATCGATCCATGGACCGGTCCAAGGATCGGTCCCCAAAGTCAGGCCTAATCGTGAGATTGCGATTGAAAAAAACAATGCACACGAGGATCACAGAAGATTTTTGATTTATGCAGTGAAGTCGACGGACCTGATGTGCCGACCAACAGAGCAGGAGAGAACGAGGCGTCGACACGTACACCCCCAACACCTGCACTTACTCCCATCATTGACTTATCACCAACCTTCGTGATGTTGACTTCTTTCGTGTCGACTCCTCATTGGTCCCATCTCATTTAATCAGACTCACCGACCGCCACGTGTAAGCTAACCGTCAAAATATCTGATTCTCACAATCGCAGGAGATTTCGTGGAGTAATCCCAACCGCTGGCTTTTCCCACGTGGAGTTATCTGGTTGGCAATTTGACAGTAGCTTTGTCGGACGTCAGCTCTCCTATTGGCTTATCTTGAAGATTTATTAAAATCTCAACTTGTATCAACCATTAATTAACTAGGGGCACATGTTTAATTGATTTTGATACTCCTTTTCCTTGTTCTCCTTACATACGTCTACTAGGTGTGTTGGTTCAGTTGTCTTTAAATATTTCAATTCATTTATTACTAATTAACATATTTTCTAATGCGTTAGAGATGCATTTTGTCTTAGATATGGATTTCGATAGATTAACAACATTTTAATCCTAACGGGTTGACCGAGTGGTCAGGACCAAGATTCCTCCCTTTTCCTGAACTAAATGTATCACCTCTTTCCTCCCAATTATCGATATGAGTAGGGGCCACAGGAGTTTTACCCGGCTTCTCTCTAGGGCCGGAGGAAATAATCCAGTCCAAAGGGTTGGGAACCCTTCGTTAGCAAAAAAAAAAAAAAAAAGATAAATTAACAACATTTGAAAGAATTAAAGATAAAATAATCTAAAGTGAACGAGGGTTAAAATAAATCCCAATGGTTGGATCTTTTACCCCATGAGGTATTTATTTGCATTAGTCTAGACAAGTACACTAATTAAATAAGTGTTCCTCCCATCGGAAAAAAAAAATTTACTTTTTATCTCTCACAGTTACTTGGGGCTTTCTGGAGGACTTTACTAATGGAGTTAGGTGAAGTAAAGATTATTTTGAAGAAAGAATAAAATATAAATGGATTATGATGATATTTTATTTTTAGTTATTTAATATGGAATCTTTTTTACTTTTTATATTGATTGTGGAGTTTTTTTGTCTTTCTAGTGTTGAAATGAGGTTTACTTTTTTACTTTTTTTTTATTTTTGAAAAATATGGTGGAAAATTTTGAATTAAAATGCTTTTGATGATATATATATATATATTTTTTTTTTTTTTTTAAAATGGGGGCTTTACCTTACTTGACTCTAATAATGGAGTTGCCCTTGAGCAATTTATTTCTCATTCTGTTTGTCCAAAGAAATGCAAATCTAAATCTTTTTACTTTACAACAATCATCTAAACTTATAAAAAGTATTTTATCTACTGATTTATATCAACTCATTCCACTTTAATTTTATTCTAATGTGACTTCCTACTCCTATTCTATTCCTCTCCTATCGGACTGAGAGGTGTGAGTTAGGCGTTTATTTTTGTTGTAACTCTACCTTTGCGACCCGCAGTCAATCGTGCGACTAATTCAATGGTGGATTCCAGAGATTGAATAGGAAACATTGCACACGACAGGGACATCAGATTTCATTGATTGGCTGGGGCCCATCCCGTACTTAAACGCTCAGGACTTCTACTTGAAAATCGTTTACTTGAATATTTCCCTACCATATATATAGATATATAGACATACATATAATATAGGAAGAAATAACACATCCATTCCTTTGAAGTTTGAAGAGAGAAGAATATCTTGTTCTTGCAGCCATGAAAATGAATAAGAAAATGGAAAGGAAGGAGAGATCTCCAGAGGCAGTGGGGAAAAAGAAGAAGAAGAGAGACAAGAAGAAGAGATTCAGCGACAAACAGATCAGGTACTTGGAGTCTACGTTCCAAGAGGAGACAAAGCTCGAACCCGAGAGGAAGCTTGAGCTAGCCAAAGAGCTGGGCCTGGAGCCCCGCCAGGTGGCCATATGGTTCCAGAACAGGCGAGCCAGGTGGAAATCCAAGCAGCTCGAGCAAGACTACGCGGTCCTGAGAGCTAGCTACGACGAGCTGGCTTCCAGAATCGACTCCATCCAGAAAGAGAAGCAGTGTCTCCTCAAACAGGTGGGTATAGGTTAAGCTGTGGCCACCATCAATCATCTTTTGCTTTTCGTGATGCTGCCTGAGGACCGTTCATTCACTGGAAACTCCATGCAATAGTTAAATATTCTCGCTCATCAATCAACCCCAAGTCTTCCAATCAACTGTAACACCCCCAATTATGATGGGCACGGATTCTGATAGATGAATGGTCTCAGATCTCTGTTTCTGAATTAAGTGTTGATTTTCTCATATCATGCCTAGCAAATATAGCGTTTTTAATGGATCTTGAACCACTCTTGTGTTGTTGCAGTTACAGACTCTGAGAAACCTTGTGGAGAATGGAAGCATCAATGGTGACTCCCATCATAGAGAAACCAAGTGTTGTGAAAGTGAAGAGAAGCCTACCCTCTTGTTGGAGGAAGTAGCAGATATGGAGGAGTTTGGGGTGGAAGAACAAGGCCTTGTGAACAATTCAGAAACTGCAAATGGGTTCTTAACATTGACTGATGATTGGTGTGAATTCGATTCTAGTTGCTTCTATGATCAGTCTTCCAGTAGTTTGTCATTGTGGGAACTTTGGCCTTGAACAAACACTACCCACAAAAACAACATAGAGAAGACTTTATGTCTTATGGAGCCAGTGGTTTTGATTTTGTGAATGCTTATGGATGTAGTGTAGTAGTAGCTTTGGAAATACATCTGCTAATGTTCAGAAATGAATAAAATCATGGATGAGGTGAATAACAGAGTTGAGAGAAGAGGAGGAAAGATGATGGATGCAATGAGGCGCAAATAGAAGTTGGAGAGAAGAAGAACGTGATCAATGATCAATTAAGTGGTTGAGATCTTTCCATCAAGGAGGCTGTGGGGTCATCATCACCCATGCTGGTTGGGGTCCCATATAATATTCTTCATTTCATCAATGAGATGTTGCTCCTGTAAATATTATGTAAGAAAAATAAGAAGGCTCTTATGAATTTTGAAGATATTGAAACTTCTTCAATAATCATAAAAAACCTCATCCTCTCTGTTCTACTTCAGACAATGGATATGACTCACAGCTACTACATCAACATGAATAGATCCGTCAACTAACTGCAAGAAGTACATATTGTCGAAGTCATGAGAAGAGAGTATATAAGGATCAGATGTTTCAGATCCATTCCAGGCTTTCTCCAAATAAAAATCACTTATATGGTGTTCTATTCAATTTCAATTCTCAACGCAGGTTGTACCAAGTTGTAACGGGATGATAGTACTGTTTCATCAAATTTTAAATCATAAACTGTGTAAAATCTCTTCCTTGATTTTCTCATTCCAAGAAAACAATTGAGATTGTGCATTACCTGGATTTTATACGCTTTGGATGAAACAGTAATATCTCCTGTTTCTATGAAACAGGATACAGACTCATGCTGTACTATAGTAATGTGAAAGTTTATGAAGCATAGATATTGCTCGGCTAATCATCAGAAGCAGAACACCTAGCCATTGTTAAGGAGAAATAGTCAATGACTCATCACAAGTATCTCTCCTGAGATAAACTTCTGTAACTAATTCCGTTTCAACTACTTGTAGCTAATCTCTTATATTCTGTAACATCTTCAACTATTAATAAGAGACAGCCACACCAGTGGAAAATCATATTTCAAATACTCTGAGTTCTAATTGGTATCAGAGCTTATTAAGACATATGTCTAAACAAGATGGGAGCTTCCCCTGCATCTACTTCCTCACCACTTTTATCATCATCCACTGCATCTACTTCCTCACCACTTTCATCATCATCCACTTCCACCTTTGCTTTTCCCATTTTCGCTCCAAATATCTCTCATGTACTCCCAGTCAAGCTTGACGGAAATAATTTTTTACTTGGCGATCTCAATTCCTACCTATTCTTAGGCTTCACAATGTCATGGGATATGTAGATGGTTCCTACCGGAGTTTCTACATTTCACAGGAATTTCCACATACGAAATTATTCCAGCAGTGCATTATCTTTTAAAATCTTTAAACTATTATTTTCACATACTTTTTATCCATTGGCATTATTTTTTATTTGACACTTATTTGATTATTGAGCATTACTAGATTTCAGTCATTAGTCATAAAAATAAATGCACTTAAAAAGTACTATTAGTTTAAACTTTAAAAACTCAAGAGTTATAATTATCTAATTAAAAGGATATTTGGATCACCCATATCCTTTAAGTGTCCTTATTAACAGGAAAGAGTACAACTCCTCTTGCACTAACAAGATTATATAATATAAAAAGTCTAAATAAGAAGCAATAAAACAAGAAGAAATTGATTGGAAGCAACTATGCAAGTGCAACACTTATTCCTTATGTATCAAGTACAATGCATAACTTAAATAATTAAATATAGATGAAATGAACCAAGTATGTGTATGGACTTTTAGGACATTTTGTAATGGGTAGGTGCATATAAAATTACTTTCATATCCCCCTTTTATTACTACTAGCGACTATGAAAGGGGATTTTAGTATATATTCATATATATATATATATATATATAAATACATGTATATATAAAATAAATAAAAGTAGGAGGCTTAGGGATGGACCTCACCAATACTGTCCAAGACTAGCCTCAAATTTCAGAGCCTGCAAAAAAAATGTCAAAACCCGGCTCTAAGGCTTTTCCTTAGAAACAAAAGCCCTCATTTTTAGGGCCTTTTGAGGGCCAAGCCCTCTTTTCTCATGGCTAGATTGTAGGCCTACTTATAACGTACGGTTGAGCAAAACAGGTTATCTTCATGTTTGTTCTAGTTCAACAGTGCCAGCTTTTACTAATTGAAAAATAACTTTAATTAATTATCATGTATTCTATAGTGAAAAATAGGGCCAAGTTAGTTTTATAATTTTCTCTTTGTGTACAAGCAAAACAGCAGATATATATTTATTAATCAAAACACACTATTACATTAAGCAGAGATTGCCCAAAAAAGATTAAGAGCCTGGAAAGAACAGAGAAGACAAATTGCTAATAAAAAATGGCTAAAAAGTGAAAAGAACAATCCCCAGATTCTGTCAAACTAGATTGTTGGAGGAAAAAAACCATTTCTTGTCTGACAGGCAAATGCCTCGTGTAAAGGCCAACTTTTTTTAACCTAATCTAAGATGATCATCTACTAGCCTATTATGGAAAGGACAAGGGCTGAATATTATTCTGAAATGGGTCATCATCCTCTCTGATTTGTGGCAAGCAAATGGACAGTAGGACAGATATTCCACATTTATAGAACAATCTTTTTGTATCCATCGGCCCATTGTAACATAGGCACCACATGTACAATTAGCAAACTAAGTAGATGCGCCATTAACTTGAAGCATTATGAGTCCCCTTAGCAATGCTTCCATTATAAATAAAGTCTGTTGATATACAGACACAGCACCCAAAAAAAACAGCTAATCTACTATCAGAATCAGTAATGATGCTTCCATCACCTGGGGCAGTTTCTGCTTACAGTTTAATGCCCAGATTCTTGGTTATAGGGGGTTGGTTGCCACAGAATCAGCGGCAGAGAATTTCAGGATCAGCCCATCGACGTCGTTAGGAAGGAGACATCTCAACCAAAGGCAACCTATGGAGATGGGTTCAGGTGGCTGAACAATCATGACAACATCATTGTCTTTCCACAACATTCCCATCACAGTCACAAAGCTACCCTCTTTAACATACCTGCTAGATTCATGCCAAGTTACATTCTATAAAATCTTAATGAACTAGATAAAAAGGCATTGAATGCTTTCTAGTATAATCTATATTAAATTCCTATGATTTCCTAAATAATGCCTTTTGGACTGAAAGTGAAGGATTAAAGATGAAGATCTACAAGGAACCATCAAATTATCTCCTCCTTGATGGGAAATGACTATCCACCCTAGTAAATTAAAACCCAGGAATTTGATGGTCCCCCATGGATCACTTGGACCCTTCACTTCTCACTTCTTTATACCCCTTCGATGAAACATTTATTGTGAATTTCTAGGAATTCAATATTAAGTAGGCAAACAGGTTGTAAGACAAAAATGAATTACTCATCCAGCAAGTAATACCCTTCATCTAGGCGCAATAGACGAGCTTCAGCTGAGATGTTTCTTTCACATAACCATTTCCTCAGGTAAGGAGATAGTATCCTGATTTTTCCTGTAGTGCTAACAAGTGTGCTTTCACCAACTAATGGAGTAACTTTAGAACCATGGCCAGCTTTAACCATAGCTCTCACACCAGTCTTCACATCAGTTATGTAGAAATCTGTAGCAAACCTCTGCCACACAGAAAACACTAGAATCAAATAAAATAGTCAAGTGACGTCCCTGGCTGATGATCGTCCGGTTAGGGAAATGTGCAGTGAGCGAGGGAGCATGAGTTTTAGTCCCTTCTGAAGCAGAAAGGAAAAAAAAAAAAAGAGTGGCATATACACAAAATGAAACCATTTGGTTATATAAATGTGCAGATTCTCTAAAAACTATATATAATTCTCCTTCCTAACAACAATTTAATGCACAACAAAAGCTGATTATAGATTCTAAATGCAAGCTTTATTTAATTTATTTTTTATGCAAATCTTCAGCAACCCGTTTGAAACAAAGTAGTTCAATTATTACAATATTCAGAGGGTGATGCACATATAGGTCAGACGTGGGGAGCAGGAATGCAAGTACACATTGCACAAAACGTAGAACACTGACTACAGATACAGGTTGCCCACCTTATACTTAAATACCATATAATAAAATTGCTGGAAGCTAAAAAAATGATGAAATGGATATAATACAGGGTGCTTTTGAATTGCATCTAACTATTCATGTAATACTAGGCATCAGTATTGGTAATGACTGAATGGCAGGGCAGTACCCAATGCACATATAACTTTTTGAGCTTCTACTACAGATACAGTTTCAAATAGTATCATCTAGTTAGGTGTTGACTCCTTTGACATATCTAGTTAGATACTAGTTACTATTCTCCCACAGAAAAAAAAAAAAAGAAGCAAAAACGGATCTTCAATTATTTCCTAAGAAACATCTGAAGACAAAATTACAAGAAAATAACCCTCTTCACTAAGCACATGCATGTATATGGCCAGTGTAATGAATTCATGACAATCAACAAATGGAGCAGTTACGGCTGCCAATGGAAACTGCATGTTTTCTGGCATCTCAGTCAGCTTCTCATTTATATTGTTGTTAACCCGTTCATGTGCCATCGTCATCATCAAAGCCTTGTCCCAACTATGTTGGGTTTCTCCATTCCGGTCTATCCTGTCACTTTGAGAAAACACAATATAGGACACGCATAGAGAGAGAGCGAGAGAGAGAGAGAGAGAGATAACTTGCTGTAAACATGTGTCCACCTTAGGGTTCCATCACTTCTTATTATATAAGCCTAATTAACAGAATCCTATTACAACTCAAATCCTAAATTATAGTTACCTAATTGTACAAGAGTTATGATTAAACTAATTGTAGTTTAACTAAGATACAATTGCTAATTAAAAAAGAAATACAAGTATTGGGCCCATATGGGCCTACGTAGATGGGCTGGATTGACATATCCTAGGCCAAATCCTCGGATAGGTTTCACTTCTTCAGAGCTATCCTTAATACTTTCATCCATCTCCTCTTCGGCCTACCTCTTTTCCTTGAGGGGTCCATCAACTTACATAGAGAAACTTCTTCGAAGCTATCCTTAATACTCCCATCCATCTCCTCTTTAGCCTACCCCTTTTTCCTTGAGGGGTCCATCAATTTGCATAGAAAAACTTCTAGTCACTAGCACCGTTGCTGGCCTACTTTGGATGTGTTCAAAACAAACCAAATGAGTCTCTTAAATTATCACCTATTTGCGCAGCCCTTAAATGCTCCAGGAAAATGCTCATTTCTGATTCTCTTTCTTAGTTTTATCAAACATCTATCTCAATATTCTCATCTCCATTGCACTCATTTTTTTGAATGTTGCATTTCCTAATTGGCCAACAGTTTGCGTCTATAGGTCATGGTGGGTCTAATCATTGTCTTGTAAAATCTTCCCTTCAATGTTGTTGCTATCCACTAATTACAAACCACGCCAAAAGCAACTCTCCACTTCAACCTGTACGATACCATGTACCAACCCAAAAGCTTAAGCTGATAGGTGGAAGTCCCAAACAGGTATATAAAGCCCTATCAAACCCATTACTTGGGCGATGTGGGATGTGGGACTTTCCTAACACTCTCCCTCACGTGCAGGCCAAATAGATTTCATGGACAGGCCTACCAAGTGGGCTACATAAAAAAGACAGGAACCCGCTCTGATACCATGTAAGGTACCATGTATCAACTCAAAAGCTTAAGCTGATAGGTGGAAGGCCCAAACAAGGTATATGAAACCCTGTCAAACCCATTGCTTGGGCAATATGGGATGTGGGACTTTCCCAACACAACCATCTAGGTCTTTCCCTATAATCCTCAATCTCTCCCTCCTTTTATTATTTTTATCATTATTATTTTTATCAGTAATGAAGAAAATATAAGGTAGGCCAGAATCCTAGAACAACACAAACAGAGGCAATGGTGTAAAATAATTATATCAGTGCCAAAAAGGCGAATTACAAAGTAAAAGCTACGAAATTAGAAGACCTAACCACCTCTTGCTTAGCCAATGAATCAGCAAAACCATTGGTCATCTCCTCAGTATGTTGAAATTCCACTTGAATCAATGATGCCAAAGCTCGAATTTCATTCAAATAGAACTGAAATCTCCAAGGAATCCTATTAGCCGAAGTGCTGAGATAGTCACTTTCCACAACCTACTTAAGTTGAAAAGAGTAAGAAACAAACAGCCAAATTGCTTCGAGGATAGGTACAACTTCTGCCACATTAGACCCCATACAGCTTTGAGAACATGACCACAACAAGACCATTGCTATTATGAAGCACCCCTGTCAACAGCTGCAGGCCCCCAACTTTCGATCCATGTTTAGACTTTAAAGCGCTTGCACTAGGAGGAACCCAAAAACTAGCTTTTTCACTTTTCCATTTTTCTAACTCCACATGATAAAGAGGCCTCCCAATTTTGAAGCACGCCAGGTATTCTTAAACTGTCAAAGTCACACCTTCGTGAAGCCCATTTGGCTATATAGACCAGCACCAAGGACAACAAATCCTCCACAAATGTGGGGGACATCCTGATCACTCTAGCTTTCTGATATAGGAAAAAACAGGCCACGTCACTTTCATTGCCATGTGGGCACTTCTGTGGAAATATTGGAAGACCAAGTGGCAACATTGGATACCTAAGGCTTTACCAAATTAATGTGATTTTGAAAAGGAGTTCGCATTATTGTGAATTTCTTGGAACTCCTAGTATTTATTTTTCCTAGTAACTAGTTATTAGTAAGTTAATGTCTTATTTTGGGAGTGTTAGTTGACTACCTAGTAAGTTGTGGTATTGAATGTAGTTAGCTTTGGGATTATAAATGTATTCATGAAGGGAGAATGCTATATAACTTGTAGAGTCATATGGTTGGGCAGATTATATTTGTTTCATTCTGATTAATGTTAATTCAGTAGAGAGCTTGGTTCCTCTATTTTATCTCTTATTATCTTTTGTCGTGATTGTTTGTTTCTTCTTATTGTTTCCATTGTATCTTTCCATCGTCATTTGGTATCAGAGCTTGTGCTACGCTCTTGAATTGATTTCGCCATCTACCATCTTCCTTCATGGCGGTAAGAAGAGGTCGAGGTGGACACAATCGTATGATGAGAGATGCGAGAGACGAAGAACTACAAGCACTTCAGAGACAAGTTGAATAATTAACTATACGGCTTGATCGCCAAGGAGCTCGTAGTGAGCATGGCAAAGCCTTGGTTATTCTAGTGATGATTCCGACATCACCGAGAAATTCTACAAACTAATGGTGCACAATGACATTCAAAAAACCGAGGACTCAATAAGTGAGATTTCAAAACAATCCACAACTCTTTCCCAAGTTCAGCCAATGGAATATCATACATTCTTTTGGTTGAAGGAATACAAAAAGGACAATTCACATTGGATATCAGAACTTGTCCAAAATTATGTTGATTGGTCAAAGCCCCCAATTTTCGACATTTAACTAGATGATGAATGTGGTCCATCTATTTATGATCAGTGTCAAAATGGAAAATTATCTCATGATGTCAATGAGAAATTGATCGATGATGATTATCAAGAAGATATTGATGATATACTCATCTCTGATTGTTTCAAGATGTTCATGTTAATGATACTTTGACCTTCAATGTATCTCCTTGTGCCAATTAATGGAATTTATCATTGGTAAGTGCGCACCCATCTCAATTAAGAGTTAATTGGATGTTACTAATAATTACTGCGATTAATTGGGTCACAAGGATAATAAGATGTGAATCTAATTTGGTTGGACAAATTTCTTCCAATAGATCAATGGATATAATTGATGGAGGGCCTAGTTGCAATAATTGGAAAGAATGAGGGTTTTCTAGTAAATATTCATAAGACTGGAGTACAATTGCATTTATTTAGTGGAGTTATTTGCACTTAACTGTGGGTCCGGAGTTCACATGAGATGTGCAGTCCAGATGTTTAGTTGGAGCTAGATTCTAAGGAATCCCTAGTGGTCCCCATGCTAGCCCTAAGAAGAGAAGTTTATATTCCAATTGGAACTCTTAAAGGAAAGAGGAGTATGAAACTTACCAAAAATATAAGTGAGTTATCCAAGAGGAGGTGTGCCCAAAACTATAAATAAGAGGGGAGGGTGGACATCCAAGGCATTGCACGCCCAAGGGTTGGACGTCCACCTCTTCTCTCCTCTAGTTTCCTTTTGGAGTGCCTAGGGTTTCTTCTTATTTGAGATCCCACAATTCTCTTTTAAGAAGTTCTCTAACAAGAGGGTTATAGCGTGTAGAAAATCAACCTAGACCCAACTCATTTATTAATTGGGTCGAAAACTTCCACCCAAACATCACTCTAATTAAATAATGAGTTCAGGATATTACAGTAACAATGCAACTAGTGAGGTTAGGTCAGATTATTGGGCCAAATAGTGAAATTTGATCTAAGCCATTTGTTGAACAGGTCAAAATGGTGAACCCTGAACCTCAACTATTGGGTCAAGTTCAGATCAGCTTGTGCAGGTCAAGTCAAGAACTGCCAGCCCTGATTGGTCCACCAAACAGTTTTGTAACGCCCCATGCTGGGAAAAAGAATAAAAATGACAACTTTTTCACCATAGAAAGGCACTTGTTACATTTATTAAATAGATTTTGACCAAAAAGACTATTCCGTGACAAATTGTACTAGTTAGGAACTAAAGAAAGGTTTTCAGGGACTTTCGAATAATTAGGCTAAGAGGGATGATAAAATAAATTCCCCCTTTTCTCTTTTGTAGTTTCCTTCTTCAAGTGTATTGGCTTACAACCTTATCTTATGTCAGTGACAATCAAGAGTGTGGCATGTTCCCTACATCATCACCACCATACCCTTACCTCATCTAAGTTGGGCAGCCAAAGTATTACTTTCTCAGAGTAGCAGAGTAGAATTCAGAATATGTTTTGGCATGTTTTTCTGTTCCTTTCCCCTACTAAGTAGCTAACTGCCACTATGATGCAATCCTCCTTTTGTTGGGATTGGAACTATGGATGAAGAAAAATAATAACCGGCAGGTTCCATTAGTATAACTCTGTTTCCTAGTAAAAAGATATCTAGCAAAACACAAATCACGCATTCCATGTTGAGATGTTTGACTGGCATTTTGAAATTAAATTGAATATATTTTCTAATGAACATATACCAATAGTTTTCTTTCAGAAAATGGTGTGCCTAGTATGCAAACAGTCTACAGAAGCAAAGAACTCCTAGAATAGAAAGAACTTCATCCAGACCTCTGAATATGCTAAACTCCACTGGAAACATCTGCAGTTAAATTTTGCTGGCTTTGATCCAAATCCTAAGCACTCATATAACAGTGTTGATGTATAAACACATCTGGGAACCTTCTCATACGAAGATTCCAGAGAGAGAGTCCCACATGAAGCCAACTGAAATCGACAGAACAGCAAAAGGCAACCACTCAGAATAAGAACAAGGGAAATGGCATCAGCTTCATAAACTTTAAACAGAATGAAGAAGCAAATGCTGAAAACATGAAGGGAGAAAACTAAATGGTTAATGACTTAATGTTAAGAAAGAACCATGTCATCCAAAATGTTTAATATTCATAAAGAAAACAAAGCAATTATAATTTGGTTGACAATGCAAATAAGTAAGACTCATAAGAGTATTTTACATGTGTGAAATATTTGCCTGTACCAGGAATATTGCCACCTACAATTGAAAGGCTATTTGTTTGTACCATGAATGCTGCTTACCTGATGAAATTGAAGGGTGGTCAATCTATTTAATATAGTCCTAGAATATAATGCTTCATCCATTAAAAAAAAGAATATAATGCACCATTATAGATTATATGGTCAAATTTGTAAATGATAAAAGCAGATAATCTTATACACAATAATCTCTGTGAACCTTTCAATGCTATAGGTAGAACATAATACAATACCTTGTAGAATATACAATACATGTAACATCTCATTGCATCATGATTTGATAAGGTCACAAGTATAACTAAGAATGGTCACCGACTCATTAACCAACTCTTGATTTTCTAATTTTTGTTATAACTTTGATAGTCTTGGTTTACAACCAGAAAAGGTAAAATAAGGCCAAAAAAATCCAACCTTGGCATTTGAATGAAGGGATGCCTACTATTCTTTTAAAGAAGACATCCTTTTGAGTTCTGCTATTAACAAAATCCACTGTAAATTTTAATGGTTTGTGGATGAGCATGTTCTAGTTCCTTGCCTGTCATTGATGATTCGGAAACTGTGCTCTCAATTAGTCCTTGAGTTTTTGAGGGATTTATAAGCGTTCATATTAGAGAATTATATTCGGTGTTATCCCTAAAAATATTCACTGGGATTCACATTATGCGATACTATTCTAGACTCTGATCATAGGTTCACCTAACAAATTTGTATTTCTCATTACCATAAGTCATTCACTTTCTAGTATTAAGATAGAAAGCAAGGAACATAGGTTTTTTTTTTTTGAATGGTAACTTGTAATCTTGTATTAATCAAAAGCTTGATGGTACAAAAGAAATATACTCGAAAGCAATGAAAAATACCGACAAGGCAGGGAAACACCATCCAAAAACAAGAAACACAAAAGAAAGGGGAGGAGAACAAAAACCTCTCTGAAGCCTAAAGGACGAAGGAAGAGAGGATAAAATGAAGCACCCCTAAAAGTTGAGAAGTCACCTCTCTCTAGTTACATAGGATGACATCAATAGGCATACCCCAAACTTCTGGGCGGACCGAAACCCACGAAGCAGCATGAAATCTTGATATGGAGAAGACAGTTGATGTAGAGGAGGATTTTCCTTCAAAGCTTCTCCGGTTTCTTTCTTTCCAAATAGCCCAAATAGTCGCAAAAAAAAGAAGCACGCCATAGGAGCTTTCTTTTGGAAGACCCAGACCCAAACATCCAAGCTTCAAAAAGGTCATGAATGGACAAAGGAAGAACCCAACTATAGTCAAAGCTAGTAAGAAGCAGATTCCAAATATCTTGGGCCATAGCACATTGAAGAAGGAGGTGATCCACTGGTTCCTCGACAGAGAGACAAAGTGGACAAGCATTGAGCACCATCACTTTACGCTTGTGGAGGTTATCCAAAGTGAGAATATTGCCTCGAAGCACTAATTACCCAAAATCAATCACCCTAGGAGGAAAGATTTCCACAAGAATTCAATCTGATTACCAGAATTAAAGTTGGTCGACATAGCTAAGAAGAACGATGAGACCGAGAAAACCCCATCTTGAGATGGCATCCACACTCTGCAATCCCTCCCCTCTTGTGGAATGAAAATGTGCTCTAACATTTGAAGAAGGCAAAAGAGATTTTCCACTTCAGATTCCCACAAATTTCTTTTGAACGTTGGACCCCGAGAAATTCGATTGTTGTTTAAGACCATGTAGTCTATAACTTTAGCCAATTGATTAGAGGCACACCTAAATAAGTCCAGGAATTCAACCGATAGAGGCCCATCCCCCACCCAGACATCCATCCAAAAAAGGACATCTTCACCAGAGCCAATCCTATATCTAATATGCATGGCAAACAAATCTTTTATAGAAAGAATGCCTCTCCACAATCCAGAGGATCTATAAGATGACACAGAAATATCCCAACCATTTCTTCTCACACCATATTTTAATAGAAGAATTCACTTCCACGGACTACCAGAGATTTCCCCTATACGCCATAACCATTTTCCCAAGAGGGCTTGATTCATAAGCCGTAGAGGCCTAAAGCCAAGACCTCCATCCTTCTTAGGCGAACAAACAGAACTCCAATCAACTAGGTGAAACTTTTTCTTATCACTTTTGCCCTGCCACAAGAAATCCCTCTGCAGCTTCTCAATGCGCTTGATAATTGACGCCGGACATTTGAAGATCAACATAAAATAAATTGGAAGGTTGGCCAGGGCTGACTGAATTAGAGTAATTCTACCCCCAAAAGACAAATAACTTGCTTTCCAAGAAGCCAATCTTTGTTCCACCTTTCCACAACCGGATTCCATATTGATTTAGGAGCACTACTCAGGAAAAGAGGTAAGCCAAGATACAAAATCGGAAAAGAGGCCACCTTACACCCCATGATGTTAGCAAGCCCCTCGAGGAAAGACTCCACCAAAATGCCAACAATCTCGCTCTTAAAGAAATTCACCTTGAGGCCCAAGACTGCTTCAAAACATCTTAAGATGGCAACCACATTCTTGATTTGATCCTTTTTTGCTGCATAGAAAATAAGTGTGATCGTCGGACCATGGGTTGCCGGCTTGAAGCCACTAATGAGATTAGCCTTGCCCACTGCCGAAATCATCCTACTAAGAGCTTCACTTACAATGGTGAATAAGAATGGGGAAAGGGGATCACCTTGGCGAAGACCTCTTTGAGCTAGAAAAAAACCACTCGGTGAAGTGTTAATCAAGATGGAGAATCTAGTGGCAGAGAGACATTCCAACACCAATCCCAGCCATTTAGCTCCAAAGCCCATTCGGCACATTAAATAAGTCTAGAATCCCCACTCTACTCTGTCATATGCCTTCTCCAAGTCATGCTTGCACAAAATACCCAACTCCTTATTTCTGTGCCCAGAATGGATGCATTCGTTAGCAACAAGAACCCCATCCAAAATCTGTCTCCCATTAATAAAAGCAACCTTCTAGTGAGAAATGATAGAGGGCAAGACCTTTTTCAATCTTCCTGCCAAAATCTTCACCGGGATTTTTTAAATGCTACCTAATAAGCTAATAGGTCTGAAATCCTTCACACAATCAGCACCGGCCTTCTGAGAAATTAGGGCAATGAAAGACGCACCAATATTTTTCGAGAGTTTTCCTCTCTCATGAAATTCCTCAGGAAGCCCAAAATATCCACTTTGGTAGTATCTAAAAATTGCTGGAAAAAGAGAATCGAGAATCCATCCAGACCTGGCGCTTTGTCCCCTCCAAGATCGAAAGTAGCTGATTCAACTTCCTCCTCTTCGAACTCTCTTTCGAGCCAAGAGCTGTCTACCTGACTCAAACTGTCGAAAGCTAAGTTATTCAAAGAAGGCTTGTCCCAATGACCTTTAGCATAAAGCGCAGAGAAGAACCTGTGATATGATTAATGATGTCCTCTCGATCATCCAATCTAACACCACCATCAATCAAATAAGAAATCATGTTTCTTCTCAGTCTATTTGAAGCTAACCCATGGAAAAATCTGGAATTTTTATCCCCTTCCTCAATTTCCTTGCAAAAGCCTCTTTTTAAAAATTGTCTCCTAGCCATCTCATCCTCAGATAACTGATGAGAATCTTCTTGGATATCCAGGCTTTGAATTTCTTCCAAAATGTTAGCTTTGGCAGTCTTCACTTCCCCAAAGTGATCTTTGGCCCAATCGTTAATTTTCTTTTCCAGCATAATGAGCTTAGAAGCTAGTTTAAAACCGGCCCAACCCTCCACAGTTATATCTTTCCACCAATTTCTGAAAAGACCAGCAAATTGACTTTTCTTGAACCACATAAGTTCGAAACAAAAAGGAGAGGGACCCCATCTTTCGCACTTAGTGTCAAGGAGGATTGGACAGTGGTCAGAAATAGGATTTAGTTACAACCTCCAATAAAAAAAAATGATTGAAAGAAGTTGGAAAGGTGGGGTAAGGGGATTATACCTCCCCTCTGCCAGATAGCTAATGGTTTATATCATCGCTGAAAAGATATATGAATCAAATGATGTATTACCTGGCATATAGCAGCTGCACCATTATTAAACATATCGCAACTCCCCAACAAAAGGACGTTATCCTTCCAGATAAAGAACATTTGTTAGCTGTCTCCTAGGCAGTGTTAGTGCCCTGTGCATGTGTTTCAAGATAGTTAGCAATGGCATTGTCCATATTTGTACAATGACTTGTGTGGGTCCATCATTCTTAACTAAATATTTATCGTGTAGACTGCGCCAAACTGGAAGAGCAGCAAGTGTGGAAAAGTGAATCCTTTTCTGCAGAATTGATGCTACAAAAATGTGCCCTGATCAATCCATTAATCTCACATGGAAGAGTTATAGACCCTTTTTGCATACAACACCCTCCAAATTTTTGTAAGGGGACAAGGAAGACATGCTAAGGCGTGTGGTTCCTAAGAACTAGGAAAAGATCCAGAAAACACTTCTCTCTCTCTCTCTCTCTCTCTCTCTCTCTCTCTCTCATCCATAACCACTTAGGTAGAAATAGGAATGCAGTATCCATAGGCATCAATGGGTCAAGCACACATCATGCTCTAATACCATTCATGAGCAATTTGATTTCTCAGAGTCACAGTGGTCACACAACACTGACGGTCAAACATTTTTCTTTTTTTTTTAATGGTGTGTGATGGTCAAACATAGCCCACAACAAGTCCAAACAAATGGTTCCTAGAGCAGGACATGTCATAATTTTGGATCCTGAGGGGACACCATGAATGAAACCAGTGGTTGGAATGCAAAGGCACTTATACGACCAATGATGTAGACAACAAGTGTGGTAGGTTGGGAATGAGAAAGCAGTCCAGAGACCACAGTTGAGATACGAGTCCTCATAGTTAACCGAGTGAAGAAGCATACGTAGTTGTGAATCCAATTCTCTTCTGACCGAATTTCTTGGAACCATTGTTCTCAAAATCGAGATCATACCAGAAATCGTTCAAGAGGATGAATCGAATTGTATTGTGAACAGTATTGTGAATCATAAGATTTTTCTTTTTATAAAAAATATAAAAAAAAAAAAGGAAAAAAGGGAAGTTATTCATAATCCATCTATTTTCCATCTATAATAGCATAAGCATAGTAATAGATAAGAATAGGATAAAATCATATGAAAAAAATCATTGGCATCAATATATTAATAAATTGTAAATGGTGGTGTAAATAGTTAAATATGTTTAAGATAAGAAGATTACTAGGAAAAGTAAACAAGTTGCGGTGGGTTACTTCTTTTTTTTGTTCTCTTTAAAGTGAAAAATTAAAATAAAGTGAAATCATTGACCTTACTAGTTAGGATGTCTCTTGAAATTAAAAAAGTATTAATGAGGAAAAAATCGAAAAAAAAATAAAAAAAAAAAAGAATGCAGGACAAAACTCAAATACACAATTGAACGCTCTAGTTACATGCATGTTCCTTATTATCTCTAAACTCTCTTCAAAATCACAAAATTCGTAAGAGGTTTCATTAAGCATTAGATAATATTTTTAAGCAGAAATGCTAATAAAAAAAAAAAAAAAAACAGTAAAGATTACTAATATTAACCTCTTGGAGCATGACTATTCTCACTCATACAAATCGCTTGAATTGTAAAATTCAATATACATATATCGAATCATAAGATTCACACCTGAATCCTAATATTCACTTCTACATGGAATTTGTTGCATAAATACTAATCGTTTTCCTTAAAATTCAATACAAAACATAGGATTCAAGATACGAGTCCTAGGATTCTAACAACAATGCTTGAAATGTACTACTCTGATAAGAAGAGTGAAACAGAACACCCCTGCATGAATTTCCAGTCTCAATGCTGGTCAATTCCGCCAGAATAGAACGTGCTTCTTCTGGCTGAAACAGGAGAAACAAACATGTTTAAGCAAGAACAAGCTAGGCCTGTTCTGGAACTTGGCACCTTGAGTAGACCATGAAGTCTCTATTGTCAGTGATCATCTCGTTTTTGAGGAGAATGCAGTTGAAGCACTAGGGACATTTCCATGTCAGAGATGTGTAAGCTAGGATCCTACTTGAGCCTCATGTTTACATCATAGAGGCAATAACAATAAAAATCTTACATGATGCTCAACAGGTAGCAGTGGGATTGCGGTCCAACAGCCATAGTTGAGGTATGGCCTAGTCAAGCTAACTGAGAAATCTGAAGTGAAACTAACAAAGAGAGAAAGAAAATATTTAGAGGGTTCTTCTGCTAATCTTTAAGCATTGATAAAAATGCGTAACAACAAATGGAAAAATTCTCAACCACTAGAAAGGTAGGGGCTCGACTCTGATAACCATAAGAACCGTGCTAGCCTAAGAAACATTAGTTAGAGAACATTTTGGCATGTTGATCGGTTCACTAGCGCCACGAAATAAAGGGAAAGTTAATGTCTTAGTCATATCACAAATATCAGCATCATTTGACATTCTTAGCCATTATATTCAAGGCTTTGAAATAGATGGACAGAATAAAATCAATAAACGTCTCAGAGTCATCACCTTGGATCCAGCAACTAATAAAGCTTGATGGAGCTCATTTTTGGTAAATGGCTTATCTAGACACACCCTCTCGTCCTTCATGGAGCGAATGAGTCAATCAGCATTCCATGTGTCACTTGATCAACGTGATTCGGGCAAGAGGTTTCGACCAGAATTCTTGTATATGCCTAGCATACTTGTATCCAATACACTAGTATTGGATGCTGCATAATTTGCACGATTCTGTTTTAGCGAATTCTACTTTACTACGCGAATTATTTCATTAAAATTGCTATTAAATTTCTTCACTTTTAACAAAAAAATGTCTGCCAAGAATGCAAGTAGTGATTCCTCAAAATATCTATAGATGTTCTAAAGAAGAAAAGTAATGCTTCATATAAAACAATCAAGCAGCTTGCAAGGTGTGATGCTTTCCAATAAAAATCATAATATTAAATATAAATGTCATGTTGGACAGGTACATAACTTTTTTGAGGGATCACAGGAGTTCATATAAATAAAGTGAGGGATCAGACCAGTCAAACAGTACACTCCCAACTAATGTAACTCTTATGTTCTTCACAATCTTACGATATTTGAAGTGGGCAGAACACACAGAATTATGTTTGGCAACTTCTCCAAAAGATTTTCATGGAAGGGACTTATTGAAAGACTGAATTAAGGACTGTGGCAAGAGACTTTTCCACTTCTATAAATTGAATTAAGAACCCTGTAATATCAATTTTCTGTGTCCGGATCCTCTATACTCATTACCAAAGGAGATTTCAAAGGGTCAACCAGAAGAAGCTATCTGGCATGCATGCGAGGTTCTTTGGGCCCACAACGGACAGTGACAGGTTGCAGATAAGATTGCTTTTCCTTAGAAAGGATTCTACCAAAACTCAGACCATGGTTTAGTTCTAAGTACTAACAATCAGATCTCTAACACTCAATTTTAAGGAGAATTCATGTTGACCTCCCATTTCATTGATTCGAAGCTGATGGTTAGAAATGACCAATAAGGCTATTTTTTGTATATTCCCTTATCCATGACCCACCCGTCTACCTGATGGTGCCGATAAACCCCACCTACATGCCACATGACATGACCCCTACTTGGCCAAGATCATCACCCTAGAGGTTATGAAGTCCAATTCTACAGGATAAAACTCTCTATTTTTAATTTTAACTTCGTTCTTCTCATCATTCTCTCTCTTGTAATTTCCCATAGTCCTCACATTTCATCTCTGCACATGTTTCAAGATAACTTCATCATAGACACCTATAATAATTTCGCATGTGCCCTACAACCCAGAATCAAAAGGACATTGCAACAATGATTATCAACCATTGAGTCATACACATGGGCCTGCCTTTCAGCGATCCAGACAGTTCATTTCATGGACCTTAATACCCAAACATAATGCTCCGAAATCAACCCACCCAGATTGTAAAAACTCGCCATTATCAAACATTCGGCCTAATTCTCGTCGAATGTAGACTATTTCTATGTTTCATTCACAACTTCACATATTAATGGCATTGACAGAAGTGGGGTTAGAAAACAGAGTCCTCCAATTGAAGAGGATGTTATGGTTCTTCGATTTATCCACAATGGGTCCACCGAGTCAAGACACTTCAAATCTGACAACATGGTCGGATTTGATAAAGAAAAACAAGCTAACAAACAAAACTGAAACTACCCCAGTAATCAAAAGAGTTCAAAGAAGGTAGAAAATGGTAGAAATTACCCCAGTAATCTTGACGAGCTGTCCGTGACTGGCCGTTTGGAGGTCAGAATCGGGGATCCCAGAAAGGAAGAGCAGAATCCCTCCCTCTCTCCTCCAAAGGCACGCGTTCCAGATGAGGAATGCAGAGACGAGAAGAGAGAGGAGGAGGAGACAGACGAAGAAGACCGCGTTGCGAACGGCTAAGAAGATGAAGATGGAGACTCCAAAACCCCCGAAGAAGAGGGTGATGAGAATGCAGAGAACTGGGGTTGGGATGAAATTGCATTTGAAGCTACTTCTGTCGCTGATGGCATTGGAGAGGTCGTTCATTCCTGCAACGCACTCCACGCATTTGCTGAAAGTCGCCTGAGACAAGAGAGTGAGAATAGGAAGCTGAGGAAATAAGAGGGAGAAAGAAAAAGTCAGATTCTATGCATCTTTCAAAAAACAGCACACCCTTTATCTTTATAAGCAAAGATAGTCGATTATTAAAAGAACTTAGGTGTGAAGAAAGGATTTCCAGCCAAACAGCCAAACCGCGATGGACAATTGACGGAATCTGCTAAATCGGTTTTAAATTCCTTTCAATCATGTCAAGAAAGATACAAATAAAGTGACACATAAATTGGCGAAGGAAGCTCTACTTGAATCGACGAATCATATTTGGAGAGACTATGCTCCATAATTTATTCATGATTTTGTAATCCTCCAATGTGATATTCCTTATCATTCTTAATACAATGTGATATTCTCTCAAAAAAAAAAAAAAAAAAGATAATTGATTGCTTGAAGTACACTTAATGGGGCCCCACTTGGACCCACCTTTGATCATTCTAGCCGCTTCACACCTTGTGATATGGAAGAGACCCAAATATGACCCCATCTTACCTTTATTAACATTTCCATTGAATCTCTAGGGTTTGTTTGTTTGCGTTCGAAGACAAAAGAATTGAATGTATAGGATAGAGTGGTTAAAAAATGAAGATTAAAGATGAATTTTAAAAAATAAATATCATATAATACTTTTTTTTAGGATTTGGGGTTAAAAGATGCTTTATTCAATGCTTGCTCACTTTTGGATATTCTAGCTTTTATCTTCATTTTTAACCATTCTATTCTATGTATTCATAGTCAGTTGGTATATACCTAGTTGTGTTTTCATTAGTTGAATGTAGTAGACGACCTAATAATGACAAATTAAGCTCAATCACAGTCTTGTCGTCACATCAGCATTTTTGCTTTCATTTGAAAAGTCAGCAATGCAAGCAATTCTTGTATTAGAGTCCAGAATCTTACTTCAAACATGGTTCTACCCAAAAAAAAAAAAAAAACATTCAAACATGCGAAAGAGGAAGGACAATGAAAGGCATCATATTGAGATTATTAAAAAAAAAAAAAGTGTGCTTATTTACTTATTTATTTATTTCCACTTTCTAATCTTTGCAACCATCATGGAGAGTTGACTGCTCCTCTCAAGGTCGGACCTACATGTAGGCCTAGGGGGACCATGGCCCCCCTTAAGTTTTCAAAATTTTACTTTTTACAACTAAATTTTATTTTTTTTTTTATTTTGACTCCTAAATTGTTATAATTTTCTTTTAATAATTTTCATTTGGCCCCCACCAGTTCGACTTTCTGGGTCCGCCCTTGCTCCTTTGGGTCAGTTAGGAGGATTATATTTTACCTTTTTGATAAATATATACAGAAAGGTTTTTTTAAGAAGTTTTTTTTTACAGCCCAATACCAGAATGTGGTAAAAAAAAATCTATTTTGTTCGTGAACTAGGTATATTGCTAACTATATTAAATCTTTTTATGTTTTTTATTTCGATAATTACTTGATTTGATTTAGTGTTTGCATCGTGGCTGAGATCGATTCGCAAGTTCTACTGTTTGCAATTTATACAGGATCAACTTTGATCAATTTAATCTCTTTTGCACATAATGACCGACTATGGATTAGCATATTGTTTTAATTCCGGATGTTTTAATTTCATATCAAGCGCTCGGCCAATGATAAAGCTGGTTAGATAGCGAAAGGGGGAGTCCTTCGTTCTAATTATTATTATTATTATTTATTTATTTTATCTTTTGTTTTATCTTTTGCAGTTTGGATTGTTTTTAGAGGCCTAGGCTGCTTTTTCTCTTTGTTTTACGGGTTTTTATCATTAATGCAGGCTCAATTAAAATAATAATAATAATTTTTATATCCTACAATGCTAGCCATCCTTTATTCAAGCTAAGGATTGGTGCCATACAAAAGTCAACCTTTTTTGTGTCGCTTCTAGCAGAATGCATGGAACATTACTTTTTTCTCATATAAAAATATTATTTATAAATAAATAAAATAAGCTAATTTGGTGGTATTGTGACTTGAAATTAGAACATTGAACGCACCTTGGTACATTAGCAATAGTTACATAATTATAAATAATGTGCACGTTGTTCTTTATCGTCGGACTATTGGTAAGATTGTTGCAGTTGAAATTCTGTTAGTTATAACCTTTTGCACTAGTTCATGTAATATATATATATATATATATATATGTGGAAGGTGCTCCTATAAGAGACACTATATATAAGGATCATCAGAGCTTGTTTCACAAGTCTCCTTATTCAATTAGATTTTTTTCATATAGGCATTAGATCTTTTCTAAATAAATTTTGTTTAGTATGAGTTATTTAAATGGACATTAGACCACACTTAAATTAGCATTAACTAAATCTCTCTTTGAAACATCACCATTGGATTTTAGGATGGGTGATCAAAATGGGAGGGAGGCAGATGGCAATGGCCAGCAGCAGTAGCCACGATGATGGCTGGGGCCCCAAAAGCTTGATACTCTCCACTCGTTTCAATTTCTATTCTTTATCTTGTTTTAATTTTTCCCTTGCAACCAGGGGCCAGCACGGCCCCCCCACCCCCGCCCCCCACCTTTTTTTTTTTTTTTTTTAAACCTACAGGCCGATGATACATTTGAGCATAGCCTGAAGTGAATCTCTATCGTTTAAAAACAATTTATGACCCAACTCAACGGGTGTAGCAACTGCCTTTGCTTTCAAACTACCGGTCGAGCGTAGAAGATCTTAAGCATACTTCCACCATGACCAGGGCAGACCCACGTTGTAAGTACATGGGCTCATGCCTCCTCCTATATCTTTAATATTTATTTTACCAAAAAAGATATCTTCAATATTTAATGAGGCATAATAGAAAACTTCGTGGGCGTTTTACTGAAAAAAAAGTCCCCTTTCTAATTAGCTAATGTACAGTTTCTTATACAATCCTCAATCCAATCTTTTCCTAAAATCTCTCTCGTCTTACCAATCTAATCCTTTCCTAAAATCTCTCTCATCTTAACTCTTCCTACAATTTCTCACTAATTTTTTTTCACATTCTATTCTACAATCCTTATCAATATAAAACACCTATTAAGGCCATAATGCACGCACAACCATTCACTATCTTTGAAGGACTCTTTATATAAATTGTTTTACCCATCCACCCATGTAAATAATCATCTTGTGGGACCCAATAGTTAAAGATCCTGTCACTTTGCATTACCTAGATAAATACATGATAATCATTACCCTTGCATGATGGGCCCAGCTGTCAAAAATTCATTCGCACACATCCTTGAGAATCTTGGGTTAAATTTAAGCATTTCATCTTTAACATATTTTCCTTAAATCTAGAACATTGTTACATGTTTCCTTGATCATATATATGTTCGAGATATATGGCCTTCTGAAATGGAATAAATTTATATATATATATATATATATATATTGATTTTTGGAAGCAAATCCCATTTCCAAGTATCATTGAAAATCTAAAATTGAATGATTATTTCCTACAAGGCCCATCCTAAAAGGCCCATGTGATGTGGCATATATAAAATGAGGTGGCATTATTTCATTGAACAACTCAAAAGGTGCAAAAACACCCCTTTTGAAACAAAGAGTTTTTTAGAATTCTTCGTATTTAATGGATGTCGCGTCTACCATCTCTAATTTTCATGTTGGACCTTATAATTTAGATTTGAATATATAGAATTCTTACACTAAGAATATAGCAAACGAAGACCTCCACGATGTAATGACAAATTGTGGTGATGACAAATTATGCTAAGAATATTTGTAATGCTCATTTACAAGGCATATCTCCCCTATTTTGTTGCGATATAATTTGAAAAAAAAAAAAAAAAAAAACTATTCTGTTGAGGAATTGGCTATTGTAGATAAAAAGCTTCTTTGAGAATTGAGTTCTTTAACCTTGGTTTTCCAAAATATAAAAATAAAATTTATGTCTTTAAACCATGCAATCGGTGGTGATTATTTGTCGTTGGCGTTGATGATTGGTAATTGACGATGATCTTCACTTTTTAATGGAACATCGTCTGCCCGACTCAAATGAAAATCCTGAATCCACCACGGACCATGACAAGCAAATTCATGTACATGATCTTCAAACTTCAGTTCTTCAGAAATAATTAAAATTGTGTAAGTTTTTCCAAGGTGGCTCATATACCTTTTTAATTGTAGAATCCCAATTTGACCATCTCCTGTCAGCTCAACATCGTCGATATACACTTGAAAAATGATAGTTCCTCTTCCTCATTTCTTAACAAGCGCAAATAAATCTAAATTATGTTATCGAAAGCCAAAATTCAAAAGAGCACCTCTAAACTTTTGGAACCTTGCTCTAGGAGACTTCACCAAACCATACAAAGACTTACACAACCGATGCATTTTGTTTCTCTCCCTTACAAGCCAATCCGAGTGGTAAAGATGTGTAAACTTCTTTATAAAGGTCGCAATGAAGGAAGGCATTCTTAAAGTCTAATTGATACAATGACCGCAACAAGTTAGCTTCGAAACTGGGAAATGTCTCATAATAATTTTCACCCGTCCTCTTATCCATCCATAGATTCGTGTTATTAAATTTATGTCGCTGATTGTTCACTCAGGTAGTGCACTAATAATGTGTCATGGATTGAATGGAGTCATCTATATTGTGGTAGAAATATGTAATGGATTGAATGTTAGTGTGATAGTATGTCATTGATTGAATGGAATCATCTAAGTAAGTGGATTTATATTGTAGAAATGTATTGATTCATTTACAGGTGGTTTTCTTCCATAAGAGATTTGTAGCTGGTTTTCCCTAATCCATTTCACCCACGACTGTTTATTCTGTAGACTCTCGGGCTCATAGATTCCAAAGCCTGTAATTCGAAGACGATTCGTTGGCGGTAGTAAATGCAATAAAAAGGAAGGTGGACAATTGTCGTGGAAGACGGGGGGTCAAGAGTTGTCTTGAGAAAGGTTCCAAGAAGAGAGTACAGAAAAGTCAATGTCAACAAGCAAAAAAGAGCAATACAACACAGTATAATGCCTTGACTCAACCCTCATATTCTTTCTTGTAGGTAATGAAATCACCAAATGCATGATTTTAAAAGTTGTATGATTAGGACAGTTTAATGAAATGTTATCCGCTCCATTCATGTAGGGACCCTCTGATGTTGGGACAAATGCAATTCAATAATCCTCTAACCCAACTACATAATTCTCTAGCAATTGTAGGTCCATTGTTACATTAGCCTCATTAGAACCATATTCTTCGCATTATGTGAAAGTTTTATTCAATTAAAATTCCTTTGATGATTATATAGAGATCATTCGCTGCTGGAATAATGCCGACATCTTCTAGCGATCAATATAATTCTTATTTCCATCCACCAACAATGACATCACAGGTATTGTTAATCAATTAAAAAATATCCTTTGAGATGCTTTTTTATTCGTCATTATTTGTTCCTTAGAAGACTAAACTATAATTTATCATTTTATAGGGACCATATGCCTATGGAATGAATTCCATGTTTTCTTACGGTCTGTCCATTTTCCAAATGCCACATAACATGCATTTTCCACTTTTGGGACACCTGCCAAGTACATTAAATGAACCAGCTGAGGTGACTCCCTCTGTTGGAGCAACTTTGACTAACAATTGCACTAATGATTCTATACAAGAGCTAGCTTCAACATAGTTCAATGGGTAAATGAATCTCAGTGTGAATCATAGTTTCTTATGTTCATACTTTCTTAGTGAATATTTACTTTGCTTGAAATTAATTCATGATATTTCTTGTTGCAGGACCAACTTTTAGGAGACGGTTCTTCACATTTTGGATCTTTAGCACAAACTGTGCTATTTTGAGCTCATTGTGAAAGATTATTTTGAGTTCACAGGGAAAATCTTTCGTATAGACAAATTGCATATATATGTTACTTAATCTTTTGTATATGAATAGAACTATCTTTCATATTCTATACAAGTGCGAGCTTCAATATAGTTCAATGGGTAAATGAATCTCAATTTGAGAAGCATTGTTTAAAAATGCAGTTCATACTTTCATAGTAAAATTTTATTTTGCTTCAGATTAATTCAAGATATTTTGTGTTGTAGGACCAAGTTTTAGGAGACGGTTCTTCACAA
Source organism: Camphora micrantha (assembly GCA_003546025.1). Classification (NCBI taxonomy): domain Eukaryota; kingdom Viridiplantae; phylum Streptophyta; class Magnoliopsida; order Laurales; family Lauraceae; genus Camphora; species Camphora micrantha. Next base: position 36,965,031 of record QPKB01000006.1, on the reverse strand, counting down.
GACGGATTTTGGCACATGCTGTACTATTTTGAGCTTCATGTAACATATTTTTTTTGTGTTCAGGGGGAAAATATTTTGTATAGACAATTTGCAGATATTTGTTAATTAATCTCTTGTATATGACTGGAACTATCTTTCAGATTGGATGTGATTCATGTAATTATTGTAAATTTGATCAATGTAAGTAGTGCTTCACCAGAGTACTTGCCAATGTAATTAGTCCCCTTTCGTATTCGATGTAAAATCTTGGTATTATATGGCATATGCGAAGGTCTGACAAAGAAAATTCACAGGTTTCAATTCTGTGTACTACGGTTGGAAAAAAGAAATATTGTGCTATTATTGTTTCATTTAGCAGACCCCTGTATTCGATAAAAGATTTTATACTATGGTTTGAATCTTTATATACTGAGGTTAAACCCAGGTTGTATAAATAAAATATTGAGGTTTCAGTGTGGTCATTAGGCAAAGTCCACCTCTATTCGATATAAAATATATTTATTAGATGGTATTCGTAGGTCTGACAAAACATATTCACACGTTTCAATTCTGTGTACTAAGGTTGGATGAAAGAATACTGTGGTTTCACTGTTTCATTAGCCAAGAGACCAACCTGTATTCGATATAAAACCTTGGTGCACATGCGAAAGTCTGACAAAGAATATTCATAGGTTTTAAAACTGTGTACTAAGGGTATATGCAATAAATACTGAGGTTGAAGTGTTTCATTAAGCAGATCCTTGTATTCGATATAAAATCTCCAGACTTAAGATGGTAGGGCATATACTATGGTTTGAATCGTTATATGCTGCAGGCTGAACACATTTTGAGAAGGTTGTATGAATAAAATACTGAGGTTTCAATGTGGTCATTAGGCAAAGTCCACCTCTAATCGATATAAAATATATTTATTAGATGGTATTCGTAGGTCTGACAAAATATATTCACAAGTTTGAATTCTGTGTACTAAGGTTGGATGAATGAAATATTGTAGTTTCACTATTTCGTTAGCCAAGAGACCATTCGATATAAAACCTTGGGACGATGCGAAGGTCTAACGAAGAATATTCATAGGTTTCAAAACAGTCTACTAAGATTGATGAAATAAATACTGAAATTGAAGTGTTTCATTTAGCAAACCTCTGTATTCGATATAAAATCTTAGATATTAGATGGCAGGGCATATAATAAGGTTTGAATCGTTATATACTGAGGTTGAACCCAGTTTGAGAAGGTTGTATGAATAAAATACTGAGGTTTCAATGTGACTTAGGTGGTCCACCTCTATTTGATATAAAATCTATTTATTAGATGGATTCGTAGGTATGACAACAAACATTCATAGGTTTGAATTATATGTACTTAGGTTGGTTGAAAGAAATACCGTGGTTATAGTCTCAACTTATGGCATTGTATACAGTGGTTTGAATCATGATATACTGAGGTTGACATACAGTGTGAGAAGTTTGTCCTAATTATATACTGATGTTTTGGTGCCTCATTAGCCAGAAGACTTCCTGTATTCGATAAAGAAATAGTGATATTAGATCGCAATGGTTTTCACTTAACAAAAAGGTCCAAGGTTAGTAGAAAGGTCTAAAGAAGTATAAGTCTCATGTTAAGGCATCGTATACTATGGTTTGAATCATTATATACTGAGGTTGAAACCCAATATAAGAGGGTTGTCTGGATGAAATACTGAGGTTTCAGTGTTTCGTTAGCCGGGAAAATGCCTTGATGTTTCCATTATCAATTGATCAACATACATGCATTAATGATTAATCAGTGACAATCAATCAACACCCAGTACCAAAATCCATTATCAATTAGTAGATACACATTTTCTTCTTGAATTTAATTTCGACACTCACAAAGACGCCAAATCTCCCATTACATTCAACTAATATAATTCAATAAAATTACAATATCTCCATATCAAATGAGCCTGGAGTGTGGCTAGTTGATATACAAAATTCTCAAGTGAGCCTAGGTTGTATTCGATACAAAAAAGGGTTGAACGATTGAAGTTTTGAAATCCCAACATATTACATCATCGTTTCAGAATCTCTTGAACTCTCTCACATCAACACACATTTCTATACGAGAAATTTTGTACAGCACCTGCAATGAATATGAGATCAATATTAGAAAACAGAAAAAGAAATCACCAGACAATAAAAATGTTATGAGAGTATTAATTTGATCACCAACACCATAAAGAAGAAATTTTAATAAGACGATGGTTTTTATTAATACCCTTTCCACAAGAAACTCTGTTAGGTCAGCCTATGAGTTCTCATGTTTGTCATCCGATATTTGACCAAGCAATAAATGTGCTGCTATTTTTTTTTTTCTATAATACCGGATTTCATCCTATTCCAAGAACAAAGAAAAAAGAAAGAAAAGAAGAAGGAATGAAAGAAACAGACAAAAAAATTAGAACAATAAGATTCATTCGAAATATATGTAAATCATCACTAAAAAATCACAAAGTATTTACTAGCTGAAAATCAAATGTATCTCCACAACAATAGACAATCCATGAATTTCATCGCAAAGATGCCACAATCATAACTGTTAAAATAGTGATATAAGATGGATTATTATACCAATTAAAATAGATACTGTAATTCACATACGAGCCTCTAATAGAGAGACATACTCATTATCTTGTTGAGGGCAATCATCAACTAAACGAATATCAACCTTATCCCATTTATGAATCTTTCTTTGTTTAAATTGTTCTTTTAAGAAAGATACCTGCATAAAGGAAATATAACAGTTAAGTTTTATATACAGGTACATTTTTTATTTTGAATATTTCACAGGAACATATACCTTAATATGGATACTCACCATTTCATTCATGTATGCAACGTCACCACATGACTTCAAAGAGTTCTATATACAGAACAACTTCTTGTTTGAATCAAGTATGAGGAGAAGCTAGTGTTTTGAAGCCCAATTCATTGGGATAAATATTTTGTCCCACAAGGTTAAGATGGACTTCAAGTTCTTCACATTTAAATGCTTTTTAATTGATTCTTCATTGTTGGAATGTAATGCCGTCTGGGAGTTAGTAAGCTACATGTTAGCACTAATATTCAAAAAATAAAAATCACTAAAAATATTAAGAAGAATAATTACATTAAACCACACTGTGAAGAAGTAACACTTTAATGAATTCAACTTCCCTGTTGGCTTTCTCTCACTCATCAACTTAGCATAGGTGTCAATAATCTAGAAGTCAAGATAACACGTTCAGTGTTAGTTGTCAAGGTTCCAAATTGTCTATACGATTGAATGCTTATAATACGATGTGAAATTAACTACCAACCTTATCGGATATCCAACCTTCTTCATCCAATAAATTCTTGATTTCTGAACGCCAAATTTTTAGCTTGCCCACCTCCTCGGCACTAAAGAATTAGAACTTATTATTTAGTAATTAATAAATATAAATATTGATCATCTAGTGTGAGTACTATGGTGTCAAGTGACTAGGTTTATAATGGTTCATACTCTTTTCCAACTCTGGCTTCAAAACTTGCAATTGCGTCCTCCTTTTCTTCCGAAAGGTCAATCTTTGATTGGATTTCATCCGCAATCAATCTCTCTCTCTTTTACGGCAAGTTCTTTTATTCTCCGTTCTTTGTAATGTTGCTTTTGTGCATGCATCATATGGGGTCCATAACATCTGTGATGGCTTTCGAACTCTACCCCCATTTTTCTTTGAAATATTCTCGGCGGCTCTTGATGTCTCCACACAACCAGACATTGACGGATTTGGAGAAGAAGGATGATCCATACGACGGAGTGAAGCATCCACAATATCCACAGGCGATTGAGGCATCGATATCCCTCTATTTCACAACCCCATATTTTCACTCCTTAATTATTCATTCTCTTCCTCCAATATGATAAGCCTTTGCTCCAAATCCTTAATCTTCGTTATATAGATCTCGCGATCACCCTATGTAAGTTTCAAATAGTTAGTGAAAAATAGATTTAAAACATGAAGTTCATATTAGAGATTTTGAACAGCATTTTTCACTTTTAAAAAAATATGGTTAAAATTACAATGATATCCGGCATGCGTTCCTCCATTCTCCTGACTATGAAATCAGCCATCGTCGTTGTCTCCTATAACCCATAATTTAAACAAGTATAAGTCACAAGAAGGATGCAACCATACAACTGTGACGAAGTACTTTAAATTAAAGAATAAAAATAAGTTAAAAATACCTGAGACACTTTTGGGGGAGATAATAAGGTCATTTCTTCTTTAGTTTGAGTGATTTCCTCAATGACCTAAAAAATAGAGTATTCGTTTAATTTATTGTAGCCAATATCATAAATTACTACAAGAAGTATATCATAAAGAAAAGTGAAAGTATACATGCCTCTGTATAGCTAAGGTTGTCCAATATAGCTTTAAAAGACTTGCATTGCATGTATTTGAAACTCATAGCCCATCGCATATAACGTGGATAAGAATTGGTGCGAATAGGCTCATATCGGTTAACATGTTCATAAAACCAAGGCTGTAAGAAAAGGTATAAGAATGTAAGTGAAGATGTGAAAGTCACAAGTTCTATTGTATTGTGACAATTATAAAAACCATAATTAAAAAAAAAAAAAAAAAGGATAACTACTTACTTCAAAGAGCATGACACATCCATTTATAAATTCAGTTGTCTTCATCGAGCTTTCGCGTATACTTTTTATCAAGAACTCATGTACAGCAATAGCCCATGCATAATCATTAACTTTTTCCAACTTATCAACCATGAATATGATATTGAATGGAAATGACCGACATGATTTTGGAAAAAGAAGGGTACTACAAACATACAACTTGTAAAGCTTCTTGAAATCAGCAATCGAATCCAACCTCTTCTTATCCAGTGACTTCTTCTTGTTCAAAGACATCTTCTTCGAGATTACTTTTAAATACTTCTCTAATGTTTCCGTTCCTATATAGTTCTTTTCGAGATATTTCTCCAAAAATTCACATTCTTCTGTCAAAATCCTTCTTCCTAATTGTATTCTTTCTCCATTCATATTCAACCCCATTATCAGCACGACGTCTTGAGGTAGAATTGGAAGGAGCTTTCCTCCAAGTTGAAATGCACTTTTTTCATTATCCCACCTAGTTATTATCGTTGATAAAAACGCACGCTAACATTTCAAGTTCACATGCATCTCTATAAAGTGTTTAAAAGGTGTTTCTCCTATCACATTAATATGAACATCCTCTAACTTTAAATCATCGATGAACTTGATAAACCTTGAAGGGCAGCATTTAGCATCTAATTTTACAATTTCATTTGTATTTTGGTTGGCCTGTCAAATTACAACAAAAGAAAAAAAAAAATAAACACGAAATTCAAATGAAAAGACACTAATGAATTGAAGTCATGTTCAGTGATTACCATGATGCAATTTTGTTATCCTTTCAAATAGCAAACAGAATCAGGGTCCCTATAATTAGAAAATGAACCACAATGAGATAGAATAAAATAGTGATATAACATAATAAATGATAAATAAGTGGAAAGCACAATAAAAACAGGACCTTATAGATTTAAATCGAAAAACAATTGAATTGTAAAAAAGTAGGAAATTAGAACTTTCATGACCCAAATCAATCTCCTCATAAAGTGCAAAACAGAGCAGTCCAACCATGAACAAAGAACTGTTTGCATGGTGCCTATTTCTATGTAAGTTTCAATATTTCCTTAGCACGCCTTGAAATCATTATTCACTATTCCCATTCTTGGAGATTCTTGGAGGGGAAAATGACCTTTTTCCATGTAAAGAAGGAAATTTTGAAGGAAATGAAACATAGAAATAGGTTCCACACAAACAAAGCCCATACTCCTCTGCATGTAAAAGGCAAAACATCATGTTTCATAAACATATCGTTTTGTACATAAGATGGCCATTAATTTGTATCATAGAGTAAGTTTACATGAACAAGCATAAGATTCAGTGATGGATTTGGTTTTAAACTTTCAAAGACGAAAAAGTGAACTAGAAACAAATACAAGGAATACAGTAATCTCGTTCGTCCGTACCAGCGACTTAATCGAAGCAAAAGTAATACTAGACGACAATATCAACAATCCAAACTTCAAAGGCTTCTTCACAACTCTAAAAACACAATCCTTTTGGATAAAAAAAAAAAAACTTGATCTTTGTCACATCGCCTGCTTATTTCACAAAGAATCAATAACAAAGGATCTCAAACCAGAACACCAAGAAATACTGACAACATGACCACAAGCTTCATAAACCCCAAAAAGATACAATCTTTAATCCATCCCTAATCCCATCAAAATCTCAAATGGAAAGAGAGAAGAAGAAGATGATCACCTCTTGCGGCCGTCCAAGGATTCAAAATCAGATCTTGAGACTTGTGGCGAAGAGCTTTTAAGAGATTTGAAAAGGAATTTGGGGAATGGGTTTTTGCAGAGCCGAGACACGAAGATGAAATGAGGAGGTGTGAGCTGTGAAGGGGAAAGGACACAACTGCTAACAGACGAAGAGATGAGTTGCAGGATTTCTGGCCAAATGAGTTGCAGGATTTCTTCCCATAGACAATGTTGCATGGAGGAGAAGGTTCTGAACAATGGATGAGAAAAGGGCGGGCTCCTCATTCTGACACTTATAATGAATTTGTAAGAAAACCCCTGGGGTTTTCTTTTATTCATTGCAGAAAATGTAGGAAATGAGCTCTCAGCTAAGATGGCATCCGGATCCACGTGTCAAGCTCACACCCTGTTTGGTCCAAACATGGGATCCGCTTCCTTCTAGTGCTTGCCAATGTCCTGAAATCTCCACCTCACTGCCTTAAGTGAGGCAATGCATTGCCATGGAGAGAACAGACAGCCGAATGAAATTCAGTCATATTTATTGCATCATCCGAATGTGGAGCCAAGTAATGGGATGGATGTATTTTTAGGGGGGGGAGGGGGGGGTGCTTCTTTGACAGAGAAGGTAATTGCTAGGTGTTTGATTTCTATTTCTTTACAGGGCCTTTACCTTTGGCAGTGGTTGATCAGTATACTGCCTTCATTGACAGGGCAGCACCCATGTCTCATTGGACTCTAGGTAAGATTTTCTCATGGCCCACTGTTATGAGTCTTCTTTTCCCAATCTTATTCATCATGCATTTTAGAACAAATGCTAGTTTTATTTTTGCCCAGGACAAAGGTATCACATCAGTGGCCATATGATACACAGATCTTACACATGATTTAGAAATAAAAACCAAACAGTAAGAAATTGTTGCTTAGATTGTTAGGATTTTTATAATTAAACAAAATAGTGTTGTTCAATCCACTTATATACGTTGGCACAAAATGCCCCAATAAATTGTTGTGTACAATAGATTGTTATATATTTTTTCACATGATCAATCCAACAGTATATATAGTCCTAATTACTGTGACATTTCGACAGGTGCTCGAACACAGGGAGGAGTATATAGGTCAAACTAACCAATCTTTTTCACATTTTTGTTGATGGTGCTAATTGTACATTAGGATCATTTAATCAAAAGTAACTTATTATACAAAATTGTTAGCGTTAATTGCAAGCATTGCCGTCAATGCATCAACAAGATGTGGAAGAAAATTAGGATTTGTATAATGCATCCAGTTCCTTTCTCTCCTAATATATAATCACCTCCAGGTACATCCTAACACCACCCTCTTTGCATCTTTAAGTACATGACTAGACTGCAGTCCATACCGCAATCACTAGGAGTGTAATGAAAATTGAAAATCGTTTTAATATTAATGGTGCCCCAAAGCAGGGCAATCAGATTCATATTCAAACACCTTCTGGGGCAAATACATCAAAACCAACCACATATATTTTTTGCTAGATGGATGAGTGGTAAACAATCAATGAGACAACCTATCCCTAGGCAGCTGCATTTGATGAGAAACTGAGAGATATCTATGAAAAAGTTTTTTTTTTTTTTAATTATCTTGGAATCAATTGTTTTCATTTTCCTCTCAAATGCTTTTGGTTGTCTCGATTGGCGAAGTGGTGTGTGAACAAGTTGCTGGTTATTTTGATATTTGTGTCCTACATTTTGATTCTATCTTTTTTTAGAACACACAATTGTTGTTTTTTTTTTTTTTCTCAATGTCCTTTGGTCACAGTTAAAGTTTGATCCTAAATACCAATGATCCAAGCATTGGCCAAATTAAACAAGAATATACAAGGAAATAAATGGACTAATTCACCAGTTTCAGCCTCGACAAAAGCAAGCACTAAAACAAAGAAGATGAACAGACTCAGGTACCACACAACAGTTATGTAAAAGTATAGAAAAAAAAAATTCAGAGAAAGTTCATTGCAGTGATGTTTCATGAAATAGCTACGATGGTACATTTAGGCCAACAATTACCTAAAATATTATATCACAAAAACAGTTAAAAACACATAAGAAATCCCAAGCAAGCAACTGGGGGCAAATTACAAAGAGTTCCTTCCTAAAATCCAAAATGCAGCTTGAAATTACACTCTAACCCTAATCATGAGAATCAAATTCATCCATCTACAAATGGATAAAAAAATTATAAGATAAAAAAAAAATAGAAAAAGAACTATCTCTCTGTCTCATATAAAAAAAAAACTTTTGAAAATTCAATCAGCTAACCAAACAGAAAGGAAGTCACTAACACGTCACGATCACTAATGTATATGCTCTAACAAAATCCAAGCGAAAATGAAAATAAATTATAAAGTACAAATTATACAAATGTGGGAACAAAACCCTAATCACATAAATCAGATCCATCCCAAGATGAGAGAAATTTAGAGAATCTCACCTCATCCTAAAATCCCTCCCTTTTATCAATCTATAATTATGCTTATGCAAGTAAGAAATACACTAATTCGTCTATGGCCGAACAAAGAAAACTAACAAAAGAAATAGGCCTTTGGTTAGGATAAAAAATCTTCTTCTCATGGTCATGCATAATAGATTGAGCAACAAGAGTGATATATGTTTAAAACAAACATGTATAAGCTTGAAGGAATTGCTCCAGTTTGAAGAAAATTTTAAAACATACATTTTCCTATATCACTTAATCTTAAGAATCTCATACTATACAATGAGCAATAAGCTGAATGCCTCAAATCGCCTCTTTCTTTTGGTGTAAGTTGGGTTGGATGATTAACTAAGTTGCACTGACAAAACACCGTATACTTAACGTTCAAATTCTTCCATTTTTTTATCTCTATAGTAGTCGGGAATGAACTCGAGAATGAACTTCTTCTGAAATTGTTCGATAAAAGGTCTCCACTTCCTAAGGAAATATGCTGCTCCGTAAGAAAATATACAGCAGGAATGTTGTTCGAAATAATAATAATCGAACCCAAATACATATTAGTCTCATTAATTCTCTTTCCATCTGTGAAGGAAATTTGGAATGTCCCGCCAAGCTGAAAGCATTCGAAAATTATGAAGTAAATAGAAATGTAGATATAACTCATTGAGAAGTACAAAAAAGAAAGAATGAAGACACATACAGTCAGTGAGAACTATCAGTGAGAGAAGATTCTCCATGGTGAATGGTTTGTTATTTTTTTCGTATACTGATATATGAATTTTCCACCTGAAATTCCAACAATATCATCATTAAACAAAGAAACAACTAAATAAGCAAATAACGAGGTCGCTAATATATAAATAGAGGGATGCTCCTATATGAGAGATGCTATCACCTTATTATGAGAGATAAGGTGAGGCTTCACATCTATATCTAATATCAACAACTTAAATGTAAGGCCCCTCTCATAAGAACATAATAGGGAAAATGTAAAAGAAATTCCAACCGATTTTTATATTTGTTGCACAAAAATAAAAAAAATAAAAACAAAAAAGATAATGAAAAAGTAAGAAGAGCACCTGGGACCACCACTCACCACCACCCGCCACGGGCAACGAACAGGCACCTTCTCGTCGGGCCGCCTCTCTCCTTTCATTCGTCTAAAGTAGTGAAAATCGAGGAACAAAGATAAGTAATAAACGAAATAGGCATTCGGTTGGGATAAAGAAACTTGCATAATAGTTGAGCAACAAGAATGATATATGTTTTAACACATTCATGTCTAAGCTTAAAGAATTATACCGTTTTGAAGAAAATTTTAAGACTTACCTTTTCCTATACCACTTAATCCTCATTTGTCGTCCTCATTTGCAGCCGCTGTAATTTTAGAATAAATATATCAATAGTTAAACAAGCAAATCTTCTAACCCAATAAATAAATACGAATTTTACAAACAAATACATGGACTTCACTTAAATTTCAATATGTACCAAAAGGCCCTGAGTCGAGATATGGCAGCTGTTTATAAATAAATAAATAATTTTTTAAGCCCTTCGAGCGATGGATTGAAGGAGGAGGGGATTAGGGTTTTGATGGGTCGGATTTGGGGTTTTGGAAGTAAAATGGAAGAAGAAGATAACTCTGCCGATATCTTCAGACACTAATAAAACCAAAAGGGAAAAAAGGGTAAAAGAGCAAGAGATCTATAGAAGAATAATAGAGAGAGGATGCACCTGATTTTGCCTCTTCCTCCTCGTCATCCATTTTCATCTTTCTCTTCTCCTCTCTCACCTTACAGCATAAGAAAAGGAAGGAGATTGTACTTAAGACTAGGTCATGATACTTTCTTATATAGAAACTTGGATATGGTGAATTTCAGTAACTTGTGGAGTCCGTGCCTACTCCGTGATGGACGTACGAGATGCAGCTGCATGTGAGCTGGAATCGATAGACCCACGTGGCCACTGTGTGGAGGGAGGGGAAGGAAATTCAAATTTGGGTTTTTTACCGTACTCACACAGCAAGTGTTTGATAAATACCATCCGGTATTATCAAAAGGCAAAAGGTCACTCTTTCCTTTACTTATACCACAGCACATTATGCGATATCGGAACTGCATATTACAGTCTCACATATGAGGAGGTGCAATATCGTAATTCAAGTATATGGTTTAATTTGCGATATTATAATATATATAGTTGCGATATCGCATAATGTGTTGTGATATAGCATAGAAAAAAATAACTTGTTTTCCTGGGATGGTATGGATAGTACGTAAAATGTATTGTAAAAGCATGTAGTTTAATAATAATGGGGGGTTATCGATAGCTTATTGTGACCGTACAGAAAAAAAAAATTCCTTGAAATATCTGTTACAGATTAGGGATGTACCAAAATAATTTACTCTATATGAGTTATTTAACTAATAAGTTCACTTAAACTTAGTGGAGACCAGAAAGGACCAGAGCCTTTTTCAGTTTTTTTTATTTTTTTGGAGCGGGGATATCTTTGCTCACGTGTTCTTTAAAACACACTCAAAATCCATCTTCTTCTTTTCTTCTTCCTCCTCCTCTCTTCTCCTTAAAAACGCCAGCCGTATGGGACTCTAACATTGTTGGACCCACTTGGATGTGCGTCGTAGAATGCCTCATCATGGATATGGCTATGGACAAAACTCAATTTGACGGGACCATCGCAACCATTCATTTAGGTTTCTCAAATTATTTATTCTTTAAAGAATTCAATTCTACTATGGTTACAATTCGGGTTAGTGTGAAACTAGAACAAGCGTCAAACGGGATGGATATGAATCGCTTTGATGGACAGTCTACTCTCTATGTCTTAGTAACAATGTGCCATAAAGAAACTTTCTTTTTAGAGAGAGAGAGAGAGAGAGAGAGAGAGAGAGCGCTTTTGCTTATATCACGCCACAACCACAGAAACAAATCAATGGCAGAACTTAAAAGCACGAAGACAACGCCCCGAGCTCCCATGGTTGGCGAAATTATGCTCCACCCCGTTCAACTCTCTAGGAATATTAAAAATATAATTCATCGTTAAAACATCTAGACAAACCCCAAGTATCTGAGATACTATGTCCTAAAACCCGATCCAACTTGCCATTAATTGCATTTGCTAGTTCAAGTGCCTCGGTGAAAATCCAGAGAATGGCCATCTCAAGGTTGTGACCATCTTTGGTGTGAAGAGAACCGCCCTTGTTCTTTTCGGCATGTACGTGTAGCCTATTTCTGTAAAAAAGAATGTGGTTTTCTGCGAAAAACTATGTTTTCTTGTGTTTGTTGCGGTAATTTTTTGCGGAACTGTTTTTTCGCCACGTCAGGTTTTTCTTTCCTAGGTATAGAAATAGACTTTCTACGGGGGGTATGGAAAGTCCATTTTCACGAAAAACTTATCCCCTCATTTCCTCACTCCCACCCAGCCACCGTCTTTCTTTCCCCTCCCCTACCAACCCCACCTGCCCCACATACATGCCGACCCACTCACCCAGTATTTTTCAATAAAGAAATCTGCAGCTACACTAAACAACATTAACACCAATTCATCGAAAAAAACTTTTTACACCATACGTGGAATTTCTAACTTCCTCGAAAAACCTTTTCTAAGGTATTTAAAAACCATTGAATTTGCTGATGTAGCAATTTCATCTTTCCATGGAAATTGCCTCTACACAAGTGTGCCCTTCAAAAACAATGAATCCGTGAAGGAAAATAGCGAAGCTAAAAGAAAAGTCTCCATTACAAGGATTGAACGTAACATCTGCAAGAAAAAACAATTCGGTCAAAAATGAATAATTTAATGCCCATTTGTTTACATGGAATTGAACTCTTATGAGAGTATTTGCTTGTAATAATGTGTTGTGGGGATTTTTTTTCTTCTGATATTTTTTGGCACCAATGTTTAAAGTATTATAAAAAGTAGGTTTGTTGGTAGTGTAGAATCCAATCCTGCAACCCATAGGAAAGTGTCTATTATTACTTCTAGCTTATGCGCTAGTAAAGGTTTTGCATGAAATTGGTAAACAGAGAAGAATCCGTTCAGAGGATTCTCTCCATCTCCTAGGATCAACACATCATCATATGGGATTTCCAAAGAGAAATCTAAGTTTGGTACTAAGAATTATTCTCGGATTTTTCAGGGGTAGCAACTTAAAACGGTCATAACTCTCAAACCGAGTGTCGGATCGGTACAATCTAGCCACCGTTGGAAAGCTCTTTTCGAGTAGATATCCGTGGAGCCCAAGATTGCGTAAATCAGAGCTATATTGAGGGAGATATGACCTCGGGAAGTTGTCTGCTACAGTTTTAGGCGGGAATTACAAGAAATCTCAATATTTGGGAAGTTTCTTCCTTCTACATCATCATGCAAATTTTAGAGATATTCTTGGAATTGTACAAGGAAGGTGTGTGCATCAAGAAATCTAATAAAGCAAGGAGATCTCTCAAATTTAAAAATCTTTCCAAAGAGGAGAAACCAAGTTGTGTTGGAAGTCCACAAGTCTTGGATGTCCCACATATGGGAGCACAAATTTAGGCACACAATCTAAATTTTTTTTGGAATCCTTCTCATGTGCAATCTTAAAGACCTTTTGAGGAGTCCAAAGATGGAAAGAATGGGACCACAAGACTTTATCTTTAGCAAGAAAAGTTGCCAAGATAGGAGGGTTGCTTAGAGTTCAAGTCAAGATGGAAGAGGAGTCTTACCAAACAAGGAATATGCAAAAATTATAAAAAGAGAGCCAACAAGAGGGTTGGACGTCCATGAAGTTAGGGTAGCATCTTGGAGGCTTTCTCTCTTCATTCCATTCCACTCCCATCCACCTTTCTCTCTCTAAGTCCCTTTCTTCTTCTTCTCCATTCTAATTCTTTAGACATAGGTTGAGAGACCATGTTGAGAGAATGAAAAAGAGAGAAGAATCTTAATTTTTTTGTATTCAAAGATCAAGGAATAAAGACATTATTTGCATTGATTCTGCGTATTCTTCATGTAAGTGATTTAATTTTCTTTCTTCTAGTTCTTTTATGTGTTTTGATTGGAGACGATATTTCACATGATTAGATCTAGGGATTTGAAAATAAAATTAAACAGATTAAAAGTCGAGAGACATTAAATAATCACTTGCATAAATTTATCCTACTCTGAGAAGAGAGGACTGCATCATTATCGCATTGTCAATACTTGCAGGATTGTCTAGTTTCTAGATCTTGGGTACATCTTTTCCACTTTCTATTTTCCACCCCTTTTGTTTTATTTTATGTTAATATTCTGATTATTTTTTCATTTACAAATTCTAGATTTAAAAAAAACCCAATTTGCATCTTTCTATGTTTTGTAGAACTTTCTATTTTTATTAATTGCATAATCTATGGTTGGAAAGTGTTTTTAGATACTTCATATTTAGAAATTGCATTAGAGTAGGTTTTTGTTGCTGAAATCACAAGATTATCAACTGAATAGAAAGATTAAATTCGGACTTGGTAGAAGAATAGATAAAAATCCTGCACAGTTTCAGCAGAATTGGCTTAACTGGGTTACAAAAGTACGTGATTTGAAAACCAGTTAAACGTGAATGTTTTGGTCCGAAAAATAGCAGATTTAAAGTATAATAATTGAACTTTGAAACCCCAGAATTTCAGTCAAAAATAATCTCAGGAACTGTGTCAACAAGAGGCTCAAACAGGGGTAGTTGGTAAGCCTGCGATCAGATTTCAGCAGCAAAACAGTTCAAGTAGGCATCTTTAGGAGATCATATCTTTTTCGTTTTAAGTCCTTTTTCCATTTTTTTTTTTTTTTTGTTGTGTTCATGCATCATCAGAGTATTGATTCCAGCCATTAGATTTAGGTTCATATCATCTTAGATGAGTCGTACAGTCCAGAGAAATTTGGCCTGTGTAAGAGTTTCCATACTTAGAATTTTTACAGCATGCATGAGTTTTTTAGAAACTTGCATAGAATTGCATTGTTAGCATTTAGGGCATTATAGATCATTCATATTTGCATAAAAAGTGATTTTGGTAATTAGTATCTAATTTAGGAAGTTTTGTTTTGATTTATTTGATATTAAATTGGTTGTTTAATTTGTGTATTCTTTTGCAGGTTTTAGTATTATCTAGATTAGGTTTCTTATTTAGATTAGTGTTTTTATTGTTGGAAAGTTTCTTAAAAAGCATTGCTCCCTGTGGATCGACCTGGTCTCACCAGATTATTACTACAATTGCACCCTATACTTGGGGTCCGATCAAGTTTTTGGTAGGATTAGTGTTTTTATTGTTGGAAAGTTTTTGGGGTCGTTGTAGTATAGTGGTAAGTATTCCCGCCTGTCACGCGGGTGACCCGGGTTCGTTCCCCGGCAACGGCGCCAAAAACTTGATCGGACCCCAAGTATAGGGTGCAATTGTAGTAATAATCTGGTGAGACCAGGTCGATCCACAGGGAGCAATGCTTTTTAAGAAACTTTCCAACAATAAAAACACTAATCTAAATAAGAAACCTAATCTAGATAATACTAAAACCTGCAAAAGAATACACAAATTAAACAACCAATTTAATATCAAATAAATCAAAACAAAACTTCCTAAATTAGATACTAATTACCAAAATCACTTTTTATGCAAATATGAATGATCTATAATGCCCTAAATGCTAACAATGCAATTCTATGCAAGTTTCTAAAAAACTCATGCATGCTGTAAAAATTCTAAGTATGGAAACTCTTACACAGGCCAAATTTCTCTGGACTGTACGACTCATCTAAGATGATATGAACCTAAATCTAATGGCTGGAATCAATACTCTGATGATGCATGAACACAACAAAAAAAAAAAAAAAAAAATGGAAAAAGGACTTAAAACGAAAAAGATATGATCTCCTAAAGATGCCTACTTGAACTGTTTTGCTGCTGAAATCTGATCGCAGGCTTACCAACTACCCCTGTTTGAGCCTCTTGTTGACACAGTTCCTGAGATTATTTTTGACTGAAATTCTGGGGTTTCAAAGTTCAATTATTATACTTTAAATCTGCTATTTTTCGGACCAAAACATTCACGTTTAACTGGTTTTCAAATCACGTACTTTTGTAACCCAGTTAAGCCAATTCTGCTGAAACTGTGCAGGATTTTTATCTATTCTTCTACCAAGTCCGAATTTAATCTTTCTATTCAGTTGATAATCTTGTGATTTCAGCAACAAAAACCTACTCTAATGCAATTTCTAAATATGAAGTATCTAAAAACACTTTCCAACCATAGATTATGCAATTAATAAAAATAGAAAGTTCTACAAAACATAGAAAGATGCAAATTGGGTTTTTTTAAATCTAGAATTTGTAAATGAAAAAATAATCAGAATATTAACATAAAATAAAACAAAAGGGGTGGAAAATAGAAAGTGGAAAAGATGTACCCAAGATCTAGAAACTAGACAATCCTGCAAGTATTGACAATGCGATAATGATGCAGTCCTCTCTTCTCAGAGTAGGAAAAATTTATGCAAGTGATTATTTGATGTCTCTCGACTTTTAATCTGTTTAATTTATTTTCAAATCCCTAGATCTAATCATGTGAAATATCGTCTCCAATCAAAACACATAAAAGAACTAGAAGAAAGAAAACTAAATCACTTACATGAAGAATACGCAGAATCAATGCAAATAATGTCTTTATTCCTTGATCTTTGAATACAAAAAAATTAAGATTCTTCTCTCTTTTTCATTCTCTCAACATGGTCTCTCAACCTATGTCTAAAGAATTAGAATGGAGAAGAAGAAGAAAGGGACTTAGAGAGAGAAAGGTGGATGGGAGTGGAATGGAATGAAGAGAGAAAGCCTCCAAGATGCTACCCTAACTTCATGGACGTCCAACCCTCTTGTTGGCTCTCTTTTTATAATTTTTGCATATTCCTTGTTTGGTAAGACTCCTCTTCCATCTTGACTTGAACTCTAAGCAACCCTCCTATCTTGGCAACTTTTCTTGCTAAAGATAAAGTCTTGTGGTCCCATTCTTTCCATCTTTGGACTCCTCAAAAGGTCTTTAAGATTGCACATGAGAAGGATTCCAAAAAAAATTTAGATTGTGTGCCTAAATTTGTGCTCCCATATGTGGGACATCCAAGACTTGTGGACTTCCAACACAACTTGGTTTCTCCTCTTTGGAAAGATTTTTAAATTTGAGAGATCTCCTTGCTTTATTAGATTTCTTGATGCACACACCTTCCTTGTACAATTCCAAGAATATCTCTAAAATTTGCATGATGATGTAGAAGGAAGAAACTTCCCAAATATTGAGATTTCTTGTAATTCCCGCCTAAAACTGTAGCAGACAACTTCCCGAGGTCATATCTCCCTCAATATAGCTCTGATTTACGCAATCTTGGGCTCCACGGATATCTACTCGAAAAGAGCTTTCCAACGGTGGCTAGATTGTACCGATCCGACACTCGGTTTGAGAGTTATGACCGTTTTAAGTTGCTACCCCTGAAAATCCGAGAATAATTGTGCACAAATGAAAGCTTCTATGTTGGCATGCAATGGGGTGTATAGGCCCATGTTGGACGTCCAAGGCATGCTTGGACTCTTTCCTTGCTTGCTTATTTGACTCTCCTTCGACCTCTCTTCTCAAATTTCATCAATTTGGTCACATACTGATTTCTCCTACAAATTGAAAGAAATAAATTAATTACATGTAAGAAAATAAACATGAATCATGCATGGGACCCTACATTCCTAATGATGCACCAAGATGACAAACTATCCAAAAATAGCACATGGTGCCAAAAATAGCAAGATATGCATTGATGAAACCAAAAGCCTAATTTTGGGGTGATAAATGTGATGAGAAAAACTTAATTTCACAAAAGTCATGCAATTCAATGAATTTTAACCTATTTTGACCATGTTTCCAAAAATAATCCCAAATGCTGAAATCATGAAATTAAATGCAATTCTATGCAATTAAACCTAATTAAGTCCACAAATGCTAATGAAATGATGACCTAATGACCTACTTTTGTGGACTTATCAAGAGGATTCCTATAATTTGTAGGATGTTTGATCCAACGGTTGTAAGATTTTGGAAAATATCTCAAAATTCAAGAAGAATCAAGACTTCAACTTTTAGGTCAAGGTCTTTCTTGACCATCTAGAGAATCTGAACCGTTCGGATCGTGCAAAGGAGGGCCACAAAAATAAACACTATATTTTTAGAATTTGGACTTTTTTACAATTATCTAAAACAATAGTAAGGATCAATGGTTGGAATTTGTTTAACTGACATTGTTTTTTGGCATTCCGAAAACACTTCATGGTTCAAATCTTGATTTTGGGGCCCACGGGAACCAAAAAATCAGGAAAAAAAAAAAAAGAGAGAAACTAGTTTTCCTTCCTGTTTTATATATTATACGAAATCAACGATCATGAGTATTTTTTGGCCAATTTCCCATGATCTATGATGAAACAGGCTGTAAAATTTGAACATATAGCCATTTTATACCTTTTGAAGAGATTGGATGGTATGGATTTTGCAAATGGGGCCCACATAATTCAAGAGATTGTGATCTAGCGGTGTAAGACTTTTTTTTTTTTTTCAAATATCTCAAAATTTATAAGGGATCAACGTTGTATATTTTATCAGATAGTCGTTCTATAGTTTTTAAACATTATTAACTATTTGGATCTTGATTGTGGGACCCGAAAGGTAGGTTTCCGAAGAAAATATATATAACATGTAAGTTGCCGCCTTTTTCACTCTAGATCTGCTTTTCTCCTCTTCCTCCTATTTCCTACGTCAGATGGGGGGATGTCTCAGGCCCGGCCCTTAAGGGGGGCTGTAAGTGCCCTCGCCCCAGGCCCATTTTTCAGGGGGGCCCAAAAATCGGGCCCTCAAAATAGCAATTGCATTTATTTCAATTCCAAAAAATAAGACCCCAATTAAGTCAACTAACATCTTTCAAATTCCAAAAAAATAGTTAACGGCCATCCTTTTGTCTTTCGAAAAAAAATAAGGCCCCAACTGCATTTTTTCACATTCCAAAAGAAAAGTAATTGCCACTTTCCTCGAGAAGTTATTGTTATTAAAAGAAAAAAGGAAAACCTATAGCAAGTTCTGAAAATCTTCTCATTTGCACCTTTTTTCCCCTCTACATCTTCTCCCCTATATGTTTCAAATGTCTTTCCTAGTTGCCCATCTACAATTGTTATCGCTGCAATCCGGAGGCATCGAGTAGAGGAGCTGAATGCTCTATTGCAGAAGCCAGAAGGCGTATCAACTATGCATTTTTATATATTTTTCTTCTCTTTACAAGGTATGCATTTTTATATATTTTTTATTCTCTTTACACGTCTCAGTCTCCCTCTCTATATCTTTCTTTTGTTCTTTACAATAGATAATTGCCCTTGCACAACTTTTGAATTGGTGTCGTGGTTTAGTTGGATGGTTATAAACTGCTTATAATATATGCTGTAACTATCATCGATCCTAGATAAGTATCTCTGTACTATCTTATCAGGTGGCCCACCCTTGTATTATCCCCGCCTGAATTATACTAAACATTGCCATTATTAGAACGTGGAAAAAGGCCAGGTCCAATCACAAAAAATAGATACATGGATGGCAGTAACCATTCAAGCATCATATTCTTTAAAACTTGAATTTATATATTGAATGTTTATATATTGAAGTTTGAATTTATATGCTTTGAATGTTAAATTTTTAGTTAATTTTGACATGTTAGATATTGGTTGAAAAAATGAATGAGGCCATCACTAATTTTTACTCTTGCCCTGGGCCCTGAAAAATTCAGAACCGGCCCTGGGAGGTCTGATTATAGAAATAATCGTTTATGTGGATCACCAAAGCCATTCCTCTCAAGATCAATATGACCAACTGAATGCAGAAAGCGACACGCAGAAGAGCACGAGTAATCCCGGCTATGATCGTTTCCAAACGTGTCCTAATAGAAATTGAAGACTAGCAAAACATGACGGTCATAAATAGATAAAACGTGAACTTGGTCAGAAATAGATAAAAAGAGACCAACCAATTACCAAACTTGCCCTTAAATGAGTGGGTCAATGCGAGTCTCTATTTAAAGCCGACAATGCAGGTCATGGGTATTTTGGTCATTGTACGGAAGTTTCTTGGGACCCAAGAAAGCAGAATTATATATTGATGTAATTGGTAATCCTAGACTCTGTGAGAGTGGAGATGGAAGTTTTTCGCAACTTTGAGACCTATGAGGACAGGGTTTGGATTCCTTGTAACGAATTGCCTTTTTCCTGCATAGTAAAATCCTTATAGCCATACGGAAGTAGGCGAAATCTCTTATGTTGTGTGTTTCTTGGTTGCTTGATTGATCGCATGTGGTTTGGCTCTAAATTTTTTTCCTTTTTTGTTGGAGTTTGGACCTAAGTAATCCCCAACAAGCAGAACAACAAAGGGAATGATAGCTAGGATTCTGTACACTTTAGCTTAAATATACACCTACAAACGAAGCTCATCTAATAGTGCTTATAGGTATCCAAATCAGGTGAGTTAGAAGGTAGAGAGTAGCGCAAAATATAAGCCAGCCCAACTATTCATTTGGCAGACACAAATCTAGCACAAAGGCCTGAAAGTTTGGGCCGAACCCATTAAGTTATCCAAATCACTATCACCAATCCAACCCCCTCATGCTTACTAACCCAATATTAGTTTCTAATTTAATTGGATTATCTTAAAAAATATTTTTAAGTTCATTCTTTCGAGCAAAATGAGTGAAACTCTGTAAGAAGGCCCACCTACTAAAAATTCAAACTAATCAAAGTGAATAATGCCTTACCTACTTATAAGATGTCTACAAATTTTACTTATATAGGAGTTGGTCTCAGCATAAAATGAAGCATGTAATTAATACATACGATAAATTCTTTAATTATGTACTCTATCTTACGGTGGGACCAACTTGCATTGGAGTAAAATTTGGTGGAGTCTGCATCCTCTCTATCGCATTGACTTAGTTATGTGTGTGAAACTCTATAATGAGGCCCATTCATTGAAATCTTCAACCCCTCAAAATACATGCCTCTCAATGATTGAGATATTATATTTTTTTCCTTCAATAGGAGTTGGTCCTACCATAAAATCGACCATATGATTAAAAACTCAAGTTAATCAAATGATTAATTTTATGGTGCGACCAACTCATAATAGGGTAAAGACAAAAAATAACCCAAGAGAGGACGCACACTTTGAACAACTTAAATTTTTAATAACGGTGGGCCTCACCACAGTTACTCCTTCCATCCTCCCATATCATATGCGTACGAGGAATTCCAAACAGGGAAGCCCTGTTTGAACTAATCAGGGAATGCCACAAGGTGGAGAGGATTTTTCTTTTATTCATGGAGGAGATGGGATGTGACATCTCACCCATGTGGCATCCCTTGATTGGTCCAAACAGGGTGGATCCGTGTGTGCATATGAGAGGATTCTTATTGGGACAGAGACTCGGAAGTGGGCCCGACTCTGGAGTTCCACCCCTCGCACTCAAAATTGCAAGCGGCCTATTGCATCCCCTGAAATAGAAAGTGTATCCAAGACAGGAAGAAAGGTTTTTCAGTTCCACTGGGAATAGTTGAGTTGAGAGAGAGACCTGATCTACACCATTATAAAGCTTCTGCAGCTATCTATATATGGTGATGGTGTTGCAAGGTAAAGAAGCTATCATCACGAACGGATTCTGAGGCACTGGGAAAGACAGCCATTGTAATCGTGTTACAGCCATGACAGGACTCCTCATTGCTGCCACCTTCGTGCACTCTCACTGCCGGTAACTTCACCAAACTTCACCCTTCTCTCTCTCTCTCTCTCTCTCCCCTTGTGCTGGGTTCTTTATTTCCCCCCTCACCTCCAACGTTATGCTAGGATATTCTTGGATTCCTGATTTTCCCTGTTGTTATGAGTTCGGGTTGTTGTTTTCTTGACACCCAAAAGAGAAGAAAGTTCCGTATTCATTAAAGGAGATTGACCCAGTTCTAAATACAAAACAGAGTAAAAAAATCCGAACTATCTTCATTCTCCACTTCAGTGTGGTTTTTATGAGAAATCCAAAAACCATGCACTCGAAATTCTTATTGGGAGACTCATGATTATGGAGTCGATTTCTATGCTTATAGAAAGGAATGTTTGAGGAAGATTTTTGTGCCACTACAAGATTCTGCTGCTTGATTAAAACCTTCATCTTTTGGTTGTTGAATGGTATGAGATGAATTTAAAGCAAGTAAGTGCTTTAACTAAAAACTTCGAAACACCATGGTTTAAAAGCTTCAAAGCAACATGGTTTCACCAGAGAAGACGATTCGCCCTTTCGCCTCAACAATGGAGAAAGCTGTTCACACCAGAAGGAAAACTCCAAGATATAGTGGAATTTCTGAAAATAATTCGAACTGATGTAAGCATTATGTTTCTCAGATTTGTTTATTCTGGTTTCATTTATGTTAGCATCACATTAATTCCGTAGTGGAATACCTGGAGTTATGATCTCATCCCTCTAATTTCTGGTGAATTTCTGGTGCAGGGTGTTGATCCTAGCATAAGGGCTGAGGTCTGGCCTTTTCTCCTTGGAATGTAAGACTTCTGCAACCTTCGGGTCCTATATCTTTTTTTCTAATAAGATAAGACTTGCGAGTGTGTATATATATTGTTTTGCTATATCTGCTTTTAATTCGTGGTGGTTGTCCAATTCTCTTGTAATTCTACGTTTTTCCCCTTGCTGTTTTGGCTCTACATTTTTGCCGTCTCGTAATCTTGTCACCATTTAAAACTTGCATGACCCCATGGTGTTGGCATTTGTAATGGGACCCATTTGTGTTTACATGTGAGTAGACCTCACTCACAAAGATACACCTCTCACAAGGAGTCTCATGGTGATATGGATAAAAATAGTCTGAGTTTTATCCAACTCTCTATCTCTTTTTTATATCCACATTCAAATTCAAATTGAGAGAGATTGATCAAATGAAGGTTGTAGACGCAGCAGAAGCACAGATCTATAAGAGCTGGCTACTACAAACGCGATAAGGACAGCATCGACTTGAATTAGGCACTGGTAGTGTGGAGATCTGTGACTGTCTACGAGAGATCAGTCACGTATGATTCACTCTTTAAGATCCAAGGGCAAGGATGGACACCCTGGATATAGAAGATGATGATGGAGAATTATAGATCTAGTGGAAGGAAAATGAATTGTTAAAAGTAGTGCCAACTGATATCTCTTTGGCTAATGGGTGATAATATCTCTAGGATAAAGTATAGACATGAGAGATATTAGTTGGCACAACTTTCATCAATTCATCTTCCTTCTACTAGATCTATAATTCTCCATCATCATCTTCTACATCCAGGGTGTCTATCATTGCCCTTGGATCTTGAAAAGCGAATCATACGTGACTGATCTCCCGTGGACAGTCACAGATCTCCACACCACCCGTGCTTGATTCAAGTCGACGTTGTCCTTATCGCGTTTGTAGCAGCCAGCTCTTATAGATCCGTCCTTCCGCTGCATCTACAACCTTCACAGAGGTAAGTATGATCCAGATTTTGTTGTGAAACCCTGCAGTTGTCTTCATTATCACATGGGGATGTATTCTTGTTTGATCATAAACCAATTCTCTTTTTTTTTTAGTATATTTGTATTACTGGGTCTCTCTGTGCAGCTATGACTTTGACAGTTCAAGAGCAGAAAGGAATGCCATCAAGAAACAGAAAAGGTACACCCATGGGGTTCAGCTGATTTGTTTTTTTTTTTTTTTTTTTTTTTTTTTTTTTTTTTGTTTTGTTCTAAAGAGATTTTCACCAATTAATTCAGCTTGAACTCGGGTTCCACAAGATAATGACAATAGTTCCCAGAACGTCAGTAGAGTTGCTTGATATCATGAGTCAAAACCTTCTACCATTGATGATTTCAATACTATATGAGAGAAACTACATTTCTTATGCTCCTAAATCTTAATGACCCTAAGGATTATGGCTTAAATGTTCTTGTGATACAGAAAAGAGTATGAGAACCTGAGGAGTCGAGTTCGTCAACTTTCGAAGCAAGGCAACGGGGAAGGCTATAGTGTCCATCTGCACTCGGATTCTACCACCGACGAAGCGATCCCAAATCATGGTGAAAAGAATGATCCCAATTATACCAAGAACAAATCAGTCAAAGAAAGCAATTATAAAGCTCAGACAGCTGAGGATTTCACTACATCAAAGACTAGTATCCGCCTTGACGCCTTACGAGCCAATGCTGAATGGATTGCCTACTCGCCGAGCCTGGCCACAGTGCCGGAGGGACAGGCAAGGGGGTTTGCTGATGATGTTGGGCTCCAAGACTATGGCAACTTAGAGCCCGGCAGGATATTCCACGCAGCACGCCTGGTGGCCATTCTTGAAGCATATGCACTGTATGACCCAGAAATTGGTTATGCACAGGGGATGTGCGATCTGCTTGCTCCCATAATCACAGTGATGCAGGAGGACTATGAAGCCTTCTGGTGCCTTGTTGGGTTCATGAGGAAAGCACACCACAACTTCAGGATCGATCAAGCGGGCATCTGGAGACAGCTGGACATCGTCTCGAAGATCATAAGATTGAAGGACTTGGATCTGTACAGGCACTTGAAGATGCTGGGAGCAGAGGACTGCTTCTTTGTTTATAGGATGCTGGTGGTCTTGTTCAGGAGGGAGCTCAGTTTTGAGCAGACCCTGTGCTTGTGGGAGGTGATGTGGTCTAACCAGGCAGCTCTTAGAGCGGGGATTAGGGAGTTGGCGTTGGGGCAGACAACACTGCAGGCCCCACTGACGGATGACCTGCTGCTCTATGCAATTGCAGCTTGTGTGCTTCAGAAGAGGAAGGTGATCATTGAGGAGTACAGCAGCATGGATGAGATCCTTAGATTTTGCAACCACATGGGTGAGCAGCTGAATATATGGAAGCTTTTGGATCAAGCTCGAGACCTTGTGGTGACCCTCCAGGACAAAATATAGTTTCGGGGGTGTCGATGCTTATGCTTACAAGTTACAAATGTGTAATTACATAAATGATTGGCCCATGTGACAAACTACCCAGTAACCCACTGAAACTCGATTGCTTCCAATGGATGTCTTCAAAATGTCCATCAGAGATTATTGGGACTCCAGCACGACAGAGTATCCATGTTCCACTGTGTTGGAGATTTTTCAACAAATTTTCAAACTGTAATTGTATAAGTAGTATATATGAAATGCTTCGAGAAGCCTCAACATCCTGTGTCATTGGCAACATACTTATGTTTCTTGTTCCCTGTTCCACACTTTTCACAACCCTTAACAAAATAATATTGGGAGATTAACAACATTAAGAACATTAATCCACTAACAGTACAAAATTTGTCTACGAATTCAGACAAATGCATTCCTAAAAAGGCTAAAATTGAAGGAACCAATGTAAAGGTCCAGTGATAAACATCAAATAATCTACCTTCCAATGGAAAATGCATCACCAAAATAAACCAAATTCTAGAAACTTGAGAATCTCATCAAAAACCCATATCCATCACGTCTTCACTCCTTGTTCTACTGGCTATAAAGGGGTCTCAAGGGCATGTTTCCTCACTACAACGGGGTCTAAGAGTGCACACCCAAGGCATGCACCCATGTCCCCAACTAGCTGAGCTATATGACAGGAGACCAGCTTGAACCCATTTTAACAATTCCTAGGTATTCGCAACATCCATGCAAAGAAAAGTTCCCAATACACCTGCTATAGAAAAGCAATCAACATAATTGGATGATTTGTTGATTTATCTGGATGGCAAAATCATCATAATAGAAAGCTTCCGATTCCCAAATAGAGGGAACACAATTTTTCTAAGAGAAGAAAATAAAAGCAACGGTTAACACTATAATTACCTTCAGAATTGAATAACTCCCAAACGGAATATATACAGAATTCCCCATTGAATCTCCCTGAAGGTAGTATTATAGACTGCAATTGTTGCAGAATAAAAATAACGCCTAATGGGGTTAAACAGCATAAGAGAAATTCACCGATAGCATTACAATTTACATGCTATGCTTGGGCAATTTCATCTTGGGCAAAACATAAACCCTTCCCAAGTACTTCTAGCTGCCCCATGCCCTGCCTAAAAATATTAGCATCATCAACAGAGACTTGTCACATTGGAAGAGCACACAAGTCTCATATCAATGTAGCCAAATGGCCAGTGGCGTTGCTATAGGATGGATCAAGCCCATATCTTGTGCCGTGATTCTAAAACATGGCAGGTCCCAACTTTCGGAACTAATACCCCCACAAATGCATTCAGTACTTAATAAAGCCTTAAATTAAGGATAACAACTAAGATCTGAACTCCAACTTTAGCAGCAGAATAGAAAAAGTAGAAATTGACAACCAACAATCAAAACGTCAAAAATCGTAATTTCTGCTTCTAAATAAAAGGGCATCATCAGTAGAAGAACTCTTGCTGCAGGTACCATCCTCTCCATAATTGAATTTACTTGATCTTCTTCTTTGGCCTCAACTGAAATCCAACATAGGAACAGAAGAACCTATTAGCTCAACAAAACCTAAGCACCCATCATATTAATAGAAGATGCAAATAACTCAAACCAGGGCAGAAATCCCAAACCATGCACCTGATTGCTGTGGCCACACTTCTTTTTCCTGCAGTTCACGGCTCGAGGATGGAGACGGGCATAGCATCTGACAACCAACACAATACCATTTAAAAGCACAAAAAAGAGAAGAAAACTCCCACCTTAATATAGAATGCAAATGCATAACCAATGGGAAAAAAATTATGGTGGAAATAACAAGGCATACAAAATAATAGAGTAAATGGAAAATATAAGAAATAAAAAAAATTAAAAGTTAAACTCTAATTCATTATACCCAGATCATAAAAAGTCCAAATCTTTATATACAAATATTCACATTAATATGTGCATTTTGGAACAAAAATGACAAGTGATTTGGAAGTTCAATTAAAACAGAGATATTCCCATCCCAGTTCCCAGTTCCCATCCCATTACATTACATGATCGAAGGAAAAAGTTATGCAGGCCTCTATTCTTCATTTTAGCCTTTTCCATCCAAAACAGCTTTTCTTGAAAAATTTAATCAAATTCATAAGGTATAAATGGAGGTTCGCGTCAGTTCCAGCCAACTCTGACTTTCACTAGTTTTTTACTAGAACATTTTTATACTTTCTATTTTTAAGAAATAAAACTACGATCGTTATATTTCAATGTCATTTAGTTAGTTGTTTAAGTCTCAATTATTATCTACAACTGTCATCGAAATCCTTCTTCATTACTTAGAGCATCTCCAACAGAAGCTTTATTTGTCCAACTCAGCCCCCAACAGCTGCAATTGGAATATGGCTTTGCCTCCAAGAGAATGGTCAAATCTTACGTGGCATTTGAAGGTTGTGTTGATATGCCAAATTTGGCATACCATAAAGTGAGATGCCTTTTCTTTCTTTTAAATAAAAAATAATGGTGATGAGGGTAAAAGCATTTGAAGTTGGTACAAGTAGATGCCAAATTTGAAATAAAATAATAATAAAATAATAATAAAATAATAATTTGACATCTCTCTTGGAGTTGCCCAAGTGAGATGCCAAATTTACATATGCCTTTTTTTTGCCACATTTAGAGCATCTCTAAGAGATACTTTAAATTTGGATATGCCTTTTGTGGCATATGTAACTTGGCAACTCCAAAAGAGATGTCAAATGCAAATGCAAGTGGGCCCATGATCAATATTTTATTTAAAAGAAAGATATGCACTCAACAATTCAAATGCAAGTGGGCCCTCACCCTCACCATTATTTTGATCAAAAGAAAATTTTAAAGTATGCTTTATGGTATGTCAAATTTGGCATACCATCACATACTTCAAATGCCATGTAGGATATGAAGTAACTGTAGGAGACAATCCCATATCTCAATTAGAGCTGGTGGAGGACTTGGAGGCTGAAGTGTTTTGTTGGAGTTGCTCGCCTTTATATTGAAAAAGACATATCAAAATTTGAAGTGTCTCTTATATGGTTTTATTTTTTTTCCTCTTTATCTACTGAACCATTAAAAAAAAAATTAAAAGTACAAGCTATGTGTAAGTGACAATGTGAAATTATCTATGCTTTATCTGAACTCAAAATTTTCTGTTACAATAGCAAACAAAAGATGACTCCAGTAGAAATGAGAATGATGAGATGGATGTGTGGTAAATCTAAAGAAAAGAAATAATCAGAAATGAATGCATTGCCGTGTCCCAATGCATGCCAGCTATGACACCGGTGAGGGGGAAAAGTCTTTCTATGCAAATTGATGGCTCGCGGGGTACAATTTATGTTTCCATATTATTGTTTCCAACAACATTTTTATTAGGATTGGTCCAAAAAACAAGTTCTTTATTTCCACTTTCTTTTTCATCTGATGAGCTTGTGTGCTATATTTATATTCATTGCTTCCATATCAAATGTGAAATGATGCTTCAAGGGACAGAGTTCCTGCCATGAATTACTCATAAACATCTGAAATGAGTCTCAGTCCTTAAAGAGAAGGAAAAAAAACACTCCACCTTAAACTTGATAAATAATCAATCATCAAGTATTTGAATCAACAACAAACCTAATTTGTAACCAATAGGAACCAACACATGTTAGGTTAATCTTTGCAACAAAACAAAATGGAATCTACAAATTCAATCAAGTAGGCATCCAAAACAAAACAACCACTGACTTACTTTCTGCAGATCATCTTATCTTGGTTATACTTTCTGGCCAATGCCATCAGAGAAGGCTCGATAATTCCACCGCGAAGCCTCAGAACGAGATGCAGCGTCGACTCTGCACTAACCATATTCTCATCCGATCAAAATCAACATCGTCATCATCAAGAAGAAGCCAATGACAGAAACAACAAAGAAAATCTCAATTGAAAAGCAGATGAAATCACTTTTTAAGGATCTATGAAGTCGAAAACGGACCTTTCTGGATATTGTAGTCGGCGAGAGTGCGGCCATCTTCGAGCTGCTTTCCTGCGAAGATGAGGCGCTGCTGATCCGGTGGAATTCCTAGAAAAAAATCGAGCATCACGTGAATTCTTTTGTCAGATCTCAGATTTGATCACAGGAGAAGAAAATCAAGAGAGAGAGAGAGAGATTTGAGACCTTCTTTGTCTTGGATTTTGGCCTTGACGTTGTCAATGGTGTCACTGGATTCGACCTCTAGGGTTATTGTCTTCCCAGTTAGGGTTTTTACGAAGATCTGCATCTTTTCTCCTGCTTCTTCTTCGTTCTCTTCTCAATGTTTTTAGGGCAGGGTTTGTGCCGGCTTCTGAAATGAGTTGAGCGTTGGGAAGAATCCATTTATACTTAGGTTGGGTTAGGGTTAGGGTTAGGGTTAGGGTTTGGGGGTATTGGAATATGAATTTCAATTTAGCCCGTTGAAATGGATATTCGGCCTAGCTCAAGTCCAAAAATACATGGCTTTTGACTTGGGCAATGATTTTAAAGTCTGATCCAAATGGGACTGGGAATGGGTAGAATAAGCCCGGCTCAGCCCGCACGCAAAGAAAATGAAGTTATGAACAGGTCGTGGGGTCCTACTATCTAATTGATCATTGAAGTTTGAATACTTCAACCAGATCTAAACCTAACAAACTAATTCATTGATGTGAACGATCAGTGTTTTTCAGGGTTTGTTAATATGTATTGATTACTGCGGATTAATTTTATATCATGGACGATTAATGTACATGGACAATTTATTGCATTATGTTTTTCTGCCTTGTATTTGATTCATTCTTCTTTATATAGATTCATTCATTTTCAATTAGCTGATTATTAATCATATGTACCTTTCAAATTGTTAGATAAGTAGTGTTTTTTTTTTTTTTTTCCGACTATCTAATTTTGAATGCATGCTCATCTTTAATATATTTGTTTTTTAAACTTTGTCCAAAATTATTCAGTCACAAATATAAAATACATTCTTCATATCTATGGAGTTTTGGGTTGTCCCATGTCAACAATTTTGTTAGGCACTAGCATTGAGGAAAAAATAAAATTTAGTTGTGCACTTGCATTGAGGAAAAAATACAATTTAGCTTTACACTAGCATTGTAGCAAAACAAGAGTAAAAACTAGAGGATGCTTAGCTTATATTCAAGATCATACTAATTCTTAGCCCGAGCCCGCACGGGATAGGATTCAACATAGGCCGTTCAATTTAGGGTCAGGATTGGATAACCCTCAGCAAACCCACCCAATATTCGGGACGGGATTGGACAACCCAAGCCTAGGCCGGACTCGTCCCATCGACATGCCTAATTGGAAATGGGTTTTGGGTGGAGAGAGGTTGGAGTCCAGACCCGATTTAAATTAAGCTTAGGCCTTATCTTAAACTAGTAGACTCACAACAATATCGAGTTGAGATGATATGGATAGTCGGTGGTGACTGGGTCCAGTGAATTGTTTATAACTTGTTTGAATGTATTTGAAAAACAATTAATAGTTAACTCGTCTTCAACTTAATTAACTCAGGTATTGCTAAATCGACAAAGTTTCTCTAAACCCTCAATCTTTTACTAAATTTTAGTCGTTAGAGGCTTGATTTAATTGACACGAGTCTAACCAAAACTAATTCAGAAATGAGGCTGTACGTTAGACCTAATAACTAAAGAGAAGTGATCATTTTATTATTAAGATCCCACATATGAATAGCATAAATATCATGCTCAAATAAACCCACATATATATATATATATATATATATGTTCAAATAAGCCTACGTATGTAGAAAGGGTACGTAGATAAGCCATTTGGAAGACAAAAAACATACAAAAGTCATACACAGCTTATTTATATAAAAATTACGTAAAACTCGGATTAAAATTAATATAAGAATATATAAGATCCAACATACAAACCAAATAAGAATTATGTTAAAACAACTCAACATATATAAATAAGAAAAACAAGATGATGGGCTGGGCCAGACCTAGTATTGTCTAAGCCCAACCCTCAAACTTTTTCTGAAAAGCAAAGCCTTTGCGGGCTTTTTGAGGGCTGGGCTAGGCTGGGCAGCCCAAGGTGCAGCTAGGTTCAAGCCTCAATTGGAACAAGGAAGCAAATTTAAATACAAATAAGGTTAAATAAGGTAGATTATGAAGGCTAGATTAGGATTAGCATGTCAGATTCTCACAGTCAAATTGACAAGCAGTAGGTCATAAAATTCAAGTTTATTTGCTAGTTGCTCGGAGGCAGTTTTAGATTACACAAGATAACAGTTATCCATTATATGAGATTCTTCTCTATTTACTATCATTTTAAGAGAGCTTTGTAGAGCCTCCAAGTAGGACTGTCAATCGTGTCGTATTAACGAATTCGTGTTAAAATCACCTCAGCCCGTACACGACCCGTTAACTTAACGGGTCAAAGAATCCAACCCAAACATGACCCGTTAATTTAACGGGTTATACGACCCAACCCGTTAAACCCATTAAGTAATTAAGTCATTTTGAAAATTAAAAGAAAACCTATACAAAAATATATAAGCCACACAAAACTGTAAGTGAGGATCTCGAGTGGATCCCACCTAAAACCCCAGTATAAAACAATAATTTCAATTTCTTCTTTATGAATATAAATTAATTCTACCTACACTCAGGGACTACAAAAAACATTTAATGGGTTAAAGTGACTTGTTAACGGGTTACTAGTTTAATTCGTAAACGTCCCGTTAACTTAAGCATATTAATGTGTTTGACCCGTTAACGACCCGAACCCATAAAGAGCCCACCCGCACCCGTTAATATCGTATGGGTTTGTATCGTGTTAACGGGTCGTGTGACATTT
This sequence comes from Camphora micrantha, assembly GCA_003546025.1. Taxonomy (NCBI): domain Eukaryota; kingdom Viridiplantae; phylum Streptophyta; class Magnoliopsida; order Laurales; family Lauraceae; genus Camphora; species Camphora micrantha. The sequence continues at coordinate 36,933,275 of QPKB01000006.1, read as the reverse complement.
TGACAGCACTACCTCCAAGTCAACTTTTTGAACCATTTGAGCCAGTTTTTACACTTTTTTAAGCAGTGGGTTAGGCCTTGGCCCGGAAGTGAAGAATGGACGGGCCGTGTGCCCCCTCGACACCCAATATGAGCTTTCTATGAATTGTGAAATCAGATGGTCATTTGCACAAGCTCATGCCAAATTTTATTCCGTAGACTAATTATATGATATGGGTGGCAATCGTAATGAATTATGTGATGGGGGTGGCAATCATTGGCCATTTACACAGACGGATCCATTTGGGCGTAGATCAGAATTTTTTTTTGTTGCTGACGTAGGGTTCCAAATCCTTTGGGCTGGATTATTTCCTCCGGGTTCGGGGAGAAGCCAGGTAAAACCCCTTTGGCCTCTAGGTGGTAGCCCCTTTGGCCTCTAGGTGGTAGCACAAGTGGACTCAACCTTCGGTTCCTAAAAAGGGGGAACCAGGGGTTGATATCAAGACCTCTAGCTCCGGAAGAGGGAGGAACTATGGTCCTAACCACTCGGCCAACCCCTATATCAGAATTGAACATTCATTATTTCGGTCTAACTGGGTGCTCAATGACAGATAAAACAGACCCATTCGACTTGCCCCGAATCGATGATTCATTGAGTGACTCAATCTGGGTTGCCCTGATTCGTGCAAGTCAGAAGAAGGTTCCAAACCATAAGACTCTTGATGAAGAGGTTTTAACTAAAGACCAAATTTTTTATGAACAGGCCAAAACCATATTGCCGGCCTCCACATATCACATTAATTTTCAACAAAGTCCACATTGCAAAGCAAAACATACAGTTCTACTAAGCACACTTACAAGCTAAAATACTGAAAACGCTGCCATTATCAGGCATATAAACAAAGCTCATAATCACATCACATCATTGAGTTCTGACTACATGCTTGTTGAAATAGGAAGATGCTCAAACTTTGGCAAAGCCAGCTCCTTCCTGTTGCATCCTGTTGATAGCCTTTTCAAATTGACTCCATCTCTGCTCCAATGTCCCACTGTAACCTATGGACATTCTCACTAGACCAGGTGAAATGCCGGCAAACTCTTTCTCTTCAGCAGTCATCTCGCTGCTCGTGCTACTTCCCGAGCACGACATCAATGTCTCATAGTAGCCCAGGCTCACCGCCATGAATCCGAATTGCGAACAGTTCTGCAGATAGTGCATCAATCGGTTCGCCTTCTCCTCAGTCCCCATGTCAACGGTCAAGATGCCGCCAAAGCCATAGTCAGGATTGGCCATGGACTTAAGAAGTTCATGCTGAGGGTGATCTTCAAGTCCTGGGTAAATGACTTTGAGTCCAAGTTTTTTCATCCTTGTAGCATAGGCCAAGGCCCTTTGGCAATGCTCCTTCATCCTCAGGGCTAAATGAGGCAGCCTCTCTGAGATCTCGAATGCAATCTTGGCATTCATGGTTGGACCAAGTAGCATCAGGGTACCTTGATGAAGGTCCATCATAGAGTTCACTAGGCTTGCTGGTCCACATACCACACCTGTGATGGTAATAAAAAAGGGGTTAGACGTCTGGGTTTCTTCATGGTCATATTGTCAATGTGCTGAGTAACTAGAAAGTATTAGTTCAGTCCCAGCTAAGAAACAGCCCTGCTGCAACAGTTGAATTCAAACAGACCCATCAATAACTGTAATTGAATGTGTGTGGGAGGGGCCCATAACTTGGCCTTGACTAAGAGCCCAGTACAGTCGTGGTCGGTTCTCTGTCAAGGCCAAGTTATTGTTGGGAAAAGCTGACCCAGAACCTCAGTAATAACTCTGTAATAAAAGAGAAGAAAATACAAGTGGAGCTTCATTAAACATTGATCGAGACATGCAACTCCCAATCAACACCCGGCTTAGTAAGGAATACCATCAGCATAAGGCCAAGGGCACTGCACAGACTCTGTGGACAGAGGAAAGGTCACATGATTCGTTCATTGTCCTCTTCTGTAGAGAGTGACCCACATGTTCTTACTTGAAGGTGGTGAAGAAATTTTAGTAAAATTGACCCCTCATTTGAGTGGAATTCTTTCATGTGACGACAGAGGATTCGGGATAAGGAAAAAAGCTTGGGTGGAAAAAGTTGACAAGGTAAGGTACAAAAGAAATCCCATCTTGGATTTAAAATGCCTTCACTTTTATAGATGAAATTATTATTTAAGTACAACCTATTCCACTAATTGGGAAAAGAGAATTCGAATAGCTGATATAGCCTTATAGATGGGGTAAAGCTTTGAAAATGATGATGTATATATATCTCTCTCCTTCTGTTTGTATGTGGATTACTTCTCAACCTACTCCTTTAAAAGTAAAAGTTTAGATTGATTCTCCTCTTATCGATTACCTTTGTAATTCTTATAAAAGAATTTAGAGAACCCAAATCCTAAAATCTCTGATCTACATCAATTTAGAAGTGTTTTGGGGTTGCAAAGAAAACTTAAAACATAACTACTTTTGTTGGAGTTCCACATATCTAAAGGCCTGCATGCTCAAATTCGAGGGAGAGCATCCAGAGCTCCAAAAATTCCACCATATATATGTTTGAGAATTCAGAAATTCTCCATACAAAAATTCCTTCAATTCAAATTCAAAAAAAAAAAAAAAAAACACAAAAACATGTAAGTTTAAAGCAAAACAATTACCAGTATCAGTCACTAGAATACCTAGCTACACAAACAGATACTATGGCAGGATTGTGTCCTCTAAAAACCATTATCCAGGAGACTTTTAACCTAGCATGTGACCCCAAAGAATTCACAAGTTGAGTGTTTCTAACCTTTCAACAAAAGGACAAGAAACCAAAGCTGCCAGAAGACTGATCTAGAATCAATAGATTCCTTTTCAAGGAGGACCAAGACAAATTCCTTTTTCAGGGTGTCGCTTCTGAAAAAAGTGACATAAGACACGTGTAGATTTCTTTTGAGGCCTCAAGCGATCTCCTCTTTAAGCTAAGCTGAGTAGTGTTACATGGACAAATCTTTTGATCAAAATTTTGAACAAAATTTTGAATATCTAGAGATATTTAATAATATGATATTCACGGGATATTTAAGAATTTGTCCAAAATTCTAGCAAAAAAATTTGTCCGCGTAGGCTTTTTGCTTCAAAATTACATTTATTACTTTAGACAAGATTAGGATTTTACTAGTTGTAGATTTTAGACATGTTTTGATTGATATCCATTTGATTAGATGGATTTAACATGACGTGTCGTTATATCATCCTATATCTTATCATTAAGCCACCTGGAACAAGAGAGGGAGTAGGGCAGATCATGTTTGGCCAAAAACCGCCCACATGACTACCCAAACTCATGCTGTATTCAACACAATTTTTTAAAAAACTTTTTCTACACCATATCCTATGATATCATGAAATATATTAACTTTTATATCATATATTTTTTTGCAACTAATGAGCAAATTCAATTTTTTATAAAATACAAAAACTGTCATTTTGTTATGCACATCTTATCACCATTTTGCAGGCTCTATCGTTTGGAAAAAAAAATCTCTCTAATGTGCTATGCATAAAAGCCATGATATCATGGGACCCAGAGCAACAAATTTTTTTTTTTTTTTAAAATACTAAAAACTAAAATTTTGTCATATGATCACCATTTTCGAAGGTTTTATCATTTGGATAAAAAATCTCCTTAATATGCTATGCATAAAGGCCATGAAATCAGGGGATCTGAAGCAACAAATTCATTTTTTTTATAAAATACAAAAACTGTGATTTTGTTAAAAGTAAATTCACATCTCATCACCATTTCACAGATTTTATCATTTAGAAAAAAGATCTCCCTAATATGCTCTGCATAAAAGCCATGATATTATTGATTCTGGAGTAAAAAAAAGTTAAACAAAAGAAAAAAAAGTTGCCCAGAGTCGTGAGAACATATCAATTTAAAGGGGACTAATATGTTAAAACCCCTCTATTCTTTACCAGCATCAAATATGACTAATATAATTAAGAAGTGAGGCCCACCTCTTAAAAGTTACAGCTCACAAAGGGGCCCGAATAAGGGGATTCTTGTTTTATCGTTTCTATTAATATCATTAGGGTAAAAACTTTCACTTGAAAGAAATGTTAAGATGATGATTTCCTAGGCCCCAATTTATTGATAGCCCCACCTCTTTAAATGATAGCCCCACCTCTTTAAATGGGATTTATTGTTTAAACTGTAGCTATAAATTTAAAGACTTTATTATTTATAAATTGCTATTGGAATAGAATCAACAACCTATGCCATGTGTCATATTTTATTAAAATTTTTATCAGCGTACCTGCAATAATATCGGCCCCACCGCTGATATACTTTGAAATACTATGCACGACCACGTCAGCACCCAACCTCGCCGGCGACAGCACCATGGGCGCGAACGTATTATCCACCACCACCTTAACCCCTCTATCGTGCGCTATTGCGCACAACTCCGGTATATTCGCCACCGCCAGCGTCGGATTCGACATCGACTCCACATACAACACCTTCGTCTGACCCTCCTTAATGGCCTCCCTCACGGCCACCAGATCCGCCGCGTCGACGAACGTGGTGGTGATGTTGCAGGCCCTCGGGAGGAAGTGGGTAAGCAGTGCGTGGGTCCCACCGTAGAGGCAGCCGGACGCCACCACGTGCCCCCCGCTGCTGCAGATCTGGAGGAGGACGGAGGATATCGCGGCCATGCCGCTGGCCGTGCAGTATGCGGCCTCGGTGCCCTCGATCGCGGCCATCTGACGGCTGAGATTCAATACAGTGGGGTTGAAGTGGCGGCTGTAGATGAAGAAGTCGCGGTCTGGGCCGAGCTCTCCGGCGAACATGCGGCGCATCGTGTCGGGCTCCATGACGGTGAAGGTGGCGGAGGCCTCGATCGACATGTTGACTCCGCCGTGCTCGCCGAACTCGTGGCGGGCGCTGGCGAGTGCCTGTGCCGGATCACATGGCTTCCGCTTCTTTGCCGTGACGGTTTCGGCCGAGAAGAGGTCTCGCTTCTTGGCATCGGCTCGGTTTGTAGCGTTTCGGTCTTCGGTTTCGGCCATTGGAAAGGAGAGGAGAGATTGATTGTGGGGATGAGAAGGAGAGGTTATGATAAAAAAAGGGGATCGATATGGAGAGTGAGGAGCGATTAGAGCGCATTTATAGGCCTTCTAAGTATTAATTTGAGTTCGTTGCAGATTTGTGAAGAGACTGAATTACCCTTCCTGATTTCTTTCTTTCTTTCTTTGGCCTCCAAGGAAAGAGGACCATGTAAAATTAGCAAGTATTGTTACTTTAGAAGAAGACTCTAGAGTCTAACCCCCCTTCTTCTCTCTCAATTTTACTATTTTACTATTGTCTATAATTGACCCACAAATGAGAATGATCATGTTCATACCTTGGCTATGTATCTTATCATGAATTAGTGAATGACTTTTATAAACAGCTACCCATATCTACTGAAACATTGTAACCTATCAAATAATCATGCAAGTCCCAAGTTTTTTCCATTAATTAATACTGTTAGTGTTAGAACAAGGATAAAAGAGATTCCTTTTGGATGGAAATCAGTTTGCAGATTCTGTAAAATATGGCACTGCACAGCTTGTAACATGTTCTTGGCATGTTAGCGTTTTTTTTTTTTTTTTTTTGGCTCCAATGCATTAGACATGGACTGTTTAAACTCTGTGGTCAAGGTGGACCTTAAATGTCATGTGCTCAGACAAAGCAGATGGTAGAAGTGGGTATGGCTTTGAATATTATAAGTCATCGTTTCCAAATGATGAAGATGATTTGTAGAAAGAAAAAAATAGAAATAGAAACAAGAAGTAAAACAAAACATGACAATTCCATGGTGCCCAATTGAAAACCCTAAAATATATTAAAGGCCTAAAAGTATCTTAACTAATACAGAGGGACATGCATTTTTAGTGGTTTTGATATTGTGAATAGGTCTTTACTAATGAATTTATAGGTGTGGCCAAGATTTCTAACGTTCATGGCATGGGAAGATCCTGACACCTAAATATAGGTGAAAATGGATGAATGCAACTAGACCCGAACCCAAATACCAAAATCTTAGTTTCATCAGTCCAGAGTTTGAATATGGATTCATTAAGGGTCTCAATCCTAGGCCTATTGGTCCAATTACAAACCCATGTAGATATTTATATGTGATATACACATGCACATATATGGCGGGGACATTCATGTGTATCCATCTCTCACCATAGGGTGAGGGAGACTTACATGGCTTTTCCTCTTTGCACATGAGCATTATTTCTTGCATATGACTATATATGGTTTTTCCTCTTTTGCACATGAATATTTTCAATTATGTAAATGTCTCTCACCTTATGGTGAGAGATGGATGCATATGAATATTCCTTACATATATATACATATCAATTATAGCATCTATATCATATAAGCACATGATACACATTTCTTTTTTTAGGTCTGAGTTCAAGCCCATATGTCACACCTCGACCCGAGTTAATCAAGATTAACTCTAATTAATCGAGATTAATATGGATTTAACATGATTAATCAACTTAATGGTGATTAAGGACTAAGAAGGGTCAAATTAGTCTCAAACAAATGAATTAAAGTATAATGGAATGAGTTTGAAAGAGGTTGGCTTGATAGAGTTGAGTTTAGATCCCAATTAGTGTAATTGAGGACTTTTTCGTAAATATGAGTCTTAGCGTATTTCATCGAAAGGGACGGAAATTGATACCATCGTGTGTATCTTGATGAGTACAATAACTTTCATAATACATTCGTAGTCATTTGACCTAAAATGAATTAATTAGGTCTTCATTTGACTTAAATTGAAAATTAGTGGAATAGGTAGGGTTTATGTGCAAAAGTACCTTTTTTAAGGTTGTAAAGTGTTCTGTAAGAACCCATTTCATTCGGTGGGTTGGATAAGCAGCAGTAGAGAGAGTTTCTTCTTCTCTTCTTTGTTTCTTCCTTGTGTATGATCAAACTTGAAGTTGTAAGTGATTTGGGAGAGAAAAAGTGCAGTATTTCATCTTCATCATCATCTTTCTGGAGTGTTTTTGGAGTGAGAGTTTGGTTGAAGTAGATTTGATCTCAAAACTCAAGCTATCAAAGGAGTTTTTGTGTTTCTCATAACTAAAGGTAAGTATAACAAGTCTTTGTGATTGTGATGCTAATTTATATGAGTTTCATTAGTTAATTGTAGTTGTGAGCTCAAATATGTTATGAAAGTGAAATTGATTTGTTTTGGATTATGGATTGATTAAACAATCATAGAATGGGTTATATGAGGTATAGAAGTGTTTTATGGTTTATAGATGATGATTAAAGGAGGGTACAGGAGGTTCCAGGTGTTATATGCAGGTTGTGAATGGTTTGAATGGAAGAAAGGAAGTGGGTTTTCAGTGCAGGTACAGAACCTGAGTTCTGTGTTCGTAGTTCACGCGGTCGACCGACCAATGGTGCGGTTGACCGAGCATGAAGAGGTCAGGTTCTCTGGAACCTGACGAAAACACTGTTCCTCTTTTATTGTTTACAATTGCCGGTCGACCGAGCTCTGGCCGGGTCGACCGAGTACACAGGGGCAGGACGACCTGAATTGTTCAGGTTGATAGTAATTGCAGTGCATGGAATCGACCGACCCTGGGCCGGGTCAACCGAGCCAACTGAAAAATTCCTTTCTGAAAGGGATTTTTGTCTATTTATTGGTGAATTTAGGTAGTGACCACTTGGTACTTATAATGATATCTAAACCTACATAAGTGTTAGCTAAGGTTATCTAAATGCACATATCCAATTAAGTAATGTCATCCATAGTAACACGTGCATTGATAACGAACGTTTCACTCATTTGTTTGGTTTAGATAATATTTGTAATTAGAATAAAATTGAGTGAAGTCATAAATATTATATAATTGAATTGTTCATTGAGTCTGGCACTACATAGTGATTTCTATAAGCTCTTTGGAGCTGTTATTGCTGCAGCAGATTATTTGGGAGTGTTCCGGAGCTCCATGGTGATATCAGTTGTCTCTGGTCCGGTCATTGGTAAATCTCACAATATATGATTCCTTCCGTATGGAAGATGTGATTCCTTCCTTTTTAGGAAGATGTGATATGAATTGAAATACTATTGTAGGCTTGCCAACTATGAAAGACTCATATTGATTTGAATTAAATTGTAAATTGTATCCGTCTAACTTGACTTAGATAAATGAAATAATGTATTAGCATGTTAAAATCATGTAATTGTTTATACATTGCTGAATTGTCAAATTCATAGTGTTATTGATGGCATTACAGGCAAAGCTACCCATGCTGACACTTCTAAGGCCTCAACGTCAACGGAGAAGACCACTCAGGTACCTCCAGGAAGATTAGTAGAGTGGAAATGAAATGAAAACTTGAGTTAAATGAATTTGGAACGTTTCACACTTTTGATCATTGCATTGTATTTAAATATGCAAGTGATTCATATGTATAGGATGTAAATGAACTTTTGTTTTAACATAAGCAATGTATAGTTATTTATATTCCGCATAATATGTATTTGATATCCCTTGTGAATTTATGGTAATTGGAATTCACGGGAGTAAATATGCGTCACGGCTCGGGATTATCTCAGATTTAATTCTAATCTTGGGATCGGGTCGTGACACCATAGCTCTGGACAACCATACAAACTCAAAACCTAACATATTCAAGAGCCTTAAGTTAATAATCAAATGAGTTCAAATAAGTACCCAACCCTTATTGCCATGGTTTGGATTTGGGTTGGGAAGGGTCTTGGTAAATGGGTACGCACTTACACTCTATTATTAGTTCACGTACATTTGGCTACTAATTCATCAGGGAAAGATTTTCGATTTTGACAAAATCATAGAAAACCGATATTTAGCAATTACAAATTCATAGGGATTTGAACAAATGAAAATCCTCACATTCACAGATTTGCATGCCAAAACCAATTTTCTCAATTATGTATATCGATACGCTTTGACATCAATGTAACTCCTCAACTATCCGAGTACTTGATAGGAAATCTCTATTCCAAGGCTGGTGAGGAATCTTTAGATCCTGTAGATTCCCCACATGTTACCAACCGTGCCCTTAGGGTGTGTTTGTTATACAAATTGAATTCTATGAATTCACAGTTGAATGGATTCTAAAAAAAAATCCTAAAATATGAATTAAGCGTATTTAGACACTAAAAGATATAGCATATAATAGTGGAAAGAGAAAATCCTTTCACTACAAATTTTATTATCAAACGTGCCCTTAGTCTTATCTAATGCCTGGGAAGGTAGGTGGGCATTTTAGACTTAAAAAGTCGCAGGTGCGAATGGGATGTATTTGGTATTTTATGGAACAGTTCCGTTGTTTTAGGATAGCTCAAATTTGTACAGTGAATCTGGCTGCCACTTTGTCCAGGTGCGAAAGGAAGAGAGTCTCACGTGTAAAGACACGTGTTCTTGTGTCTCTATTCTGCATTTGCATCCTGTATGGAGCCCTTGTACGTCACCAATGACAACCACGTGCCTTTTTGGGTCTTTTGGATGCAGAAAAATGGGGAAGAAATCCGAGTTAAGGGGCCATTTAGTAATTTCACATCATTGGATAGATAAGTGCTTTACCGTGCTAAGCGACTAGCAAAACATATATGTAAAAGTTATAATAAAAATAATTAAAAAACAAAGGTCATGACGAAAGTTAACGATTTAATATTTTTTTAAATATATTAATGGAATGTATGAGCTAGAAATACATCTAAATGAAAAACTCTCAAATTTAATCACAAGAATTGCATGCTAGGAATTATGATAGATAAATTACAAGAAAAAACGTTACCCTTGATCACAGGGGTGAGGTTGCATACTGGTTTTCAATTATCCGATTACCCAGAAGTTTCGATCCGTAAAAAATAGGGTCTGGAACCTATTTTAGGTTCCAATTCATAAATGGGTCCAGTTCCGCAACCTAATTTAGGTCTCAATTGATAAACGGGTCTGGTTCCGAGTCCATATAGATTTTGACCCGTGGACCCGACATATGAGCCTTTGATATTGCAAATTGTACCTCAAAATCAATTTTTTTTTTTTTTTTGACATTTTTATGTATAATATTAGAGGTAGTAGACTTGATGCATTGTTATAAGTTTAATGATATGCTTATTTTAAGAAAAATGAAGAATAGAGAAAAATTAAAATCGATTTTGGAACTAGATTCCAGTTCTCTAGGTGAACCCGGTTTCGATTTTTCTTCCCAATGGCCCCCCAATGTCCATATTCTAGTTCCGCCCCTGCTTCATCTTCATGGTCATATCACTTCTTCGATGAATGACAAGGAAGCCTGCAGAACAGTGAGAATGGGGCCTATAGAATTCGAATTGTGAAAATGGAGCCTACAGAATTTAGAATTATAGATTTTTAAATTTGGGATAGTTTTTGCAAACATCTAAAAATCTATGAAAGATTTAGACATGAAACCTGGACCCCTCTTTATTTTGGCCATTTTAAAGAGGGTCAATGGTTTAGATCATGATTGTAGGGCCCACATAAATTAGAAAAGGACAAAAAATCGGATTGGGTTCAAGGGAAGTGAAAACAATGTATTTGTGTCCAATGGTGGTATGTTTTTTTTCTTTTTTTTCTAAATATGTAACAACCCATAATGAGTTAAGATGTGAAACTTGACCTAATATCGTAATTCTCCTTCTAAAGAGTTTGAACAGTTGGGTTCATGAAAATGGTGCCCACGAATTTCCAAAATTGCCAGTTTTGACGTTTGGAATCTTTATGAATATCTTAAAATTTAGGACAAATCAACGGTTGAAAATTAGTCTCATAACCATAATTGACCTTTTTGAAGAGGATGAAGGTTAAGATTGGAGTTTAGGGCCCACAAAAGCATAAAAATTCAAAAAACCCTGATGGACGGTGAGGACACCCAGTTACTATAGCTCGTGCATGGTAACAGTAAAATGTGAATCAGTTTACCAACTCATGAGGTGTAAAAAGTCTAGGCTCAAAATTAGTCATTTTCACACCATTTTCATACTCAGTTTTCATATCTCATGCGTGAATCAATCCAAGCAAACATAAACATGGATAACCATTATACATATGAACCATTTACATATGTAAATGGCTGCAAAAGAGTGAAACTCCAAAGTGGGGCCCATGTATTATCAACCAAATTGTTCAAAATAAACACTTGTGATTATATAGGGTACACTCAATTCTAACTCACTTTGAGTTTTCTCCACCCTATTTCCTGAATTGATGAAATATGTGATAACGAATAGACATAAGATGATGTTAGTCACGTTTTTCATCAAATAGTCAATTCAATGGTGGAGAAAACTCAAATTGAGGTAATATTTGAGGATACCCCATATAATTGGAGGGAACTTATTTTAAGCAGTTGAAATTAATATAGGTGTTCCCCACTATAGAGTTCCACTTCTTTAATTTACTATTTCTCTAGGTTAAATCTTGAGACAATACGAGTTCAGGCAAAGAGATTAAGAAAATGAGCCAGGATCATCTCATGCTTGTAATTGAATTGGACAATGGGAAACTTTCATTCCATATATAATCAATTAAACAAATGTTGATGTATAGAAGATTCTTCAGTTATAGCTTACCTAGTTAGCGATGTGTCTATCAAAGTCGTGGGTTAAAGTCCTCCACATAGTGAAGAAAATTACATTGGAGAACTTTAAGTGCTTTGTAGTGTTTAATATGAAGGTGAGCCCATTATCTTATTGAAAATGGGTGAAAACTATATTAAATGAGGCATTTATTTTAGGTGATTTAGATTTGTATAAATATGCTACAACAAGATCCGGTGTTTCTTCCGGGTCAAGATTATAAGAAAATAAGGAGAAAAAGCTATATGCATCACAAATTTAACATATAAGTGGATTATCTAAATGTCCTTGTATGTGATTTGATACAGGACAATTTTTTGTTAGAAAAACGACGACTCCTAAAAATTTTCCATGATGGGGAAAACCATTCTTTCTCTTGAAAGTTCAAAAACGGTTGCTGAAGTTGGAAAACTATCCCAACTAATTGAACTGGCTCATTGAAGCGACTCATCATTAATCTCTTATTCCTCTTCACAACTCCAACTCCTCTTTCTCTTCTTCCTCTTTCTGCTCTTCTTTCTTTCTCTCCCTTTCTAATATTCACTGCCTCCAACACAAAGTTTGTCCTACATATGAACACTCTCATATCAACAAGTAAAAAAACAACTAAAAAGATATGCAAGATTCAGATAATTAACCAGGTTATCATGAATTAACAAAAATCTGATTTTTTTTTATTTTTTATGTTTTTAGTTTTTGCATTATGTTTGCTTATGAATTAATGGGTTTTTTATATGGGATTTCTCTTGATTTTTTACTGATATGGGTGTCAAGACATTTTTCTGGTTGTTCTTTCTATTGAATTTTGTGGTCTGATTTTGTTATGTTTAATGACATTTGATATGTTCAGGGTTTTGCAGGCTAAAGATTTTCTCATGATACATTCATTTGTTTGTGTGCTCATCTGATGATAATTTTCTATTGTTATGGTGTAACATAGTTTTCGCATTATGTTTACTTATGAATTAATGGGTTTTTGATATGGGATTTCTCTTGATAAAGCAGATTAATTTACAAATATTTTCTTATATATTGTTGAAGAGCTACATGTGAATTTCTTTTTAATTAATTATGTTATTAAAGCTAATTTATATTGTGATGATTACACAAATGGGCTTAAAACCCACAAAATCTATATGTATCTTGTGATGATTAATATAAGTTTATGATTAATAATCTTAGTAATCTTAGTTATTTAGTCATTTCAAATGAAAGAGTCTTCTATGAAGGGAGAGTTGGTGTTATACGTGGAAGCAAAAAAACCACCTCAAACAAACACACGCAAAAGGAGAGGGAGCCGTGTCACTAAGTCCATGGACAAAGAAAAGCCCTTTTCTTTGCATTCATACTTTTGGGATTACAGATTATGCTCCCATTTATAAAGCTCAAAGAAGTCCTAATACAATGACTAAAAGAGACCAATCTCAATAATACATGAAGATGCCATACCAGCCATTTGAATAGAATCCACATTGTCACGGAAAGGATGTCTTAGATAATTCATAGATCCATTAATGAGGCTTACTAATTATATCCAAACTATTCAAAATCATTTCTATTATACTCTTTTATTTTTAAGCTAAGGGACTTCTACCTTCTACACACGCATGTGAGGAAATTTACATATATAAATTCTACATGTGTAAATATAATAAATACAATTGTTATACATATGAAATACATTACCATGCTTGTCAAAATCACCTTTTCAAATGAGCAAATGAATACATCCAATGGTTTTAAATGAACTCAGATTCTTTGTATGCTTTTTACAAATTTCTCAGTATTTACGAAGAATAATTAAGATTTGAAACTAAGCATCTTGATGTTTGTCATTAATATAAGAATATTGAACGGTTCAGATCATTAATTAAGGGCCTACAAAAGGCAAATAATTAAAGTTATACGTTGGGATTTTTTCCAAAACTCGATAAATTTAATCATATTTAAGATTTAAGATTTTATTAGTTCAAAGTGAACAACAAGGCCCATTTGAAAATTACTTTCTATGTATCCAATTCTATTCAAGAAAATGCGTACGTTCGACAATAATTCTCATGCATTCCAATTTCATGCAAACAAAGAGGCTATTAAAACGAATTACTTCTTGTATGCATTCTAATTCTTTGCTAACAACATTCCCCATTTGTCAATGACTTACTCTGTAATCCAATTTTTATGCTGCTTGATTAAATTTATATTTCTATTCTTCTCTATGATTTTACCTAATAAATATTTTCTACTCCACCACTAGCCAACCATCTAAAAAACCATTTAACTCCATCATGTTGTTTAATTGTATTGCTGGCTTCAATCAAAAAAAAAAAAAAAAAAAAGGAGGGTCAACATGTTGTTGATGATAGTGGTGTAGAATAAATGCCTGAACCCTATTTGTAATGGGTCATGAAAGGAGGGTCCTGATAAATGCCCACAATACTCAGTACCCACCGCCCCTCCTGAATTTCACGGCACCCATGACTAGGATGTCCAGGAAGTTCCCTTGAAATTGTGATAGTGTGAATCTAGCTGCTTTTCTTGTAAAGGTGAGACACTTGAGAGAGAGAGAGAGAGAGGCCCGGATGCTGAAATTGGAGCATTGAATCTGGATGCTTTTCTTGTGTAGAGAGATGGGAGAGAGAGTTAGTCACGTGTAACAAAACACGTTTTCTCCTACGTCATGCTGCATCCTGCATGGAGCCCTTTGTCCGTCACCCATGACACCTCGTGCTTATCTCATCTTACCTTCATAAATCCATCATTAAGGCCTATATATAAATAATATCCAAACCATTCAAAATTACTGGCTTACGTGGTCTTATATGTAATCTAATGGCACATTTGTGTAGTATCCGTAAAAAATTAATTTTATGAATTCTATTTATTAGTGAAAAATTCTTATTCCTACTCGAAGAAAAAAAAAAAAGGCCTTTCCTAAGAATCATAGCAAATCCAGGCCATTTTTATCCTTTTCCTTATAGAAAGCAATCTCACCAAATGAATATCCAATATGATTGAAGTTATACGGATCATCAGATTGATCTCATTATATAAAAAATCATTTTAGACTTTCTCTTTATTTTAATCACATTGTGGGGACAACAACAATTGAAGTGATATTAGATTGAAAAGAAAACAATACAGGAGACATTTATGTAGTAACAATGGTTGCAATACTTCTTTCACAACTACCTACAAAATATCAAGAAGTTGGTAAGCCTGCCCAATCACACAAAAAAAATTGCAGTAACACCAATCAGGGGTAGCTCAGTTGGATAAAGACCACGGTTTGTATCCAGAGGTTGTAGGTTCAAAACTACACAACTACACTAGGGCTATAAGGGAGTTTGCCGGCTTCCCTCTAGGCCCAGAGGGATTAGTCCAGTTTAAAGGGTTGGGAACCCATTGACAACGCAAAAAAAAAAAAAAAAGTCTATTTTGAATCTACCTCCTCACATATATTATCTTCATTTTAAATTTTTACCTATTCCAATGTGTTACTTATTTGATTGATAATAACAATGGATTGAGCAAAGCTACAATGCAGCGGCACTGCATCATAGTGCATATGAGCATGGGTGGGGCCCACCTTTACGAAACCCAATCCATTAATCATCTTTTACACCCTTTTTGTTCTTTGCATATAAAACTTCAAAGTGTATTTGGTGGAGCCTATCGTTAGATTGACCAGCTGATTTTAAACATGTGCCCATCTTCTCTTTCCATCAGGAAAGAGAGAGAAAGTAGGTAAAGTTGAATTATGTGTTCAGGATATAGCTAATCCAAACGGTATGTATTTGCTGATTTTAGCTAATTCACCATGGATGTTAGAAATAATGATCGGATTGGATTTCTAAGGTGGGGCTCGCTCATGTGCATATGCCAGGAGCGGAATCATAGTGCATTGTAGCTCTGCCCTGTCGGATTTTGACATTCATTTTTCAAATACTTTCAGGCTTTGAATTTTTAAAGGCACAAGAATCTTAAGTACAGTGATTCGAATATGCTGAAATTGACATCCATATAATGTACAGTGAAAACTCTGGACATAAACTATATACTTTTTTTTTTTTTCTTGGAATGGATGATTATATTAAAAGACAAGTTATACCAAATATATGCATTTTACAAAATATCAAACCTTTTAAAGTTGAATTAAACCGAAAAAATTGGGTGCCTGACTAGACCACAGTCAACTCAATTTAGTCCCAACAGCAAAGGAGTTTATTCTTTGGATCAGGCTGAGACCATGTGTCTAGATTAATGGGTGGTTTGGCTTGGATTGGGCCAATAGAATGTCCAAATTGCAACCCCTAAGAATCACTTATTAAAGTCTTGCTACATATAGAATGTCCAGCTTTTCATGTTAGGATAGGATAAGATAGGATTTCTATGATATGTTTATCCAATTAAAGTGTTTCTCTCTCCTTAGTGGGAGAATGCTTTGTTTACTTGCATGATGGGCTCCATTATTTGTACTATAATCACCCATTCATTGAAAGTTATATTTTTTATATATGTGGAATCGTCTAATCAAAGTGACCCTTTGGAAGCACATGCCATGAGAAGTGAGCCTGTTTATTGATGGACGCTGCATATTGATTATTATCTTTATTTTTTAAAGCTAGATTAGGTGCATATTGATTATTATCTTTATTTTTTAAAGCTAGATTGGGTCAGTGGTACATATTCCTTTTGGTATTTGAGGTCACTTCATTGGTAGATGCAGTGTTATTTGATATTGTCCTAAGCAAATTGGGAAGGCAGCCGGGTCTTGGGAGCTCATTTTGCAGGGTGTAAGGAAAACAAATGAGAGAGTATTATGAGGTGCTTCGGAGTTGATTGATTTGATCACCTTAAGAATTGCAAAGTGGACTTTGGTTAGAAAAAAGGTCTTCAGTTCACCCTTGATGATATCTTGTTAAGTAGGAAGCTTGTATGAAGTGTGGTCATTGGAATCCATTCCCTAGTCTCAAAACACCCCACACCTCCCACAATTGGGCCCAGCAGAAATTGGTGGTCATGTTCTTCGTAATAGTAACAATGAGGTTATTCTTTTTTTTTCCAAGCATGTGAGTGTTCATAATTCTAATAAAGCGGAGCTATTATTTATCTTTAAAGCTCTCCAATGCTTCTCGATGTATTATGTTGGTGACCTTATTGTTGAAAGTGATTCCTCTGAGGCAATTACTTGGGTCTCTAAGTTGGCGACCTTATTGTTGAAAGTGATTCCTCTGAGGCAATTGCTTGGGTCTCTAAGTTGGCCAACTCGTGAAAACCTCAGTTTCTCTTTAATGAGATCAGCAAACTCTATGGCTGATGCTTTAGCTACGCAGGGGGTTGAGAGTGTTAAGCAATCGATGATGAGAGATGATGACTCCATCCTTAGGAGGGTATTTTCCATGTAATTGTGGTATTAATGAGGGTATAAAAGAAAAAGAAAGAAAAGATTCACCCGCTCAAGAGAGAAGGTGGACGGAACTTGCAAAATGCGTATCCCGTGACCCGAACACCCAACCTATGAAAGTTTTCATTACATTACCAATAAAAGAAAAGGAAAAAGAAAAAGAAAGAAAAGATTCACCCGCTCAAGAGCGAGGGTGGACGAAACTTGCAACAGGCTCTGATACCACTTGTAAAATCTCACACCCTATTGAGCTACCACTTATCCCAAAACTAATTGGTGATGTGAAGCAGCACAACAATAGTTTTATGGTGAGGGCGAGGGCTCGACCACAATTATGACCGGTCAGGAGCGAGGGTGGACGTTGACATCAACAAACCTGCCTGGTAAGGAGCTTTCCCACTCGTGTGGGCTTTCTTCCCACTTGTAAGGGCTTCCTTCCCACTTGAGTGGGTTGCTTTCCCCTGTGTATGCAAGCTCTCTCTTGGATCTTAGCCCCCTTAGTTGGGGTACAAAAAAAAAAAAAAAAAAGATTCTTAGAAATGATCTCAAGCTCCCGTGCCACTGGTTTGGATCATCAAATTGGTGCCTAAAATATGAATAATTAGCACAGGAAGGTGTGGATTATGTTAGTAAAAAGATGGCCTGGTTCGAAAGGTAAAGGTAGTTTGGGCAATTTTTTCTTGGTAAAATTACTTTTAGTTAAAAAGGAACATAAACAGAAGGGAATTTCTATATGCACCCACCCTTTTTGCTGAGCACACCCACATTCCTTCTTCATGTGTAAATTTTTTTTTTCTTTAAAAGGTGGGTGTGCTCAGCAAAAATAGGGGTGCATATAGAATTTCCCTGAACAGAAAACAAGAGTGACAAAACAGAACAAACATATGCCCAAGCATATCATATAAAAAAAAAATAGAAATGAATCGTCGAAATAGTGTTTTATCACAATGCATCTCAACGGGGCCGGACCTAGGCACATACGTAAAAAAAAGTTTAAAATCCTTAAGAACCTCTTGCAAATTCTGAGAATTAATGTCTTTTTTTTTTTTTTTTTTTTCACATTTGGCCCTTCCCCAATATTTTGGAGGTTGGATTCGCAAATGCTAAGTATTTTCATCATTGTGATTTGTGAAAGCAGAAACTTGGAGTCTTACAAGCCAAAACTGACAGTTCACAAAGCTGAATGTAAGAATCTCACCAATTAATTAGAAAATTTCATCTGTTGGATCAATACAACCCAATGCCACAGTGTCCAATTTATCAAAACCATATCAATGTGGGCCCATCAGGTCCATGACCTGCTTCAGCAATTTTTGGTTTTTTGGTTAAAAATGATTGAACACTTAAAAAGAGCTATACATTCAGGTTCTCAAGTCCCAACCCACCATAAACTTCCACTTAAAACAGACCTTCCAGAAACTCCTATAAGCAATATTGGTGCTGAGTAGATGAGGCCCTATCAGCCATCCTTATCAAAGATAAGGCATGGATCACTAGCAAAGAGATAAGGTCACGAATAGAAAAATCTTTGCCAGGTTTGAATCTTTCCTTTTGCAATTTTGAAATGTGACCCATAACTTCAGGTAGAACCACAACCATCTGCTCATATCCAGTCCCATCACATCATGTTCTCCTGTCTGGTTGGAACTGTGTTATCTAAGAAATGCCACGTTGGGATTAATCAGAGAGCTCTATCTGAAATTCTATATCTATCCAGATGAATCTTTTTTAGGTTGTACAAGACTGTGGTGCCTTAGCCCCACATCACATAGCTTTCAATCTGATCCTAATAAAAAACACTTTGGACAATGTAGAAAACCACAGGAGGATCCCAAATCCCAACTATCTAATTTAAATGGCATTTCAGAATGATGAGAAGTGGTCCTAAATCAATGATGATCATTGGAAGATTCAGATGTTTTTTTTTTTTTTTATTGAAGGGACTATGTTTAAAATAAAAAAAAAAAAAAAAAAAAAAAAAATTCTGAGGGGCCATATAAAAAATATGGTCTTTTTAAAAACTTTTGAGCTGGATGGTAACCCATTTGAGGATGACAGTTTATTTCTCGTTCTATAATTTTTTTTATAATCCCAGCTATGGGGCTCAGACATGAGAGTCTCATATAAGCAAGGTGATAGAAACTCGTACATGCAATGATAGATAACTTGCACATGCAAGGTAATAGGAAGGGAAATTTTTTAAAAATTATAAAATTTTTGGTTCATTTTCATAAAAGTAAATAAAGATCTGAACATTTCAAAAAGTATAAAAGCTTTCCACAATTCTCTTAATCAAGTCCTCTCCATGACATTTTTGAGAAATAACAAAAATACCTTCTTCTTATTACAAATTTTAATATTTTCTTAACCTCTTTCGGATCAAAGACTAATAAAATTTTAATTATTTTTTATTTGTAAATTAGCATAAATATTTATGCATTTATTTTAATAGCTTCAACCTTATTTCAAGTTGAGAACCCCTAAAAGTCCATAAAGTCCCTTTCAATTTATATAAAAAGCATTAAAGGAAATTAGAAGAGGTCTGTGGGCCAGCTGCGGGCTGCACAGCCTAGCACGGCACAGTTTAGGATGTACCGTGGGCCATGCTGTGCCAACCCCAACCAACTTAGGCACGACAAGATTCACATGCCGGCTTAAAAGGGGCCGGGCTGTGCCGTGACACCCCTGCATATGCAGGGGAGGGGGGTTTTGGAAACCTAAGAACAGATGCATAATTCTTATCACTGGGGTAAGATGCCGTTTTCCATTTGAAGATGACAGCCGAAAGAAACAATGGTGAGAATTCCAATTGAAGGATGATTAGGGCTTCTGAATGGAAGAGATGAATCATCAATAAGATGGGTCCCACCTATATAGATATAGACACATCATTATCCACATCAGCATCAGAGCATGTCCTATCATGCACATACACCTATTTGGAATGCTGATGCTGGGCTCATATCATTTTACAAAAGGAAAATGATGCACCGGGGGCTTTTAATTTGCCTTGCAAGATTCATTGGAAGGTTTCACATGTCGTCCAATCTGGACTTTTCAAACTCATGAACATGTCCCGCAATGAGGGTCTTGTTCATTGTTGAATTGGTCACGCTAAGTTTCCTCCATTATATCTTAAGTACTCCTAAGTTCATGGAAATCATCATTAAGCAATGTTGGACCCTTTTTTTGGATAAGATATTACAGACTTGCACACAACAAGAATTTTCATCCCTTCTTAAATTGGAATGGGTGATCCTAAGTGGGCAATAGAAAGGCCCCATACATTATATATTATATATATTAAAGTAAATGCGGAGGTGGGGTGCCACCTCAGCACCCAATTATTCTCCTTTAAGAAAAATCACTAAGAAAATAGTGAGGGAACTTTTGCCTTTCAAGTGAGGACTTGTGCCTTTCTCAATCTCCTAAAATCTCTCCCCTGCATCAAAGCCTAAAAACTCTCTATTCATTAAGAGATAAGATCTGAATCCCCTAAAATCACTCTCCTTATTCTAACAGTTTGCATCCCCTAAAATCTCTCTCACTATTCTAATACTTCCTAAAATCTCTCATCCTACACTTGACACCATAATAAAACAACAATACGTACGAGTCAATCATGGGTTAAGAGAACCTGACCACCAATAAAAACGGTCAGTTAAGGTCAGCTTACACAACCATCTGACCTATTTAAATGGGTTGGTTTAAGGCCAACCTGCATACATAAATTCATTTAAACAATTTGGTGGTTTAACAATTTAGTACTTTTCCATTCATTTTCTATTTGTTTTCTGGGCACATGCACATATTTCTTTCTACTTGAAGTAGGCTCATGAATTGTTGAATCCTCCATGCTACTCAATTTACAGTTCAACTTGAGTTGAGAAAAAATGTGTTACGACATAATCTAAATCGGATCAAGTTCCAATCTACATAGGGTGTGCACAGGGGCGGGCCCAACTGGAGCCTGATATGAGCCCAGTCCAAATTGTGAATGTGGTTATAGAGTAAACCGGGCCTTATCCTCTTGCCCTACCACTCTAACAGGCCAGGCTTTGTTCTATGTACGCTTAAAATGCTCAACTCAGCCTAACATAGTGGGCACAAAAGCCCTTATACGCTTGTAGATTTTGTAAATTGGTTGGATCTTGACTGGATCTGCTTTATATTTTGGCATAATAACTAAATGTGCCAGAGTGCAGTGACCCATGATGATCCCTACAAAATTATACTTCCGTGGGCCCACATGGACCCATAATTAAGAGATATATACATTGATTCAAGGTGGTCCAATTATTATTGGTATCAAATAACACTAACCTGTGGTTTTAAAGTCTTATAATTTATGACTTTTAAAGTTAAGATGTTTATACATTTTTTTTTAATCTAGAGCTAAAAAACGGTTTGATTGATTCTAAAATGGTATCGGTGCTACTTCAAAGGGGTAGAGAAGAAATTTGTACGAATCGATTGAAATGACCATTGGCCTATGTAAAGATAACACTTATATTTATAATTGAAGATGTGTTGACTGTTTTTATATAAATATGTATGAATATATTCTTATACGTTTATAATTAATTTTGATATCCCATAAATTAAAAATATAATATCTTACTTTTTGCCCCGGACTAAACAGGAGTGTTGTTGCTAGTATGTTATTATGGTGTGCGTAGGTTTATACTCCATCTTCTCTCTTCTACATATAAAGATAACTACGTTACAAGAAGCAAATGTGGGGTTGAATATAAGGATTTTGTGGACATCCATTTTGCAAGCTAGCAAGTATAATGGATGAACTAAAGAATATGGGTATTCAAGTATTTGAAGTCTCCAATTACAAATAAAGTGGATATGAAACCTAGTTTTGGATTTGGGATAAATTTGGATCCAGATATGAATCTGTCACGACCCCAGACTCAAATGCCTTCTCATTTGTAGTCGCGAGAGTCTTTACACATGTGATACTCAATCAAAAATGGTCCAATCACGTGGGGCCCACACAAAGTTTTGGTTTACTAGCTACATCCTCCCCACTAAAAAAGAAAAAAAAATGTGGTCCTCGAAATTTGTTAAAATGAAAGTAGAGCAAGAAGCATACCTTAGATGAATTCTAATTCCAATGTTGCTTCTTTGGGACTGTGATGTTGCCATTGGATCTTCACATAAGATATAGTTCTACTCCTAAGCACTTGCTCATTTCGATCCAAGATTAGTTCAAGTTCTTCTAAGTAGGTTAAATTATCTTGAATAGAGATAGGATCTAAGTTCAACACATGTGAAGTAATTGGTTCGTACTTCCCAAGCATAGAAACAAAGAATACTTTGCGAATCCTAGCCAACTAAGGTGGTAAAACTATATGGTAAGTAACTTCACCTATCCGTTCAACCACTTCAAAGGGTCCAATGAACCTTGAACTGACCTTGCCCTTTTTACCCAACCTCATAATCCCTTTGGTTGGAGAGACTTTAAGGACAACATAGTCCCCAACTCGAAATTCCAAGCTTCAACGTCTTGTATCAACATAACTCTTCTGCCGACTTTGAGCAACTTGCAATCTATTAACACTTTTCAGATGGTTTGGCAAGAGAGAGGATTCCTTGGAGATGTCATAGAATTTTCTTTTCTTACTTTTGTAGGATGAAAAATTGATGTAATAAGGAGGTATACTCCATTAGTGATGAATCTTCCATTAGAACTTTTTAGACCTATTATGTTGTCAGGATTTATTTTATGTTATTAAGTATATTCTCTATTATTTCTTTTGATGCTATGACCATGTGACTCAAATAGATATCCCCACTCATATGTGCAAGACTCTCACAACTCCAAATGAAAAGACATTTGAGTTTAGAGTCGCTACCAAAACCATTCATATAAGATCTAGTATCGAATCCCTATGTATTCAGACTTGAGGATCTAGATCCATGAAAACTATGTTCATATATTAAAAATAGATATAGGTTTGAGGGCCTATATATAGCTTGAGTTTTATGCAAATCTAAGAGTCTACATAGCTTTAATCATATAAGATTTTATAGCCTCACTTATATGTTTAAAAAAATAAAATATGAAGCACTTTTATGCATGGGCAGACCCACATGTAAGGGTCTGCGGGTTTCGGCTCCCACCCAATCTGAAAAATCTCATATGGGCTATAAAGCCCATTTGGCCCAGCCTCTACTAGCAATCACCTTCTTCCTCTACTCTCTCAAAAAGTCCTCAAATTTAGGCATTGACAGTAGTAAACAGCCCCAACCCCCCCTCCCCTCCTAACTTTAGATCTCTCTCACTGCCTCTCCCGATATATCACAGTTTGTGCTTATTAGAATGTTTGGAACTTTGGGTGTGAAATTCAGATATTAGGACTCAAGTGTAATGTTGAATGGAAATGAGTTTCAACTTTCAAGATCAATAAAAATGGGTTTAGGAAGAATGATATGATCCTCCTAAAAGGATCTGTACTCTCATTGGGTGATCTAGATCATTGATCTGACGAGGCTCAAGGTGTTGAACAACGCAAAGAAAAATGAAATCTCAGAAATGGAAGATCCTGACAACCACAATTATGTTATCAATTAAATGAATGTTCGTATTTTTGTTGTTCTTTATTGTTTCTCTCTTAATCATACAAAGCAATTTGCTCATGCAAATACTTAATACATCATCACCTAATAACATATATCTGATCAAGATGAATCGATGATGGATACAGACATCCACAATTGGATGGTGTGGATGGACCCCACAATAGATGTGATGATATCTTGACGATCCCCCTCTCAAATGAAAATCCTAGGTCCCCGTACTACTTTCATTTCATTTTACTAATGCACTCTTGGTCTTATTCAGATTTGGATTTGGAACCGGATCCATTTATTAAGTTGATACAAGATCCGGATGCAACACATATAGAGGTTCCATGTCAAAATCTAATTCAGATCCACTACTGGTTATGATCTGTTTGCATTCCTCCAGAAGGTCGGCTATTCATGGCCCATGCTGAGCACCCCAAGCCCATCCCACATTTGGCTGTAGCCTGTAGGTAGTGTTTTAGATACATGTTATTGATAGTTGTGCTTAATTAAATGGGATTGATTGGGCTTATACATAGTTAAAGGCTAGGCCTGACAAGTTAACACAAGGAGGTTTATACATTTTGCAGATGGGATGGGTCCGGCCCATGTGCTGGATCCAGCCTGAATGTTAAGCTTATAGCTATACAGGACAACCCAGAAAAGCTTCAGCCAAGCCCCCAGCCCATGAACACCCCTAGTTCATTGAACATTGGATTTGTAGTTGGGGTTCAAGGCTCAAGCTAGAGTTCTATTCTGCTTGGCCACTCAACGAAGTTTACTGAGTTACAAGTCTCTATTCAAGGTCTAGAACTCTAGATCACCCCACCAAGCATTTTACGAGTTGTTTCTAGAATGGGCTCCATCCACTGGATTACAAAATCATACCAATTTACCAACCAGGCCCAGTTTTATATATATATATATATATATATATATATATATATATATATACATATATATATCCCTGCTAAGGGGCTGCGACCCCAAGAAACTGACGAACTCATACATGCAAGGTGAGAGAGCCCTCATAGGTCGAGAGTGAGAACTCGCACATGCGAGGAGAGAGAAACTCGCAAATACGAGAGGGAGACCAGGGTCGACCCGGATCATCATCCTGGTGAGAGGTAGGGTTGCCAACCGAGCGAGCAACCCTCTCGTTCTCAATAGATCAGGCCCAGTTGAAATGCAAGTTATTCCAGCCCAGTCAAATTCATGCACAACCTTATAAGTAGAGAGAGTACTATCAAGCTGATATGTTTTCATCCATACAAAAACAGGTTACTTTAATCAATGCCCAAAAAGGGAAAAAAAAGTCACCCATATTCTGAGTACAGCAGCGTGGATGAGATCCTTGGAGAGTGCAACCACATGGGTAGGCAGCTGAATGTATGGAAGCTTTTGGATCAAGCTCAAGACCTTGTGGTGAACCTCCAGGACAAAATATAGTTTTGGGGGTATACCTTCGATGCTTACAAATGTGTTATTACAAAATGATTAGACCATGTGACAAACTGGCCACTGAAACTCGATTGCTTCCAAGGGATGTCTTAATCTTGAAAATGTCCATCAGTGATTATTGGGACTCGGGCACGACAGAATATCTATGTTCCATTGTGTTGGAGATTTTTCAACAAATTTTGCAAACTGTAATTGTACAAGTAGAGTATATGAAATGCTTTTAAAGGAAAAACACTTGGAACTTCTACATGAAAAATTGGAAGGGAAATCTCCTTGTTTTTGCATCATACATCCATTTGCTGTTTGGTTTGGAAAACCCACTGCAAAACACAAATGTTCTTTCCTTCAATTTCTTATGAAAGTGGACCCTTGGTTGTGGTTTGCATGGTTTGTGAAAAGTGTTCTCCTACAAGCAGACTGCAAACTTCTAACATGCAGCAGAGCCCATAGAGCCGACTTAGATAACTAGTTATCAATGGGGGTGGGGTTCATGAAAAGGCTCCATATGGAAGGGTCAACAAAAAAATTAGTCTCGGCAGATCCACCTAGCCCTTGATTTAATTGCCTTTTAAGATTACTGGTCTTTTTAAGATTCAATCCAATGATAGATAAATGTTTGATGATAGTGAAATTGACCTAGTGCCAGATCATGGGGGCTGAGAGTGTGAAAGAGCCTGAATTCAGCAAATGTGAGCTCAACAGACAGAGGCTGCATATATGGTTGCTCTTAGAACATTTATCATGCAAAATGAGGCATTTCCCACTTCACTTACCACGACCTCTTTCACATTGGTAACTGTGCAATTGAGCAACTTCATTTGTGGGGGTGATCATGCGCTGGGGGAGCAGGAGACCAACCTCAAACACCAACCAACATTGAGCTAAAATTGGACTTTGTTTTTAGGCCTATGCTCTATAGCCAGTCCTAATTTTCTGAACCAGCCATATTTAGGACAAAAGGTTTGTGTTTTGTAAATGGGTTGGGTATGGCCCTGCATTCGAGGCCCCTTGGCTGGATGAGCCCAAAAATCAAACCCTGACAATAAATAGGCCAGGTTGGATAAGATTGGGCCCATCCCAGGCCATGAACACTGCTAATTTCATTAAATGGAGGGACAAAACGATAGAAAAAATTATGAGGTTTCAAATCTAGCACAAGGCTCAAATCTGCATGACCATGGCTGCAGCATTGAACAGCTTCCACCTTGACTACAGGCTCTTGTCCAATCATCATCATCAATCATCACATCCCATCTACATGGGAATAAAATTAAAAACACAAAAACAGTCCTTCCCAATTCCCAGTCCAGACTCAGAACTCCTACTCTGCTCAGTTTCAGACAACACTTCTCTGCGTTACTTTATCCGTCACTATATCCGCCCCAACTGCTAAACAATGGTGGAAAAAAACATTGGAAAGACTATCCCACCAAATCAAAAGACTTTTTTGGCATTTTGTTGCCACCCAAACTCACTGCAGTTTCAACACCAAGTAATTAACAGAAAAAGGAATACAGATAACTTGCAAAAAATCTGGTAGGAAAAAGAAATTGTACGCTGTAAGCACTTCAGAGAATGCTAATAGTAACAAACCAGACTACCAGATAAATGCAAAGTCAGATTCACCAATATATTCATTGAAGCATCAGAAAAGGAAAACAGATAAGTTGCAAAAAATCTGATAGGAAAGAGATTGTGTGCTGCAATTTTGTTAAGTGCTTCAGAGAATGATAATAGTAACAAACCAGATTACCAGATAAATGCAAAGTCAGATTCACCAAGATATCCACGAAGCATCAGTATATAATGCACAGGCATGCATACCAATAGAATCAATGAAATATCATACAATTTAATCAACTAAAATCGACTTCTAAGACCAAGTTTGGAATTTTACTACAACTATTTATTGTTATCCCAGCATTATTGATGGGAATGAAGAAGCTACAACTAGTTTGACTTCCAAGTGCCTGAATTTTATCGATGATTTCCACTTATCATCTCACAAACATGGCCAAGTGATTATTTATATGCAGATAATCCACAAATATTTCTGACTTGAAACAAGAAACTCGGCAATAGAAATTAAAAACATGAAGACATAAATTTGGTCCTCAACTCCAGTGAGGATAGAAAGTAAAAGGAAGCACTGAACACACAACATTTGGAAATGGTCCAGGAACATTTCTTTCAAACTAAACAATCTATTATTTAAGTTTACATGACTCTAGATTTGGTCTTACCATTTCCTCTACTCTGTTTTGGTCCAGTACCGAACTGCAACGGCCAGGCCCAAAATCATGAGAGGTACCAGGAACTGTAAAATCTTTATCATAAACTCACCACTTTTGTTAGGATTGTAAGCCACTGTCTGGGGAGGAATGTATCTACGCTTTAACGGAACAGTTGAAGCATCAATTTCACCAATGTAGTATTTCTCCATCATTTCTTTTGCAGTATCGCTGTGACCCACATCTTCAAAATCATTGCTTGCATCTTTTCCTGAAAAATATCAGATGGAGAAAGTGAATGGGTTGAAATGATGTGGCATGAACTGCATTGCTCACATGATGGCTTGAGCAGACTATGTACCGGTTGGTAAGAAAATCCAAGATAGACTCTACTGTTTGTGTTTCTGACAAAGATGGATTATAGGGCCAGTACCTCAGCAGGTATACTGTTTGCTGAGGGACCCCCCAACCTTGATACACTTTCTTGTAACTGTGGCATTTCGCCTTCTCCATGCAGACCATTGACCTAATACATTCTGATGGGGTATGCCCAGAAAATCTCGTAGATCAGAAGATCTTAATAATACGTTCTTTAGCTTTCATATTTTTTTCTGGAGGTCCATTACATTATTCATTTGGAAATTTCCTAGTTATAGGCTACTGATCTTAGGTCTAAAATTATGCTAATAAGAGAAGTCTTCAAATCAGTCCCACACAAAATATGTAGGGCTAATCAATTAATAAGCAAAACCGGGCCCAAAATATGTAGAATGGAAACTTCAATAAATTATACACTGGGTGAGGCTCAGGACCCCCAGAATTCTTCCTTCCCAGAAAAAAAATAAAAGAAAAAAAAAACATTAGAGGAAAATGAAAGACATGATGTAAGGTGAAGGAAATGGTATCAAGGAAAACGATGATGAATATACAGAGAAAATGTTAAGATCAAAATCTTATACCTGTAGCTGCTAGCAAGACCTCATCACCTCCAGGATGATCCTCCATAAACGGAGTAACATCATAAACCTGAGGTAGTAAATTGAGCAGTTAATTGTCATCGTCATCTTAGTCTTATCCCATCAATCTTGGATTAGCTAAATTAAGCAGCTAATGTTCAATTAAAAAGCAAATGATTTTTCAGTGTAACTCATTCACAAAAAAGAAAAAAGAGGTCCTGTAAACCAAAACATAATTTTATTACAATGAAGATAATGAGAGAAGCAATAGTCTTTCAGATGAGAATCAGACAAATCACTAGGACCCTAGTATGTGGCCAACTCTCCATGATAGCCTTCTCCGTGAATTCATTCAGCAACATCAAACAATCAGTTTCATCAGAGATAGAAAATACCACCAGCACAGGACAAGAAGCTCCTAAAAATTAGCCATCGAAGGAGACTATAGAAACGAAATCACAGAACAAAGGGATAAGCGTCATTAAACCTTTACAACTTAATTCCAAGATACCGAAAAGTGTCATTATACCTTTACAACTTAATTCCCAGAAACCGACACACAGTTCCAAGTTATTTTTTATAGTTTACTCTCGTAAAATACTGTCCTGTTAAACCTGAATACAGTACATGTTTAGTACATGGTCCTGATTCCCTGAACTGGGTATAGGGTATAGTGAATATGCAATGCAGTACATGTCTAGTGTGTGAGATTATGACACCTGAACAATCATGCCAATATAAATATATGGTTGCCCAGGTTGGCCTAGCCCTTAAGCACCCCCGCCCATGATCAGATGGTTACTACTTTTGCACAAATGCAACTCATGAGGGAACTTTGATGCTAGGCCATTATTTAAAATGGCCATTTAAAAATGCAATGGCCATTTAAAAATACATTAATAATAGTAGTAGTAATCATTGTTGTCAAAATCCTACTATTCATATTGAATCCTAAGCACAAAGATTCTATATGTATGCAACAAATCCCATTTAAAAGTGAGTCTTAGGATTCTGCGAACCTTACGATTCAATACTTGTTTTTATCAAATCTTACAATTCAAGCGATTTTCTCTAAGCAAGAATTGCCATAGCTAAGAGGTTATTTTAGTAATTTTGTATTTACTTTCTGTCCTTTTCTTTTCCTTTAATTATTAACATTTCTGTTTTTTAAAAATGTTATATAGTGAGTAATGAAACCTCTTAAGAACTTTTGCGATTTTGAAGACGTTTTAGAAATTAGTGAGGACCAGGCACGTGAACAATAGCATTCAATTGTATGTATGGGATTTTTTCTTACATTTTTATTTCTTTTAATATTTATTCATTTTTTTTTTCATGGAATTTTTTTTTAATTCAACAGACATCCTAATCAAGTGAGGTTGATTTTTATTTTTATTTTATTTATTTAAAGAGAACAAAAAAAGTTTATGTAGCTAGCTTATTTTTCTTAGTGACATTGATATCTTAAATTTATTTAATTAGTCACACATACCATTTATGATATATTACTATATGTTATGGCATTCGTCATATGATTGCATCCCAGTCGTATATGTCATTGTAATTATACTGCTCTAGATGTGAAGTAGAGGATGGATTCTGAATAATAAATTTTATTTTTTTACATTGCATTATTTTACTTTTATAAAGAAAAAAAAATAAAAAAAAACTTATGATTCATGATATGATAACAATATGATTTGATTCATGCCCTTGAAGGATTTGCGATACGATTTCGATTTTCGGAATAATGATGATGTCTTGTTGATACGCATGAATACCTCAATGGCCCCTTTTGGGAGATCTTATCTTGATCGCCCAATCCCCTCATTGCGGATGGTTCCTGTCTCTTTTAAAGATTTAATTCTGATAGCCCCATTTCAATGACCGATTCCACTTTTTTATTCGTTCTTTGAACATGTGGCAGACTAGCAGTCCCGAGCTAGGATAAAGGAAAAAGGTTGTGTCAAAATTGACAGTAAGCTATAAAAACTTGGCAGGCATCATTTTGAGTTCTACTTTGAGAAAATAGCATTCAACCAACCCTAGTTAGATGGGATAAGGCTTTGAATATGATATCATTGTAGCAATATTAGGCTCTAGGTCGGGTCATCATTGGTATTCAAGTCTAAGGTAGGCCCTGGACTTAGACCCCACTCATCAGATCTAAACTTTGGCATAGGCCAAATATTTCTGGGGTTGTGTCCAGTTGGGTGGCAGGTATAATCCAACCCATTACAACCATAAGAAGTGCAGTGCAAATATATGTTACAGTGGGATGGAAATGGAGTGAGATGATTACATGCTGTCTGACAGCATTTCACCTACGATCTGGTACAATCAACACTATGATCCTACCAACCCCTTTGAATCTGTGGCACATAAAGGTGATGCACAATTCAGGAACAAATGGCCTATAACAAACTGTTGGAAGGGGAAAACACAAAAGTCTCTAGAATTAATGATTTTACAAAACTAGAAAAGGATTTTTTTTTTTCTGTTTTTCTTTTTTTTTAGATCTGATAAATACTCACATGCCCATGCACACACTCACTAAAACAAAGATTCTTGTGTTCATGTTGGACAGTAGTCAGTCTGTAAGAGATAATGGGGAAGGGCCTTGGTAATTGAGGCTATGACGACTCAAGTCCAAAATGCAATAGGTCCCATTTCAAATACAAGTCGAGAGGTTTGTAGGAGGAACCCTTCATACTCAAAGCTCTAATCAAGCTGTAAAAGAGGTTCACGAGCAAAAGAAGGAAATTACTGAAAAGGAGGTCATAGAAAGATTCCCCCGAAGAAAAGGGCTAGGACCTGTTTTTTTCATGTAATTGAATTCCAAGGATTGTATTTTAGTAAGTGGTTAATGAGAAATGAATACCTGCCATCACCGTATTAATTCAAATCCTAGGAAAGTCAAGGTCCCATCTGCATCACCTTATATCCTTCACCCCTCACCTCTTTAATAGTCCATTGGCGGAGCTAATTTGAGATGGATTCCTATGCATTCAATTCCTATTTATTCCATGCCAACAAACAGGCTCTAAATCTCCATTGAGGTCTCCTTTAAATGGCATCTTGAGCCAGGTGACAGAAATGTTTGAACAGATACAGAAGTGTTGCTCTAAAAAATGTCAAAGGCAACTTTAGGGAACTGCTTCATATCTTGAACAAAGAAAGCACACAAGGAAAGCAAAAATGATCCCTCTTTTAATATGAAGATTGGATCATACCGCTTTACAACACATACATGTACAAGCTTTGGTTCATAAAGTGGAACCTAATTAGTCAGTACCATATTAGACTGGTATATATACCAAAGTCTTCAAAAAAGCATCTCACATGCCACATCTTTTCAAAGATACAGATTAATAGCCATAAATTATGTGTATACTAAAAGATACTCACACATTATAGAGCTATTAAAAAAATAATTATATAACTGAAATAAACATTTTTAGTATGCATAATTTAAGATTTTCTCTAGAACTAAGCACAAAAACATTTTTACAAAAGAAAACTCAAGAGAGACACACCTTTAAATATATAATCATTTTAAATATGCTAAAACTAAAAAATCATGTTAAAAAAAAATATATAATATACTAGTCACCATAAAAGCTTAGAGGCACGCATAGAAATATATATATAAATATGCCAAAAAATTTGTTCCAGAGTTTCCAAAAAAATTACATTATATTGTAACATATGAATCGATGACCTTTTGGCATTTCCCGTTTTATGGCTGGAGTTTTAATCATACTTTTGAATCCTCAATCAAAGTACATTCAAACAAATCCCTAACCATATTTTTGTTGTATAGCTGAATAGCTAATAATGACACAGTGAGGTGTCCCATGAGAACTTAGAATCTCCAAAGTTTTTCTTCTCTAGTGATTGTTCAGATTTTGTTTTATTTGTATTTAAAGTTAGTTTTAGTTAGGTATAGAGAACCTAGTAAGGCCCAGTTGACTTTCTTTTAGTTGGATTTCTATCTCATTTATTTACTATAAATGTTTTGTTAGACCTTCTGAGTATTTGTTTACTATGAATGTTCTGTTAAAATTTCTGAGAAGAATGGGTTTGGTTGTATTCTAAAACAACTGACTTTCATAGTCGTAAGTTGGTCGTCATAAAGCTCTGGAGAATTATTTGCCGAGAGGTACCTCTTGAAGTTTCTACAAGAGGCAACCATTTCTCCCCCTTGTGGCCAGCTTGGATGTATGCCAATCATGGGAAACTAGGTCTCATTGTGGATTAGATTTTGGGAAAATCATCGCCGTTGGAGCATCCTAAACCTTGATTTCAGAAGAGCCTCAAATTTTTGATCTTTTCTCCTTCCTCAATCTCTACTTATATTGATTGATTATATAGACAACCTATTATAGTTTCTTATACTCTCTCATGGTTTCAGGAGTCAGCCATTCAGCAAAAGGCCAATTAAGGCACCTGGTTGGGAACTGTACTCAGAACCATCAGCAGATAAGATTTACATGAGTTTTAATTTGGTTCTCCTTCTTGTTGATGCTATTAACAATCTTTGGTGTGTGGATTCATGCGGCTGGTAAGGGTGAAGGTATCGGATTGATGATAGGGGGTCCAACAAGAGGTTGAAATATCAGCAGAAGAGTTTCGAACTTTATTAAAACAAAGTGATGGTTTTAGTTATATTGATCGATCGTATAGACAACCTAATACAGTTTTGTATGCTCTATCATGGTTTAATGAGAAAGCAATTCACAGTTCGGTTGCTCATAAACCAAATGAGGCACCTAGTTGGGAGGTGTAATAGGAGCCATCAGCGGATAAGACTTGCGTGAGTTTTAATTTAATTCTCCTTTCCGTTGTTGCTGTTATCAACCTTTCTATTTTGGTGTTTTTTTCCCTTTGATTTGTACATTTGGATTAAATCAGAGTGCACAATATCACTTGCACAATCCAGAACATCAGATGGAGAAGAAGAGATAAAAGGAAAACATAAACTCCAAAACCTATATCCAAAACACTCTGAAAAAGAAAGCTACATCTTTTAGAGGTTCTTGCTCTAAGAAAGCTTATGCTCAGGAAGGAGTTAACAAGAAGATTTTACTACAGATTATGCATGGGCTGTAGAAACCAACAAAGAGAACCCATGTGACCAATTCCTTCAAATGTTTAAAAGGTAATATAGCTTTTAAGAGTCCAACTTACAGTACAATTGCTTGTTCAATTAAGGCACAGGGAGGTTGGGAAGGTTCAAATGTTGTTAGCACATTTAAGGGTGGCTCTAGAATCCAAAAAGACAGCAATTAAGATGGCTAATGGCATTTCAATTGTCTTCGACATGGACATAAATGAAAATTGGATATATAATATTGTAAGACGACCCACTAATTCCCATATCAGTGACCTACTGGTTTGTCAGGGGAGTAGACAAAACTCACACTTTCTTATATCAACAAAGTTCAAAAAGTTCAGTGAATGCAATGAGTTCTCCTAAGCATGATCAAGTCTTGTTGAGAATTCCATGAGTCCTTGATGGGGATGTTTATGTTATAAGATTTACCCACAAGAACAGAGGAGGAAAGGATAATTACAAGTGCAATGGACTTTGTAGTATTTTGCACTTTGGGGAAAGTTCACCTGGTCCAATAATTAGGCAAACTTGGCTCTCTCACATATCACCAAAATTAATAATTTCAGTGGACAGCAGGGATGGCAACAGGGATGGGGTCCAATAATCATGCAAACTTGGCTATTTGCATTTGTATCATTAGTATTTTTTTAGCTCTTCTTCTTTTTCTACTCTTCCCAGTTAAAGATTAACATACAAACTCTGTCTCTCTCTCTCTCTCTCTCTCTCTCTCTCTCTCTCTCTCTCTCTCTCTCTCTCTCTCTCTCTCTCTCTCATCCATAAAATAAAATTCTGACATGCCAAACAGATCGATGCCCATCAAACTCAAAGATTGAATCTTTAAAATGCAATGCAAAAGATTATGCTTTAAGTATGATAATTGGGCTCCCTTTCTTTCCTTGATAATGGATTTTTACTACTTGGGTTTTTAGATTCAGGCTCTCTAGATTTGGATATCTCATACAGAATGCAAACTGAAAACAATATGTATGGAAATTTTTTTCCCAATTGGGCTAATACGCCAACTTCAAAACTTCAACGCCTCTTTTTTTTTTTTTTTTTTGCATCATGCACATCACAACCAATTTCACAAATGATGAAAACCCCAGAACTGAAAAACCAAAACTATCATTTCAAAAAAGCACTTGACATATGACATCCCACCAGGCATTAGAATTTAGATCCCAACAAGGCCAACAATAACAGGCCGTTGATGGAGATAGATGTGGACCCCACCGTCAAAAGATCCCACCTTTTTCAACAATCATCCACACCACCGATCCAGGGCCAGACAATGGATGGCTGTGATTGATTTCTTCCACAGCTGGGTCCGTCCCAACACATCAACTACTGGCACGGAACTAAAGCGACTGATCAAACCGAAAAAAAGGGGGTTTTAGAGAAAGCGATCTGAGAGAATATACCTTTCCGTGGATTACGAGCCAGCAATCTTTGGTTTGGTTGTGCTTCGCAACCTCTTCAAATACATGGGTTTTGGGATCTGATGCCATCTGTACTCACTCTCTCTCTCTCTCTCTCTCGCTTAGATCTGATCTGCTCAACAGAATCAAAAGTACCAAAAGCGTAATCAGATTCAGTAGTTACGAACGAAACTGGTAGAAAGAGAAGATGAAGATTAAGAAGAAGAAGAAGAAGAAGAAGAAGTAGAAGAAAGAGAGGACAATACTAGCAGCAGCGACAGAGAGACTGATTGTTCTTTTTTTTTTTCTTTTCTCCTTGAACCTGACGACTTCTTCTGTTTTTGTAGTGTTTTTTATCTGGGCATCCGTTCTATTTGCTCCATTGCCACTTGTTTTCATGATATTTACCAAAATACATGCTTCTACTCGTAAAAATGAGTTTTTTTTTCCCTGTTCTTATATATTTTTAATTTTATACATTATTTTCAATCCACTCCTAACGCGTTCTCCTTATTTATTTATTTTTTTATAACCTATGTTCCAGTCCTTTTGACCAGAATAATTCCTACGGGCTTAGGAGAAAAGGTCGAATAAAATTTTCTTGTGGCCTCAATATGGTCGTCATAGTTATTAATATCGTGTCGGACCTCATTTCACTTTGGCCTGCAAATAAAAAGTTTCGGCCAATTCGGGATTTCGGCGAAACTTTTCGGAATTACATTTCGGAAAAAATATAATATAATATATATAAATATATAAGTAAAAAAAATAGAAAATGTAATAAATATAGATTCAATCCATTATAGTAATTTCTTTTTGAATTATATTTTCACATATATGTAAAAATATAAGAAATAGAAAATATATATATGTAAAAAGAGTAAAAAACATTAATTACATAAAATTTCATTTCGGCCAAAATCTTGAATTTCGGCCGAGATTAACCGACATTTAAACCGAAAAGTAGTTTTGGCCACTTGACCGAAACGAAAAATTTCGACCATTTCGGTCGAAACGAAACGAAATTAATAACTATGGTGATAGCGCAGTTTCAAACCCACAACCTCCGGATGCAAACCGTGATTCTAGGTCAACTGAGTTACCCTTTGCAGTTTATAGCGCATTCTCTTTATAAAAACAATAAGAGATCTATTTGTTATTTTAATGTAACAACAATGGATTTAAAATGATGTATAGATGTGTGTAAGAGTTTTTAGAGAAAGAAAATTTATGGATTACTAGAAGCATATGCATTTTTTTGTAATATGTAGTTTTGTTTCTTCTCTATCCCTTTTTGTAAAAAATTTGACTTCATTACATCATATCATATCAACCTGACCTTTCCTCTAAACCCTGTGGGCACATTTGAATTTTTTTCTTTGCACATTTGAATTTCGAGAGGCGCTAAAATATGCATTTCATATCTAGAGTGAGGGCATTCCTGAAATTCTTGTAAGATAAGGGAGGTTATTTCTGTAATTTTCCGCCGCACCAGCGCCCATAGTATCTTTCACACTTGCGTTCAAGGCTGTACCTCTCGTTTTGGCACGTCCACCCTTTTTTGTACTTCCCTAGTGCAACGTACCTAACCAAGTGACTTTCCATAAATAGGTGGACCCTATTTTTATTTTTTTCTTCAAATCTTTCAAATCCGATTGAATAAAATTGAGTGTGAAATCAAAAACATATCTCATTAAAGAAGTAGCCATGTACATAACAAATGGTGTGAACAAAGTGATTCTGGAAGGGAATAGTCCAATGGTCGTGAAAAACCTCACAAAAGAGCTCACATTATCATGCGACTTGATGATCCTATGGAATTTTAACAGTGACAGATTCGACTTTTGCATAAGGAATGAAAACAAAGTGGCTCATAATCCATCCAAATTGGATTTATGTAGGCTTACAACCTTCCATGATAATGCATGGACCTGAAAGGGTCACGAATCATCTCTTTACCGAATCAAATCTTATTTAGAAGCCTTGTTGACCCTCAAGGGATCCCATCATCTTTTATAATTTCCTATAGAGGCCGTTTGCTTCTCCTTTTCTTTGAATGAATTTTCCTTTTTGTCAAACTCTAATATGCCCAACAATTTTTCTCATATGAAACCATCTTCCGATAGGAAGAACTCCGGAATCCACCCATGTTAGAAACATGATCAACACTATCTCATGCATATCTATTAATCATCTTTTTTCATTGCATTGTCTTCTCT
This sequence comes from Camphora micrantha, assembly GCA_003546025.1. Classification (NCBI taxonomy): domain Eukaryota; kingdom Viridiplantae; phylum Streptophyta; class Magnoliopsida; order Laurales; family Lauraceae; genus Camphora; species Camphora micrantha. The sequence goes on along the minus strand of QPKB01000006.1, from coordinate 36,896,231 downwards.
TTCTTTTTTTTTATAACCAAGAGTATCTCTAGTCCAGCCCGAGCCAATAGACTTTGGCCTTGAGCCCAAGGGACATTTGATTCTGCACCGTCGATAACTAATCCCTGGACACATGCAAACCCTCTTATCCACATACACCAGATAAAACTATGGGAGGTAGCCAACCCAACAAAGGTAGGTATCTAACACAAGACCTCTCCGCTTCATGAGGCGCAGATTACTTAGTCAACTGAGCTACCACTCGTTGGTTATTGCATTGTCAATCTTATAGTGTGACAAACGCTAACCGGAGAAAAAAAAAAAAATAAATTATGAATACACCGTACACAAGAAGGGAGTTTATTTAAAGCGATCGGGTTTGCAATAAATTATGCCGATAAAAGGTTGGATTTGGATTGGATCTATGCCAGTCAGAACCCCAATAAGAACCCAAGTAAGCTTGCATGGACCCAGGCGAGAGATGCACATGGGCCTTATTTTTTGGTCCAATATTAAATGGCTGGTCTGGGCATATTCATGTTTAAAGGCCCAGCCAGCATTGACATACTTGAAACAAAAGGATGCATCTATGTAGGAAACGGGATGGGTCTGGGCCTGAAACAGAAAAGGGCCTGTGCCTATGCCTAAATTGAGACCCAAATAGCTCCATGCATGCTACTAAAGATATGGTTGTGACAAACAAGGTTCTTGGGAATGAAATTCATGGACCCAATCACCAAATCCTTTTCAATCTGGTTATTGTTAGAAGGCATACCAAGAGTCTTACAATTACTCTTCATCATTTATTTGGACACACAAAATCTTGTTGAACCAAAGGGAGTTATGGAGGTTGATGGACCTTGGTCCTCTGTGAATCCACCCCAGTCTGAGTCCTATAATTGAGGATTAATTAGCACTATCTGATGAGCCCAATGAGTGCGACTCGGACCCAGATTTATAAGTTTAAATCTCTTATCAGGCTAGACTTGGGCTTTGAAATCTAGGCCTTTTGGGACTCTGGTAATTCATAGATTTTAGTATATAATATACATATATATATATATATATATATATTAATTATACAGTTTTTAAGTAAATATCTGAATGGTACAAATAGGGCTGCATTGAGTTAAAACAACCTTTAATGGATAAGGGACTCAATTGGCCCGGATCTTAGTCATTCGAGTCGAACTCCGGTCTCATCGGCCCTGATCAGGCCCAAGTAGGTCCAACCCTAATTCAGCTCATTGACAGCACTAAAGGCAATGACATCAAAGGGTTCCCTTGATCTTGTTGGACTGTTCTTACTTCATCACCACCACCATCACTGTGATTATTATCGTCATTATCATTGAAGCCTTATTTGGAAGCGACTATGTGAGTTGCACTTTTCCACTGGACTCTATTTGCATCCATGTCCTATGTGCATACTGTTCTTTTATCTTATTGTAACTTTTCAGAAAAGTGCAAGCTTGATGAGTCGTTAAGAAAGAAGGATCTTAAAATAGCTAGAAGGGTGTAGAGATGAATTGAGGTGCATGAACATGATCTTTTGTCTCTCGGTCATTGCTTTAGAACCTGAAGCTGCAGCTCGACTTAAAATCCTTTGCTCATTTTTCATGTATTGGTTTGATGATTTCCTGAGCTGGTTGTAGGGTTTGTTTTTATTATGATGAAGTCTATAGGTTCTAATTCCGATGAAATAATTTGTTTCAGTCAACTCGCTTATGTTAAGTTGAGCCCGAGTGAGTTTTTAAGACAATTCTCCATGTCATGTTAGGTTTGTAAACGGAGTCGATTCAGGTCAGATCAAGGATGGACCCAAACCTGACTAAATGTATATTTTTCGACCTAGCTAGTCCCAACTCTTTTTAGACCCATTCGTTCTTTTTGGTACCCCACATAAGTGGAGATAATAGCCCACACACAAATGAGAAGAGTGGCATAGCCTGAGTGGATCCTTGGGCAGCCAGGTGACATACAAGGTTGCCAACTGAGCGACCCCTCCGTGTTCAATCATACTTTTGTTAGTATATTAAAAATAAATATTTAATGAAATTTAAACACGCACACACTCACTCGCTCGCTAACCCCAACCCTCCAAAATAAACAATGCGGCCGCTCTAATCACAAGATTAAAAAAAGAAGAATGAAAATAAAACCCTACGGTTGGATTGAAATCCTAAAGGAGGGTGTCTTCTAAAACCATTAGACTTTAGTCTATGGATCGATGAGTGGTTAGGATGACCTAATAGAGCTAAAATCTCTCTCACACACACAGGTCTCACCAAGATCTTTCGATCCCACTTTCACATGAATTGGAGTGCCCCTATGTGGGCCCATAAGAAGTCTGCTTGGAGAATAGGAGAGGGCAGCCCATGTTCAGAAAAGGAGGGGGGGGGGGGGGGACCATACCATACCTGAGTTTTTCGAGTCAAGATATTTGCATGAACAAGCAATCAAAGGCCCATAACATCCTTATATCAAGGCCTGTTTATAAGCTATATCATCCCTTGTCAATATCAGCAACTTCTTTTTAATTTGCAGCAAACATATCTTAGGCCTGAGTTCATTTTCATGGCAAATGTACCATCCTTATCGCGAGGTCCTCCAGCTTCTGTTGCGACCACCCCTTCTTTTTCAGGTGATCAGACCACCAAGCCTTTTTCCATTTGAAAGCTGCACTAAAGTGAGTAGAAAGAAGCCACCACTGAGCTTTAGTTTAACATGTCCTAGTGGTAGGCCTGACTCATGGATTGGCCATGAACATTCCTTTTGGTCTCTTGAAATCGTAATTGTCGGCATCATTATCATCTTAGCTTTATCTCATCATTCAAGCTTAAATGCATGACATAGCTAGATTAAATCAGATGTTCTTTGATAGTATTCAGTCCTTGATCATTTCTTTTAGGGGTATCTTTTGCCCTGGTGAGATCTAGCATTAAAAGTAGCCCCTTCCACCATCCATATTCGACTTCAAAAGTTGATGAGAAGACGACTGAAAGCAGAGCAGAAATTAAAATTGGCAGAGGCAGCAAAGAAAGGTGATCCATGAAAGCAAAAGTGGCATGACCCTTTTGGATGGCTATGCACCTGTATTTCTCCCTCTACAGGGTAGTGGCCTTATGCTCTGTCAATGTGGAGCTTATGGCAGCTTGCAACCTTTTTGTAGGGCTACTTTGTGTGATGTAAGGTGTCGAGTAGTAATAACCACGGTTACTCCCTCTTCCGAAGTTAGAGATCTTGGTATCGACCTTCGATCATCCCCTCTTTAACGATCAAGATTGAGTCCACTTATACTACCACCTGAGGGCTACATGGATTTTTACCTGGCTTCTCTCTTTGTCCGAAAGAATTAGTCATTCCCAAAGAGTTATAAACCCTCCGTTACCAACAAAAAAAAAAAAAAAAAAAAAAAACTGCTCATATCACACACCACCATCTATTTAGAAATTGGCTTAAATTTCACTATAAATTGAGTGATATCATCTACTATACTCAATCGTGGTGTAAAAGAAAATGACCTAACGATGTGTATCATTCTCATAAACCTAGCTAAAGAAAAATATAAAATAGATGTGTTTCAAATCCCACAGCCGACAACTTTCTACAAGCAACAAAGTAAAATATTAGCAATACCAAATTCTGCAACTCATACCCTTTCTCTTCCCATTGGGTCTTGATCTGTACCTTTTGTCCAAAGGGCTTGTCCATTGATTGGTTACAGCAAAACTAATGTTTTTTATTTTTTTTATTTTAGATCTCTGTTGATGATTTTCACCATCGATTTAACTATCATGGGTTGTCAGGAATTTTTCTAAAAGAATTCTCATAAGTGTTTAAACTCTATTTTCTTTATCCATAATTCTTTTTTGGTAAAATTAATCCGTAGCTATAAGAATCTTAGGGCTCATTGTGCCCAAAATCATGATGTCCATGAGATCCCAGTGGATAGAAACATATAGCTCTATCAGCATTTTTTTAAATCTGATCTAAGAAAATGATAGGTGGTAAAAATCCAATTCAAGGCAAATTCATTTTTGCCTTCTCAAAGTATGTGAAAAGACCCAAAAGAAATACTTTTTTTTTTTGTTTTCTCGAGACAATTACAAAAAAAAGAGCTTCAAATATTTGAAAATACCCAAAAGAATCCTCCAAGCCATGAAGCCCCAAAAATCTGTGCTCATACAGCTTTTTGTCCATGTTTGCCTTTCATACAACTTTTTTGTGGACACGCTGCTTTTCGAACAACTTTTTTTTTTTGTGCTCGCACATGCGTGTGTATCTCATGTACACATGGGACTTGTACATGGTGATCATGGCGCGTGTATCTCATGTACACATGGGACTTGCACATGGTGATCTTGGTACACATGCACGTGCAACTTGTATACACGCATGTGTGACTTGTCTACAAAATACATGTGCTCACATGTGAATTTAGGAAGAAAAAAAAAAGTCGTACGAAATGCAGTGAGTCGATCAAGAAGTTATATGAAAAATTGTCGTGGACAAAAAACTTATAAGAAAAGTCGCAAACACTATTCCAAGACTTTTTTTTTGGGGGTTTCATGGCTTGAAGGGCTCTTTTATGGTCTTTTGAGGGGCTTTTTTATATATATATATATAAATATATAATTGTATCTTCTTTTTCTCCACACCTGAGGTGAGTCACGAATCCCAACTAATAAAGCATGGCCTCTTTCCTTTTGATTTACAATGGAGAGATCCCGACCGTCATTGTGGTAGAGCATTCGCACTAAAGTCAGTTGATACTCTTTAGTTGCGCCGTGGGTACAATTTAGTACCTTTATAGATTCGCACTTGTACTCCCTGCACGGTATCCAACTATGGCAGCACAATAAAAACAAAGAAAAAACGAAAAGTCTACTTGTCCCGGGTTTCTGTCCCGGGACATGGACCGTTGGATCCCAGGCTGCCCTGGGATCCAACGGTCCTAGGGACCGTTCGGTCTATGTCCCGGGACAGAAACCCGGGACAAGTAGCATTACTCAAGAAAAAATAGCAACCAAATTGATTGACATTTTAAGGACTCGATTTATAAGGGTGATGGATGTTGGGTATTCATTTTCCATCAAATGAGAGTTTTTTTTTTTTTTTTTCTTGACTAGGGTGTCTTGCAACCTCTTTGACAACTGATTATTTTTTCGGACACTTGAAGTTCCTGCTTGTCCCCACGTACCGGGTAATTTAGACTTTTGCTTAGACAAGTGGCCTCAGGAGAAAGCTCGAGTTTGAAACCATAATTACCTCCCATTATTTTATCTTTACCCTTATTTCTTCAAATTCAATGACGTTAAAGTAAATATTTCTTAAAATCCCTACGAATTCAATTGCAGAAAACAACAGTTACTCAAGGTTCATTTCTTTGATTGGTATTATATTTTCTAGAAAGTTGAAGAAGTCCCTTTCCATAAAAGGAGCTAAAGTTAGAGTAGTTTTGAAGATCTAGAAGAAACTATAAAATGGACGGCCCTCTTTAGAGGAAATCTATCACCCAGCTAACTTCTATATACTCACCTTATATCCTTTTCACGCCTTTAGATTTAATAAAACTAGGCAAACAAGAGCTTCTTAATTAGTTTGACATAACTTTTAGGGCACGTTCATCTAACACTGATTTCCTGGAAAAGCTTTGGAAAAGGAATCACTTTTCCATACTTCCTACCTTTACTAATTTAGTGTGATATTTTTTCATCTGGATAAATGACAAAAAAGTGATTATGTTTATGTGAGTTTGGAAAAAAAAATTCATAAGACGAGGTTGGAATAGCTTTAGGCGGAAAAGCATGAACAAAAGTCTGTGAAAACTCTTTCCTTGGAAGTACACAATGCGCCTTTAGGACATAAATTTTCAGGATTCTTTGGTGTTGCAAAAAAAAGATTTGACTTTCCTTGTATGCATTTTTCTACGACTTAGTACAGTGCTTTTCTAGGTAAAAAATGAAAATTTTAAATTGATTTTTCTCAAATTAGAAAAATAATTTGCTATAATAGAGGCGTCAAGTCATATTGCTTTTCCATGACATTGCAAAACCAAAATCCCGCCAACACCACACAATTCTAAAATTACGCAATCATGCTCTTTTTTTTTTTTTTTTTACCCCAGCAAAGGGGGTTGTAACCCAAGAGAGAGCCCGCACATGCACGGGAAAAACAACCCTCTCAAGAGGGAAGAAAGCCCACATAAGCGGGAAATTAATGAGCCCGTACAAGCGAAAAGAGACGACGTACCCATGGTTCGAACAATCGGCAACCAGGTGAGAACTTGACATTTAAACTTTTACATGATTTTAGTATGACTTTTCTTGTTTCCCCACCTAAACAACAGCGTCCATTAGTCTATGGAAACCATATATAAGAGTTGAGTACATATCATTACCCTACTTATTCACCTTATAAACTCATGTGCCCATCCAGAGAGGACAGAATATCTTCCTTTCTCTGTTTCTCAACCCTAAGATATTTTAGAGGTACCTTTTCTGTTCCCCTTTCAGATGATTGATGTATTAACTAATTAGCCGGCACTTTTTATGTTCCCTTGTTAGATTATGATGTATCATCCTACGCTTTAAATGATTAACAATGACAAATGCATGGATTTAGGGCATGTTAGTGCCACTCAATTCAAGAGTGATGAAGTGATTGGGAATTGGAAATCAAGACGCCCAAATGACTAATGTTCACTAAAAGCCAATGTGAAACATGCCAATATATTCATAATCGAAGTTCATGATCAATCACATCTCCCCACTCTCTGAAAACACTATAGCAACTAAAATAAACACACTACTCATGCCTGAAACATAGCTTAGGCCATTGGAAATAGTCCAATGCACCTACACCAAACCCCACCCATGAAATCCATTCACAATTCCAGCACAACACCTGGAAACACCATAAAACACAAAAGAACAAACGAGAAAGATAAGAAAGAGAAAAAATAAATAACGTTAGGTGCAAGTGATGATGATAGACACTGATGAAAGATAATAGAAACAAGATTAAAGGGTCTATTTAGATGAGGCAATAAAAGGTGGAGAAAACGGTTCATAGTTTAAATTTAGAGGTGGAGCTTGTTTCACTTCTTTCTCTACATCCAAAAAAACCCTTTTATGGAGTAGTGTATTTGATAATTCCACATGGGTCGGAGATAATTAGTAGTCTAAGTTTAATTATAGTGTATAAATTTGAACTGTGGAAAGTTTTCTCTACCTTTTTATAACTCAAATAGTTTCTTTATTGAAGGAGCGAAATTGATTCATTTCCATCAGCTTCGATGCTCGAATCGTTCTTCGGACCTGGGTCACCGAGCACAGCCTCGACCTCTGACGCATCACGAGCGCCAATCTCTCCATGAACCTTGCGTTCCATCTCTGGGTGGATCTTCCTTTTCAACATCTTTCTCATCAACTGTCAATTAACAAAAGAAAGCATAATTACAGTTGATTACATCCTTATGAAAGTATACAAAAAAAGTCAAAAAATAAAGAACCCCAAGTCGTTTTCAATCTAGGGCACTACGTCAATGGCCCCCTAAAGTGAAAACCACAAGCGTTTTTCAAGGAGAAAGAAGGGAAGGAGTTCCATGAATGCAAGAGAGAGAGACAGAGAGACACTAAGATGGTGCATAATTAATCATAACCCTTGATTTGGTGGACCTAAGAGTGGGATGTGTCCTAATGTCCAAGAAAAATCGTACAGAAAATGTAGTGTAATTTCACATTGCTAATGCCATCCTTTTTTTTAAAAAAAATCGTTTAATATAACCTACTGCATAACAGCTGCAGGTTTGATTGAAATGTTTAATGTTTTAACTCTTTAAAATGTTTTAAGAGTTATTTTGATAAGAAATTTGGAGAATGAAGGTATGAAATTAGTAATGCTTCTGATAAATTGAGAGAGTTTTCAAAAACATGATTTCATATTATCAGTTACCCATTTTTCGACTAAGAGAGCAAGGTCGGATTTATTAATCTCCTTGAGCTAGAAGAAACTTAGGGCCCTTATTTTTTATTGGTGTAAAAGATTCTAGTACTTTAAAAAGAAATCTCTTTTTATCAAACGGACTAAAAGTGAAGGATTAAAAGGTAAAATTACCGTTACAAAATTATCCGGTAATTACAAAATTAAGATGGTCCCACTCAAATTTCTTCCTTATACCTTTAGCTCTTAGTCTCTCTAATTTCTTAGAAATTCAAAATCAAGTAGGCAGAAGGTTCTCCATGGATGAGAACAAACAACAAAGGGAATTTTTCTTGTCGCCCTGGTTTTGGAAATTGTAGGATCACATTCTCTTTTACGCTAAAATGTCTCTCATGGGATCAAATGTGGATGTTCTGATCCATCCGTCGGAAAAGTGTGGGCCCAAAACCACTCTAGAAAAATTATTCACATGCGAACGTTCACATGAGAAAATATTTCCTGCTCTTATTTTACCTTCGTTCACCAAATTTCCTGGCGACCATCATGGCCATATACCGGCAGGTAAAACTGTGAGTAACGTGAAGTCGTGAACCTCCCAAGTCCCAATAGTTTCGGTGATACCTAAACCAATGGTCCACCTTCAGTAGTCAAACATCGAATCATTCCATATAGTTGTTTGCACCTGTCGTGAATGTCCCACTTATTTCAACCCCTTCAATCATGGAAAGATGACCCATTTCATCAGGTGCTACTCCTAACTCCTAAAATGGAGGCTATAATTCATCTCCCCCTCTACATCTTCAGAAAACATCACCCAAAGCAGAGGTTTATTCAAATAGAACTTTGTCCCCCTTTTTTCTAATAAGGTGGTATTTTTGAGGTTTTTGACCCAACAAGACTAATTTCCGCAGGATCATGCAAGCGCACAGGCGTATATGCGGGGGTTTCAAACACAAAATCGAGGGAGAAGCGTATGCCTTAAGCTATTCCACCAACTCTTAAGTGGGTCAAAAATCTGCCCTTATTATCAACAGTTAATTTCCTCCCATATGGCTAGATCTAAAGCCCCTTCTATGTGATAGATCCAATGGGTGGGGCTCACAAACCATGCCAGATGTCATTTCTTTCAATCAGGCTGTGGAGAGGGGTTCTCAGGTGGATCTAATGACTAATATTTCATGTAATCCCATGGACTACTCATGACTTTGGTCCCCACTCTACTACACTAGACCCTAGAGAGAGAGAGAGAGAGAGAGAGAGTTATGTACATGGTGTAGTTTTGTGGTTGGACGAGAATCCTCTGCTTTCCAAGGCATGAGCTTCTTTGCCAACGACCGCGCCTGCTTCGTAGAGCACCCCGTTTTCTTCCCAGTAGCAGCCGAAATCTCGGGTGCGTTACATTTCCCCTCCGACACGGAAATCTTAACAGCATCGGCATAAAACAGATCGGCCAAAGTCGTTCTCTCTCCCTTCCTCCCCTCCTTCTTCTTCTCCTCATCATCCTTCAGAAACGGACGGCGGATATCCTCCATCTCCACACTCACCATCACCGGCTGCTGCGATTTCAGCATTTCGCTCCCCACCTCCCTCTTGAACGCCGCCGTAACGGGTAACGGAGTCGTCACCACCACCCCCTCCTCTTCTTCTTCATCTTCCTCTTCCTCCTCCTCCTCCTCCTCCTCTCCGTCCTCCTCGACGGAATATTCCTCCTCGTGAACGGAATATCCATCCTGGAAAAGTAACGGGTCGAACCCGAACGTGCCGATGGCGAGAAGCCCGAACGGGTCGACGACCGTAACGTGATCTCGGTCGGGTAACAGTGCTTCTGTGTCCTTCTCGCAAACCGACTTCTTGCCATCTTCATAGAAAGCATCTGCACAGTATATATATATAAAAAGAGAGAAAAAAAAAGGTTATTTCGGCCTAGGACCGATATATCGGACGATACAGGGGACAAGTTAGGACAGAAATTCGGGTGAAATGAGTACAAGATTGCACCTTTTTCGCGGGAAATCATGGAGTAATCGACGTTGGTATGTAGCTTTCGGTGCATCCAAGTGAAGATCTGTTACAAGATGGAGAAAGAAGAGAATTGGAATGTGGAAAGCAAAATACATGGAAAGATGGCATTTCACTTGTTTGGATTTGGATGGCATTGAGTGAGTATTTCTAATGTTTTCTTACCTTCATTTTCGTATGCTTGCAAGGAGAGTGGAGGCAGGGAAGAGCGAAGGAGAACGAGGGTGGGGGGCGAATTCTGCAATAATACGAGGGTCACTGTCCTGCTGGTTTTATATTGCGACACCTGTCATAATTAGGAGAAGGGACCCACCATATGTATTTTTTCTCTTATATCATCTATATAGACAATTAATCCATTTGCTTCACTTGTAGCATTCTCCTCATCTTTTTCATTATTTATGATTTTCTTTATGATGTGGGTATTCTTGAGCTCTGTGACCCGGCGGTAATTCTCGGGATAAGAATCCGTTAAATCCACACAATCACATGTCAGGCAAATCTAAAACGGTATTAAACTCAAGATATGGAGAACAAACTTGCCTTATGCGCAGCCACTCCACCAACTCTGAAGAGGGTATCTATAAGCTTAATTGATTGATTCGGCCTTTCCTTTTTGGGCATCAAGAATATAAGGTTTTTGTTATAATTATGATTGTGCCACCTTTATATTATTTGGAATTTATTTACATGTGCAACACATTGAAAGCAATTAAAAATGGAAATTCACATCTGAATGTTTTTTTATAAATTATTTATTTGAATATAAAAAAAAGGTGTAGATGATTTGAAATATCAGTCAAGAGCTGACACACAAAGGTTTTGACGTTGGCTGGTACATGTCAGAGAGGGTAATGAATTCCATGTTTCGTCCAAACAGGAGAGCCCTATTTCTCTTTCCTCCGCCCCCTCTGCGGGTCCCCTGATTTGAGTTGTTTTTAAGACATGGCCTCTTGGCAATTAGAGTATGTTGTCAATTAATAATGGTTGGTTTTATCAAACAGAAAACTCAAATCTGAATATTTTTGTAAATTATTTATGTTGATATAAAAGAAGGGTGTAAATGATTGGAAATGTCAGTCTCAATAGCTGACAGATAGAGGTTTCAACATTGGCCAATACACTGTTTTAAAACATGGGTGCCCCTTGGCACTTAGTCAAATCCAGTAGACAGTCTTTTGGTTACTACTGTCACAAATATCTCTTTAGGAAAATTATTGTATGTCTGGAAAAATATGGAGATATTTTCATGACATTTGAGGGCTTCTGGGGATGTAATCTTGGGAAAATGTTGCTGAAAGTGAATTTAAATTTTTAAATAAATTGAAATACAAAATGGTGATAGAATACTGCTAAAAGTATTTTGCAGATTTTCCCTATTTTCTCATTTTATATAATATATATTCCTATAATCTTATCCCATTAGTTATATCTTTCAGAAATATATTGCAATATTGTCATGATATTTTCAAAATATGGGAGCTACTTGCAACAATATTGTTAATTACCATGTTAATTTTCCTTTTTTTTTTTTTTTAATTTGTGCGGAGTTCGATAAGCACTTAGCACTTAAGATGTTCATTTTAAGTAAAGGATGTCAATGTTCATTTTAAGTAAATGATCTCAATGATTACTCAACACAAATAGCAAGTAACATGCATCTCCAATTAGAACATTCGCTCAAGTCTTTTTCATTTGAATTTCTGTCTGTGATCGGGTCCCTCCTTGCATTTGAATGCATGCTTTCCTTGGGTTTCTTTGAGCACTTATGTGGAAGTAGATTTTGGAGTTGCTACATCAGCTCTTCTTTTTTTTTGTCACAGGAGTTTGGATCCTTTGAGCGGAGCCATCTAGCAGCTATTGCAAAATTGAGCTACTAAAATATGAATTGATCTCATCATAAAATTGAGCATGTACCAATAATGTGATTGATGAATATAATTTATAAGAGATGAATGGGATGCTCTAAAGAGGATATGGATTATTTTCATGAGGGCAGAGTTCTCTTTCTATCCCCTTCCTTGGAAATAGTGGCTAATCAAGGGATTTTTCCTTGAGAGTATTGAGGAGTGGGCTCCATCCGATGAGGAATATTGAAAAGTATTTCCGCTGCCTCTACTAACGCCTTAAGGTTTTAGTAGCAATGGCTAGCTAAAGAAATTTAATATGGTATCAGAACCAACCGGTCGTGAGTTCGAATCCCAAGAGGAACAACTTGGTGCAAAAAAAAAAAAAAAAAAAAAATGCGTGTCGCTAAAAGTGCACCGGCCGGGTTCCACCTAAAGGGGAGTATTGAGGAGTGGGCTCCACCCGATGAGGAATATTGAAAAGTATGCCTCTACTAATGCTTTAAGGTTTTAGTAGCAATGACTAGCTAAAGAAATTTAATAGAGAGGCCTGCTATGTATTTATATTTAGAAAGCCATTAAGAAAAGAAAAAAAAAAAGGGTTCTTTCGTAACCAGAATTCCATCCAAAGGTGGTGGAACAAAGAAAGTGCCGCATGCACCAACGCATTCATGGTTGAGTGGTGCTAGCACCTTAGTATCACTCGCATATCCAAGGATGGGACTTTCAAAACACCCCCCATATAAGTTGCCCAACTTAGCAATAACACAGCATATACGAGCGACCCCTTTGTCTAAGGTCTAGACCCTCTTACATCCTTTGGAAAGGGTGAGGGTTCCAAATTCAAACCCATGGAGTGTAACAAGGCACAGACAACATAGGCTGAATAGTATATGGGCTGGGTTTGAAGTTTGGCATAGATTTGCATGGCTTTGGGAGCGTTCATGGGCTCGAAGGATATGCGCAAAGCGTGTCCAATGTTGTCGAGTTGATGTATTGGTCCATACATTAAGGCCTGAAAGCAAAGCCCAGCCCAGTTGTAAATGCATGTACATATATGGATTAAATATGTTAGAATGGGCCTATAACAATGCTTGGACCTAGGATTGATCTATTAGATTATGAGATCAAAAATTTACGACCAGGTTCTGCTAATCCCCAAAACAAAGCCCATATTTGTTCTGCCGCGGGCCAGGCTTATTTCGGTCCAGGGCTAGTTCAGCCCATGAGTAACCCTACCTGGCTTAGCTATGCTCCATCCTAGCTAGGACTTAAATGTCGTGCTGTTCATAGGCTGTGTCGAACTGAGCCCAGGCTATCTTGTATCCCATACTCTCTTTTTTATTACCCTCTGCTTTTAGGTCTGTGGGAATGATCCAATACTAATTTCTTCTGGGACAATAGATAATAAGGCAAGGCCTACATCAATAGAGGGAGCCACAAAATAGGTGACCAGCCACGCCTGTAAATAGACTTAAAATTGTTGAAATGGACTGGGCCAGAAACTAATTTTTGGGCTTAAATGTAAGACAGCCTGGATTGGATTTGGCTGGGTCAGCCCATATGTCACCAGGAATTTTTTTTTCTTACTATGATAGAAAATGGAGCAAGAGGCATGTTTTTTGGGGTCATCCTGCTCCCGCCGGGATGTAGTAGATCTTGGGGCATCTTCCAAAACTCAGGCACAATGGAAGTTTCTAACCGCTAGATCTAAGATCATGAAATGACAGTCAAAATAGAAATTCATCATTCATGTATGATCATCTATTTCATGGCCTTAGATTGCAATATGTTTAAATCTACATAGATGTCTACTCTAGAGTGTTTCTTTTCCCGTTAAACCAGATGGGCCCGACAAGACAGCCTTGAATCATTCATTGATTTTTCATTTTTACCAGAGAATTTGGACTTCAAGCAAGCCAGGCATTCATTGATTTTTCATTTTTACCAGAGAATTTGGACTTCAAGCAAGCCAGGCATGCACAGAGACAGAGAGAGAGAGCGCACTTTAAGACCTGGTCGTGCACAGATTTCTGTTTCGTCAGGAGAGAGGAATCCTTCATTCCAACCCCTTTCATTTGAAATCAAGATTCTTTTTATATAAAAAAATCAGTATCTTTTTCCCTTATCTGCAAGGAAAATGTCTTGCAATGAGTGGACTGCGAGCAGAATAAGAAAGTTTTTCTTTCTGTTGCGGAATTCTCTCATTGCACAAATGCACATTAAATTCTTATTTGGATTTTGGCATTGGGCTCGTGCTCAAAGTTGCCATTTTGGGTTTCATCCAGGCTTGCGTGTGGGTTCACCCAAATGAAATTCGAGCAAGGATACGGTTGGCCCATTACCCGAGCCGACCCACCCAAGTTGCAACCCTAGTCCAAATAGACAAGGAGCCAAGGAAATTAACAGGCAAGCTAAGTGCTTAGTGGTTTTTTTTTTTTTTTGGCAGAAGAAGCTAAGTGCTTAGTTGGAAACAATGAACACATGCAATGAGGGGATAGTTGGTATGAGGTGGATTTTCGGAATGACTGTTTCCGTCTGGTCTGCTTGGAAGTTTAAGCCCAGCAAAAATCAAGAAAGATAGGAGCATGCAGTGTTGGTCTCCTTGTCTTCCTGCTGCCATAAAAGCTATTATTATTATCATGTCGTCTTCAAGGCACAACTCACTTTGGATTCCTCCAAATGCTTGAAATGGATATGATAGCATAGGATATAGACACTTTCCTTTTGTTGCTCTTATTGAAGTTTCTGATCATTTAATGGATCTCCTTTTTTTTGAGAGCCCCACCTTCCATCCCAGGCCATGAATATTTATGTGGCTATGGATTTTTATTTTTATTTTTTCTTTCTAAATCTCAATTTGAGATTTTCAGAATTTTGTTTTGTGGTTGACAGAATGTTCTTCTTTTCGAGTGACTGTAACAAGACATATCAGGTAGCTAGGCATACTCAAAAGTGTTGGTTTCAAGCTGGAATTCCACTTTGTATCTGGCCTTTTTTAGCAAAAAAAATTTTAAAAGTTAATTAGAAAATATTCAACTTTTGAATCTTTGGTTTTTTTATCCATTATGGTGTTCTAAAGGCAAGTAAAATAACATGAAGGTGGTGGGCAAACTTTTCGACTAGGTTTTGTTTTGTTTTGTTTTGTTTTTAATTTTTTGGGAGTCAACCATAAAGATCAGTATCTATTATGCTAAATCTTCATGTATCAAGCATTAATGTTGTTAGAGAATATTGAGTTGTTAGAGGATTGTTAGGATTAGGATGAGAGTTGGTTTGATTTTGAATTTGAAATATCTTTGTGTATAAATTGAGAGGAGTTCTTCTTAGGGACGGTGAATTTATCTAAAAGTCTTTATGGTATCAGAGTGTGGGCCTAGCGATAATCTTCCGATCAAGCTGGGTACGATCCTGCACCGTCAATTTTTTTTATTTCAAGAAAGAAAACCAGCATATCTAGCTGTCCTTTCACCTCAAGCTTTACAATCTTCAAAACTTCCGGAAGAGATTGTATCAGATCTGATCTAGTGGACCATTAGCACCAACAAACTCAAGATGAGCAGGTTGCAATAGAGATTGATCAACAGACGAACGATGATCCCCAAGAAGAAGAAGATATGATCATTTATGCAAAATATATATATATATATATATATTTTCGAGATCAAAGGGTTTTATTTTTAATGTCAATAATCACAGATCATTTCCTTGAAATAAACATGTGATTGAGGGGAGATGTTAGAAAATATTGAGTTGTTAGAGGTTTGTTAGAGAATTATTAAGATTAGGATAAGAGTTAGTTTGATTTTGAATTTGAAATATCTTTATGTATAAATTGAGAGGAGTTCCTCTTATGAAACTTAAATTTATCTTAAAAACCTTTGAATATTACTTTGTTTCGGATGAGTTCCAAGATGATGATTACTATAGCTTAGTATAATTTTCTAAGGTGATATAAAACCAACTCTATAGAAGTTAGGTCAGCCTTAGCTGAGCGCCATCGATTGCCATCGATCACCTTGTGATGAGCACCGGTGCTCTGAAACACGTGGTGCTCATGTTTTGATCCATTAGAGTGAACCATGAAAAAGGGACCCCCACTTCATGGATCACGGCTTTTGGCACCCATTCAAATGAATTGGATTTTTGGACCGAGTGTGCACTGATTTTGGACTATGAGAATTTGTTGGTCCTGGATCAAGTGGAGGCCGGTGACGATCCTAGCCTCCATCACCTTACACAAGGCTGTGTAAGAAGATCTTTCGATCCCCTCCACCAGTAACCAGACGGTCAATAGAGGGGCTCTCATAGAAATTGTATCAAAACCATTGACTTCGTAATAGTATTGTTAATTTTGATAGTGAGTGTGCCTTGGTTTTGTTGAGTACATGTGCCTTGGAAATGTAAGTGTTGAAGAACTATGTATGTTTGAAAACTTAAGTTGCCTCGATGATGGGGTAGCTAGAGCCCAATTTTAGGAAGAAGGCAACCTTCAGCTTGACCCTTTGTAAATCAATAGATATAATATATATATTGGGCTATGTTTTGCTAAGATATATCCTTCGTGCATTTGTATAAGAGGTAATCTTTTGACCACCATGAGGACAATTTTTGATAAATTCAATCCCCTCATACTCGCTAATCCTCTTATAAATTAGCACTCACCATGGGCGTCTTCAAGGAGTCGTGTATGAAACTCTTTTTTCGCCCTTCATGAAATGTGGCCCCCTTGTATTAAGGGTGTGGAACATGTTTCACACACAGTAACTCCTGCATACAACTGCATGAGAAAATCTCTTTACGCATGCATGCATATTTACAATTAACAAACCGACTCTTGCTAGAATTATGCATATTACAATGAGGAGGAAACAAAATCCAAAGCCCAAAACCCAAAACCTAAAACCCAAAACAACAGCCCCAAAAGAAGTATTACACATTAAGATTTTGCTTTCTTGGGTATGTGTCCTTATATTTAAATAAGTATGGATATTTTTCATCGGGACCTTATATGAGAGATAGGGGTGAGGGCCCTCACATTTAAGTTGTTGGCATTGGATACGGATGTGAGGGCCCCCACCTTATCTCTCATAGTAAGGTGAGAGCATCTTTCATAAGAACATCTCTTTTTTTCATCTACACATATAATCAATTTGAAGGCCCATCCCATAATGAGTTTCTATGTAATTCAATTATATACAAACAAACAAGTCCATTTGAACTGATTTCCTATGTATTCTTGCAAACTAGCATGGCCCATTTCATCATTGAATTCCTATCCATTCAAGTTTCATGCAAATCAATAGGCCCATTTAACCCATTTAACAATGGATATCTGTGCATTCCTATTTCGTGTGAACAAACTTCCTATGTATTTGAATCTCATGCGAATAAATAGGCTTGTTTGAAACAATTACAATTGAGGGAAAAGGGAAAGGAAGAAATTGAGAACACAACGAAAACCAATTTATTGCATTCTACAAAACTGCATTTCATCCATTAATATAAATAGAACAGGCCTAATTTAAATAAAGTCTTACCCACAATAGGAAACTCAATCCTAATTAAATAAGCAAACCTAATTAGTTAGGAAAACAATATAGTCCTAACCTACGTAACGTCGCCGGCCCAACTCCTCAGGTACGTGTGCCGAGTCAACAATGACTTCAACAATTACAACATGTCTTCCAATTCCATGTGAACAAATAGCCCTATTTGAATCCATTACATAATATGTTCCATGCAAACAGGTAGACCCATAATTTCATGCAATTAGTCAGTCCCATTTCACAACAAATTTCTATATATTTTGATTCTATACTCAAATAAATAAATCCATTTCACAATGAATTCTCATCTATTCAATTTCATACAAACGGACAAGTTTCAATACATAGGTCTCAATTCCATGCAAAACAACGGGCTCGTTTGATAATGGCCATTTAAATGCATAGATATAAAGGGAAGATGATTTTTATTTTCTTCTAATCTTGGCCCTTGAGGACAAGGTAGGGGCCTAGTTGGTCCAAGCCTACCAAGGGCTTTGGCCTAGCCTAAGTCTTGCCTGCATATGTGAGGGGAGGGTAAGGGCGGACCCGGCCCCACTCGGCCTTTTGACTACTTACTTTTGACTAGAAAAATATAAGCGTGTGAAGAACGATGCCTTTTCTTGGTTTTTGGTGAAAATTTTGGCCTCAAATTTGAAGAGAAATCTTTTTTTGACATGACTCATGAAGAAGAAATATAAGTCCATGAGTATACCCTTCTGGCTGCCAATTTTGATTTTTCTAGTTATTTAAGTAAACACACAGATGACGAGAAAGAGTATAAGTCCCATGAAACGTTCTTCTATGAGCAACCTTATATGTAGTCCAGCGTTGTGGGGCTCACTTAGGCGTACCTTTGCTCAGTGCATGCCCTTTCACACTCTCATTCTCTCATGATTTGGCAGGAGGCCCAATTTTACTCTCATCGAACCTTTTATTAACGCTTGCATTGAATCGCTAAGAAGTCCATGGTTTAAAGACCACCGAAGTTCTTAGTTATGAAATAAAAGGCTAGGATGATCCAAAGGGGCTGATATTTTTTTTATTGACTCTTTATTCAAAAGGAGACCTTTTCATGCATCTCACTCCCTTTGATTAGTAGGCATCTAGGTGAGCCCCATGAGCTGGACTACATATGAGATGCTCATAGGAGAACATTGCCTTATAAGTCACTGCTTCCTTACTTTTGCATAGTTGATAACTTAGATGGCCTGTTTATACACAAGAAGTAAATGACTCGGATGGGCCTGTTTCTTTGCATGGAATTGAAATACACAGAAATTCATTGTTAAATGGGCTTGTTTGTTTGCATGGAATTGCCATAGGAATTCATTGATACCCCTTTCTGTTTTTATGGGATTTGAATACATATGAAGCAATTAATTCAAATGAATTTGTTTACCTTCATGGAATTGGAATACGCAGAAATTCCTTGTCAAATGAACCTTAAAAATGATTACACATGTAGATGAGAATTATTCATATTTATTTAATATAATTAAAAAAATTAATTTCATACAAGTAGATATATATATATATATATTTATATTAAATACAAAACGCACAAAGGACGTATCAACACATTTTTAGATATATTATTATATATTAATAGACAAAGGGCCGAGCAGACTTCGTCTTGCCCTAATCCTCAATTTTCAAAATTGGGCCTTGCTTTCACATGAGGCATTATATCGAAAAAAAACCCCTCATATTTGTAGGTTTTTGCATGTCGACCAAATTGGTAAAGGGCCGAATTGACAGGCCTACTTAATAGTTACTAGTCTCGTATTTTTTTACTAAGGTCTATCTCATGGTCAATCTTAATCTCATGGATAGTAGTTTTTTGGGATAGCAATTTTGTTTGCGTACCCACATATATGTTTGCAGGGGCAATCACCCTGAACTTAGGTCTGCCTCTAAAACTCGTATTAAACCTTGTGCCACCTCCAAAATCTACATAAAAATTTTCCGCCCCCCAAACCCACCTCAAAATTTTAGGTTTGCCCACATTGGATCCGGCCCACTCAAAAGAAAATCCTGGGTCCGTTGATCAACGGTTCTGGATTAATCAAAGGTGGGGGCCACATATTTCTCACCCACATGACGAGAAAACCAATGTTGCTCGTGAGCAGCGAGGCCCTGTGGCTCGAATTCTCTTTCTGCAAACTGCTACGAATCACAGCTACAGATGGACGAAAAATCGGATTCTCAAAACGGAGCCGAACCAGAAGCTGCTACGAACGCAGATCCGGGTATCGGTGCAGTCGAGAACGAGATCAGATCCAACGACACAACGTCAGCTGCCGAAATCGACAATTCCGAACTTCGAAACGGCGAAGGAAATCGGACTTTCACCATGCGGAGAGCTATTCAACGATTTGAAGGACGGCAAAACCGTAGATCGTAACGGTTCTTCCGGAGCAGATGCGTTACGGAGAAGCACGGCTGCTTCGGATGGCGACAGGAGAGAGGCGAGCTCCTCTTACAGGTCTGTCTTCTGGATCTCTTTGATTAGGCTTAGGTTTTGTTGAAAAATACGTGTTTTCTTTCTGTTGTTGTTGTCTGAAACGCCTGAGATTTGCATTTTGTTGAGAATGATTGTATTTGGTGTTGAGTTTGAGCTTACGAGCAGTTTAGAGTTTATATGATTTGGATTGTTGTTATTTGGCTGGAATTTTGACAGATTGTCTCTTTTAGTATTGATAGTGGAGATGATGGCAAAGTTTGTATTTTTCTTTAGGGCATGGTTGATTAAGGAGACAAGAACAAGTGAGGAATCCTCACTAGGTGGTGAAATGAGGAGAAATCTAGTGGGTAGAGAAACACCTTGACAGGGTGTTTGGATTTGAAAGGAGAAAACTTGGGAGGAGAAAATTACTCTGGAACTTCTATTTGAATAGAAAAATAGTTAAATGGTTAAGTGTCACTTCAAAATTCATCACCACCACCCAGGCCTTGTGTCCACTCTCTTTTGGGCTCCGCTATATGAATTTTGTTTTTCCATTTCAATCTTTCATATAGGCCAAATCTATCTTTACTACTTTCATCCATGTAATCCTCGGCCTACCCTTTTTACTTTTTTATTTTTCTCACAGATTCCATTGCTAGACTGTGTTGGACATTTTTTCAAATGAGTTTCTTAATTTATCACCTATTGATGCTATCCCTAAACACTCCTGAAGTAATAAAAAAAAAAAAAATTTTAAATTCTCTTGAGAACTCCACCCAGTTGAGAGAAATCATTTCTCCTGCATTTTGCCAAAAAAAAAAAAAGGAAAAAGAAAAGAAAAAAAGAAGCTAGGATTGGTTTGTGAATTTCTCCTTTTAAATGGGGGCATGTTGATGGAGAAAAAAGTCACTCTGATTTTTTGTGTAGATCACTTTTCCGTTGTTTGTTGTGTAACCTTCTGTGTAGAAAAGAAAATAACTTACTGATTAGGAAAAAGAAAAGAAAAGAAAGGAAAAAAGAATTGCTTTTTTCACAATAGAGAGGATTTGGATATCCTGTGTGAGCGGGGGGGGGGGGGGGGGGGGGGAGAGGCGCGCGGAGTTCTCTCTATTGCAGAAACAGAAACCTACAGTGTGTGGAATCCTCTGATACACGCCATGAATTTAAACAGGGGAAAAGATGTTTTTCTAGAGAAAATTTTTTTTTCTTCTGACTTTTTCCGTTTCCTAATGGGCCCTTAAGCATTTTGCCTCTTGCTTACAACCCTTCCAGAAGCGTTATTTGCTATTTTTGTTTCCATTCTTTGACTAACGTTTTCTTTTTCAAAACCAGGTGTTGAACTTGATGCAAACCCTAGGGTTAGAATTTTGAATTGAAGGTCCCGAAGCACGAGAATAAGGTCTCTGCAGAGACTATCACAAGAGAGAAGACTCCTAAAACGATAAACCCATTAAGGAATTTTTTTTTATTAACTTCAGAACTCCTTGTAACCTAATACAATGCCCATGTTAATAAGAAAGCAAACCTTCTAATCTAGGACTCCTAACCAAATTTAACAACCGAACAATCGCCACACTAGGAAACTAAATAAAGGAAATGTTCATTGTCTAAATGTTCTCACCATTTCTACTTACAAAAATGCTTCCATTTTTAGTGCTATTCGTCTTGTTTTAAATTTTTTTATTTTGGTTTTAATTTTCAGCCAGGAGAGTATACAACAACAAAATATGGGCCAAAAGGATGTGGCCATGGACTTGATCAATCGTGTAGCTGGTGTTGATGAGGAGGGTCGTTCTCGCCAACGCATTCTTGCTTTTGCTGCTAAAAGGTTTTTGTTTATGGTTTTTGGACGTCTTTTACTTTGATGGCGGGGTTTTCTTTGTTACGTGACTTCATTTGTTAGCATAATGTTATAACCTAAATGTTGGTAGTATGAGAATTGCATACCAAAAGAAAGTGCTACTATTTAATTATCAAAGCTTGTATTGTCTGTATGAATAATACAAGTACCAATCTTGCATGTGAGCTGTAATGTAATAGCTCCCTGCATGTTATGCACTTGAAATTCTTCTCATAATGCCAACTCGAAAATGTCTGTTTGAAGAATTTCATCTTTCTCTAATTTTGCATGTGAGCTGTAATCTAGTAGCTCCCTCCATGTTATGCACTTGAAATTCCTCTCATGAAGCCAACTCGCAAATGTCTGTTTGAATTTCATCATTCACAAGTTTTTGATTATTACAAATTGAGACAACTGTGTAAGAACTAAATTAACAAAGAACAAGAGACGGATGAAACCAACAATGAAGATATAAATGTCATGGAATTTCTCTGAAACCCTTAACTCCGGTGAGAAGAATCATGACAAAATATGGATACAACTTAGACACTGCTCAGAGACAAAACATCTTCGTTTTCATAAAGAAGCACATCAGCACAAGTTGTCAACTAACCTGCATGTTGTGGTTATCCTCCAGTATATGCAATAAAAACAAAAAGACCTCGAGTTGAGCTACACTAGCCTGGCAGTTTCCTTGGAGATAATTCTACACTGAAGATGAGATTAATGCATTGACTGATGAGATAGATGCATCTTTTGCTCACTCTCTGTGAGATATTCAATAGGTAATCAATCCATTAGTGCAAAGGGGAGTTTCATTGTTAGACATCTTTGCATAACATATATTGTTGGATAATGTACTTTAGATATTTTCATTCTCCCATTGGGAAAAAATTTTCCCTGATAGGTGTTCTCATTAGGACTTGGGTTATCTTCTTGATCATCCCAGCCTCTCAGTTTCACTAGATTATGTATGTATGTTAATAAACTTTGTTTCCCCTCTCTCTCTCTCTCTCTCTCTCTCTCTCTCTCTCTCTCTCCAAAAAAAGGAGGAAGAAGGCAGGGCAATTGGGCACAGAATCCTCTCCTATCAACTTCTAGACTTTGGTGTTGAGGCTAACAGGATGACTGGTGATATAGTCAGGATGTGATCGATTTATAGGGGAGAAAAAGGCCAATATCCCTCTGGGCCCTCTCGCACAAGTGGTCTTCCTTGCTCATCCAATCATGGTTCACCGTTAGTCCATAAGGATGATTGCTGCGTCTGTTTGTAAATCACCACATCATGTCACCCACCCGTTGGTAGGTATCGCCCATAAGCTTGTGACAACTCTTAACACCATTAACATTTTTTACTGTCCACTCATCCCCTCATGCTACATCAGAAGTGTTAATGCATGCTTGAGCTAGCCCTCGTTAGGATCCCATGCATCTTATCTCAGTTTATGCTGACCACTTCATAATTTGTACCCGCTGGATAGTCAGTGCAGAATTGCTGAAGTGCCGATGGTGTTGGATAGGGATCAAGCTCCAGCAGACCTTGAGCCTGAGGGTAGCAAAGACTCAGTCTAATGTTCAATGGTGCGAAGGTTGGGCACAGAGGGCCATGCAGGCCTAAAATAGGCTAACAATCTAGGTTGCTGAGAATACGGACTTGAATGTTTGCTAGGTATTCATCTTTTTGTCGAGGCTTACAAACGCCAACTAGTTCTGTCAACATCTTTACTCTTCACCCCATTTTATAAGATGATCCAAAGCCTCATTTACGGAAGATTGTTTCTTGATTTTAATAGCTTATACAAAGCTTCTTTGACGAAAAATAGCCTTGTCAAGAGAAAAAGAGCCAGATATTTATCACTTGGGACAACTATGTGTCAATCCTAATGTCCGAATGAGATTTTGATAATTGAGTTTGTAGCCATACATTTTCAAGTATAATTTAAATGAATAAATACCTAATTGTGTTTACTCTTTACTCTTTATTAAAGCAGAAGTATAACATTCAATACGCACCTAGAATGGCTGAAAGACCCATTTGACTTTTCCTATAAATTTTAAAATACATGAACATCCCAAACTCACGAGTCTGGAAGACAGAATGTAAAGTGCATCTTTGTACGAACTCTTAATGAGACTTTTCACACTTAAGCCTACACCTATTAATTATTGCTTTTGCTTTGCATCACAAATTGCATGTGCTTAGTTGCTTTTACATCGGGATCTAGACGAAAGTTGCATGAACTACACTGCTGAGCTATTATTGTTATATCCATGTTTGCATACACTCGCCGAAGAAGGTTTTAGGTGTCCTCTGTTGAGTTTATTACTTCTGTGATGACTATTTTGGTTTGTTTTGCCATATTTTTATCGCTTAATCAGGTTCTGTTATAATGAATGAAATCATTGTTTATATTTCAAGCTGTAATATTATGTATCCACTCATAATCCTTTTTCTTGTTTCTTTATAGGTATGCTAGTGCAATAGAAAGAAACCCTGACGACCATGATGCATTTTACAATTGGGCATTGGTTCTTCAGGTGTGTTTTCAGATTACTAAACCCTTGAATTATTTCTCCATGTAGCTTATTGCCTGAACTTATGCATATGTTTGGGTGCTATTTAACTTATCCCCTATAATTTGTGTGCCACAATTTTTAAAACTTGACAAGCAAGGGTAGGGCAAGGGACTTGTCACATTAGCTTGTTATTTAACAAGCAAGAAAGGATAGTTTTTATGGTTTGTACAAGCGGAGAAAATGAGGCTAGGGTTGTGAGGAATGGACAATATAGAAAAGTTTGAGACAAAATTCCCTAAACAAGGAAAAAAAATACTTTTGTTTCTTTTAAAATTTTCATGCTATGCATTGTGATGAATTTTGCGTAATTTTAATTCATAGTTTTTATTTTTCCACTTTAATGCGAACTTCTACTATAATATATATTTTGAAGTGGTGAAAGATTCAATATATTAAAGAGAACTATACAATAGAAATACAACGTTCAAATAAATATATATATTTTATTAAAATACTTAAGATAGCCTATAAGACAAAACTCGTTGGTTGGAAAAATGCACCACAAGGCATAAGTTCTTAATACTTGTCATAATTGCACAATCTCTGGCTTATGAGAAAGGTTATTGAATAATCCATCAAACTCCTTCACAACCCAGTTGGAACAATGGCAGTTTTTTTTTTTTAGTAAGAGGCTATATTCTTTGGATTTTCACTCTGGTGGCCATTCTTTGGTGATTTTGGCTTGAGTGGAATGGAGAAGTGTTCCAAAACAAATCAAAGTCTCTGGCGGCAGTTATGGGAAAGGCTCAAAGGCGCATTATTTATTGGAACCTTATTTTGAAGGAGTTTGTGAATATATCTTCC
This sequence comes from Camphora micrantha, assembly GCA_003546025.1. Classification (NCBI taxonomy): domain Eukaryota; kingdom Viridiplantae; phylum Streptophyta; class Magnoliopsida; order Laurales; family Lauraceae; genus Camphora; species Camphora micrantha. Next base: position 36,871,223 of record QPKB01000006.1, on the reverse strand, counting down.
TCAAAGTTGTGACGTTGCTATCTTGTCTTCTGTGGCATCAATGACCGATGTCCTTGGGACGTTTTGTTCCTCTCTGTTTTTGTTATGATGTATTAGCAGCTCTCTCTCTCTCTCTCTCTCTCTCTCTCTCTCTCTCAACAACGTCATTAGTTCATTATCATTAATAAAAAAAGGCCCCTGAGTATATAGCAGTATGTGGTTCTTAGGACATCAGATAAACGCTATGCTGTTTTTAGCTGCTGGCACTTTTCCTATCTGATATTTATTCTCTATGCAGGAAAGTGCAGATAATGTTGCTCCAGACTCTAGTTCACCATCAAAAGATGCTTTGCTTGAGGAGGCTTGTAAAAAATATGATGAGGCTACGCAGCTTTTCCCTACTCTTCATGATGTATGATTCCATAATTATACAACATATACATCAGCATGCTGTCTTCATATCTTTCGTGTTATTGACATCTCCTGTGAGGAGACTCCTGTCCTTGTGGTTCTCTGTCTTTTGCTTCATGTGAGCAGTTTCAGAGTTTTGGAAAGATTTTCCTTGTATTTCGATTTGTGTTGGCTCTAGACTTCTAGTGGGTTTCTTGTCCCTTGTATGCTTTGTTGATGTAATCACATAAAAAAGTTTCAGAAGGATAATCTTTCTAATTCATTGGATTGTAAAGTTATCAGCAGTTGATAAAAATGTTTATTACATGTGATTTGGAATTAGATCACTGAATTTATTTTTGCAGGTGTATTCCATATGATAGGATATAGACAAGTTTTAAGATTACTTATTAACCTATCCATTTGATAATAGCAGCAATGTAGCACGCCTTACATTATACCTTACAGGTAACTATGATTATGTGATAGGCATATTACAACTGGGCCATTGCTATTTCTGATCGGGCAAAAATGCGTGGTCGTACTAAGGAGGCTGAAGAACTATGGAAACAGGTTTGGCCATGCATATGTTGTATTTTTTTTCCTTCATTTTTCTTCCAAGTTGGAGCCTTATTTCTGCAATATCATTATGTCATCATGCAAAATGTTTTTATATTCACACGTTGGAAGTTTCTATTTGAGGATTTGGCTTTAGGATAGATAGATTGGAATGGAGAAATAGAATTCATGTCGTTGACCCCAACATAGTTGGGATCATGATGTTAGATGTTGCTGTTGTTTTCTACTACTTTGTGTTTGTGCAACTCTTGTTACAGAATGTTCATACATCAACATGCGTCATGTTTTTCTTTACTTTTTTCATTTTTGGCTTTCTTCACTTTTTTCCTGATATTTTTTCTTATAATGTACAATCAAGCCTTTAATAAAATATTTCATTACTTCTTCAGAAAAAAAAAACATAGTTATTATAATTATTATTAGTTTTTGGTTCATAAGCAGTTGGTATGCTAAATACTGAATCAATTTGATAATCTGGCTTGAGGTGTTTAGAAGAATACTGCCAAATTATTTTTAGCATGGAATATCAGATACTTTTGGAAAATGCAGACATCATGAAATTAACCCAAGCCCAAAATTAGCTTTTAGACATGTAGTTTGTAAATCACAGTGTTAATATTGGCATGTATTTTATTTATTTATTCACTTTCTTTGAGAGGTGATATGGCATCCTATTGTGGTATCTTCCATTTTTATCGTAGTTTGTTGTTGCCCTTTGCTCTTTAAGGTAAGTACAGTCATGCCTCTCTTTTTTTTTTTTTTTCTTTTATTGGTATAGTCATGCCTTTTCCCCATAATTTTGTGCATTTGAGGGCTTGGTAATTCTCATTATTTGAGAGATATATCTGTCCGACAAAGCTTCTTTACTAGGCATTAGAGCGAGTCCAAATTGTCATGAACATTCAGCATCTTTATCTATTTGAGTTTTTATGATGTCTTTCATGATCTGCAGAGTTCTGGAGGTCTGTATTGATCACCTCTGGCATTGACTTAAATTATCTGTTCTTAAAATAGTGACCCTCGCAAATTTATTTCTATTTCTTGAAGACTTCTAGACAGAGTTAATGGAGAACATAGTCGGAGATCTTTTCAGTCATTCGAAGCACTATCTGTTATTCTCACTTTAAAAAATAAATTCTGATAATCTATTCTTAAGGCTAGTCAGTTTTTTTTATTGATGTTGAGCCCATCTTGCCAGACTTGACATAAAACCACTTATTCCCAGCAAAGAGAAATGCTATGCCTCGTCTTAGAACTCAGAGAACCTGATCTAATCATACATGATTGGTCAAAAGCACATTGGGGTCCTCTCTCAGGGTCCCTGGGCTATGGGATATGTTGAGAGTCAGACGGCTGGCCTATTGTCCTGCAATAAGGTTGGTTTTTTCCAGTTGCATTACTAGGCATAGTATCAAATTTGCTCAGGTGGGGTTTCCTTGTTCAGCTCATTCATCTGTCATCGACAAGCAGGAACATGGAAGTTTCTAGGATAGATTGCTTCAAACTGTTTTTTGGCATGTTTGGCCGCTGATTGTCGAATCAGTCTCCTTAAAGCACCAGTCAGTCCAAATTAAAGACATGCTCGATATTGGGATATGGCAGCATGGTGTGTGTGACCTTGTCAGCCATCCCATTAATATTAGCTCACTTTCTTTCTGGTGTATGATCATTGAGGAGGTGAGGATAAGGCTTTCACTTTTCGGGGTTCAAAATAAAAAAAAAAAAAATAATAAAAAGAAAAATAAAAAAAAAAACAGAAGCAGATGGCTTTTCTATCTCTTCTTTCTACTTTTCTATCTATTAATGTAGACAGGCTACTGAGCCATTTTACATGACTCATTCCAACGACAACGGAAAATCCTTTATGAAAGGGTACAGATTATTTATTCAAAAAGAAAACCATGATACAAAAAGAACAGAAACTCATTGAAAGATGGCACCACCCAAGTCCTAATATCCAAGGCTGGCCATGTCAATCCAAATGAATTACATGCCCAAGTATTAAAGATTGACATAATTCACCTTGTTTTGTGAGTCCGTCTGTATCCCAACTCCAGGGATTTGGACAAAAGAAACATGGGGACCATCCAAGAGATTGAAGTGCTCATCCAACCAATTGGCTAATTACCAGGTCGCCTTACAACAACCACCAGTGCACCTGATTACACGTGTAGTCTCCTTCAATTGTGAGGAAAAAAATCTAGGTGAACAACTCCCCTTGCACCAAAAAGCATTGCTAGAAGCTCTAGGTCGTTTGTCTCTTACTAGACCACTTGCCTAGAGGAACACCAAAGCACATTGGCATTGAACTCATGATTCAAAACTTCCAAAACTGACCTGGCCAGGAAATAAAAATTTGACATAGCTATGCAACCTCTAATTTTAAAGTCGATGATACTTGGTGAGTTTACAATGCAGGCCTTCAGCGTGATGGTTAATACAAGCATAACTATGTGCTAGGATTTCCCTTTTGTCATATTTAATAAGAAGAAAACACAAGAGTGATTATTTCTCTTTCGTGTTTCAGGCAACAAAAAACTACGAAAAAGCCATTCAACTCAACTGGAACAGTCCTCAGGCATGTATTAAGAAAAATCTCTCTTTTTTAAAGTGATTATTTTGTGAATGCCATTTGCACATGTTTACTAAGAAGTTACTGACATGCAGTTTCTAAACATCTTTCCTCACGGCTTCTGTTATTCCTGATTGTAGGCACTGAACAATTGGGGTCTTGCTTTGCAGGTATGTTTTTTCATAATACAATCAAGAAACTGATTTAGTTTTTATTGGTCAATGGTCGTGACTCATGAAAATACAAAATCATGTTTTTTAGGGGTCACTTGTCTTTTACACTTGTGATAGGAAACTGTAATTTACAAATGCAAATGGCTACATATGAAAATGGTTTTTATGTAGAATTTTGAAGAATCTTTTTTATGATGTTTCTGGCGTGTTCTACTGATTTAATTTCTTTCATTGGGTGTGCTACTTAGGAACTCAGTGCTATTGTTCCTGTCCGGGAAAAGCAGACTATTGTAAGAACTGCAATACGTAAGGTAATATACAAATGGAAGCAACCGCAATATTTTTGAGATTCAGGCGTAGATACAAGTGGCCAAAATAATGTGTCATTCACTGTGTTAGGACTTGGGATGTAAATGCTTCCTTGAGGTGTTATCTATGTATGATGCCATCAATTATCATCTTTTTGGCAGTTTCGTGCAGCAATACAATTGCAGTTTGATTTTCATCGGGCAATTTACAACCTCGGCACAGTTCTGGTTGGTTTTGATTCACAACCTCAACCCTTTTAAGTTACGTCACTCATAAAAAACATATGTAAAATCCAACCCGTGCTTCTCTGATCCTGTTCCTTTCAAGTTTGATTATAAAATTCATCTGACTTTGTAATGCTCTAAACTTTTTGCAGTATGGATTAGCAGAGGACACCTTAAGAACTGGGAGATCAATCAACACTAAAGAAGTCTCCCCTAATGAGCTTTACAGTCAGTCAGCTATCTATATTGCAGCTGCTCATGCTTTGAAACCAAATTACTCGGTAAATCACTGAGAACCCCTCATTTCATTTTATATTCATGTGATGGCAATGGGTTGGGTGAAAACATGTGCCTTGCCCTGATCTGTGCCTAATAGGGGTGGGTTCAGTGGTGGGTTTGTTGGTACGGGGCAGATATGGGTTTTCAAACTTTGACCTGAGCCGGGTGCCTGGGCAGGTCAGTTTTATGCTGCACTTGGCCCCCGCCCTGCCCAGCTGTATACTTTGTATGTTATTTTGTAAATTTTTTACACAACGTTATCGCCACATTCATTAGCAGATAGGTCAAGGTTTCACACACCCACATGATAGAAAATGTTTTCTTTTTTAAAATAAGTATTCAAACCCGACCTGATTTGTACCAGTCATGGTTCTGGTTTGGTATTAGGAAAAATAAACCTGTCATGGATCTGGTTGGGTTCGGTGCACAACATGTCAGTTGGGTCTGGTTTGGGTTGGCCTAAACCCAAACACATCTCGTCCTGTTGTCATCCCTAGGTGTGAAATATCAGCCAATACAATACACTCTATATTGGTTAACACAAAATGGGTCACTGATACAATAATGAGTATGCCTCGGTATTGGTTTGTATTGTGCATAATTCCCAATACAACTGATACAGCTAATATGACCTGGATGGGATACTATTGTTGCATGCTTTTATTAAAGAAAGTGGATCTGTTTGTCTTAGTTTTCTTCAAGGAAAAAAAGCTTAGACTTGGGATCTGACTCGGTCAGGGCCAAGTCTTAAATCTATATATTTTCTCTAGATACTTTTCTCTATTTAGTTAACATGATTAAAAAGTATTTGTATTTAAGAAGGAGAAATCTTAGAGATCGGTGTCTTACAACTAGAAAGAGTATTAGTCAGTAGTCACCTATAAATAATGTAAGCCTCTTGTGCACGAAAAGAATTCTATATATTGGACCCTGAAATTAGTCATCTAGGCGTCATAAAAAAAAAAAGGAAGTCATCTAGGCGATAAATGGATGAATAAGCTCTCTCTCTCTCTCTCTCTCTCTCTCTCTCTCTCTCTCTCTCTCTCTCTCTCTCTCTTGTGGTGTGGTTTGTCCTTTGGTGAGTAAAACCAGTTGTCTTGAAACTTCCTTCAGGACTATTATGTTTCTCTAGTGGTTGTGTCAATGTGAGAACCTTTTCATGGGAGTGCGGGTTTCTTTCCTTTCATATTAGGGCTTTGAAAACGATAATACTCAGGACATTACAGTAATTTCCTTGTGAAAGCAACTCCATGAAAAAGTTGCCGGGTCCACTAACCCACCATATACAAAAAAGGGCTTTAAAACTTAGCCCTATACAAAATATTAGGTCCATCATATGCTGTCAACTGTCCCATCTAAAACTTGTTTGATAAGCTAGTGGGGATGTCTCATTCTTTATTGGTAGTAGGGGTGTCAAGTCACAGCCTGTAGGCATGGGTACGGGGCGGGCCGGGCTGTGCTGTCCCATGGGCCAAAAAATAGTTTAATTTTTTTTACATTAAAAGGTTATAATATAATATTTTAATTTTTTTTTAATTTAAAAGGTTATAATATAAATTTTAAAAACTTGAAATAAAATTTACAACTATGATATTTTCCTTGAGATAAAATTTACAATTTTGATAATTTCCAACTTGAAATAAAATTTAGAACTAGAGACAGAGAGAGAGAGCTTAAGGAGCTTAGAGAGAGCGGAGAAGTGTGTTGAGAAATGAGGGGGGAGGGGGCATTTATAGCCTTCCAAATGTTAACATGACCTAATATACCCAAAAATATAGCCCTTTTTTACCATTGGAAGGGGTAAAACTACCCAATATAGCCGTTTTTTTACCGTTACAGGCGGGGCCGGGCCCATCCATTTTGACATCCCCAGTTGGTAGTGAGGGTTTGGATCAATCAAAGGTCGGTCCTAATAAATAGTTAAGACTTTGGAGACTTTTAAGCTTTAAGACCCTTAAATCATGGGTTAGATATATCTGATGGGACAAAGTTCCCCCAGCCCCCATTGCAGACAATAACGTAGACTATACAATGAGGAAGCCAAAGACTTGTATCAACTCCATTGATCCTTTTTTTTTTTTGGCTTGGCTCAGTGGCCAAGTTGAAGAGGATTAAAGCCTCCCCACCAGGGATCGAGCGGGAGCTGTTAGCCTGTTACCACCGGGCCATCCCTGTATTTCCAACTCCATTGATCTTATAGTTGGTTATCAGTTTGTAGAAGCGGGGCCTATTGTCTAATGATTTTGATTGTTGAAATGATGCTCTCCACCTTGATGGTCCATGCCAAAATTTGATCTAAGAATTTATTATCAAATAACAATACCTGATGTATATGATTTTGGAGGGCTAATAAATTAATTTACAATGTGTCCTGATTAATAAAAAAAACCCAATGGATTCTAACATTTTTCAATATTTTGGGTTTTTGGAGTTATTCTGACTATTTTGGAGACCAAAGAAAATTCACGTGTGATAGCCTGCGAGCAGCAATATCTATTATTGGGGTCATCTGTGATGCCCATTGCTAATGTAGTCTTTGGCACTTGCAGTGCATAGTAACTAGGAAAGTTATCATATTTTTGCGTGTAAAAACTAGAATTCCATAATGAGTTATCCTAATTTGAGTTCAACTCAGTTGCTTGTCTGATTTCTCCAAATATCAAGTAAAAGTACCTTCTTTCTTTTTTTTTTTTTTTTTGGGGTGGTGTTGGGGGTTTGGGGTTTGAATTGGAACCTAATACAAGTTCGAAACCTCCTATTGGATACACATCAGAACCTCTTGATAATCGGAGAATTGGATACACGTTTGCATCCCACAGCCCATGGCAGCTGTATTGCTTACCCTTTTATTGCAGTCTCACAATTGGGTCTGTGATGTGAGTGGCGAAGAAAGGAACCTGAGGTCGTGTTGATAACAATTAGTTGCAAACAATACAAGACTGAGTACTGAATGGTTTCTTAGGCCATCCCCATATGGTGGCCTAATTAGGTTTTGGTTCAAGTATGGAGTATTGGGCCCATATGGAATTAGTGCACATGTGAATGTAGGGATTCTGAGTCGTATAAAGCCTTATTTTTTGCTCTCCTCATAACAAGCAAAACACAAACCACAAGAGAGTTTATAAAGAGAATTGAAGAGAAGCCCTAGAAGACTGAAGGTGAGTTCTTGTTTGTACCTGAGAAAGTGAGATTTCATTTTCGTCTCTCTTTCATCAAGAGGTTACAAATAAGAGCTCTCATTTATCTTCATGCTTGGCTTGGCTTAGGAAGAAAAAGCTTATAAAACCTATTCTTGCAGAGTGGGTTTGGTCAGGGTTCTGTGGTTTCCCTCTTATCTTAAGAGGGTTTTCCAGTTTCCACATAAATTGATGTGTTGATTCTTTACTATTTGATCTCTTTATTTTGTTCTTTAGTTCTAGTTGTTTTATATTTTGGGATTGTGTATCCCTTATTTTTGTTGAATTTCCTTGAAAGATTTACATAGAAGGAAGATTTCCATATCTCCCCAACAGGTAGATTATGTTGGATTATTGAAAATGTCCTTGATTCATCAGTCATTCTTCCTCAAGTTCTTGTCAGTGCTGTATCATTTAATCTTTCTCTGCAGTTCGGTGCACAATATTAACTTACCCCGAAGATGAATGCATGCTACAGGCATTCAAATCTGGTATATTGTACAAAATATAAATATATTCTTTTTTTATGAACACTATATATGGTTATTGACTGGCAAAATAAATGGCTTTGGGCTTTTATTTTACAACCATAGGAGTTTTTTTTTCTTTTTTTTGATAACGGAGGGTGTACTGGCCCTTTGGGCTGGACTAATCCCTACAGGCCCAGGCAGAGCCAGGTAAATGCCCTGTAGCCCTAGTGTGGTAGTGCAGTTTTGAACTCTCCAACTCCGGGAGCAAACCGTGGTCCTAGGTCAACTGAGCTACCCATCGGGGTTACAACCATAGGAGTTTAACCAGTACCAAATTTCAAAAATAATAATTAAGTAAAATAGTTTTTTCTGTTCAGAAATTTCTGTAGTGGACATCCCACTAAATCAGTTTGAGTTGTTCTGCTGGAATAAAGTAATATTTTAACTTGCCTGACATGCAGGTTTATCGCAGTGCCTTGAGGCTTGTCCGTTCTATGGTCAGTACTGATTGCTCATCTGCTTTTGTTGCTTTTATAATTGACTCCATTTGACCTTTATACAAAATTCAGTATATGAAGCAACGCATGTTACTTGAGCATGCGATGATGTATGTGTCAAATGCAGCATTTTTACCTAATTGAAGTGTTGTACTTGTACATGGGTAGGGCACACTGGCACCTATTTTCAAGTGTCTGGGAAACATAACTTCCAACCCATGCTAGTTGATTTTGTTCTTTAAAAAAGTAAATATTTTAGGATTTTGTTATTTCTATTAATCAGAAAATTGGTTTCGTATTGAACTGTATTATCAAGAACCCTCATAGAACAAAGGAGGGTGTTACTAAGCAATAGAGGAAACACAAACAAATTCTTGAACCTCCAACTCTGTTTAGACCATATCCATGAACAAGTAAGCAGGTTCTGTTCATGTGCCTCCATTTGCATATCTTCTTGAATCAACTTTGATGCAATTGAAATTCTTAAATCTAGATGCTACGAACAACGAGATGACTAAAGACCAGTCATTATAAAAAGGACCAATGATAATCAGGACCACCAGAAACATAATGGGTAAATCAAGCAGCTTCATTGAAAATATAAGCTGAATATGACCTTGCAGAGTTAAATTTAGGCCATTGATATGTTTATTATTATCTTATGTTATTAATGAGATTGACAATTAGATAAATCAAGAAAGAGAAAATGGTTTTGAGAACAGGAGCACTGTATCTTCCTTTATATTGCATTCCTTTATATAATATAGGCGTTGCCATATTTACAATTGGTTATAAACAAAGTAATCTAATCCAGCGACTAATCTAGGAACTAAAATGGAATGTACAATCAATTACAATACAATAGTCTTCTTTTGACACATGGTTTTAGGATCCATAGGTTTATCTTAGCCTATTGGGTTGACCTGTGTCTTGACATCCCCCTCAAGCTCTTGATGGGAGAATGTGTGCATTGAGAGCTTGGAGACCAGTTGCGGGAACTGAGGTGATGGATAATTCTTAGCGAAGAAGGCTCCTACTTGGTCAGTGGAAGGGATAAACAAAAATTTTATAGTGCCATGTTTGACATGATGACGAACGAAATGATGTCAATCTCAACATGCTTGGTTAGTTTGTGAAAGAAATTATTGAAAGCAATCTAATGGCACTACCATTATTAGGGTGGAGGTGTAGATGTAGAATTCTTGACCCCTAAATCATGAAGCAACCAACGGAGCGAAATAATTTCTGCAGTTGTGTTAGCCACGGCTTGATATTTTTCTTCTGCTGATGATACGAGGGAAGAGCCAAGACAGAAAGAAAATCCCGTAGTTGATCGACTATCATTAAAATCTCTAGCCCAACCTAAGTCAGAAAATGTGCAAAGCAAATGAGTTTGTGATGGCATAAGTCAAGCATGATTGCTAGTGGCTTCTAAGTAATTCAAGATTTGAAGTACTGTAGCCCAATGAACAAAAGTGGGGCAAGCAACAATTTGACTTCCCACATGAACAACATAAGCAGTGACTGTTTAGGTACTGATAAATTAAACCAAACTGCTAACAGCCTGACGGTAGCAAGTGGGATAAAAAGAATGCCATCAGTGGTCCGAAGCTTCAGATTAGTCTTAATTGGGGTACTGACCGTCTTTGTATCATCAAGCTGGTCCTCTGGAGAATAAGCCGCTTCAATTCCCAAAATGTACTGGAGATGACCAAGATCCTTCATTTGGAAATGTTGATGAAAAAAATGCTTAAGATTGTGAATGTGTGTGGAATCACTACCAGTAATAATCATATCATCAACATACAGTAAGAGGAAAATACAACCTGCATTTGAATGCATATTGAAGGAAGCCGAGTCATGAGTACTTTGATCAAATCCTATGTTTAGACGACAAGTGCTGAAACAGTCAAATTACGCATGTGGAGCTTGTTTTGGGCCATATGGAGCACGTTTGAATTTAGACAGAGTGTGGAGGCCGGGCAATACAGTAGGTGGATGCATATAAATTTCTTCAGTGGCGAAGCCATTTAAAGGCATTCTTCACATCAAGTTGATAAATATGCCTCTTGCAAATAGTTGTCACAGAGAAAGCTATGCACATTTTGGCAACAGGGGAGAATGTTTCTTTATAGTCCATCTCATATTCTTGATTATACCCCTTTATACTAGCCTAGCTTTGCAACTATCAATAGAACCGTTTGATTTTGTTTTGATTTTTATAAATCCATTTGCATCCAATGCCATGTTTTCCTGAAGGATGCTGAACTAGGTCTTATGTTTGATTTTTCTGAAGAGCTGCAAGTTCATCTGCTGTAGTGGTTTGCCAATGAGGAGAGGCAATTGCCTCTTTTGTAAGATTGAGGTTCTGACAATGAGGAAATAGCTGCAAGGAAAGACTGATAAGATGGAGAAAGATGGTCAGTGCATACAAAGCCATGACAAGAAACTGGTATTCTGTCATGCAAAGGATACTTTCGTAGAGGAAAAGGGATCAATTACATCTGGAGCAATGGGGACAGGTGCAGACTGTAGAGTCAATAGATGGTCCTTTGGGACCACAGTGATAGACTTATTTAGTGAGAGGGGATTCAGATCGAAACAGGTCTGAGAAGGGACTAAGATAGAAAAATGTCAGTTTGTTCGGAGAGAAAGAAGTAGGTATGTGTAACATGGAATATGTTTAAGATAGGTGACATTGCTTGAAATTTGCAATCTATTGGTTTGAGGATCATGACATCTATATCCTCTATGTTCCATACATAGCCCAAATAAACAAATAGAGGACCAGGGAGACAACTTGGTACGTTCACGGTTCATGATCAGGCAAGAGAACAAAACAGGTGCAACCAAAGACTAAGATGTGAGAGATTAGGTTTAACATGATACAATTTCTCACAAGGGGACATGTCTGATAGCACAGTAGGAGTTGTTCTATTTATCAGATAAATAGCAGTCAAAGAAGATTCTCCCTATCTGAGAAGTGGAAGTCCAAGATCTTGCTATTTCATTAATGTCTATGCTTTTTTTCAGTACTATCATTTTGGTGAGGTGTCACTTAACGGGATAATTGGACTTATTCTCCTCTGGAATCAAATCAGAACATTTTAATTTTCTTTTTAAATTGGGTGACGATAATGTTTGAAAAGGCAACTTATAAAATAAAAGAAATCAGATTTATGTTTCAACAAATAAAGACAAGTTCTTACACAGAAGAAAAAAAAAAAAAAAAAGCCAGTATAACGAGTGAAGTCATCAACAAAATAAAGAGCCACCTTTTGTGGGTTGTGAAGCAGGCCCCCCAATATCAGTGGATCAGTCATAAGGTGTATGAGTAAAAGTTGACTTTTGTTAAAAGGGAATTCTTGTTGTTTGCCAAGTCTACAACCATTACATTCAGAAAGATCTGTAACTGAGTTATTTTCTAGAGAATCACTAGAGAGTAAAAGCCTTATTTTATTGAAGGACAAATGCCCCAAGCAGGAATCAAGAGTTCAAATGGGACTACTAAAGTAATCAATGTTTTTGATGAAGTAAGACCTACGGCATGCCCCAATCTGCTTTCTAGTGTGAGCGTCCTGTCCTGCTCAGAATAACCAGTAGAGGAGAATGAGACTGTAGACCCAAAAGTTGTTAACTGATCAACAAAATATAAATTTATTGAAAGTTGTGGTACATATAAGATATTATATATATATATATATAGAGAGAGAGAGAGAGAGAGAATCATTGGAGATTGATCCAGTGGTTCGTACTAGCAATGGGGATCCATCAGCTGTATGTATGGTCAACTGAGCAGAAGGAGAGTGCTAGTTAAGCAAGAGAGATTGATCAGGAGCCATATGGTAGGAAGGACTAAAACCAAACCAAACCAAACCAAGCCTTTTCCCACTAGGTGGGGTCGGCTATATGGATTTGACGACGCCAAATTAAATTTATTTAGTGCCATGTCCTCCATTAGATCCATGTAGGCAAGGTCATGTTTAATAGTTTCTTTCCAACTTCTCTTGGGTCTCCCTCTCCTGCTCCTACCAATCTCCATGCTTTCACACCTTTTAACAGGTGCCTTCGTTGGACGCCTTCTAACATGGCCGAACCATCTTAGTCGATTTTCTCTCATTTTATCTTCAATCGGTGTAATTCCTACTTTGCCCCTAATCTCCTCGTTCCTAATCCTATCTCTCCTTGTGATCCCGCACATCCATCTTAGGATTCTCATCTCCACAACTTTCATCTTCTTAACATGATTATGCTTTACTACCCAACACTCTGATCCATATAACAACGCTGGGCGTACCGCCACCTTATAATACTTTCTTTTAACCTTGAGGGGATAATACTTTCTTTTAACCTTGAGGGGGACTTTCCGATCACACAAGATGCCCGAAGCACTCTTCCATTTGGTCCACCCGGTCTGAATCCTGTGACTTACATCAGTATCAATCCCTCCATCCTGTTGCATCATGGATCCAAGGTATTTAAAGTTTTCTTTCTCTACAATCTTTTGTGTGCCCAAACTTACTTCTATGTTATCAGGTGTCCTACTTTGACTAAAAATTCTTGGAAGCAAACAGTACATGAGGGACCAGAGAAGGTCATGGCAGAACTAGCAGTAGATGGGGAGTTCACTTACCTTGGAGAAAAAAATACATTTGTTGCTTGTGCTCGTCAACCATGAACTGTATTTGTGATGCAAGATCCATAGGATTTATGGTATTATGATCAGTACTCATGATTGCAAAGAGTAGCGCAAAGGAACTTAAAAAACTCTAAAATGCAAAAAATTAAAGGGTATGGGCGCCTGACAGTTTTGGCAGCTATTCTGATATCTGATCTAATGAAATAAGATCCAAAGACAACTATATTGTCGACCTTGTGAAGTAATTTTTTTCAGGATAATACCAAAAGCCCAGAATTTTGAATGGTGTAGTTGAAACTGAGTCCCAAAACTGACGTCAGAGCCTCAGAGGAGAACGTAAAATGGCCAACTCGAAATGTCAAAAATTCTCTGAAAATAATAGAGAAAATCCAGAATAATGGATTTGACCAGATCGCTGCTGCTTCAGACCATGTCGATCTGCTAAGGGGCCTCACTATCAGGAAACAGAACTCTGGCACAGTGACAGAGTTGATTGAGAAGGCTTCTTCAAAAGGCAACTCTTTCTTCTAAGATCTGTGGAAGATCTCTTGGTCAGAGATCCAGTAGAGATGGGCTAAGAGGATTCTTGGTTGTCCCGGGGGTGATTTTATAGCAATGGGCCCCACTAGATGCAGTGGCGGACCCCGGATTTTCGTTTGAGGGGTGCAAGCCTTAATAGGTAGTTTGGTTTTGGGGCAAACTGAGGATTTTCTTGTGGATTTTGAGGGTGGCGGTGGACCTACAATTTTTATTGGATTTTTTGAAGCGCACCGGGGTTTAACGGGTGCGACCAGACCCGCGTGGTTGTGCCTGGGTCCGCCCCTGACTAGATGTATGCAGATATAGAACAGATCACACCATCAGAGGTCCTGTCTGATTGACTTTCTTGATTTCTCAAAAGGTATTTGAGAAGTCAAGAAAGGGAAAATGGTTTTGAGAAGAGGAACACTGTATCATTCCTTTGTGTTGCATCCCTTTATATAATATAGGCCTTGCCATTTTTCCAGTTGATTATAATCGGAGAAATCTAATTTATGAACTAATGAGGGAACTAAAATGGAACGTACAATCAATTACAATACAAGAGATTTCCTTTGATCCATAGTTCTAGGATCCATTGGGTTTTCTTTACCCATTGGGTCTCCGTTGGGTTAATCTGTAACTTGACAAACAAGATCGAGAATTCTTCAAGATGAATCCTTTAAATGCTTTTTTATTTTTCAAAAAAAAAAAAATTGCGATATATTAACAGACAACTGATTGTGTGCACTGTATTTTTTTTAATGTGTGCATGCATGTGTTTGTCTGTCATAAACTCAACCAGAATTTCTGCATGCATATAATAAAAAAATAATACGAAACGTCAGTTTCCAGAAAACTTATATCCTGCATATACTGCTAAGTGCTATGTCAGTGTTGAAGGGTGGTGATCCGATTCACAGGCAGAATCTCAGTTCACCACTTTGTCTTCTGTACAATCAAATCATTCTGTTTTCTGATTTTTCAGCATGTTCATGGTGGACTGATAAGTGATCATGTTCTCAAGCGCCCTCTTGTGCTGTACGGAAAGTGGGTGAATGGAAATTTATTCTCTGGGTTTTTATTTGGTGGAAACTAACTTTGGTAGATTTTGTTATTAGTAGAAAGTGATTTATTGGGCATCCCATTCTGAATTAAATCTTGCCAGGTTGTGGGTGTCTTTATAGTTTATTGATGAAAGAAGCTACTTTTTGGCAGCTACCTTTGCCCTATCTCAAGGTTGGATATTTGACTGCACCACCTGCAGGGAATCCAATTGCACCTCACAGTGATTGGAGACGCTCAGAGTTCGTTTTAAATCATGAAGGACTAAAACAGGTCAGATTACCATTCTTTTGTTTATGCAATGTATAATGAATCTAGATGCAGTTCTATTCTTTATCTGCTGGGTTTTTGTTTGCATGGAATTGAATTCCTAGGATTTCTGAGAAAAAGTGGCTAGAATTGAAGAGAAAAGGTTTACTGGCTCTGTTGCCATTAAGTGTTCTCCGAAGCCCACCTAGTTTTGAATGTTACGAAAGTGACAAGCCTTCATATTCATCTCTCTCTGAGTGCTGTTGAAGTTATCCTAGATAACGAAATGTTTGATGACGCCATATTGATGGGATAAGGCTGAATGGTGGTGTTGCTGGTGTCTTTTTAATCTGTTTTCTGATAATGACATCTGTGAAACACCGACATTTAGTGCTGATGACTGTTGATGTTTTCTAGAAATGCTCGAATTTGTTTGTGCAGGTTAATAAGGTTGACCAAAAGCAATTATCTGGAAGCCCTTCTGGCAGGCTACAAGGAGCAACACGCATTGATAGATCTCTTGTCAAAGTGGATGTTCCAGATATTGTTTCTGTATCAGCATGCGCCGATCTTACGTTGCCGCCAGGTGCAGGCCTCTGTATCGATACAATTCACGGGCCAGTGTTCTTGGTAAAAATCTCATTCTCTGACCCTGTTTCATTTTTACTATAGAGAAAAATTTTGAATTCTATAACTTTGTATTCTGCTTCATTATTGGTCAAATAAATACTATGTTGTTGGTGTCAACCACAAAAGTACAAATGGAAACATTGAATTCCATACAAATGTGCTGTTTTCTTTGTTTTTGATTGAAGCACTGCTTTCATCTGCAAATCTGAATCTATGATTTCAGGTTGCTGATACATGGGTGTCACTGGATGGCTGGCTAGATGCTATTTGCCTTGTTTATACCATCTTTGCTCGTGGAAAGAGCGATGTTCTTGCAGGTGTTATTACCGGCTGATCAATTTATCCTTGAAACTTAATGGAGGTTATGTTGTCTGCATCCATATTGTTTGCTCAGATGACTTGTATATTATACATTTTCTTTTTTTTATTCTCAAGCTTAATTATCTTCTCATTGCGTGAAAGTGGTTTGCGTTAGACTGGCAGCACCTGAGTTCTGAATACCTGTTTGCCTGGCTTGCTGTCCAACGCTCACTTTAGGTATGTCTCTCAATCTATTGGAGATTTTCTTCAGGAAGTTCTGGTATAGGTGGGTCACATCTGTTATTAAACGCCTTGAGATGGTTGGCCCTAAGCTCTTACGGGTGGATTGCAAAAGGACGATGATAGCTGATGATCCACCTTCAACACCAGAATGGACCACCTTTAGCACAAAAGTGGATGGTTACAAACATTCAGTGCTAGTGTATTTTTGGTATTCCATGTTAGGTCTGGTCTATATATGGTTTGGAACGTCAAATTATCAGATGTATAGTGTATAGGGCCAAACAAATGGTCATGATCAAATGCTGTTTTTCCTCCTATTTTCTCTTGTATATGTTTTAGACCTTGGCTTTTCTATCCTTTTGTGTGGGTCCTCTTGTCCGTGGAAATCTGGTTGGCTCGAACTTGGATCAGTAATTAGGACCTAATTTGGAAAACAACATTGAACAGGGAAAACTATCCCCCGTGAAAGTCGAACATGGACCGAGATTTCTGAGTGGGTTTGGGTGCCTGATGTTTAGAGAGCTAAGTCACTTAGAATGCAGATCCTTTGTGGGCAATTTAGATCAGTCGGCGGGGCCCAATCCTGGGTCCAACCTCTTACCCTCATCTTATATTGGCACCTCGCTCCAACCAGAAGGTCCCTTGTCAGATAGATCTTTTGTAAAACACATGATTAAAATAATTTTTGAAAAAAAAATAGAGAGAATCATGTGCCAATTGTTTGTTTTGTAGGCAATCAATCTAAATGGTGAGTGCACTTTGGTTGTAGTGAAATTTGGCCAGTAGTTAAGGTTTTTGATTAGGTGGTCTTGCTGTTTTATTTTGCATGCCCACAAGAGAATGGATTAAATCACTAGGCAGGAGTTTGGTAATTACACAATCTATTATTGTCTTCTATCACTACTATCCAATAAGTCTCTATCATGTCTTTTATTTGTTGGGAGTCTTTTTTAGTGCCCCCCATCTCTTCTCTCGTAGCTGCTCAAATCATCACAAACTACACTATTTAATTTTCTGTTCTACTTGAGCTGGTGAAAATTCTCTCTCAAGATATCATCAAGAGAAGTATCTAGTCTAAATCCCAATTTATGAATGCAGCAAAAGAGGATAGGCTGAAAGTTATCAAGTGAAAGAATTTCTCTCCAAACACCACAAAGTAGTGGGAGGGTTGATGACCACAAATACTTCTTTCATTCCTAAACCCAGCACCATCAGAGAAGGAAGTCTAGACCCTTGAGGCTCATACTCATGAGATCAAGTGGAACTCCACACTGACGCCCACCTATTAAAATCTAAGTTGCTCTGAGTAAATACCCTCCTTTTCTATGGAATATGACAAACTTTTACTCGTGAGAGTTTGTTCCACCGTAAGATTGAAGCATATATGAACCCTTGAATAAAATATCAGAAAAAAAAAAAAAAAAAGAAATGCATATTTTAATCGTCATCAATCATATGCTTAATTTTATGCGGGAACAAATAGTTCAATAGCAAAAAATTGCCACATCATAGTAGGACAGGGCGTTATGTCACTAGTGGCTCACATTCAATTCATGTCACCCTCCATGTGAGTGTGCTTGATGAATCACCAGCATATATATCTTTACGTGGCTGAGGACTGTGGAATGTGGATGTCATTGCCTTGGATGCCTTTATTCTTTTCACTGTACCATCCAAAGAGGACAGCAAGTTTTGCTACCATCAGTATACTAGTCTCTATCAAAAAAATAAATCTATGGTGGGTTTAACGTTACAGCTGTACAAGAGGTCCATTTGTTCTTCTTTGTCAAGGATTCTATTTCTAGGCATCTGTCAAACAGAATGATGAAATGCCAACAGGGCCCAGATATAATGCTCTTTGTAGCTTCTATTGAATGTCTATATAGAAAAAAGTAGATGCCCTACCTAATGTTTATGAACTTATAGTCTGTGCTCGATCAGACCTCTCATTTGGGTTCTGCCGGATAAAAGGGGTGGTTGGAAACCAAGAAATGGAAGAAATAGTTCTTGGGCCACCTCACCGTATTTTTTCAGTCACTGCGTCACAATGTAGCAACCGGTACAGGCTCAGAGCTAACTGGTCGCGAGTTTGAATCCTCAGAGAAAATGACTCGGCGCGGAAAAAAATGAATGTCGTCAAAAGTGCGCCGGCACAATTCGATGTAAGAGGGAGTATTTCAGGAGGGGGTTCCACCCGAAAGGGAGTATTGAAAAGTATTTATGCTGCCACTGCTAAAGCATAATGGTATTGGTAGAAATGATTAGCTAAAGAAACTTAATATGATATTAGAGCCAACTGGTCGTGAGTAGTAGGACTCTACTAACGCCTCGAGGTTTTGGTATGAATGGTTAGTTAAGTAAACTTAATATAAGCAAACTAAGCCGTTGTTTGGCATCTCTATTTTCAACCCCTACTTGTTTAAATGTCTAAAGTAAGTAGTGGTTTGGAAAATAAGAGCGTTTTGCAGACGTTTCTAGCCTCTATCCACTTTAGAGAAGTAGAGGCAAACCCTCTAAAAGCCAAAGCCCCCAAATTCTGAGTGGTAAAAAAGTGGAGCAAAAAGTAGAGGCGGGGTGAACGATGACTGGACATCCTTTTTGTGTAGTCCGGTTTTTCTTTATTATTTTAAGATTCTTCGACCATAAATCATGATTCAAAATTGTTCAGACTGTTCATAAAGTCAAACATTGCAGCAGGTCTAAATCTCAGTCGTTGGATGATCACCAATTTAGAAATATTTACAAAAAAAAAAAAAGAAAACATTTGATATTATTTTTTGGATTTTGTGGGCCCAAACACAAGATCAAAGCCATTAAAAGCAAGGTAACTCGGTTCTTGCATTGGGAACTAGGGTTGCTCAATTAGCAATTCCGCCTCTCGCCCATTTGTCTAGAGTTTTTATCTCTCGGCATGCTATCCTCTTCTCATGTATGTGAATGAATTCTTGCATGTGTAAGCTCTCTCATGGGTCCCAACCCTTTTTACTAGGATATATTGAGGGGGGGGGGGGGGGGGGGGGGGGTTGGATTTTCCTCGCTGAGTTATGCGATGCCCATATGCGATGCCCATGGGTCCAAATACCCGTAAAAACAACTCTCATTTAAAAAAAAAAAAAAAATTCTCATTATTATTGACAATATTGTAATAACTTTGTTGGTTAAATTTTGAGGATAGCTGGAACATAGTGCATCTACATTCCAAAGGACCTATTTGGTTGTAGGATAACTAAGATCTCATTTGGCGAATTTGGATGAATTCCTTCCAATTGTTGTCCCCTATGTAAATTCACAAATGCTAAGGACCAAAGAAAAATGAATTTCTGATTTTCTGAGAATTTGGGGATATCTATCCGTAGATGAAGCAAGGAATCCCTTGAAGAATTTGGACAGGGATATTTATACGTAGATAATGCAAGAATCCCCCTATGCTACAATTATATTATTTAATAAGAGGAATTTACGGAGAAAATCCCCCTAGGACAGCAAACGTCCCAGCATGACTCAGTTCCATATTGGATACTGGAGGGGTCCTCATATGGGCCTTTTCTTCTTCTTTTTTTTTTTTTCGTTGTTTTGTGCTATGGTCGATATCGACCATTTTGTCAGTCAGATTTTTTTCAATATAATATAATAGTCGAAGATTTTTTTTTTCAACTCAACATAATGGTCGATGTCGATCATTCCTGATCGCAAAACGACAAAAAAAAAAAAAAAAAGAAAGAATAATGCCACATGAGGACAGTTCCCATAACCGACATGAAACTGGATCTTGCTGAGACGTATGCGGTCCTACTGGGATTTTCCCCGTAAATTCTTCCATAATAAATATGATAAAATAAGTTTAAGTTTAATCACACATTTTCTCTATATTTCATAAGGTTTTATTTTAAAATCTTCCAATTTATAACTCTCCCAAAACCCCCAATATTTTCTTTATTTCCAATTAAAATCTCTCTTAAACCTTTCCTTTGTCATCCTCTCGTCATGCAAATCGGCTCAACTCATGTCCTCCAAACCCTAAAAAAGACCTTGCCTATTTCTCTCACTCCCTCTCTCTTTTCTTCCTCCACCATCAAGGAAAGAATGAAACCCAATCCAATTGATATGGTACATTTTCTATGTCTCAAACATCTATCTCATTATGGTTTTGTCATCCAATCTCAATCTTCTTGAATCTTCTTCAATCTTCAACTGCAAGAAGCGAATCTCCAACGTCGTTGTCACCACCAATATATACATGCGTATTGCGTATAAACGCAGCAGCAGAGAGAAGCCACTGCAACCTCATAATCAGATAGTGGTGGGCCATCCAAAATCCTTCCAATCTCCACGTGTCCTCATCTCCACCATCCAATCTACCCACTTCCCCTTCCGTTTCCGATTACCATCAAAACCTAACAGAATCGCTGACGTGGCAGTACGGTCCTCTTCCACCACTACTACTTCTTCTTCTTCTTCTTCATGAATCTCCTCCCACTCTTCATGAAGAGCTTCAACTCAATCTTCGCTGCAGGAGAATCTCTGCAAGACGATCTCAGCCGTCCGATCTTCCATGGAAGATCGCAGCCGCAGATCCTCTTCCTCCTCTTCTGCAATTCGGTTCCTAGGGATCCTCAAACAGCCATCTCCCGATTCCAATCCTTTCGAACTCGACGAGGCTGACGTCATCTGGTCGACGACGGAGTCCGATCTCTCCGACTCTCCGACCGCCTCCGATCCTATCTCCCCGGCCCGCTACCGCCCCGAAAATCTCGGCCTCTCCGCCGCCTTCTCCGGCGACCACCGCTCCCTCCTCCAGCGCAAGCCATCGCTAAACCTCTCCCTCTCCGCCGCCAGCGTCGCCCGCACCATCCAGCCGGTGCCCTTCCCCTGGTCGGGATCCGGCTCCGACGACTTCTCCCGGCCGTTCTCCGCGAAGTTCCTCCAGTCTGCACCGGTGGACGTGCCGGTGTGGCCGAGGGGGAGCCCGGCTGTCCGGTCGTCGAGGCTGAGGGTTTTTGAGGATGAGGAGGCGGAGGAGGAGATGCTTCCGCCGCACGAGATCGTCGCGAGGTCGCAGACGACGACGACCTTATCTGTTGTGCAAGGGAAGGGAAGAACCCTGAAAGGGAGGGATCTGAGGCGCGTTCGGAATGCGGTGTGGCAGAAGACAGGTTTCTTAGATTGAAAAAACCCTAATCTCTCTTCTTTTCTGCAAGTTTTTATGCAATTGGAGGTTTACTGTTAGGGTTTTAGGTTGAAAAAACCCTAATCTCTCTTCTTTTCTGCAAGTTTTTATGCAATTGGAGGTTTACTGTTAGGGTTTTAGGGTTTATTAAAAGTCTTCTCTTGTTCTGTTTTTGAAGTTGAACCTCATGCTAGTATTGTGAGAAAAGACTTTATATATATATGAATGAATTGTGGATTTTAGGATAAATCTTGTTTTTGTATTGTTGAATTGGGGATGAGGAGGAGCTAAATGAGCCACATTCAAGGATTATTGAAGAGTTGAGGAGTGAATGATATAAGATGGAGATGCAATGGGACCTTGACTTTCCAAGGTTTACTATGGCCATGGCTATGGCTGGGTATTGATTTCACATCTTCCCTTGTTTCAATTTCCATTGAAGGAGAGGTTACAAAATTTAATCCTAGGTATTCAATTACATGAAACAAATAGGCCATTAATGGAAATTGAATCAAGGGGAGATGGGAAATGAATGCTCGGGTCATCATACTAGTAATTCAAATCCTCATGAAGTTAATGTCTCTTCTTTGTCTCTATAATACCTTATATCCTTCACCTCTAATAATCTTTTTATTTTCTTCAACACGGCTTTAATAATCTTTGAGCAGACCTCATTTTACCATGAATTCCTATGAAATCTATGCAAACAAACATGACCTAGATCCTTGTCCATGGATTTGAGGACTTCTAGTATATCTTTCCCTAGGAGTGCCATGTGCTACCATTATTGAACCACATAGATAGCAAAAATTAGGCTTTAATTATACAGAAGAAAGAAGTATAAAAGATAAAAAGGTTGGAAGGAACAAAGGGAACACCAATCACAAAACAAGTCTATGCAATCAGTGGATTAGGTGATAGCATCTGTTCCTGTATTTGATCCATTGACTAAAGGAACTGATATTGAAGAACCTTCACCAAAGGAGTTCACAAAATGGCTTGATAGTTGATAGAACATCTCCATTGGCTCCAATTTTTGTGACATGGATGGGACAGTGCTTCAATCAGGTCAGGTGTCAACAACCTGGTTTTGCCTTATTGGGCATGACCTAAGAACCTTGTGAGGAGCACATTTGCAGAAGAATAGTTATATTTTTGGATCATGGGATTTTCTTCTCACCTTGGGTGTCCTCTGTTCCTCTTTTTTTTTTTTTTTTTTTTCACAACCTTACCGATTTGTCTTCTCGGAACTTTAGATGAAAGAGAAAAAAATTTACCTTGAGAGGGTAAGTGTGTTCTCTTTTTCTTTATTTCTTCTTCTTCTTCTATCGAAATGATTCAAAACCGCACTATTGCGGTCAGGGATTTAATTTTTTTGGCAGAATGAGGGCATTTCCATAATGAACTGTTCACAATAAGGTAGAAGATGGTAGTATTTGGCATAGAAATTTTTAAAAAATGATGTAATACTGCAACATAATATTCAGGGCATAATAATAAATTATGATGAGAAAAATATTAGTGAAAAGAGTCAAGCAACTGTTCAGATCTATACAAGCTTATTGCACCCAGAATGTAAAGTGGTTATGGAGCCCTCAAAGAAAAGAGTGGGTCAACCGTTTGTGTGACAATATGGGGGCAAATAGAAGACCACTGAGGTGGCAGAACATAAGAGTACCTAAAGTTGGTTAGCACTCTGGAGGAGAACATGAAGGCAAGTAGGAACCAAAGGCCAAGTTCAATATTTTAGAGTATATTGTTCTTTGCCTAGCTGTGACAAACCCATCAAAACACTATAAAATAATGAAAGACCATTTTGCCCCTTTTTTTTACAGTGTTACATTGCTAGATTTCTCAGGAATGTATCGTCTCCTAGAAGAGTGTTCACGGAGGAATTGTGCTAATGGAATTCTGAGTTTGCTATCATGATATGCATGATGAGAAAAAACAAATATGTATCACGAGAAATAGCGATAGGTCTAAGCAGCTTATAGGCAGGAAACATGATGGCCTCTCCATCTAATGGCTTTTACAATAGGAGCTACAAATTCTAGATACATGGGTAGGGTAAGTAGGATTAATACCACCGATATGTGCACTGTGAATAATTTTGAACATTGCCTTGCTAATCTTCTCATTGTGTTACATAATAATAGAGCTTCATCATAATTATCGTAGTCTTGTCCCCACCATGGTGGAGCCAGGAATGAGTGGAGCTTATATGTGGACAATAGTGTTTCCATTTTATATTAATCTTTCTCAAAAGAAATCATAACAAATCAGATATGGGTTCCATGCTCCATTAACTTTCTTGTCAAAGTCTAAGGTAAAGATTCCTGTTTCCTTTTCTCCTTTGTTTCTGAGTGGTAACGTCATGAATAAGGTTTGATAATGATGGAAGTAAAGTCTTTGGCTAAGAGTGATAAACACCGTCCATTCCCTTATGCATGTAACTTCTTGACTTGATTTCATTGCTCCACATGGATGAACTTTCACTAGTAGTTTTTTATCCTATGGAAGATATCGTTCATTAGGGCACATGTTTTTGCATCTGATGTCATCATCCTCATAAAGGCTTTTGAGGAACATATTTTAAACAGGGTAGACAGCAGTGCATTGTCTCCCCTTTGAAATATTTTGATGGCTTTCCTAGGTGATGATCACGTGGTCTTCATAGTTATCAATCATGTTTATCTTCATCCCACCACCCTCCTCTCTTTTTCCTGCACTTATTATTCATGGGGTTCATTCCAGACTTCCAGTTCTCATAGTATTTGCTTTAATTGAGTTCCAGTTAGATGAAAAAAGAACATGATGATTAGAAGAATATACAAGATGCTGACAAGTCCGAAATGTATTTTATGTTCCCTTGGAAATCTGAGACAGACAAATCTGGATAGATATGGGTGGGGTCTCTCCTTTTCAATATGAAATTTTGTCTATAATGAAATTATTTCTGAACATTATTTGTATTTTATTAAATAATGAACTGAGTGGGAGTAGGATGTGCTGAAGTTACTGGCAACAATTATTTGTGCAGTGTGGACAGACTGTATGGCCCTTTTTTCAAATTTTTTTTTTTTCCTTTCCTTTCCTATCATATCATAAATAGAATTAGGTGCTTAGATTTGCATTTGGAATGATGGCATTTATGAAATAATCTATCATTTATTTGTTATATCTGAATTGAATGCGTCTTGTCCTGAATCCTTGAGAGCAATGAAGAAACTGGGTGTCATGGCCTTTGTGGTTTGTTAAATCATGACCCGGGCCTTGGTTTTTGGCTGGAAGCATCTGCATCTTATTTAAGTGCAAGTTACTTTACTGCAGCAGCAACATCTATTTGGACAGCTGATATAATTGCCTATAGTTTGTACAATGTGCAACATTAGTATTCAGTAATTTGTCCATGCTATAATGGATTCAATTCACTTGTTGATTTGCCCATTAAAACACCCTGTACAACTCATATGCCTAAAGAAAAACAAAACATTAATAATATTTCAAAAGTTCCTTTTCTCTTTGGATAGAATCCTTTTTGGTGATTTTGTTGGCTTGAATGTGTCTACATCCAGGTGGTCCAATTGCATCAATTAGTTCAAATCTTACAAGAGAGCCACTGTTTAAGGTGGCAAAACTTTGGGTATCAATGTTCATACTACCTTGTGGCTGTGATAAAGGACCTGCATGAATATTCACCTCTACAGTGTGATTGATTGAATCATTCCATGTGGTGGTGTGATCAACTTCAACTCCCAATCAACTCGATCACACACACCCTCTCTGGCATGGTCCGATTCAATTGTGAGTATTATTCATATATGGGTGATATTCAAGTTTGCTGGTTAAAACCCTTTTTTTAGCTTTGGCATTTAGTTAAATATTTTATTAGTGCATGTACAAATTAGATTTAACTGTTACCATTGAATGATGGTAGGAAAACCTGTTGCATCCCAGGGCGGGGATGGCACTTGCCCAGTCCAAGAACCTATTGCAAGCTTTACCAGCGCAAGACATTTTTCGTATTTTACGTTTGGTAACAAGCGAGGAATATGCATTTGAATATGGATTTCTCATTAAGGATTTCACATCAATATCGGTGGTGCGTATAGATGTATTAGTTGAGAAAATTGGTTTTGGTTAGCAAATTTGTGGAAGTGATAATTTTCAAATCCTATGGAGGAGGTTGAACCTGAAAATCCTCAAAAGTGAGGATTTCTATTGTCCAAATCTTCGGAGATTTACAATTTTCAAACGTGGGTTTTTCATGAGTTTGTTATAAAGAAAATCGTTTCAAAGAGAATTTGGTTGCCATACATGATTATTACAGGAGGAAAAGATGTTTGGATGCTTCTAATTTCAGGGTAAGTTTCACCTAGGAGCTGGCTCTATACTGTTATATGAAGTCTAAGCATGTGGGCCCACTTGGGTGCATTCCTACATACTTGTGCTGACTGTATATCGATTTTGAATGCTCAATTTTAAGTGTGATTTTGACCGATTCATTAACTTTGACTCGACGTGGAGTTCACATAATAGGAGTATCTCCCTTTAATGTAAACATATGTTTATTCATAGTAATAATTTACTAATCCACGTTTAATGACCTTTTCAAGTTGATCAGATTGCCCATTATTGTATATAGCCTGTACAAATTCGATTGACGACATCATTTTACTTTTGAAGAGTTACTCTTACTCTACACCAAATCACCCAACACCCCCACCCCCAAGAAAGATTTGTATATAGAATTGTGCGATATTCTATATCACTGGCCATAATATCACACGGTTTAAGGGTAAAATTAGAGAACTCCTATTGCTACAACCAAGGCTTCTCCTTCCAACATCCCTTCTCTTTCCACGTCTCTTCTCTTTCCAAAATTTTCTCTCTACACATATCATTGTTCTCAAAATACCCTTCTCACTCTCCTTCTTCCCCCTCTACCTGCTGTGCTCTGCCCATGCCAGTCCCTCCCTCCCTCCCTTTCTCTCTCAGGGTTGGGGTGGATGGGGAAGAGGGGCTAGGGGCTGTGCGGGAGGGCTGGGTTGGGCGGAGAGGAAGATAGAATAGAGATTTTGCTTAGATGTCATTTTAGGTAATTTTATACAGGGTTATATTGGTAATGTAAAAAAGGGATGTGAAAAGAGAAAGCCCTCTAAAATTATTAATTTCAGGGTGTCCTTTTCCGTGTCAATAGTTTTAAAGGAATTATCTAAATTCTGACAATTTTGAAGCAGCCGTCCAATAGAAGGACAGCAGCGCAATCAATAACCCTTAAAAAAAATGTCAAAAAGTATAGTTATAAATGGGCGGGGCCTTGGGCATATAGGGGATGAAAGATCCAATTCATGTCAAGGTTGCTTTCATGTCGTTTGCATATTTTTCTTATATGAATGTTTAGAAGATATCAGAATTCTAGCATTGTGAATAATAATAGAAAAACTGCTCGGGACCTACGAGTTCATTTTATTATGAATGTATTTTTTTTTAACAAGGTGGAGGTGGATTTTGATTTATCCATTTATTTGTATTTATATTTTTGTATTTATTATAAGAAATCAATCTAATGATAGGCACAATAAGAATTGAAATGACATTTCTCTTAGAGAATCTATCATGGACATTACACAAATGTGTCTTTGGTCCTTAATATCTAGGCATATAGCAATAACGACAAACATTTATATTTAATTCTATTATACATGTCTTTTTTATTTTTATTTTTTACTTTTTGATTTTTTGTACCTATTCTTAAATGTATAGAGAATACCTCTTCTTTTAGCTTTGAAAACTTCACCTTATATTTATATTAAATCCTTATTTCACATAAAACTTTGTACTAATTTCACCATAGATTTTATTCACTTTTTATTTTCTAGAGGAATTTACGGAAAAAATCCCCGTAGGACCCCGTATCATGTTGGACATGGGAGGGGCCCTCATATGGCCCTTTTAAATTAATTTTTTTATTGTTTTGTGATATGGTCGATATCAATCATTCTGTCTCTCAGATTTTTTTTTTTCAACATGTAACTATCTTATTTGTTGAACACAACAGAATGGTCGATATCGATCATATCGCGAAATAAAAAAAAAAATGACAAATTTGCAGGTCTGTCTACCTGCAAATCCTCCGCCTCGCCTCCTCACTCCCCTTGGGTCTGTAGGTCCTTAGCCCACCCCCCACTACCTCCAGGTCCAACCATCTTCCTCATCTCCGCCTATAACTTTGCCTCCTCCTCCCCTTCCCTCTTCTCCTTCCACCTCTCCCTCCATGGTGCAATCCTCCCTCCTCCTCCGACGAAGATGATTCCATGCTAGCCGCCCCTCCATTCTTTTATATCCTCCCTCTCCCTTTCTCTCCTGGCTCCATCCACCGCATCTACTGCTCTAGAGCAGCACCAGCAACCAAGAGAGAAAAACTCAATTTATATTTGGGTTATGCAAATTGAGAGTAACCACCACAAAATGGTCAATATCGACCATAACGCTAAATGACAAAAAAAAAAAAAAAAAAAAAAAACACACACACACACCAAGAGGACCCCTCCCGTCTATACGATGCTACTAAGACCTTATCGGTGGTATGGGGTCATATGGGGCCTTTACCCGTAAAATCCTCTATTTTCTAATTATAAATTGAGCAATACTACGACTAATTTAAATTTCTTTTTATGTATATACATGCTCCATACCTTTTATTTTAACAATTTTAAAATTTAGTAGTCTTTATTAATTTGAGATTAAGGTGAAATAAGTGTCAAAGGTGGGCCCCGGGCCCGTAGGAGCCCCATAGCTCTTAACTGTAAATGTAGCCTAGTCTGAGGAGAAAATCTCAATCGACAAGGTTCTTAAATACATGGGACAAAGCTTTAGTGAAGTGACCCCTTCAGACCAGGTTGGTGACATTGGATGGATGGATATTAAGGTGATTCATCCAAAGGTGAATATCACTCAGATCAAAGTTGCAAGGGTTCAGTAAGGGTCTTTGGGCTAGTCAGACCTACATTGACTTGGGGTTCAACCGGATTTAGACTGTGCTAATTAGACTTCTGGGCTGGGCCCAGCTCTTACACACTGGAGCCATACCTCAATAAACTGGTCCTGGATTGGCCTGAGTGTATGACCACCCTGCCCTGCGTGACAAATTTTACAGCCCAAATAGAAAATATTTGCAAGTAGTCTCTGAATATGAGGGAATTGGATTTACTCAGGTGGCACTTGGCACCCTTCTTACTAGAATTGACCTGTGCATACCCAATTAACAGTTTGATTTCATCAGCTCCAGCAAGCTACTTGTTTGTATGATCAGACATATGATTTACCATGGCCCATTTATGGTAGGGCCCACCTAATAAATGGAGCGTATTAGAGTAATATTCAGTATTTTTTTTTTCCTTTATATTTCAGCATTGACTCCTGCTGCCTTGAATGGACATCTCTCAAACATTTCAATGTTAAATGCATCAAATTTTACTAATTGGAAAGAAGAACTTTTATTAACGTTGGGTTGTGTCTGCTGATCTTACTGATGATAGCTCTCCAAATCAAAGAGCATATTATGAAAAGTGGACCAAGGCAAATTGTTTGAGTCTTATGATGATCAAAAGGTCCATTGCGAAAAATATTTGTGGTTCTATCCCTAATAATGCAAATGCTAAAGAATATCTCGAATAAGTAGAGCAGCAATTTCAAGCATCAGACAAGGCTTTCGCAACTACCTTGATTTCCAAATTATCTTCTATGAGATATGATGGAACTAGTGGAATCAAGGAACATATCATGCAAATGAGGGATATGGCGGCCCAACTCAATTCTCTTGAAATGTCAATTTCTGAGAATTATGTAGTCCAATTCATTTTGAACTCCTTGACCCCTCAATTTGGTCCTTTCAAAATTTCATACAATGCCCAAAAGGACAAATGGACTTCGAATGAGTTGGTCTCAATATGTGTCCAAGAAGAAGGCAGACTCAAACAGGGAGGGCAATTGCACAAAGTAAATCTTGTCTCAATCAACCCTTCAAATAAGAAACAATTTCCCAAGGGTAAGAAAGATTTGAAGAAGAAAGGCAAGAAACCTATTTCGACTAATCAAGTTAGGAAAAAAGGTAGTAAACCGAGGTGCTTCTTCTATCATAAAAAAGGACATCTCAAGAAAGACTGCTTAAAGAGACAAAAATGGTTTGAATATAGAGGTATACATAATTCTTTTGTTAGTTATGAAATAAATCTTTTAGATGTTCCTTCAAATACTTGGTGGATTGATTCTGGTGCCACTGTTTATATGGTAAATTCTATGCAGGGCTTTCACTCAAGCTGGAGTCAAACAACGAACAAAGAAACATTTTTTTATGAAAAAGCGACTGGAGGTTGAAGTAAAAGCTACCACTTTTTATGTTCCTACGATTAGTAGAAATTTAATTTCTTTATCTAGACTTGATTTGGAAGGTTATACCTTCTCTTTTGGATACAGTTATTTGAGTATTTATAAGAATCAAGTTTTAATTGGTAGTGGTATTTTATGTGATGGTCTATATAAATTGAATCCTAATCAAAATTTTGCCAGTTCCTTACTTACCATGCATGAGAATAATATTATGAATGTTGATATTAAGAGAGGAATCTTAAATGAAAACTCCTCAATTTTGTGGCATAAAAGGCTTGGGCATATCTCTCTTATTAAAGAGATTAGTAAATGACCGGGAGTTGAGATCACTAAATTTTACTGATTTTGGTATTTGCATAGACTGCATAAAAGGCAAGCAGACCAAAAACACCAATAAAAATACGTGCAATGATGCCTCAATCATGATTGTCAATAGATCTGATAAATCGTTCTCTTATACCATTGATAGATCTGATATGGTTTGTAATAAAATATCAAACCTATGGATCTAGATTTATGCATTAAACAATATATGATTTCAAAATATAAAAGCATACCTTACGCTATGATCTTGATGATGAGCGGATCTCCTTTCTCGAATAAGGTTTTCTCCTATCTCCCTTATCACCCACTCCAACATGTGTGAAGTTGACGTGTAATTTTCAGATCTCGTAGGTTAAGAAAGATGATCGGAAAACCATATATATAAATAAGTCCTAGAGAGATTTCTTCCCATCAAATAAATCTAACAAAGATAAGTTTTCTTAATTCCCTCAAATCAATCAACAAGAGTCCTATTTGATTGGGCTTACTAAAATTGAATCCAAGATAAACTAGTGAAAACAAACTAAAAAGGGAAAGTAACTTAAATTAATGGGCTCAAACCGTGAGTCCCAACAGTGTTGCACATATGGTCTTGAGGACCACTCATGTCTAACACATTTATGGTAGGGCCCACCTAATAAATGGAGGAGTTTAGAGCAATATTCAGTGTTGGATTAAAATGAGGTTCTTTCTTATTAAGAAAAGAAGTAGATGAAGAAAGCTCAAATACTGTCTAATGAAATCCAGATACTTGTACTAGACTACACCAATAGTTCTAGAGAACAAGTTTTAACATATCTTACTTATAAAGTCTTTTATTTCATATAGTTCTTTTAATATTTTAACTTCTCACCATAAAAAATACTAGAAATGGACGAAAACAACGATAATTTCATTGGGTCAAAAGTGATCCAAAGAAAAAACTAGAACACTCATATCCATATCCGTATCCTAAATTTTCAAAAGTGAGGAGTCGTGTCCCTGATCCCTGTATCAATGTCAGTATTCATATCCGTATTTGGACATCATAGGTCAACTCATAGGTCGGATTGTAATCCAATGGTCTACTTAGTCAAGAAGTGAGCCCCACAGAGCATAACTTTTGCAGATTTTTTGGTGGTATCCACTGCATTTATTCATTCATCAACATAAATATCCAGGCTTTTGGCAACCTCAACAAAACATTTCAGCCACTAAGCTCAAAGAAGTTTACTTGATTACAGTATTAGAGTATGGTTGGCAAGGTAAATGCTCTGTACGAATGACTGAATAGAATTAGCTTCTTCAAACCAAAATGCCAATGTCTTAAGGCATTAACATTGTCCCATTGAGAGTAGAGGTTGCTGATATGAACTTAGAGAGAGAGTCATGTATCAACCACATATTGATTGAAGTCAGTTGTATTCCCTGAACCACAAAAACCAGTGCTGCAAACAACTTCCCACTAGTGACTCTTCATAAATTCTCTTGTACTTCTTCTAACAAACTATTGCAGTTGAATCACAAATGGGACATCGAATTAATGTCATAGAATTACTTTCTGGACATTAAATTATTTGTGTATGTTATCATTGCATATGTAACCTTACACGGAAAATTATAAGTACTTTTTGCAGCTCTTCCACCTCAGTGCCCTCTTCAAATAAAGCACAGTTATTTTCAGCCTTTTTCTTCATGCATACCAACCTCTCATGCAAAGATTTTGCAGTTAAGATTTGAGTCTGTTTTCTGCAAAGATATTGCAGTAAAGACTTGAGTCTCTGTTTTCTCTGAGAAGTGGGTTGGTTTGATTCTAAGTTGACAAGAATTTCATGCATATGGGAGGGTTCACCTTTGCCAAAGCGAGAAGGGATGATGGAAGGATCCAGAGACCATCACCACAGATCAAACCAGAAGCGACTGCAGGAACCATTAGACAAGCCTTCGTCTTGTTGATCTTGTGCCAGACAAACACTATCAAGCTCCCCACACACATATCAATAGCAAAGTAAGCGCCAACTAGAAAGGGCACTGCCATGGCCATTGGGAGGGGGACCCACCTTCCGAACTTCGGCGGGGAGAGGTCTCTCACTAAATTTGCCCCAGCTGCAAAGATGAAGAAGGCATAACATAACTGCAAGCAATGGTGGGGCAATGCGGAGAATCCTTCGACACCCAAAATAGCCATGTTGCGGTAGATGAGAGCATATGGTGCTTTAAACTCACCATCGGGGTTGCCAATGTCAAATGCCTTGTAGAATAGAAAGAAGGTGAGAGGAGCCACCACACAGCCCATGGTGGTACCAATGGCCTGACTCAGGAGCATCGAGCAAGGGGAAGTAAGAGTTAGATGGGCGGATTTGAAGTCTTGCATAAGATCATTGGAGATGGAGACAATTGACTTTATCAGGCCACAGCCAACTAGCCCGGCGACAACACCAGAATCTTTCCCTGCCCATGCGGCGAGCACGAAGAGTGACACTTTTCCATAGTTGTAGGCCATGTTCATGTCAGTCAAACCAGCACCATAAGCATTGCAAAAAGCAAGAGATGGAGCGAAGATGTAGGCTATGGCAACATAATACCATCTCATTTCAGGAAACATGCAGGGGATGGCAATTATGGAAATGACGGCAAAAAGACAGTAGCCACAACATGCTATCCACACAGGAATGTTGTCTTTCATGAACATCTCATTTCGATGAATATCTTCAAGAGGCTGGTTCTGTGGATCTGCAACTGTTAAGAGAAGAGGTGCTGTGTCAGTTGAAAATCTTATATGTTACAGATTTTGGTGGGGTCTAGGCTTCTTTTTTACCATTTCTGTTGCTTTTGTTTTTCATTCTAGCAAGCATGCTTCTGATGGTGAAAAACATTATCTTAAGAAAATTGTATAGCCCATCTCCTAAGATGAGAGCAATAGAGATAAAGACCTGCAAAAACATGTTCAGATGGTGCTTCAGTAAAGAATCTTTGTTTCTGCTTTTCTGTTTGCATGTGAAAGAAAGCTGAATAAGCAGCTGCAAAATTAAAAGGATGAAAAGAAAAGAAAAAAAGGCAAAAGAAGCTCTAGTTTCCCAGCAAACAGAAAAATTGGGTGTTAAAGTATATAGCTGAATAAGCAGCTGCAAAATAAAAAGGACAAAAAAAAAAAAAAAAAAAAGGACAGGCAAAAGAAGCTCTAGTTTCCCAACAAACAGAAAAATTGGGTGTTAAAGTAGATTGGTCTTCCGCCTCCCAACAGCTTAAGCTTTTGGCTAGTCCAAACTTGATAGTGTCACCATCATTCTAGGGCATAACAGAGCAACATGGAAATATTATATAAATTGTGATTGCACCAGTAACTTGATACCACATTCTTGAAGAACTTTTGGGGTTTTTGGCAGCAAGGTTGATTAGATATTTTGCCACATTCTTAAGTAAGTATAGAATCAGAAACAACAAAGGGTGGGGTTCTTTTTCTAGCTTGTCCAATTCAAAACATTATGTGAATTACAAAACCTGTATAAAACAGTATCCCATTACACAGCTACAGGAAAACAGCAAAACAGAGACCACCCATTTCGCTGAAATGCTCAAACTTTCAGCAACTTTGTAGAATCCAAAATCCAAATACACACTTCAAGTGGGGAGGAAGAATAAACAACACATCAATTGAAATCATATTGTATTACCAATCATACCCAGATTAAATAAACTCCCCTTAACTTGCAAAGGGAAGGTCTGATTCAGGGGTCCGCCCCCCCACCCATACTTCATAAGCTTCCCTAAGAAGCTTCCCCGTCCCCACTCCCCCCACAACACCCCATGCCCCACAACATCCAATTGTTTATGGCTCTTTCAACATGGTTTGACTCTTAGAAAAAAAGGAAAGAAAAAAATTGCTGATTTTAAGAAAAACTTGAAATAAAAAATGGAAATGAAAAGAAAGGAAAGGAAAGGAAGAAAAGAAGAACAAATAAACAAGGCTTAATGGAGTTGGCAAAGATATTTTTTTAATATTCACTCTAACCATCTACACTTGCCCCAAAGCTTATGATCCAAGCAAAGAGGAGGATAAAGCACATCTTTCTGGGACTTTAAATTTTTGTTGTGCAAGCAACATTTCAATGGAAAATGGTTAAAATATGGAGCTTTCTTCTACTTATTTGGTGCAGCAGAGAAAATATAGGGAATTCCGGGATTTTACATTAACTTTCCTTGCTAGAGAGGTTCCGAAAATCCCATCTACCCCCGTTGGAAACCAAAGCCTATGGCTTTGAACAGAGAAGTTTGCCGTGGAAAGAGGAGGAGACAAGGCGCCGGTATGCGTTTGGTGCAGCGACGAAATGTCCCGATTTTCCCCTCCGTTTGTGCTTCAATTCCACAATGGCGTGGATCCGCTCTTCCCACCTAGGGTGGTAGGAAATCGATTCCGCGGACCATTTCCTCTCTCACGGCGTTTACCCAACAAACCTTAAGCATGAATAAAGAAGAAGGATGACAAATCCACTCTCTTTTATAATTTCTTTTACATTGCAATTTTGTTTATAGTCCATTTTTTTCTTTGGCCCCCCCTAAATAAAATTCCTGGATCCACCCCTGTTCACAGACCTTGTAACCTTGGAGACTTTTCATGCTGCTTTCTGATAAAGTTGCAGGGTACCAATCTCCTTTTAGACCTCTTATAAGAGGCCACATCACCCCCCATGAAATCACTGCTCCAAGAAGTAAAGAGAGATTAACCAAGTGAGGACAAATCATCCCTGCTCCAATATATGTCATGCTGAAATCGAAGTAGAAGCTGCAAATACAAGACAGTTCAGAGATCACAGAAAAGTGAGACTCAAGAGGCTAATTTTAACTTAATAGAGTTGCTGAGAAAAATACGTCTGCTTCCAAGCTTGTAACCCAAAAGTGGGAAACTGTGAGAAGCCACACCCATCCCCTCCAGAGTAAAACCATTGGAAGAAGCCCCAAACAAAACTGACCGTGAAGAACCTTGCAAAGCCACGGACCTGCTTCCTGCATGAGGAAAGGAATACTTGGAATATCTGTATTTTTTTTTTTTGAGTTTCGAGGAAAAGGAAAGTGAGGAAACATATGATTACTTGGCCATTTCGTCTCCTTGAGGAGTATGGAAGCCGTTGATGAGAATAGCAGTGGCTGTGCCGCTGGGATAAGTTAACTTGTAGTCAATTATCATGATC
The DNA here is from genome assembly GCA_003546025.1 of Camphora micrantha. Lineage (NCBI taxonomy): Eukaryota > Viridiplantae > Streptophyta > Magnoliopsida > Laurales > Lauraceae > Camphora > Camphora micrantha. Next base: position 36,835,880 of record QPKB01000006.1, on the reverse strand, counting down.
TGCAGAATGATAAAAACTAATGAAACCCCATCTATTGAAGTTTAAAGGCATAGGTTTTTTGCTGTATAAAAATATCTTGGTTTTCAGGCAACTTGAATGATATTATCATGATCAACATAGCAGAAAAAGAATTCCATCCGATTGCAGTAAATTTGCAGCAGATGACAAAATAAATACTAATACAATAATCCAGGAAAACGTATTTGTGCTACAAACTTGAAGTTGATATGCAGTGTTCTGTCTAAACGAATTTACAGTACTGAATCACGATCACCAATCTCAACCAAACACCATAAAACTGTAAATTCAGCAAATCCAGTGAGAACTACTCTCTGAGCAGAAACACATCTTGTCAAAGAAAACCCCATCAGACATGCAGCAGATGAACACAAATAACTTAATAAATGCCAAAAAAGAAACCCATATTTCAATCAGAATATGCAACCCAAATATACAAGCAACAACACTGACCCAGATATAGGGTAAGGCAATGATGATGCAAGAGTGTCAAATACAAGAAAAACCCATAAAAGAGATCCATGGAACCTTCAAACTACACTTTAATCTACAACTTTATATCACCATGTACAAATCAAACTCCATTACAAGAAAGACAAAGATCAGCTTCAAAGCTTCAAGAAGCCAATTTAAAGAAATTACCTTTCTTAGAGGAACCAAAGACAAGAGCCCAACAAAACTAACGACAAAAAGGAAACTAGTCATCCAACCAATCCCAGGCTCCTTATAGCTCCCTGGTGTATTACCCTCTGTGTCAACCCCTGCCATCTCATATGTCTTCTTATTCAGACCCAAAAGGTAAGACCCAAATCCACCTGCATTCCAAATCAAAAAAAAAAAAAAAATTAACACAAAGCAAAGAGCAAAAAATATACATTCACACCAAAATTCACAGTAACAGGCCTTCTACCTCCAACTGCAATGCTATAACATGCAACTGCGCAGGTCTGGATGACTGTGTTTTCCTGTCTAGTGAAAGGCGTCGTTATAAACCCGGCCTTCTGCAGTATTTTTGTCCATGTTCGGAGGAAGACGAATGCGAGGAGTGCGGCCGAGACGTTGAGGTTAGGGACTAGTCCGGTTGTGAGATTAAGCTTCATAACAATTACACTGTAAACAACTCCAATCACAAAGCTGGCGAAGAGCCCACGCACTGTGATCTGTTTAGTCCATGGTGGGATCCTCTTAAACCCATCTTGGAGCCCCTGTCGATCTTCCAAATCGGCCTTCTGAATTTCTTCCACCTCTTTGTTGTCTTCCATGTTCATGATGTTAAATTCAATGTCTTGGGTTCTCTGCTCTTGCTTAATTCTCTTCTTTATTCATCTGAAAACAAGAATTGCATTTAAAAGGAAAGGAACAATAACAGATTTCTTTTCTCTTCTGATTGAAGTAATGTAAGAATTGCAATGAAATTCTACATCTTAAATGTACAATCTTAGCTGGGTATTCCTTTTTGTACCCTTTTCTTTCTAATGCAGTGACAGTAACTGAAAAAAAAAAAAAAAAAAAAGACTGAAAAGGGATGTAACCTTAGACAAAAACTACGGTAGGATTAAAAAAAAAAAGTTTAGAAGAACAGCAACGAGTCCAAAATCCAAACTCCCATTAGAAAAATCTCACCTGGTTATTCTTAATTCACCTTTTTCCTTCTAATTCAGTAGAAGTAAATGCAAAAATCAGCAAAAAGATCCGACCTTTAAAAAAAAAAAGTAGGGACTAGAGAACAGGAACGACAGAAATCTGAAGAACATAAACGAATTCAAACTTCCATTTAAAAGAGAAAAAACCACTTGGATATTCTTGATTTACCCTGTTCCTTCAAAGTCAGTAAAGGTAACTGCGAGAAACAACAAAAGGATCTAACCTTTTAAAACAAAAACTAGGGACTACCAAGTGGTGGAAGTGGAACCAAAGAGTATCTGAATAAGAATAACTCAGACTAATCCGAAATCCCATTTTAAAAGCTTCTCATTCGGTAAAAGAAACTGCAAAATCAAGAAAAAGATTCAACCTTTAAAACAAAAACTAGGAACTGCCAAACAGGAACCTTCAGAGAATCTGGAGAACACAAATGGATCCCAACTCCCATTTATAAATTCTCACCTGGGTGTTCCTAATTTATCACTTTCCTTCTGATGACAACGACGACTTGGGTACTCTTCGTTTCTTAATATTCAACCAAAACAATCACAGAAACTGAATAGATGGTATGGAGATGGGGAGAAAATCTCCTGGCTTGGTCTTCGCTGGGAAACAGGGGATGATGATGGGTGCTGTTTTTATGCTTCAGAGACCTGAGAGAAACGACTCACAGCTGAAGAGGCGTTTGCAATGCACAGGAAAAGTTGAAAAAAATGGGTGACAGATGGATTTTTTCGGTTTTTGTTTTTTTGGGGAATGCTGGTGAGATAGGTTGAAGTGTCTGCAACTGCAAGTAGTTTTATATAATATAATATCAAACTAACTAATGGGAGGAGAGAGGAAAGTTATCTGTGATAGGGTAGGGTAGGGTAGGGTGGGGTGGGGTGGGGTGGGGTGGGGTGGGCGTGGGGCCACTGCAAGATTGGAAATATAGCAAATGAGTTGCAGGATGGGATTGGGATGGCTTGAGAAGGGTTGAAATATAGAAGAAGGTCTGCTCCACTGATTTTGCTTTTTGGGTAGTTTTGAATTCTATATGTACTACCGAGTAAGTAGTTTTGAATTCTATATGTACTACTGAGTTAGTACAGACACTAGTTTTGTACTACCCACACCCAGTGGAATTTCTACTTATTATATACATCCCACCTAATCAAACTACATTTGCAACCACTGCTTTTTCTTTCTTTCTCACCGTAGAAAATTAGAATTTTCTCTTTCCTATCTAAACAAGTGGCGTGTGGTTTAAACACGCCTGAAAAGTGCACTGAAAGGTAGGGAAGAATCAATGCCCCTAACAAATCCAAATGTCAGTGATTCAACGAAGGCCTGGGCTGGGCTCCCGTACTTGGACGGGTTATGACTCCAAAAGTCCCATCGCCTATCATCTCGATTTAAACCAAATGCAAGAAATACTCTTTCAATATTGATAATTCGAAAAAAATGAAGTTATTGAAAAATTTAATATTAACAATCTCAATAGAGAATGACGAGTTTACATATAGCTCAAATTTTTTTTTTCTTTGACAAATTAAGCAATTTACAATCACTCATTATTTTTATGAAATTCAGTAGAAGTTTCAGTAGAAAAAAGTAAGAAGAAAATGAAATAACAAGATATATGGAAGGAAACTAATTGAAAAAAGGTTGAAAACCAACCTTTTCTAATCATACATGATTAGGCAAAACACTTATCAATTTCAATATAGATCGATCGTTCGGCCTATTTTCCATTAAAATTTGTATAAAACCTAGCGCTAAATACATACCAAATTCATGTTGAGAAGCACCGAATGACAGTAATACCAGTACAAATAAATTCGAATATCATGGAAAGAAACAAGATTAATATGTCAAGATGAGGGCCAGAGCAACAACTTAAAAAACTTTCTTGAATTAAGATAACATCACTACCAACTTTTGAACCATGTACGTTTGTGGCACTTCTGTTAGCTTTTTATGTATCATAAATCAATTCTGTTGCACTATGATTTTGTAGTAAGTGAATATTTAAAACAAATATCATAATTTGAAGCAAGAGAACCAACTACAAAGAGATCTTTAGCCATGCACTCTCAGGGTGGGCACAACTACTTTCTTCAAACTTCCTAAGAAAATTTAATGAAAAATTCATTATCCTAGCATTTTAGTAATGTGGTCGCAATGTTGGACAGGAATCAAGTCCAAGAGTAATACTAGTTCGACCTAAGATGATACCTTGGATGAAGAATGCAAAATCATAAAGAAAGACAATTAGCACCCTTAAACACAGTTTAGCATGTAGAATGATAATGAAAGAATGCATGTTTCTAGAATTGCCTAAAAAAAAAAAAGCAGGAGCCCTAAAGCAATTACTTCAAATCAACATAAGAGGGTGGATCTAAAAAAATGAATCGGCATATCAAAATGATAGGTTCCATTGCATCATACTCATAAAAACTTGAAAGGAAAAATAAAATACCTTATCATAATTCAAGAAGTAATAAGACAAGCCATTAGTCACTTGCATTGGATGTTGGTTTGATATATAGGGTGTGTTTGTTTACATGCATTCCTGATGGGAATTCAGGCTGCTTGGGATTTCTGAATTCCTGTTGGTGAATGCTCTGTTTGATTGAGTTTGAAATCAGGATATCTGATATCCTGGTATTCAGGAAGCAGCTATAGATGGGATTTTGGAATGCAAGCATAGAGAGGAGCATTTGAGAATCCCCATCTGAGCATTCATTCTGACGAGAATGCCACTTTCCCAACAGTCATCTACAAACTCAAATCCACAACCGTTTTTTGTGATTTTCTTCCCTGGTGAGCCTTTCTTCTTTCCCCTTCACCTTCTGTTTTCTATATTTTGTCTGCTTTCTCAATCTTCCGTCACCATAAGAAGGAGAGTGAAGGATCGGGGGTTGTGAATAAGCCGATTGTGAGGGTTTAACGGAAGGCAGAGACTAATTTACTCGTTGAGTATTCTGGATAGGAAGGTCATTCTTGTGCGATCTGATCCAAACGATGAGTTTCTGGTGTGGATTGCAATACTTTACCATATGGGGTTTCAAAAGATTTGATTTCTAGATATGGGTATTCTCTCTCTCCAGGCATGGATTTTTCAGTCCTTCTTTATCTGGGGTTTCAGTCTAGAAAGGGAGAAACAAGTAAAAGAGGGTCTCTGTAAAGAAAAAAAAAATAAAAAAAGAAAGAAAATAAATAAATGGAAAGCGAAACAGCGAGGGTTAATTGCATTGTCACCATCATTGAGGTCACAGAAGTGCACAAACTGTTATCTTAGGCATTAATAAAATAACCAGCATCTGCAAGGCATTTCACTTTGGTACCCACTGGTAAAATAATTAGATTTTTTCTATTTAATGTTCTCAATTTAATTTATTTAAATTAAATTTCTATTTTTACCATTTTTTTTAGTATCGAATTTAACAAAAGAATCTTTAAGTTTCCAAACAATGCATTCAAAGAATTCAGGGTGAATTGAATTCTTAGGCATGAAACTACAAGACGAACCAAACAGGGAATTGGAATTTATGCGAAGTTTAGTAGCATTCTAAATTCCAGCATTCCCAATTCTTCAAATTCTAGCAGATATGAATTCTCCAAATTCTTGCAACCAAACGGACCCATAGTAATAAAATTTAAAAGAAAACCAACTTACATGGAATGAAGAAATCAAGAAAAGGCTTATATGACAAAAATCTGCATACGCTTGCATATTCACAAAAAACTTTCATGACATCTCGATTATCTGTCTACTAAGAAAATGAAGCATCTAAATAGACCTTAAGCCGCTCCACAGCATCTCCGTATCTTTGGCTAGTGCACCCACACATCAATGAAATATATTCCTCATTTCAATCCACTAATGTCACCCAAATCCTCATCACTAAGCATGAAAACACCATACTTTCTTAGTAAATGGGATATATATATATATATATATACATATGTCATAGTATTTCTTTTTCTGATCTGACACAAGCATACTATCAAGCCACATAAAATATTGTTCTATAATTTTTAGAGTGACTATTTGGTTAGATCTACCGTGCATAGTATTTTGCATCGATTACAGATTTCTGCTGCACCCTAACATATTTGCTAGCATACACAGGAATTAATAGTGGAATAAGCTTTGCTGAAAGATTATTAAAGAAGTGAAGGGTGAAAAACACAAGGTTATGAATGCAAAAGGGACCTTGACCATTGTGGGATTTGAGTTCCAAGGTTATTGATGAGCATTCATCTCTCATTTTTCCTCAAATCAATTTCTATTAAAAGAGAGGTTATTTGATTGTCATTGTTTAATATTCATATATGATTTTACATTTTAACCACTAATGAAAATCTGAAGCCCTATAACAATTAGGAACTACATGAACGATTTTCTATCATTCTTTATAAAGTTTGATGCACTAAAATGTGTAACATGTTACAATTATTTATTTATTTATTTATTCCATAAAGTGGGGAACCCATTAAAAGATTAAAAAACAATCATAAGTGGGCCAAACCTTCTGCCAAAACCACTAATGTCAAAGATGACATACAAGATAACCAATCCACCAAGCTGACTAATACAACACAAAAACAACCAAAAAAAAAAAAAAAAAAGGCCTAACTGGTCACTACCTCCCCTGAATGTTAAAATTCTATTTCATTTCTAACATTGCTGGTTATTTTTGAATTTCAACTTTTCTTCATTTTTAACCGCTTATAAAAATTTAAAATAAATTTCACTATTTCAGTAACATAAAAAAAAGGCCCAACATTAAAAAGACATTTTCTATTATCATAAAGTTCACTTTGTCGAATTCTGTTGGAGCACTAAATGTTTAAAATGTTACAATTCTATTTCACATATTTCATTTCTAGCATTGCAAACTCAATGAAACAAAATACCAACCAACCAAAATAATACCCAACTCATAGCTTTAAACAGATCAACAACAAATCACAAGGATTACAAGCAATCTTCGGCATTCTCATATCTTCCTCTGACAAGCAAATAGTGTCTTTACAAGCATTGGGATTGAAGTTGAAATTTTCTACACATGAAAATCTCAATTGAAAATTTTCATTTGAGTTTTTGCAGCAAATGTACAAATTCTTCAAACACAACCCTTTTCATGAACATTTGAGCTAAGCATTTCATCGAAATATAATAATACTAAGTGGGGCCCACATATGTGTTGTTCTCTTTGATTATATATATAATAAAATATAATATAATTATATTAACTGGGGCCCACAGATGTGTAGAGAAAAAGCATGACAAGTTCTTCTACTAAGTGGGGCCCACAAATGTGAAGTTCTCTTTTATTATATATATATATATATAATAATACTAAGTGGGTCCCAAAGATGTGTAGATGTAGAGAAAAAGCATGATAAGTTCTTCTACTAAGTGGGGCCTACAGATGTTATAATAATACTAAGTGGGGCCCACAGATGTGTAGATGTAGAGAAAAAGCTTGACAAGTTTTTCTATTAAGTGGTATAATATAATAATACTAAGTGGGGCCCACAGGGCCCATAGATGTGTATTACTCTTTTATTTTATACATATATATAATATAATAATACTAAGTGGGGCCCATAGATGTGTAGTTCTCTTGTATTTTCTATATATAATATAATAATACTAAGGAGGGCCCACAGATGTGTAGATGTAGAGAAAAAGCATGACAAGTTCTTCTACTAAATGGGGCCCACAGATGTGCAGTTCTCTTTTATTTTATATATATATATATAATATCATAATACTAAGTGAGACCAACAGATGTGTAGAGAAAAAGCATGACAAGTTTTTCTCTTTCATTAGGGCTCACATGTGTAGTTCTCTTTTATTTTATATATATATATAATATAATAATACTAAGTGGGGCTCACAGATGTGTAAACAAAAAGCATAACACTTTCTTTTCTTTTATAATAAGGATATAGATATGATATTATTATTATCATAATATAATAATAATATATTATTATATTTTATTATAATATTTGTATGGGGGGCCAACAAATGTGTAGTGAAAAAGTATGCAACTTTTCTTCTCTTTTATAATAAAGGTATAGATATTATATTATTATTATTATTATTATATTATATTATTTGGGGGTGAGCCCTACACAAGTGTAGTGAAAAAGTTTGTAATTTCTCATAATAATATATTATTATATTATATTATAATATTTAGGGGTGGCCCCCACAATGGTATAGTGAAAAAGTTTTTAATTTCTCATAATAATATATTATTATATTATATTATATTATTTGGGGGTGGGCCTCACAATGGTGTAGTGAAAATGTTTGCATTATAATATTTGGGGGTGGGTCCCACAAAGGTGTAGTGAAAAATTTTACAATTTCTCATAATAATATATTATTATATTATATTATAATATTTGGGAGCGAGCCCCACAATGGTGTAGTGAAAAAGTTTGCAATATCTCATCTTTTATAATAGTAGAGGTAGAGATATAATATAATACTTCTCTTACACAAAAAATAAAAAATAAAAAAATTTCTTTAAGTGGCCCCATAGTGATGTAGTGAAAAAATTGAGCAACTTCTTCTCTTTTGTAAGGGTAGATAGATTACAACTAAGCATTTTTTCTTACTTTTATTCCAAAATTACCCCTCTGTCTTATGTATCTCTCCGGTTTCCATTTCTTTACACTCGATAAGTGTCCCACCTCTCTCTCTCTATAGCTCTTTGGGCCAGAATAATTCCTATGTGCCCAGGAGAGAACGCCATGTAAAATTGCCCTGTGGCCCCAGTGTGGTAGTTCAATTTCAAACCCACAACCTCCGGGTGCAAACCACTGTCCCACCTCTCCATATAGTTATATGTTCATTTAGATGATGAAACCAAGATGATCCGTCTAAATAACATAATATTATAGAGTTATATTAATAATATAAAGATCGTGGGCATTACGAATAAAGCATTTCTAATATCTTTATAGGACAGATCTATTAGATCAAATTAATCTATTCATCCAAATAGGACTTACTGGATAAAATTATTTGATTATCCACCAATCCAACGGTTTCATATAAGAATGGTAGATGTGTAGAATATGAGAGAGTTCAGATCTAGTGAGAGAAAACCTCACGGTGACCGTAAGTGGACCATTGACGGCCCGCTAGCCTGCCATACATCTGTGAGTGGACCATCCAAACAAGGGTTGTCCGCGGTGACGTGGTGGGCCGTGAGTGGTCCACTTTCAGTCATCATACGTAAAGCCACTCAGAGGATCCCGACTTAATATGAGAGTCCCATTTGGATAAGTATAAAGGATGGGATGAGTAAAGTGGTATTTAAGTAAAAATAAGATACATAAGATCTTCATCCAGCGGCCCGTAGATAGATAGGTATATAAGTGAATGGGCAAGATGTTTTACGAAATTGATCCTACAAAGTTGTGTGGATTGAACAATCTAGTGAGTTTGACATGGATAGGAAAAATGGGTGGATGGTTATATAATTGGATCTTTCATCTAATAGTAATTGTGTAATTCGTTGAAACCACCAAGTCCCACAAGAAGAAAAAAAAAAAAGAAAAAAAGGGAAACCACTAGATAAAAGATCGACCATCCAATAAAACATATAGAACCGCTAAATGCAACAAACTACATATACACAATTGGCTGTGAAATATACAGCCATCTAACCATCCACCCATTTTACCCACGATGCCCACGTAACTCAAACCCACTAGATCGATAAATCCATCCATACGTATACGTATAGTATGTATTACAATCCCTCTATTATGCTTTGTATTACACTAGGGCGGCAGAGACTTCAATGAACATATGGAATCATGACGGAGTGGCCTGTGTTTTTTGGCACTTGGACTTGACTGAAATGCCACTTGTCTGTTCAAGGAAAGCAATGGTTTTGGCCCTTGTGTGCTGGCAGGTCGATTTCCACTTGCTTTTATCAAGAACAAGAAGGTCGGGGCTGAGTCTCTATCTCTGTTTGTGGTGCCCATCAAATCTCGATTCCGGAGGTACGTAAATGAACCCAACATGCGTCTATTATTTGTGGTGCCCATCGATCTCTTTTTCTTGAAGTGTCATTTTCCTCTTCATTTATACCTAGCAACAACAATTTGTATTTCATTAAAACTGGATACATTTTATTTGGCAATGGGCACTTGCGTTGATGAGAGATGTAAGGGGAAAATAAATAAATAAAAAAACCCTCTCATGTTTGTTGTTTCGGTTCATGGAACTGTGATGCTGAATAGATGGATTTTAGGGGATAATGGATGAGCAGAATTTAGTCATAGTGGGAACATATGGTAGCTTAGAAAATGAGAGGAATTGGGGGATAATGATGAATAGATTTTAGAGCTTTTAATATATATATCGCCCTAAGATTTTCATGATTTGTAAATAGGTCTCTGTGGTTTCAGTAGTTGTAAATAGACTCATGTGGTTTCAGTAATTGTAAATAGGCCCTTATTTTTTATTTTCAATACCTTTCATGTCGCCAAAATCAGTATTTATATTGAAAATGTGTACCCACTATGAGATTTTTATTAAACTTTTATTAAAATGACACATTTGCCCTAATATCCATTAAAAAAAAATGAGTATATTATTATCTACAAAACTGTCATTATTTATCGCAAGTCCCAACAGTCTATCTCAACAACTCTTTAATGCACATGAAGCCTAATCATATATTTTGAAACTTTCATTAATTTAACGGTGGGTCGTGCATGGATTGAATCAATTATAATCAATTATAAGCACGGATGTTTATTATCATTATGATCTATTTGGGTTTAATGAAATAGACCAAGCATTGATATAAAAAAAATAATTTACATATGGTTATTCCCTCCCACTAAATGCAATTATTAATATTACAAGCTTTAAAAAGAAAATAAGTCCAAGCTTTTGAATTTATGCACATGGGGATAAAGAGATGGGCAAAAGTGTCATTTAACTCTAAAGACTTTTGGTGGTTGGAAGAGTAGGACACGAAATGTATTAAAATGTAAAGGCAGGGGCCTATTTACAAATACTAAAACCATAGGGGCCTATTTACAAATCATAGAAACCTTAAGGGGATATATGTAAAAAGCTCTATATAATAAGATGGATGAACTTCTTTATAGAAGATAAATCCCTATTTCTATAAAGTAGACAGTGTTTTAGATAAATAGTTACTTAATTCATCTCCTATGCTTCATCTTTTCTTCAACCAAGTGCCTTCAAAGTTCTTTAAAATTTCAATTTTGTTGAGCCTTCTCTTATTAGTTGTGCTAGCATAAAAAAATATAGTATTTTTGTCCCCCTTTTTTAACTATAGTTCCCTAGATTTTGGCCTTCATAGTTCGTCTTCCCTATGTAGAAATTCCTCTAGGTTTTTTTTTTTTCGTTTAATTTAATTTCCTTTGTAATAGTATTTACATTGGGATTGAGATATCTTAGATTTTCTATGTTATTTTTAGTATTTTGTATCAAAGTCTCAATTTTCCCAAGATTAGTTTATTCCATTTGGTTGAATCTCTTCTTCTCAAGAGAAGAGTTTTACCAAGATTTTTACTACCTACCTTTTTAAGACTCTGCCACCTTCTAATAATGTTTTTCACATTTCTCATCTCTAAATTACATATTATGGAATCTAAAGGGGAGAGGGAGATTTTTTTCCTTCCTTGCTTGGTTTTCCAATGAAAAGAATTGAGGAGTGATTGGAACTACTTGTTGTCAAGGTAAAGAAAGATCCCACTGGGAACCTCATTCTCCAATCAATATTATCAAATATCTATGGCTTTATCCAATTTTTCTTTGACATGAACCAAACCTTTTTTTTTCTATTAGACCAAGTAAACCAAGGGCCAGGCTATTACATCCAAGGTCAAATATCTATAGGTTTCCATAAAACTTAGCCAAAAACAAGCTTTTGTAGCTAAATTTCTTTCCATCCCCATTTTTTCAGATTTGTCAAAACTTTCATTGAAATCCCTTGCAATCATGATTATAGTCAACTCCCCTAGAAAGCATTTTCCCCCACTTTTAGGGCTTCTTCAACCCCCACACCCTTCTCTTATTACTAATTGAATGAGGTCCCCACAACCCAGCTGCTTGCCTCATTTTGTCCCACCTTCTTTGTCTTCTTCATCTACTTCATTTATCCCATTAGTTGTTTGAATTAAAAATTAAAAAAAAAAATCCCTACTCCCTTGGTAAGTTGTGAGATCTCAATTACTTTAAAAAGATAAAAAGACCTTGGTAAGAAGATGAAAGGAGCATAATGGTGTCCATGTGCCTCTTGAATGAAGGTAAGCAAATTGATATGAGGATGAAGGAAGAAGAAGACGACACTTGCAGTTGCATTGCTCAGTGAAATAAGGAGAGGGGACATGTTTGAAAAACCCAAGCCTCAATTTAAAGAAAAGGGTATTTATAGGGTTTCAGAAAAGGAAAAAAAAGTGCATATACATGTCTTGATATTATGACATAAGAGCATCTTCATTAAAAAAAATATTAAAAAAAAATTTTTTTTTTTTTTGCTAGGTTGGCCTAATGGCCAGAGTAATATTGTGAATTTAAAGACCCAGGGATTGATCTTTGGACGTGTGTATGATATTTAGGTGCCAATACTACTCAACAATGAGTGTGTTCGTAAATATTAAATGTTTAGCAAAGATACTATGCGGGATATATTCAAAATTTCATCCCTCTGCCATTGATTTGAAGTTCAAGACTTATTTAACAGTTACAAGTCCTATATTATATATTTTACTATATTATAAGATTCTATAAAGTTAATCTAATATATTCTTAATATATTTGTGTATCATCATTGAAGTCTTATCACAATTATGTTTGAGTCAGTTAAATGAATTTTGTTTTTCCATTCCAATCTATCTTAGATCAAATCGTTCAGTATATTAATATATGTGTGTATTTTTTTATAATATAGTGATTTGTAATTATGATATATATTAATACTATTATACATTAAATACATTATGTCCTCAGGTATTTGGGTTTGAATCTGATTTGATTTAGACTCAATTATCAATTGGACCCAGAATGTGGACTTGGACTTGATACAATTATCAATTGGGTACCGTTTGCCCCAAAAAAAAAAAAAACCTATCAATTGGGTATCAATTGGGCCAAAAAAATGGGTTCATACTCGGATTTCAGTCTTAACTAGGTAATCAGAGGTCCATTAATATCCATATCAATATGTAATTAAAAGTAAAAGTCTCTAAAATCTAAATAGCCTTTGTCAAATTTTGCTAGTTGCCCATGTACCTACTTTTTTTAAGTTAACACTAACTGTAGTTTGACACTGATCTAGATGTTAGTCATCAGTGAATTTTATAATAATAAGTTTTCATGAAATATAAGCTTTGAAGATATAAAACCTAAGGGTAGGTTATTTTTATCAGCTAATTGATATTTTACACACTTCTAATCCATGTCCAAACTTTACATCCCTAGCCTCCTCGATTGTTATGTGTTTGGGTGGGCAATAGGACATGTCATTTTCTAGATGGAGATGTTTTAATATGAAAAAATGGGTATTAGAAAATTAATTATATGAAAGCAACTTTACATAAAGTAAAATAAAAAAAGCTGTTAAGAAATTAAAGCATGAAAGCAACTTGTTTAGAAAACAGCCACCATAGCTCTGATAGCTCAGATGATTGAGGCACCTGCCATCTATAAAAACAATTAGGGATTGATCTATGCTTGTAGTGCTTACAGTGAGGGACAATTTGTAAATTTGAGAAGTCTAATTTTGTGGAGAGTTTCAATTTGTAAATTTGTTAGGGGGGAGAAAATGGAAATCAAGGACATTTTACCCATTTCACTTAACAGCATTTAGGGTAGTAAAAGGAAGTAGTCATTTGATATTTTTCATGTTATTAATTTCATTGGACCATCATGTGGGTTATTTTAGAAATCTCCCTAATTCAAACAGTTGATTTGATGAACTTCACTTTTTTAATAGTTTATGTCCTAAAATAACTCAATTTTGAAAGACTTTAGGCATATAATATGCTGTTATCTATTTGAAAGGAATCACATAGATAACTAAAGTAGTCATCTGAAGATTTGTTCTGGCCCATGAGTAATCTTTTAATATATTGGTTTGAATTACCAAATTGGAGGCCCTACAAACAAACTCATGCATCCTAGAAAATGTAATTGTTACGAGTCTAGGAGTGGCAAATGGGTCGGGTCAGGTCTAAATGGGTTGGACCAACATGTGTTTATTAATTTAGCGCCAACCTATGCTTGACCCAATTATATTTTACACATGCCAAAGACATCCAAACCACGCCTAATGTGGGTCAACTTGACCTGACCCATGTAATTCATTTACAGTAATCTTTCTTGTTTTGGGGTTTGATCACACATTGGCTTGTCCATACAAATCAAGTACCATGGGGCCATGCAAATATGACACCAAATATTCATTTTATTGCAATGTCAAAGTGTAGCTCAGAAAATGCTCTGCTAAAACCTTGTGGGGGCACCTTAATTACATTAATACTAAGAGGCTTTAAATGGCTTAGACAAGTTAAACAGATTAGTCAGGCAGACCTGTGTCTAATCTAATTAATCAATTGTAGTTCAATAAATATTAACCTGCAACTGACTCATATGGTGCAGGCAGGGTTCAAATTGTGCCACCCTTGGTTAGGAGGTCGAAGATGGTAAAATTCCAGCTGGTGATCAAATGTGTTTGCAAGCCTCTGGCAGGATCTTTTGACCCAAAGATATGTATCATGTATTTTATATGAACATGCAGCTAAACATATATAGGGCCATATGTTGGAAGGAATTTTGGCAATTACTCAGCGCCCTAAAAAACTTAGACCATGTTTCAAAAGATATTATAGATTGAAAGATATATATTATTTGGGTATTTGACCTTTTTTTTATGATAAACATGGGGCCATTTATTCTCGTTTCATAGAGGATTACCAGTAGCTCAAATCAAAGAGTAATTCAAGGATTTTCATTTGAGATGGCTTGGACATGTCTAAAATAAAGCATATTTCCAATAAAAAAAAGTTACAGTATAAATTTAATTTTGTTCTAAAAAAAGAAGGATAAAAGCTAGAGAAGGCCGATAGCCGCTTTAAGTATAATAATAATAAGAAAAGGCTCATTTTTCTGCTAGATCAGAAGGCATATTTGATAGTGTAGTAGCAGGAAATAAGGCTCTTAATAAAGTTGAGACAAAAAGGATAAAATTCGAAATACATATGACAAACATTTGAAAATTACAGTTGTAATTCTAAAGCTTATACATGCAACAAACAGGTACAGACTCTAAGTATCTTCAATTCTAAAAACAAACCTCAATTATTGAGAGGTTGGGCTGTCCATCAACTGGGAGCCTATGCCCCATCAGGTGGAAAACTCCTACTTCAGACCTGTTTTGACTTTATAGCACATTAGAAGGTGTACAATAATTTCATGGATAGTACATTCTCTCTTTTTTTTTTTTCCTTTCTGTGGTAGAATGGATAGTAATAGTACATTCTCTTATGGCTGTACATGGGCGTTTTGATGTGGTGAAAACTTTATGATGGTTGGATAGGGTGTACTTTAGCCACTGGGCCCCAGTTGCATATGCTGTCTCTTAAATAATGAAAACATATATACAGTAGAGAGATTTTCTCTTTCCATGCAGTTTTCTTCTTATACACTTTTCTTAATATAAAATGTCCAATATGAGAAAACCATTTCTAGAGCTATTTTTTGCTAAAAGCTGCTTTTCACATATTTAGGTAATCTCACCAATCTCCATAAATTGGCAATCATCCTATTTAAATATTAATTTAAGTTATACTCATCTTTGAATTAAATTTTATAAATTATTATAATTTAAGAAATCGTTCTTTAAAGTTCCTAAATCAATGGTTGAAATATGATTCAGATGATCTTTGCCAAAAATCATATATGCAATAAGGCTTTTCGATTGCACTATCCTCCGTGACCCCTAAGGAGACTTAAGAGTGTTACCTCTCATGCAATTCATGACTGATACTTCTTAGCAAACGATTAGTCAACACAATCCAAACGAATTTACATGATCACCATCTTGAAATTTATGATTTCTGAGTCGGAGTTTGTCCTAAATCCCCTATTTGTCTTGTTAGAAGTTAGATAAAATAATTCATAATTTTGAATCACTCGCATAGATACAGCCATCCATTCTAATTTACAAGTGTGAACTGATTTTAAATATGAAATTATAAGTCATTGCTATGATCTTAACTAGTGGACACAGGCACATAGAGTCCATATATATAGAGCTGCCTTAAAGAAAGAGTTAACATCATTTGCTATCAACAAGCTTGCTAGTGTGACTCTCCAACATCAGCAGTTTTGTTTTCTATTATGAATTGTGGCAATGTCATTTTCAACTTGTCAATTAAAGCAACGTTAGCCAATGAGAAGCAAGTGGGAAAAAAAAGGAAGGGATATCCCAAATGTGAAATGTCCAAGCTTAGATGTGGAGGTGCTATTGTCATTATAAAAAGCATCCAACTTGCACAAAACATCTTTATTGTTGTTAGTTTTCCAAGGAATCCAAAGGTTTTTGCCATTCATCTGTTGGGCCCTTTTCTATGAGGAATGTACATGTGCTGATGTTTTCATAGGAGTTTTCATATTTTACTATCTTAGCTAGCTTAACTTACTTAGGCCCGCTTTTGATTTTGATTGGCTTTGGTGGCGTTTGGCGTCTCTACTTTCTACCTCTTTTTCTCTTAAAACTAATTGAAAATGGGTTTAGATTGTTTAGGAACTACATTTGTAATCTCCTATTCAAAACTCATAAAGAGGTATTTTCTTTATTCGAGACACCACCAAAAATCATGGGATTTGAAACAGACAACAATCACTGAAGCAGACAAACAATACAACTAGTAATATGGGCGTTCTTTATTCTATGACCGTGGGTTTCATTGTTTTTAAAATTCCGGGACCCTAAATGCTGATCTAATCCATTGGAAGTATTATTAAGGCCAAATATGGCCCTCGTGCCAAATTTCAGCCGTTGATCTATCTTGGATCTCGAGATATTTGTAAAAAAACATGGACTATTGGATCTTAATTTCTGGACATTATGGGCCCCATAATCACAATCCCAACTATTAGCTCTTATTTGGAAGGCCAAAAACCAGCTATGAGACAAAAAATTAAAAAAGCAGCCTTTGATTTCAAGTGGATCTTGAGAAACTTAACAAAAAAGTTGTTGGCCGTTGATGTACCATGCATGACTGACGGGTTTTAAAAGGGTCCACAGGCAGTCTGATTTTTTTTGTGGTTTTTTTTTTTTTTTTATAAATTTCAAGGCCATAAAAGCATGATCCAAACCATTGGATATATTAATAAGATTAGGCACGACTATGTGTCCAAATTCTAACTGTTTGATCATCATGGATTGTGAGATATTGGCAAAAAAATCTAAATACTTTTATCTATTTTTAAAAATCCATGGACACCAAATGTAAGATCCAAATCGGCAATTCTCTTTGTAAGACTAACATACGGAGTCAACTTCAATTTAATTTACTTATGTGAGGCCCACCTTTGATTGATCAAGTATTCACATCGCAAGCTATCCAGTGTAAATAGGTAAAAAAAAATTCAAAATTTTGTACACAACACGACTGAAAGAAACCCTAGGTCAGCCGAGCAAGTCAGATAAGGTATCAAACCAAATACAATTGCTATGCAAAATACTTTCTGACTTAATTAACCGAAATGACCAAAATTTCTAAATTGGTTGAAATGTTGTGGGGAATTTGTTCAAACTCCAAACTACATTCAGGTTGATAACTTTTACTGCTATGAAAGTAAGGAATGTGCTTAAATTTTATACTTATATATTAAATATTAATTAATTATAATAAATTAAATACATACATTAAATTTTTATTTTTTCTAGCATGTGTATATTTTGATTTTATTTATTTTCTTGAAACGTGATTCCAAATCGTTTCACCGAGATTCCGAATCAGCCCAAAAATAATATTTTTCGGAGTAGTATGACCGAAACGGATTCCGAAATAAAATTAAAAACTATGCTATAGATGTATATTTGTTTTCAACTGATTGTGATTCTTTTACCAAAAAAAAAACTGATTGTGATTCTCATGTGAAATCATCGTAGTATCATTCTTATTCTGAACGGCGATTGAGTAGTTCTTATTGCGCATGTACAAATCGAAAAAAGTCCCAAACTCCCAAACTCCAAACTCCAAACTCCATCCATTATGGGAACTAACATATGATTGGCGTGGGTCCACAAATTATGGATCACGCACAAAATATTGGGCACAGCACAGCAGGCTCCACCTTCTCTATCGGCACAACTGCAAGGGAGTCCTTGGAAGGTGGGGCCCGGCCAACACCATAATTAAGGATCGAGTTATGCTACATGGACAAACTTTTTGTCCAGAATTGTGGACAAACCACTATGTATCCATTCGTATCCATTGAATGGATACATAGGGGTTTGTCCACAATTCTGGATAAAAAGTTTGTCCATGTAGACTTTTTGTTAAGGATCCGGATCCCCTGTTTCTTCCAAGCAGGGAAACTCTATTTGGACGAATCAGGAATCACTACGTAAAGGGCCGGAGGCGGGGGCGGAGGAAAGAGACCCTATTTCTCTTTCCTCTGCCCCCTCATCCGCTCCCGCGCATGTTGCCCCTTGATTAGTCTAAACAGGGAATCCGTTTCCCATAATTAATCCAAACAACTGTGTGTGACTGCGTGCCCATATTTGATTGGAGCAATTTTTTTTTCCAACCTCATAGGAGGAACCCACCGTTTGAGCTGCTATGATTCATGAAGGTGGGTCCACCTGGGCCAAATAGGATCTGCAATCTTTTTTGAGTTTTTTTAATATACCGGCCCCCTAGGGTTTATAGAATCTGCAAATATAAATAGGCCCATGTGATTTCAGTATTTTCATATACGCCACTACGTTTTTATTTTAATACATTTCATGTCTACAAAATCACTAGTCATAACGAGAAAAGGCGACAACAAAAAAATTTGTGTTGAGTTTTTATAAAAATTACAATTATGCCCTTAAATTTATTAAACAAAGATAAGTATGTCATTATTTATAAAAATACCATTATTTTATTCCAAGTACCAATAGTCTCTCTCAAATTCTCCCATGCACATGAAGCCTATCATGTATTTGAGACTCTCATTAATCTAATAGGGGGTTGTACGGGTCAATTATAACTAATTATAATCACAGGTGTTGATTGTCATTGTGATCGATTTGAATTTAACGAAATGGGCCCCGTATTAATAAAAATGGATTTATGTAGAGTTATTCTCTCCAACTAAATGTACTATAGCGGTAACTAATGTTACAAACTTTAAAGAAAAATAAATCCTGCATATATAGATAAAGAGATAGGCAAAAGCATCATATTACTCCAAAAACTTACTGCCGTAGTAAGACTACAAATTCTGAGATATAAAAGGTATTAAAATAAAAAGACAGAAGGCATATACAATTATTGAAACCATAAAGGCTTTTTTACAAATCCTAAAAGAGTATATGAAAAAAAAACTCAACTTTTGTTAGGATCCGAGTTTTAGAATGCTAAAAGTTGTTGCCATTGGCCACAAGTTCAGAACTCTCTTGGGTGGATATGGCGGACCAATTGGGATTATCCAATGTGATAGGTGGGGCCCATAGGGCCCAGTCAACTCTTTCTTTCTTTGGTCACCATCGCATCCGTTCTTTGTAATCATTTTTCTCGGGTCAGTGTTCACTTTTCCCTCCCTCTTTTTCATGCAAAGTTGCACCGTGAATGGTCCCTGTTTGGACAACGACAGGAAAATCTTTTCTCATCTTCTGCGTCGCGATATGGTTTCTGGTTGCAGGCACTTGGAAATTGGAGTACGGAGGCTAGTTGGGGTGGCCCACCTATGATCACTCCGTTTACTTTTTCTTTCTTTTTAGTGTTGATCGAATTCAACTGATCAGTGAGATGGTGGGCCCAAACGATTCATTTGTCAATGAATTAAAGGAACGACCCATTGTCTTTCTTTCCTGGTAATTGTTTACCCACCAAAAATTTGAGAACGGCTACTTATCTCAGTGGTAAGTGGCGCCTCTTATCACTTGCGTGAGCTTTTTTCTTATTTATGCGGGTTTCTTTTCCATTTAGGTAATCTTTTTTATGCGTGTGCGGGACTCTCTCTTGGTTCCCAATCCCCTTGGTTGGGTCATAAAAAAAATTATCCACATTAGATGTCAAAAACTTGCCACTAATGTCATGTTTGGTAACCCAGTCCCCCATTAAGATCTCTCACCAGCTTTTCACAATATCAAAGGCACCTGTTTGATAGAACTCCCACACTAGTAAGTAGATGTGAAATTTCAAAAAGAGGTAGAATTTACGATGGTTGTGATTCTTTGGGATTGTTATATATAAGAGAGACGAGAGTCCTTAATTGATAATCCAATAGATTTAAGAGCATTCATAGCCAATTCATCATGTCTATCTAACATCAAAAGACCCAGCGAGTTCAGTATCAACACCCATCTAAGACGAACATAAATTCTCTCACTGTCCCTCTCTCCCTCCCTCCCTACCAAACATGGATTGAAGAAATTCTCAATCATTCCAAAGTCCAAGCCAAACGTGAAATGTGAGAAATCCTCCTATACAAATACTTGGTGAGGAGCTAGGCGAAGGAAATGAGGAATCCTCAAATCTAAGAATTCCTCCTTTCGCAAATGCGGCCTTCATGACGTCACCCTTTCTGGTCTCTCCTTCTAAAAAAGAATCTCGAGATTGAGCAATAACTAGTGCAAAAAGCATAAAAGGATTGCTCTTTTTCTTATATTATCTTAATATAAAGCTATATGCCTTTTATTGTTCTTTTTTCAATGATATCCTCATGCCTACCTCTCTTTCGTTTTTCTCCGCATAAATGAGACTATCTGTTGCACTACTTATATAACTGTCGCGCGTGTTTCCTCTTCCATAGCATCTCTATCTTACCTTCCATCGTAATAAAAGGAGATCCCCACTAACAAAGAAAGGCATCACCTTTTGGGCCATTTTCTTCAACAAAAACGGTTACACCCAACACTACTAAAATAACAGCAATTTCGGACTGATTTTCCATTGGGCTTTCACCTAAGTCCCTCTGCCCAAACACGTCATAAAGATGGGACTTGGAGGAGCCCGACATTGTCGGTATCTACTTCTTAAAGTCGAAACTTTGTAATAAAATCTAAGAGAAAGAGGAAGCTCAGATTGACTGGAAAACAAATGAAGATTTAATTGCCTGATTAGATATATATAGTTATATTGAAATAGAGCTAATTCTAATAGATTTATTTCAAATAGATTGTCTCAAAAAGCTTTTTACATACTAAAACATATTCTGATTCAACTAGAAAAAGAAAACTTGTCTTATAATAAAAAAAACGTTATGTTGGCAAAGTTGCCATATAGCAAGAATAGCGCAAGCCAATTTATCATAAAGTAATATAGGCAAATGTATTATATTTTAAAATCCATATGGAGAAAACTTATCAAAAGAAAACGCGTAACGTATATAATTGCTTTACACATTCATGAATTTTTTTGTTTTTTTTTTTTTTGAAATATTACTTTGATTACTCTTTGAAAAAGAGGCGAAAAAGACTTAAATTTAATTGAATTAAACATCCTTTACCCAACAATCTAAAGAACTTAAAACATTTATTTAAATCAATTTTTAAGTCAAAAAGATACAAAAGGCAGACTCACCAAAGGCTCCTTATATTCTTAAAAAAAAAAAAAAACATCTTCATTAATCATTGTCATTCACAACTCTCATTTTAAAAAGTTAGGAGTTCACCCTAGCTATAAAGAATGGCACTTACATTATTTTATTGTAAAGGCTGCACGTTTTTATTCTCAGCCTCTCTTTTGTTATTCTCCGAGTCGTAAGTGGAGACTAATGACAGTACTTGGAGGAATTCCTGACATTTGTTTGTAGATGCTGAAATTTTATAAAACATAAGAGAAAAAAGAAGCTCATAATGACCAAAAGAAGAAGGAAGATAAAAAAAGAGAAAAAAGAAAAAACAAGTATCTACAATGATGAATATGAACTTATTTCCCTAGGAAAGAAAGGAATTTAAGCATGGCTATTTACCTGATTTCTCTGCCATGCAAAACTGTTATGAGGTAACAATGTTATGTACCGGGTTCAAGGTTGGGAGGTGTTGATCTTAACACCATCAATCCATCCTTCTACCTGTTGGGGTTTCTTCCTTTTTTTTTTTTTTTGGGTGAAGAAGCTATGGGGATCTTAATGAGCCCATCATACCTAAGGATGTTCATGGGCATGGCCAGCCTAGGCCTGATCCAAACCCATCCAATATTATGCAAGATTAGGGTTGTGTGCTTCAGGAACATGAGATGGGCCTAGTGTTGATTTCCTGACCCCAATTGTTAAATGGGTTGGCCGGGTGTGTTTGAATTCTTAAGAGGCCTAGGCCATCCTGATATATTTAAAACTGTAGGTGATAAAACCAGATGTAAGTTATAGTGATGAAAATTCACTTCAAACAGGTGATCATCATGTGTAGAAAACATGATTATATGTTTCTTTATGAATCAATCCATTGGCTCAAATTAGTATACGATTAAATGGAATTTTTTGTATGTGTGAACCTGTACAGGAAGTTACACACTTACACAGCCCATGAGCCTGTGAATTAGGTCCTCGCCCAGTCTTTTTGCAAGATATGCATGTTATATGAAAGTAGGCCTGTTGGGCCAGGCTCCGCCCATTTTTACTATCATGATAAAAGTGAGTTGCGCCCATGAGCGTTAAAGCATATCCCAGATCTTGTTCAGCAGGGCTGTACATGGGCAGTTCAGATTGATTTAGCACTAAAATCAACCACTAAACTGAACCTATCAGTTTTTTAATTAACCAATCCGATCTGACCGATGAAACTGAACAGAACCGAACCGAAGTATTTGGTGCGGCTCGGTCAGTTAAACCGTTTATTTTATATTATTTTATTTGAAAATCAGAAATTAAAAATTTCAAAAATGATGACACCCGCATCCTTTGCATTTATTCCAATGTTTAGGACAAAGATAAAAATCCATAATATACTCTCAATTCTAAATATCAAAATACTCTAATTACATAATATATCTGTATCGGTTCGGTTTAGGGGTGAACCAGGGGTTTAGATCGAACCAATCAACTATAAAACCAATCTGAATCGCCCGGTTCGGTCGGTTAGGTCCGATATAGTGGTGATACTTGATTTTTTGTGTAGCCCTATCGTCCAGTGTTGGCAGGGCTCAACGACATGTCTTGTGGGGCCCACTGTGACCACCACCTATTCATGGTAGATTTACATTTAAGAGACCCCTGGTATTGATGATTCAATTTAATGGTGGATATTACTATAAATACAAAACATTGATGGTGGTGGGCTAGTGAAGCATCATTCATTATTCAAGTTACTATAGTTAAATAGTAACTATTTAAATCCTCACGGGACCCAGTGGTTTTTCACGATAATGGTTTTCCACAAAGTTTTTCACGGCATGTTTGTGTCTCACTTTTATATCGAAAAGTGGACGATTTTTTGGCGGAAAATCCATTTTTTCACGTGTTTGATGTGGAACAATTCCACAGAAACGTTTTCCTGCCCTATTAGCATTTTCATTACTAATGTTGGAATTGGGTTTCTTATGAAGGTACGGGAAATGAATTTCCTCAGAAAACTCCTTCCTCTTATATAATCTCATTTCTTCACTCTTTTGCATTTCAACCCAAAACCCCACACTCTTTAATTTTTTTAATTTCTTTAAATAAATTATTATTTGATGTTGTATAAATTATATACATGTTATGTTATTTTTCTTCGAAAAACTGTTGCACCTAACGGGAAATTTTGATTTTTTATAAAGAATCCACAACCGCACCAAACAACTTTAGCACCAATTCAGCGAGAAAAAAAAATGACACCAAACATGAATTTCTAAATCCCGCGGAAATCCTTTTCCGAGGTTTCCATTTCTATGGAATTTGGTGACATAGCAATTTTTTCTTTCCGCGAAAAGGGTGTGTACACAAACATGCCCAAATCTCCAAGGATTTGGGCTAGTAAAATATTTTTGAGGATTTTTAGATCCAACCTTTCCCCTTTAGGATTTTGGAAATCCTCATTTTTACTGGATTTACGCATTGATACCAAAATTCTTTAGCTTCTACATATTGATATGTACCAATATCGATGAAAAATCCTTAGCCATACAATTCTTCAATGAGAAATCATTGTTCCAAAACTAGTGAAGAATCCTCAGGTCTGTGAATTCCTGGTGGATTTCCCACTTGTTAGCAAACAAGCCCAAAAGCAAAAGATTGTCCCACAATGGACCGCACTGTTCTTGTGCAGTGCACTACAGAGAAAGGCTTCTCGAATGTGGTGTAAGAAAAAGTAAAAAGGATGCCATTTGTATTGAAATTACAAAAAACGAAAAAAAATCTTCGTTGTATGGCACTCTATCTTCAAACTATACATTTAGATCAAAAAATCTCAACCATTAAATTGATATTCATTGTTGAATTGAGAAATGTTGCTAACAACCTTGATGAGCTTATTTAACCATTTGCACTATCTTAATATCACCCTAATATTAAGGCATTCATGGCCCGGGTCAGGTTGCCAAGCTTCCTTTATTCTACTCATTAAATTATAGGGATTTTTATGAAAAAGAAACAGTCGTAAACTCTGATTAAATTAATTGATTAAGAAAGATACTAAAATATCAAATTAGGATGTCGTACATAGCTAAAAGACCATTTCTTTCCTAAAACAACATCATCATTAGGACTCTTTTTAAAAATACTTATCTTTCTTCCTTGGATGATTTTGTTAGGACTAGTTGGCTAATGTTCCTTTCCCATCAAAATGAAATCCATCGTCTTCTCTTGTCCTTCCTCATTTTCTCTTTGTAACTCGTAACTTCTCACTTTTTACAACTTCTCCTTTGCAAAAATCATTTTCCGATTTTTCTCTTCTTCCCCAAAACAATATCATTAGGGCTCTTTTTTTTTTTTTTTTTTTAAGAGCCCTCTTTGTGAGTTTTCCTCTGTTCTTCATCAGTCTTGGTTTCTCCCTTCTTGATCACAACTCCCAGTCAAGTAGCTGATAGACGACAACGATCTTCCTCAAAGCTCCTTGTATTTGGTTGCCCATGTTCAATGTCTGACTCGCACTATAATTTTCTTGTCCATTACTTATGCTCCCTATTGTGGGCTCTGTCATTCTTCCTCACCACTACTCTCTAATCATTGCAACTAAAAAGGCTTGACTGAGGTAAGTTTTCTCACTCTTTTCACCATGTTTTTAGAAAGGAGAGATTGTAGGAGACGAGAGATTCTGAGTCTGAGAAAGCAAAAAAGGAGAGGTGAAAGAAGATAATGAATTTCTTTTTTCTAGGCATGACATAAAGATCCACCAAGGATATCATCCGGGAAGAATAGGAAAAAAATTTAAAGGGAGCCTAACGATATCGTCGGGGGAAGAAAGATAAAAATTGGGCCTTTGGCTAAGTACGACACCCTATTTCAATGTTTTATTATCTATCTTAATCAATTCCCGTAATTAAGATTTAGGACTGATTTCTTCATAAAAATCCCTAAATTATAAGGCCTCATATACAGCTTGGATACAGAGCATGGGTTGAAGTACAGACCTTGGTCCAGCCCATTTGGAAAATTCACATGCATCTCCTTTCATATTAAGTATGCTGGGCTGGGTTTGCCCTCAACCATGCTGAGGCTCAGCCCATCTAACAGGCAGAGAACACATCCAGCCCAACCCCTGCCTCATGAGAGTAATTATCCAGCAAATCTCAAATCAATAGTCCCTCTTTAATTGGGAAGAGAGTGCCAAAGTGCCAGCCAGTCCCTCCAAGAAAATCATTGGAAGATAATTTGATCAGGTCTACATTGATTCAACTTTGTACATCTCAAAATGACCCATGCACACATCACCACAATTGGGTTGAAAATACTGGCACCAGTATGACTAGGCTGGGGTTTAATGCCATTCATACAGGTTGACTTGTAGCTATGGTTGGCAATCGCCCTAAAACTGACATGGGCCCGGCCATCACCCTGACTGATTATAGAGGCCTTGAGCGTGGGTAGCTGGAGCTATGCTTCTCAACACGGCCTGTTTGATAGATGTGCTGGACTTGGTCCTTGGCATTGAGGTTCATGGGCTCTACAGTCGGCACATTCATGAATTTGTACATTTACGTATCATTTTAAGATGAATTAGGGATTTAATTAGGTGAATTACATCATTATTCATCTAATTCCATCATTTTATATATTTTCACCTAGGAACTTGAATTTTCATACTTTACATACATTTTCTGCATTAACTTAAAATGTTGTGCAAATTTTCTCCGAAGAGTCCCAGTTGGAGTAGAACTCTGTCCGGATGGGTCCCGCCTCAATATGGGCTTTTCAGTATTTGATATGTTGAATTCGAATGTGCAGAAAATGAGAATTGCAGGCCTCCGTCACGGAACCCACTATCAAGCACACATTGTCATCCTGGGCTCTGCATTACTGAATTGAAGTAAATGGAAGAATTCACAATGTGGACCCCACACATAAGCCATATGCAAATTAATTAAAGGAGGGGTCCACTCATCATGTCAATTGAAGAGTCCTAACTACAGTAGAAGACTTCTCATAGGGTTCACTGTTCAAGTAGATGAAATGTCCCACATGACAGGGTCCGCAGTAGTTGCAAATTTGAAATTATTAATAGATAATTCAAAGAGTATAATTCTGATTGGAACAAAAGAAGAAGAATTTGAATCATTCACATCTGATGTCCTATAGAATCCATTGCAAATCAAATTTTAGAAGTTAATCCTGTTTTTCTCAATATAACTCATCTTCAAATGGCCATTACTTTCAATCCGACCGTCGGATCGATGAAATTTAACTACCGTTAGAAAGCTTATTCAGAGTAGATATCTGTGGAGCCCAAGAAAGGGCAAATCAGAGCTATATTGACAAAGTTATGAGCCCAGAGATTTTCATATTCATTTTTAGACGGGATTGCAATTAAATCCACATTTATAATCAATTGTTATACATCCCTTGTGGGACCTATCTGAAGATTAGCCAAGTCACCCAGAAGCTTCCACCTCATTCAAATTCAAAAAGAATAAGAGATATACCTTATCAATGAGGAAAAATCAAATCTGCAGAGAAGGTGTCCAGATTCAATGTATCTGATAGATAACCGGAGAAATAAAAGGAACCAAAAAGTAGCTACGAGAGACAACTCCCTCCCCTTGGACGTCTATAACTCTCTCTCTCTCTCCTCTTTCTCCTCTTTCCATAATTAATAGAATTTAATAGTTATTTTTGGGTATTCTGGAGCCCTGTTCCAGAAATTAGGAATTTTAGAAGAGAGATTTTTGAGAGACCATTGTACAAGGAGATGTTATCAATGAAATTACTTATGGAGTTCTTCTCAATGGCTGGCTAGATTTCTGGATTGGAGCATACAGATGAGGCTAAGTAGATTTTTAATTTAATCTATATGACTTTTCTATTACTTTCTTGTCTCTTTCAAAATGCATGCTTTATTAGAATAATAGATCTGTCTTCATGCCTTAGGCAGTCTCTGTTTTGATTTCTAATGAAAATAGTTTGATGATTTATACTTATTTTGATAGATTATGCTTAGGGCTGAGATCCTTTGATAATTTATGCTTAATTTGATGAGTCATGCTTATGATTTTTCATTTTTTTATGAGGTGAAGGAGGTCTTGGGTTGTGACTTTATTCTTAAAAATTGATTTTTGTAAAAGACAAATCTTCCGGATCCAAAACATTGATTTGTTTAAGATCTGAGTTATTTTTTAGACAAATAGTAGAATAATTGCATGGATGGATTAATTATCTTGCTTAGTGGATTTTGGATGCTCTGATCTGTTTTATATATTTGATTAGTTTGTGTTTTTGAATTTTTTCTAATTTCTTTTCTTGGATCTCAATTACTTATTAATCTTTGATAAAAAATAAATCAGATTTTGAATTTTAACTTAGTAATGCTCCTTGTGGGATTCGACCTGTACTTGTCACTGTCTCAAAAAGACGACTGTGCACTTGCCGTATTAAAAGATTGAATTTAAATTCACATCAAGTTTTTAGCGCCGTTGTCGGGGAGCGAAATCTGAGTTTTTATTAAAAATCTGATTTTCTTTTATTTTTATTAGATTCATATGCATGCTCATATTTAGGTTGCATTAGTTGTTTAGTCATCTAATTTGAATTAGTAGCGTTCTTTGCAATTATTATTAGTTAATATTTTACTTTGCTAATTTTTCAGACTTTTCTGATCTTTTTTTTATTAATTGGATTTTTGGAATAAATAATTAATTAAAAAAACCAAAAAAAAAAAGTTTTTTTTGAAGGATTTCTTTTAATTCCGAATTTCAGTAAAAAAAAATTTAGTTTGGTTTAACTAATATCTTGATTAGATTAGGATTAGTAAGATAATTTAAAATATTTAGGACTGGTTGTTTTGATTAATATGCTAACGTTTGAATTCTTAAATTAAGTAGTTGGAAAATTTAAAATTTCATCTCTTAAGTTAAGAATTCAAAGGTTATCATATTAATCAAAACAACTAGTCCTAAATATTTTAAATTATCTTACTAATCATAATCTAATCAAGATATTAGTTAAACCAATCTAAAATTATTATTATTTTTGTTTTTATTTACTGAAATTCAGAATTAAAAGAAATCCTTCAAAAAAAAATTTTGGTTTTTTTTAATTAAATATTTATTCTGAAAATTCAATTAATAAAAAAAATCAGAAGAATCAGAAAAGTCTGAAAAATTAGCAAAGTGAAATATTAACTAATAATAATTGCAAAGAACACTACTAATTCAAATTAGATGACTAAACAACTAATGCAACCTAAATATGAGCATATATATAAATCTAATAAAAATAAAAGAAAATCAGATTTTTAATAAGAACTCAGATTTGGCTCCCCGGCAACGGCGCCTAAAACTTGATGTGAATTTAAATTTAATCTTTTAATACTGCAAGTGCACAATCGTCTTTTTGAGATAGTGGCAAGTACAGGTCGAATCCCACAAGGAGCACTACTAAGTTAAAATTCAAAATCTGATTTATTTTTTGTCAAAGATTAATAAGTAATTGAGATCCAAAAAAAGAAATTAGAAAAAATTCAGAAACACAAACTAATCAAATATATAAAACAGATCAGAGCATCCAAAATCCGCTAAGCAAGATAATTAATCCATCCATGCAATTATTCTATTATTTGTCCCAAAAATAACGTAGATCTTAAACAAATCAATGTTTTGGATCCGAAAGATTTGTCTTTTGTAAAAATCAATTTTTAAAAATAAGGTTACAACCCAAGACCTCCTTCACCTCATAAAAGAATGAAAAATCATAAGCATGACTCATCAAATTAAGCATAAATTATCAAAGGATCTCAGCCCTAAGCATAATCTATCAAAATAAGTATAAATCATCAAACTATTTTCATTAGAAATCAAAACAGAGGCTGCCTAAGGCATGAAGACAGATCTATTATTCTAATAAAGCATGCATTTTGAAAGAGACAAGAAAGTAATAGAAAAATCACATATATTAAATTAAAAATCTACTTAACTTCATCTGTATGCTCCAATCCAGAAATCTAGCCAGCCATTGAGAAAAACTCCATAAGTAATTTCATTGATACCATCTCCTTGTACAATGGTCTCTCAAAAATCTCTCTTCTAAAATTCCTAATTTCTGAAACAGGGCTCCAGAATACCCAAAAATAATTATTAAATTCTATTAATTATGGAAAGAAGAGAAAGAGGAGAGAGAGAGTTATGGACGTCCAAGGTCGTAGCTACTTTTTTGTTCCTTTTATTTCTCCGGTTATCTATCAGATACATTGAATCTGGACATCTTCTCTGCAGATTTGATTTTTCCTCATTGATAAGGTATATCTCTTATTCTTTTTGAATTTGAATGAGGTGGAAGCTTCTGGAAACCTCTGGGTGGCTTGGCTAATCTTCAGATGGGGTCCCACAAGGGATGTATAGCAATTGATTATAAACGGTGTGGATTTAATTGCAATCCCGTCTAAAAATGAATATGAAAATTTCTGGGCCCATAACTTTATCAATATAGCTCTGATTTGCCCGTTCTTGGGCTCCACAGATATCTACTATGAATAAGCTTTCCAACGGTAAGTAAATTTCATCGATCCGACGGTCGGATTGAAAGTTATGGCCATTTGAAGATGAGTTATCTTGAAAAAAACGGGATTAACTTCTAAAATTTGATTTGCAATGGATTCTATCTCTGCACAACTTTCATTTTCGAAAGGACATCAGATGTGGATGATTCAAATTCTTCTTCTTTTGTTCCAATCAGAATTGTACTTTCGAATTATCCATCAATAATTTCAAATTTGCAACTACTGTGGACCGTGCCATATGGGACATTTCATCTGCTTGAACAGTGGACCCTATGAGAAGTCTTCTACGGTAGTTAGGACTCTTCAACTGACATGATGAGTGGACCCCTCCTTTGATTAATTTGCATGTGGCTTGTGTGTGGGGTCCACATGGTGAATTCTTCCATTTACTTCAATTCAGCAATGCAGGGCCCAGGATGACAATGTGTGCTTGAAAGTGGGTTCCGTGACAGAGGCCTGCAATTCTCATTTTCTGCACATTCGAATTCAACACATCAAATACTGAAAAGCCCATATTGAGGCGGAACCCATCCGAACAGAGTTCTACTCCAACTGGGACTCTTCGAAGAAAATTTGCAAAACATTCTAAGTTAATGCAGAAAATGTATGAGAAGTATGAAAATTCAGGTTCCTAGGTAAAAATACATAAAATGATGGAATTAGATGAATAATGATGTAATTAACCTAATTAAACCCTTAATTCATCTTAAAATGATACGTAAATATACAAATTCATGAACTCAACACTCATATTGTGGTTATGGGCAGCTCTGAATTCAATATTAATGGACCAAGGAACGAGCTCAGCCTTTTTTAAAATAAAGAAAAGAAAATGGCTTTCCTATCACTTAGGCCCATCTTTCATTAGTGCAGTCCATTTGATAGTCTTTTCATCTCATGATGGGGCATGAAGCCATATTTTACATTCACTGAATCTTTACTCGCCATTGGATTGAATCTTAAGAAAATCTATATGAGTTAAGATGTCATTAAACTTTAAGCCTATTAAATCAATGGCTAAGATAATTTGGTGGGGCTGATTTTTTGGATCCCCCTTTTCCATGATGGGAGACCTTTCAAACTGCCCTCCTCCCACTGGTAAACTTGCATCTACGTAGGTCCCATGAGTTGGATTGAATGTAATAAGCCCGTAGGCCGTAGGTGAACATTTCCCTTTTTTAAATGGGTGGGTTTGGGTTATGCCTTGAGATCTTGTAGGGTGTTGGGCCACCTAGGCATTGTATAAGTGGGCCCAGACCCATTCTTGGAGCCTGATGGATCCCAGCTCTGAGTGAAGCTATGGACACCCTGCTCAAACACACACACACACACACACAAAAAAAAGGGGGTCATAAGCATGTTTAATTAATATAATCCTTCATTTTAGAAAAAAAAAAAAAAACAGTCCCAGGCATGTTTCTGGAAGTGAAGTGGGACCCAGACATCCCACCAAATAAAAGTTGGAGAGCCTCTGATTTACTGTGGATTTGCTTTCTTTCAATTTCAGTGACAATATCAATTTAATGCCACATATGGTGGAGAGGAAGATGGCAGCAGAAAGGAAAAAAGAACTCCGGGCAAAGGAGGTTGAGAGTAGAAAATTGTCCACCAAAAGAGCCACTGTAAAGTGTAAATCCAGGTAACTAACCTGTAACCTTTAACAATCGTTGTGTTCAGCTTGTTTTCTTTTGGTTCACCTGTTGTTCAATTGTTCTTGATCAGAGCCTGTAGAATGAAGCAGAGGCATCTTATTTCCTCAGTTCATGCTTCTCTAAAATTTATTGAAGGAATTTTCTATGAGAGAACACATCCTTCATAGATGACAAATAAAAAAGAAACCCCTTCAAGGCATACATTTTTATCCAAGGCAAACCATCACTTTGATTTCATTCCAACATTGGTGAGCAGCAGACCATGCCTGAGCTGTATTTATGTCATGAGAATGCCAAATTAGTTATTCTCTTTCAAACAGTTACCTGTTTACAAGGCAATAGTGTGGTCATGAATTAAGACTTTAAGCAGGAGATGATCCTTGATATTTTTCCTAGTGCTTAATCTGATGTGGCCACGCAAACATCCTACATTTTTATATTACATTTACAGGCTCTGAAACATGGTCTCTGTCATGTCATCTTTGTTCTGGACCCACTGTGCTCTTTTCCTTTGGGCTGCGTTACAACTGTCTTCTGACACTATATGATCAATGAGATGAGCATAAGTTGTAAAGGGTTGTGCTTTTTATTTGAATTGAACAGTGTTAGAATTTTTGAATGTGTGTCAAGGGTGGTGCTAGTAAATTGCAGGAAGCCAGCAAAGACTAATGGGGTAAGGATAATAATGATTAAGATGATAGTTATAAGGAAGAACTAAAGCTCTGTTGGGATGCTTGGATTCCTTGGAAATATTTTTTTTTTTTAATTTCCTGAAAATAAGGTTCCCTACCAATTTAACATTAAAAAAAAATACATCTGAGAAGGTCATTACTCAAGTAGGGTAGGAAAACCCGTGAATAAGGAGAAGACGTAAAGGAAAATGAGCATTGTATCTTCAAAATTTTGGTGAGAAACCTAGAAATCTATAGTAGCGAGGAATATTCAAATCTACATATTCCTCACATATTATCAAAGGTATTTCTCAAAGATCTTGCAATTGTCAAATATGGATTTTTCAAATTGGAAAAAACCTGCGAGGAACCCTTGAGGATAAGAACTTATACATATCAATATTGGAAACCTTGTGATTTGGACTCAATTCATTCAATTCTAAAATATTGACTGAGGGAGAGTCAACTCGACTACTCCATAGAGTGATGTCTTTTTTTGAAAAGTCATTTAAGGGGCGTTTGGCCGGAGGTCCATCAAGATTGATTTTTATTGCAAACGATCAATGATTTATTTTCGTAGAGCTAAAGGTCTCTTCTACTGTTTTATATACTTGAAAAGTTAATAATGCCCTCTTAATCTCTTAGCGCGTTATTAAAAAATGCTAAGCCTAAAATTGCGGAAATTTGCCAATGAAGGAACGAAGCGAGAAATTAGAAATTTTGAACATCAAAAGCAGGGAGAAGGAGGAAAGTGAATCGGGGAAGGAGATTAATCTTCAAGAGCCGCAAGTATTCGTATCATCTTCGAAGAAAAAGTTCCGTCATCGATTTTGTGGTTGTAGAAGTGATTCATTGGATTTCGAATCCTAGAAAATACAGAATCGAGAGCAGTCGAGAAATCTTCTCATACAAACTGTTAGCATTTGCTTACTCCAAGAAAAGTAAGTTGAGATTCTATCACAAATTCAAATAAATTGTCTAGAACTCAGATAAATTTGTATAGAAATCAGATAAATTTGTCCAGAACTTAGAAAACTTGTTCCATAACTGAGATAAGTTTGTTCCATAACTCAGATAAATTTGTTTAATAACTCAGATAAATGTATCCGAGTTAGCGACGGATGAATTTATCTGTGTTTGTCACAGAAACTCATATAAATTTATAACACATGTCATGACTGGATATGTAC
Organism: Camphora micrantha; assembly: GCA_003546025.1. NCBI lineage: Eukaryota > Viridiplantae > Streptophyta > Magnoliopsida > Laurales > Lauraceae > Camphora > Camphora micrantha. The sequence continues at coordinate 36,802,353 of QPKB01000006.1, read as the reverse complement.
ACAGAAATACTCAAGATATAAGAAACATAAAACGAAAACAATACATGCTGCATTGTAATAAGCTCTTCTTTTGTTGAAATATGCGAAATCTCAACAGAACTTCTCCTTGTTCGTCCGGATTGAAAAAACTAGAAGAAAGAAGATTGTGGGATATAGATCGAAATCTAAATCATTTGAACCCTATTTCTTTGATTTAAATTGCAAACACTATATTAAACTAGAAATACCCACAATACGCTATCTTCATAGAAATGATCCGGAATAATACAATTATACAAATCTACATAGAAAATGAAAAAAATCAATCCATAAACTAGAAGGTTGTAGAATCTGTCCCTCACGCCTAAAACGAGTGCATATGATTTCTTTTAGAAAGGAGATTTTCTATGCATATCACTATCGATTGTCGTTACTACTTGAAATTCAAAACTTGATCTATAAAAAATTACATGGGTAAATTAGTCATAAAGGATCGTGCTTATGCGCTTAAAATGAGGGCTAAAAATGCGTGACATGTTCAGATGGCTAGAGGGGCAAATCAGTCATGACAATGTGTGATCTGGCGAACTTAGGGACCTTTGCCTGAAATACGTCTAGCTGCATGGACTAGAAGCCTTAACCGAAAATCTTGTGGATTAGAGGGCTTACATGACAATATTAAGGGATCTTTGGCTAATTTTCTCATTTAATAAAAATAGGTCAACTACTCATGAAATTTGGATATACATATGTTCATTACACTTCATTTCTAAACTCCTAACTCGAAATCCCAATCATTAAGTACACATATTTTTCTCATCTAAATTTACCTCTACTCGGTCTTTCGTCAAGAAGAGGTCATTCCGCATAGTCAAGAATCAACTTACCAAGTTTTCCAACCTTGGTCCATATAATATTTGATGAAAATGCTCAAAAAGGGCTCAAAATCAAATTCCATGACAAAAAGCTACAAAAGCCCAAACCTATACAAGCCAGGGCTGAGATGCAATTTTTTATGGACCAAGACACGCAATGACCCAGCCCAAGTTACACCCTTTTGTAGTTGTACCATGTTTGTATACAAATCTTATTTTCGTGCAAGCCACGAACCCTTTTGTGTCGAAGCAAAAACCATATACATCGAAAGACGAATAAAGACTTGTTCTTTCTTTTTCTTCTTCTTCTTCTTCTTCTTCTTCTGCTTGCAGAAGAGCAGCTTGTATCTAAAAAAGATCAAAGCTTTGAAAGTAGAATCGCCATGGGAGTGTCGGATACTCGCTTCCTGCAAGAACTGGTTCTCTACGCGGCGAGCGCTGCCTTGAGCTGTCTCGTTCTCTTTGCAGGCCTGCGCCAACTTGACCCCAATCGTGCTTCCAGCAAGAAAGCCCTCGAACAGAAGAAGGATATCGCCAAGAGATTGGGTCGACCTTTGATCCAAACCAACTCCTACGAGGTATAAAATCCCCTCCTCCTCTTCCCCACACACTCTCTCTCTCTCTCTCTCTATCTGTCTCTATCCTTTTGTGTGTAAGGAATTTCAATCATCTTTTTCCTCATTGCCTTCTTATTGCAGTCATTGGGGCGGGGTTTGAGATGGTATTTGTTGGTTTTCTGAAGTGGGTCTTTCTTTGTTTTATGTATTTTTGCTGTTTAGGGTTGTAATTAGGGTTTGTTGGTTTGAGATGGAATTTGTTGATTTTCTGAATTGGGACTTTCTCTGTTCTATGTAATTTTTCTGTTTCAGGGTGGAATTAAGGTTTTTTTGTGGTTGTTCTCATTGCAAGTGTTTTTTTTTTTTTTTTTATTGTTTTGTGTGTGAGGAATTTCAACAATTTTTCTTTTTTGCGTTCTTTTTCCCATCATTTGGGTGGTTTGGGATGGAAATTATGGTTTTTCTGAAGCGGGGCTTTCGCTGTTTTATGTAATTTGGCTGTTTCGGGTTGTCGTTAGGGTTTGTTGCAGTTGTTCTCATTAAAAGTGGTTTTTTTTTCTTTTTCTGTTGGAGCTTCGTGCCTGTTGAAACTTCTTTCATTGAGAGTGGTATGCGTTTTGCATGTGATTATTGCCTTTTTGTTGCTAAAGATTGGATTTTTATTGGCAGTTAGTATGATAGAAAACCTATGTAAAAGGAAGTTGATTCGTATGGTGCGCATTTACCATTTGAGTGTGTGTGGTGTATTGGGAATTCTTTTAGTGGGTTTGATTTTTCCAATTATATCTGCAATCAGGTAGAACACTGGTTTGATTTTTGGCTGCAATTTGAAGTAGGGCTTGATTTTGCAACAATATGTGATGATTGGAAATCTATTTACAATCGCATAGGAAGAAATAAAATTCCTTTGTAGGTGGGTTTAGACACGTGTGTATTCTTTTTCAGGAATCCTGGGATGGGTGTTACCAGTATAGAATTCGAGGGAAATTGCTTATTTTACATCACAAAGATGCTTAGAAACAAGGGTGGAACTAGGAATTTCGAAGAACAAGAATAATCTTAATTTTTTGTGTAAGTTTCTAGCTTGTGTGATGATTTCCTTCAATCTTGTTTTGGAGATATTGTGATTTAGTTTTAAATGCGATTTATCCAGTTGATAAAAGTCCGCTCTGAAGCTGTTGTCAGGACTCAGGATTGGCCTACATCAAACAGCTTGTTTTAGTCTCATAGCCTTTCTCGGCTCTTGTAAATGCATTTTAGAGATTTCATTCATTTCCTTGATCATGAAGTCATTACTTCTTTTTTTTTAACTTTAAAATAAATGATATTGCAGGATGTGATCGCATGTGATGTTATAAATCCTGACCATATTGACGTGGAATTTGAGACCATTGGTGGTTTGGAGAATGTTAAACAAGCATTGTTTGAACTAGTGATTCTTCCATTACGGAGACCTGAATTGTTTTCACGTGGTAAGCTTCTTAGTCCACAAAAAGGAGTCTTGTTGTATGGGCCACCTGGCACTGGGAAGACCATGCTTGCTAAAGCTATAGCAAAAGAGTCTGGAGCCGTTTTCATAAATGTGAGGATATCTAATCTGATGAGTAAATGGTTTGGTGATGCACAAAAACTTGGTAAGCACATATCAGTTCTCCATTTTTCATTGGTAGTATTGTCTTCATAAACTCGGTAATATGCTGTATTGGCAAACTTTCGAGCAACTTAACATTCATATGATTAGTGTAATCTGTGATAGTGCTTCCAGAGGCACTTTCATTGGTGCTCGTTGACTGGAATATCTGGAAATACAGCTTCTTCATCTTTTTTTTTTTTTTTTTTTTTTTTTTGTTGTTGTAAACATCTAAGGGTTTTTGGTCTTCAAATAGTTTTGCTATGAATGGAGTGTCTCAAGTTGTTTGTAGTTAATAGGTGCAAGGGAGCGATGGGATTCAAGTCATACTTAAGCTTATTTGGATTCTTGGTACTAGGTTATTGTGCACTAAGGTCACCTTTAACTCTAAATACTTGTAACTCTAATTACCTCTAATTGTTTATAGCAAAGGACAGAACCGGTTACTATAACAAAGAACAAAACAATTATAGGTTACGTCTAACTATGACTTATAGGTAAGTGATAGCTCACACGTTATCCAAGCTTGAGTCACTTGTTCTCAGCTTATCACCATTTTCAAATAAAAAATGTCCGAGGGTTTACCTCTTCTCTTTTAGAATAAAGGAGATAACTGCGAAGGATCATGAGAAAATCATTATTAGTGCAGGATTTCAGCAATGGAATCCAAAAAATTATTCTCAATTAAAAAGGTGATCATCATCATTATTATTATCATTGTTGTTATTACTGGTAAGTTGCTCTTTTGACACAGGAGCAAAATAAGTAAAAAAGAATTAAAGAATGTACCAGGAGGATCACTCCATCATGGATACTAATGTGCCAAGAAGAGAAACCAGAAATGCACCTCATCACATTTGTAAACGGAATTGAGCTTAAGAAGATAACAAAATCAGATACCAAAGGACGTTGAAAATTTGTCTCCCATGCCTTATGGGGGTTTCTTAATCAATACATTTCATATTTGTTTTTCCTATCCTTCATGTAGTTTCTTAGTTTTATTGAGCGTTCCTGACGGCAACAAGAAGTGAAATATGGATGGGCTTTTAGGAAATTTGTTGACAGAAGCCATTACCTCCTACAAGCTGATGTTATGGGACTGATCACTCATGGTGACTGTCCATAAAGAATTCTTGATTTGTGAAGTTGGGCCTAATTTTTTCGAAAAGAAGGAAAAAGGAAAATGTAGTGTTGCAACTTTGTGATGCAGTTGGACCTATGTACCAAATCCAGAGATTTATACTTTTCATCAATCATAATTCTGGTGTTGCTACACTTATTCTTTTTAAGAGACTGATGCACCCTTGGGTGAAATAGTTGGTTTCCAAGTCCCTGTACTTTACAGGTTCCAAATCTACAGCTGTGTAGCATTGGATACCATTTGCTTTCTATTTTTGATTTTTGACATCTAGTGTTAGAATGCATTTCCAACTTCTCGATACCCTATTTCTGTTATAAAATATTTGGCATGGTGATGCTACCACCGTACTTTGCATAGGTCTAGATTTCTCATACAAATCTGCATATTTTATTCACTAAAGAAAAACTTGCCATCACAAAATATTGGTCCACTTGACGTTTTGTAATCTGATAATTTCACTTTCAGTAATGCTTAACAAATAAATATAGGGAACAGATACATAGACACTGATGATAGGTTGCAAGAAATAGCCATCCAGTTTAGGTCAAATGTTGGATTACTACAAGGTGCTGCAAGATTTGCGGTTCACATTAGCTGACATAAATTGAATGGGTGTTTCTTAGAAACAGTGCATTCAGCGTGCCACGCTTGGAGCATAGGAAAGACCAAATGTTCAATAGCTCAATCCCAATTAGTTCAAAGTCCAGGCAATTAGAATAATTTTGGCAGCCCCTAAAAAAGGTCAGCATTGTAATAATTTATGGTTTTCCTATAGGGATGCTATTACTGATCCATATTGTAATTTGTATATCTTTTAGTTGCATTACTGTTATTTAAAATCAGGCAGTGACATGAGGTGGTATGTTTCACTATATGCATTAGATTGTTAATATTTTTCCAAATCTTGCAGTGGCTGCTGTCTTCAGTTTGGCGTATAAACTCCAGCCTGCTATTATATTTATTGATGAGGTTGATAGTTTTTTGGGGCAGCGACGTAGTACTGATCATGAAGCCTTGGCTAACATGAAAACAGAGTTCATGGCCTTGTGGGATGGTTTTACCACTGACCGTGAGTATCTGAACTTCTTAAACATTGGATTCATTTTACTTGATTTTCATTTCACATAAAAAAGACTTCTTAAATCTCTTCAGGAGGGCTCTTATTCCTAAGTGACTTCAATCACCGTTGTATGGAAATTTTATAGTTTGTTGAGGACCTCATTCCATTGTGATTCTCTTTCCTTTTCAATTTTCTATGTTTTTCTCTGTAAAAGCCGTCAACAAATCCACTTGTCTACTAGAGATGGTTTCATCTAGTAGCGACATATTGGCAATACCATATATTGTTATCATCAATCCTAACATGAGCTTTTTTTTTTTAAATATATATATAAATTCCTCACATGAGTGAGATCATACTAAAAAAGGAGTCGTTTGAAGTCCTCTGAATCTCAAAGAGGTATTAAAAAGAAAGCAACAAATGTCACTTTGGATGGGGTGGTAACTTTGCAATTGTATGATAAATGAACATGGACAAAAGTTTCTCCAAATTCTTTCTTTTTGGCTATAGCTACTTCCTCCATGGGTTCCTTGCACTATAGCTTGGATTGGTGTTGCATCTCCTGGGGTTGGGGGTTTCAATTTCATTCTGTCCATTGTGATTTTGCAAGAGTAGTGAATCAAAGTGTTGCGTTATTTGGGGTGTTTTGGGTGTTGCCGATGTCGTTGGAGATGGCAGTTACTTCATGGGGAGGGGAGATATTCTTTGTAAGATCGACCCAAATGCAACTCGATGCAGCCTGGGAAGAAGACCAAACCCACAGTAGGGATTTGGTCGAATCCAGAAGGATTCTACAGCCAAGACTCACGCACAGAGTAAACAAACCAAATCAATAACAAATCAGAACTCAATTTCAATTCAATAGTAAGATCATGTGTATCCCTAAAGGGGGATTTACATATTTATAATAGAGTTCCTATGATCTTTCCTATCTCATAATACTCAAATTAAAGAAACCTACTAATTTCTAATAATACTAGAGTAATTAGAAGTCTACTTAAAATAGGATAGCTTCCTACAACAGTCGGTTAAGCCTTAATGGATTTTGTGGGCTTTTCTAATGGGTTGGATCTAATTAACCCGATAGCTCACGGGCTAGGCCCAATGGACTTGGGTTTGGCTCGACTTGCATCACTGTGGCCCTTACGGGATGATGGATTCATGCCAAGTAGTATTCTTGATATGTTCTTATAGGGCTATGTGTCTCTTACATGCTTATTCACACAGAGAAATGTACATCTGTGTGCAAGCGTAACTTTTAGATCCATCTATGTGCAAGCGTAACTTTTAGATCCATGTTTCCCATAGATCAATGCAAAATGGTTTGATTTTTTAAAAAAAAAATTTATTCATTTTCTGGTTTGTGGAGGTTTTTAATAAATAAAATAATCTCAAAGTGGGCCAACAAAATCACATCTAATACATTCTAGCCTTGAGACCAATATTTCACATAAATGATCCCAAATGGTATGAGTTTTTTTTTTTTTTTAATTATTTTTTCTATTTATTTTTAGATTTTTGAGGATTTTTAAAATTTCTTTTTCCTCAAAGTAGGCCAACCAAAGCATCCTAGTGCATTCTGACTTGTAGATCTATGTTTTCTGTTGATCAATCCAAAATGGTTTGAAGGTTTTTTTTTTTTTAATTTTCTTGTTTATTTTTTGGATTCTTGAAAGATTTTTCAATCCCATAGATCAGTCACAGAGCGATATAGGACCTCTGTAGTGAGGGGACCACTATACACTGTATCATAGTTATTAATGGAAAAAACAAATTCTACCATTTTCCAATATTCTAGATTTTTTGGATTTTTTTTACCACATTTTTTATTCATGCCATGCTGCTATGCATCACCTACTATGGTGTGCTTAGGCCTCCGGCCGCTATGCCCGTTGCAGCCACTATTTTGATATTTGACTGTAGGGCCTACCCCCAGTAGTCACTAGGGAAGGGAGTTGGGAGAAGGGGGGCAAGAGGGGGTATATATGCATGGATAAGAGTACATAAAAAATCACCCTAATCGGAGTTCATTTGTTGTGGATTTAAAGGCTTCACAAAAGAAACGGAGAGAAAAGGAGGAGAGGAAGAAAGAGGTTTTTTTTTTTTTTAACTAAGGAATGGGGGAATATAAAATGTATTAAAACTGGTTGGTGTCATCAATCATCATCTCAATAGATGAGTGTTGAATTGGGATTAGTTCCAACTCCTTTTCTTTCCAGCTTTTCCTCTCATTAGTCTATATACAAGCAATGTTGCTTGGTTGAATATTTTTGTCCACTTAAGTAATTTTGGTATATATAATAGAAACAAAAATGTTAACTGCACAAAACTTTATAGGGCCCACCCTTGGCCACTGTGACTCAAGACTCAAGAGGAAAGGTCTATGAATGGATAAGGGATATGGGATTGTTGTCCATATGGCAATTGCAATGCTATTGAGCATATTCACCACTGTGATTGGTGATAGACTGAATCACCAGCAGGTTGAGATGTGTTGTTTGTTGTTGGATTGAATCTATACAGCTTTGTTACTGCTTACAGTAAATAAAAAACCTTACAATTAATTAAGATAGTCTGTTTCGTCCACTTTACAACATTCTCTTTCCCCTGTGTGTTTGAAGATCAGTAGATTTAGTTTGGTCTTCTGCTAAAAAAAACCGAAGTGTTCCTAAGTGGAGGGTGTATACTTATTTCCTGACAACGGTCTAATTTTTTCTACTATTTATATAGAGAATGCACGGGTGATGGTTCTTGCTGCCACAAACCGCCCACAAGAACTAGATGAGGCTATACTTCGGCGTCTTCCCCAGACTTTTGAAATTGGCATACCTGATTGCAATGAGAGAACCAAGATACTGAAGGTGATTTTGAAGGGTGAAAGAGTGGAAGACAGCATTGACTATGACCGTATAGCCAGCCTATGCGAGGGTTACACTGGTTCAGATCTGCTGGAACTCTGCAAGCAAGCAGCCTACTTCCCTGTTAGGGACCTATTACATGAGGAAAAGAATAGTCATGCATCATCACATGTTAGTACACATTTCATGTTTTTGCATTACAATTTTCTTTAATTGTGATCAGTATCACTTAATGAATAGAAACTTGTGACAACTGTTCATGTTCTTTAATTATGCAATATAATAAAATATCACTGCTTATTGCAGGTGCCGAGGGCACTGACCCAGGCGGACCTAGAGAGTGCTCTATTGACTTCTAAAAAGGCAAAGGCTGCTACGAGTGAATATAGGAATGGCCCACACTTGGCAGCTTGGTCAAAGGATAGAGAGCAAGATGATTATCAGGTCCAGATTGCTATCTCGGAGCTTTCTAAGATTATGTCCCGTGTTGTCAACATTCAATCAGAAGATCAAGATCCTTGATCCTTAAAAATCAGTTTTAATCGAATCTAAAGGTAGCAATGCATTGCATTTTGTCCATCTTTTCAAGAATTTAACATGTGAATATTGTACTGTCAGGACTTGTAGTTGGTTTTGAAGCAGCTGACTGCTTACACCGTCGCCCCTTGCAGGCATTCAACATCATCCTTATTTTTGAGAAACATCCAACATCCTTCCAGAATCTGAATTTCAATTTTTGATGATAAGTTCCTTTCTGGCAACACCTGAATGCAATATTTTTCTCCTTTTGTATCGGGTTCTGTCACAAAATGATCCAGTCAAGCTTTCTGCCACCACAAAATCATGTGTTCAAACTGCTTGAGGTTGGGTAGTTTTATTGATTTTAAGCTTATGTACCATCATTAGACATGATATTCTATTTCTAGTGATTAGCATCTGATGCACTTGTGAATGGAATCCACTAGTGGGGCGGAAAAAACATTCAAAGAGCTCTAAGCTGTGCGCTGGATATGTTTGTATTGAAGAATGAATATTCCTTTTTATATGTCCATCGTGAAAATCTTATTGATTTGTGTGGTTCAATTCGACCCTTGTAAAATTTTTAGTAATTTAGATTTATTTATTTATGTTTTAACAGATTGGGTTTAGTTTACTTTTAGTATTCACTGGTTTAGATTTAGTATGATTCTTTAGATTGCCTCTTTTTATCAAGGTGTAAATCACTTCAAGCAGGACAGGTAGAGTTTATCAGATTAAAATCTTCTTTGCGATCCTTAGGCTAACCTTTTGCTTTCCGTCAAGGTGCTATCTTGTCTCAGGAAACCTTCACTCATCTTTCTTTCTGTGATCTGCTATCCTCTGTCGGCAAGTTATTCCTTTGCCATTTATAGTGTGATCATCATTCACTGGATGCAATGGCATTAGTGTCAAGCCTGCCACCAGGCTTGTGGTGCTGTTATTTTTCCTAGTAGAGTAGCTTCCACCTTGAGAGCGCATCTTGTATTGTGGCAAATCTACTTTTTCTTTGGTTATATTTGACTTAAAATCAATTCAAATAGATATACAAATATACGATTCAAATAGATATACAAATATACGAATGCTTTACACTGTTTGGGGAACTTATATAAATGTATGATAGAAATAGCTTTAAGACTTTTGCCTCTTTCTTCGCCAGTAGAAAAAAAGGTTTTTGCCTCTTTTTACAGAAGTAAAAAAAAGTTTGTACTTTTTCAAAATGACTTAATTGTAGAGCAAGTCTATATATATATATATATATATATATATATATATATAATTTATTTTTTTAACAAGTTTGCCTTCATAATTTTTACTATTTTTACTATTTTTTTAACGTTCCTGACATTCCGATGGGTTGAAAAACTTGGAATGCCTTTCGACCATATTTGGTGACTGTTTCATAGATAATTTCGTGCAATGTTTAGAGGGACAAGGACTTCTGGATTGAAAAATTCAAAAATATTATACTATTGTTTTTGGTTGAGGCATGATCCATCCACTCAAAAGTCTACAGAAGCGCTCATTTGGCGCATGCTCTCTCTCTCTCTCTCTTTCTGCCCTGCAAATCTATATGTTTCTTCCTTTGTGTAGAAAACCCAGTTTTTGGACGCAAATATTTATGCAAAGAGAGAAGACCCACCGACAGATCTATTGGTGTTGAAACAGGTATTCGATCCTCATTGGTTTTGATATGATTCTCTTTTGTTGCATCTCCTTAAGCCATATGTCCCACCATCCTGAAGCTCTTGAAACCACAACCCCTTCGTCTTCTTCGAAACCTTCATTTAGTTTCGAATCATTCAATTGTACTACCGAGCAGTAAACTGCTCCAGAGTTGTAAAGTGGCATGACTTGAGCGCCAGTTGTCTGTCTTTGTTGCTGCCATCTGTGTTGCAGTATTCAAAAGTGCCACTGTGCCAATTGCTAATGGTTCTAAATAGATGATGCTGTTTTGTCAGAGTTGCTACGTGCCTAATAATCAAATCAATTGCTCATCAACTAATCTCAACCTGAGTAGGCCTTCTCTAGTGTTTTTAACTGATAATGACATTTTATCTTAGTGGTAAGGCGGGGCAGTTCTCACTGGAGTGACTTGATTTAGAACCTGGCCACCTCCCTCTCTTGCATTTATGAGTCCTTATTACCTCTTATGTGCGAGTTCTCCACCCCTTGCATGTGCGAGTTGCTTTTACCTTGCATGTGCTAGTCTCTCAAGGACCAACCGCTTAGCTGGCATACCAAAAAAAAAAAAAAAAAAAAAAAAAAAAAAAAGAAAATGGGGTCTTTCTCCTTGAACTTATCTATATTACTAAGGGAATATATCATCCCTTCGTTTAACCATAGGGATCCAGGTGTCGGTATCTCCTCTCCCTCTCCACTCTCACTAACTGACCCACGTAACTTCCTCAAAAAGAAAACATATTGATTTTCCTGCGTTGAGACCGGGACCCAGGTGGGCCACTCGATGACCCATCTGATTCCCGGATCAGAAGGAGGACCCACGGGCGACCCAGTAGGTGGTGGACCCGTGCGAGGTGAGCTAAACAGGGTCTGATCAGATAGGGGAGAGGACGTGTTTTAGATGACTTAGAAATTCATACAGTATAGTGTTTTCCAAAACTTTATTTTCTTGCATTGAGGCCGGGTCTCAGGTGGGCCACCCGATGACCCATCTGATCCATAGATCCGAAGGAGGACCCACGGGCGATCCAATAGGTGGTTGACCCGTGCGAGGTGGGCACTGTTTGACCCACCATCCACCGTCTGATCAGAGAGGGAGATAACATGTTTTTAGAAAGATGAAGTGTTTTTAGCAAGATACAATATGCTAATAGAAAAACATTCTTTTCCCAGATAAGATTGATTACATAGGCAAATTATAATATATTAAACCGATGGCTTTAGATTCAATTTTGTACGGATTTCTTTCAATTTTGACTTTTTTAAATTGTGCTTTGGTAAAAATCTAAAAATATATAGGTAATGAAATTCAAACTCACGATCTTTTACCTTGACTAACCTCTACCACACCACACAATATCAATATGTGATTGTTTAACAAAAAATATGTCAAAAGTAGTAAGATGGAGTGAGGACTCTAGCCATGTGGGTCATGCCGTGCTTATCACGGGTTATTGTGCTGCTGGATTTAATAAAATAAAATGCATTTTCAGCATGGGAAGTCTTACAAAGCAGGCTCTTTTTCTTTTTACTCTCAGGGTTTAACAGTATGAAGGGAATATCAAAATCTCCCTTTCAGGCCCGGGGAAGGGCATTAGCTGTTAACGCAGTACAGTAATCTATGGCTTATGTATTTGCAAAGAATATTTGGATGATTAGCCATCATTATTTTGGAGACAATAATTTGAAGCTTTGAAAACAAAAAAGGGAAACAACAAGTACAATCATTTGGATGAGCTTTGGAAAGCAGCAGGACAAATACATGAGGCCTTGGGATGCATCAATACATCACACACAGGATTGAGGATTATCACTTGTTGCTACCTGCTTGGTGGGCCCCACCTTGGATGTCCCATGGACAAAGAATTGCCCTCCAGCTTCATCACCATCTTACAATAGATGAAAATTGGAATATGCCCCCAAAAACACTAGGAACTATCTGCAAACCACTTTTTGAAGTACATTAAAAAAAGGATGGTTTGGATGGTCTGATCAGGGGTGGGCCACCATGTTCCCATGTCCAACCCCATGATGTGGAAGGTGTGTGTATATGATAATTTCCTGTGAAACAAAAAGGAGAGTAAATAATCACTTTCTATCTTCCTTTAATCATCACTTTAAGAGGAATGTATTGCACTCCACTCTCTGATTCCTCACGTGCATCATGCACCCATGTGGATGTATAGTGCAAATAGGTACTAGACACCAAACTCTAATCATGTCGGCAAAGATCCTATTAGCCCCTTTAAATCAAACTCACCCAGAGAAAATGCCTTACTAAAAAATCCAACCTACCAATTCACAGAGGCATTCAATGGCCTATCTAATGGTACGGGTATTTAGTAGATAAGAAGTTGTTGAGAGCATGACATCAGCTATAGTCAGTCATACATGGAGCCCCTATTGTATTATTACCCATGTTAAATTAAAAGGGTCAGGATACCGACACACTTCTTTTTGAGTGGGATGTGTGGGAACTCCACCTTGGACCCCACCTAATTGATAATCCAAATGGTTGAATTCAACCGCATGCCCTTCAGTAATGTATTCTCAAATTTTACATCAATAGGATTCTGCCTCACGGTAAGATTAATACATAATTGATAATGCGATTAATGCATATGATTAAAAATACGTAAGATTGTGCATTCAATTTTAACAGTTCAGATTATCAATAGGTGTGGGTCCTACGGTGGAGTTCTACACATCCCTTTCAGGGGAAGCGTGTGGGAACACCACTCAGGAGATCCGGTCTCACAATTAAAGCCAAAGATCAAGATTGAAGAGATAATTTGATAAGCCGGGTCATGCAAAGTCCCATCTCACCTGTTTAATCAAATTGACCCAATTCATACATTCCCTAACTGGAATAGAATTGGTTGGGGTAAGGGTCACAGTTGACCTGATTCATTTACAAAAATAGGCCTTGTTTTCAGACATGGTCCATATACTGTGGCCCAAAACCAACTCAGAAGAGGGAAGGGGGACCCCACCATCTCACTAAACTATATATAGATCACTTCCCAAAACATCCCACTAATTGGTTGCTAATCTTTGAACTAAAATTTTAAGGAGAAATTATATGGTCCAACAATCAGTCCAACGCAACTAGTAAGGCCCATCCTAGTGACCTATATGCATTGTGGATGGCAGGATGTGAATGATACAATTAAATTTCAAGTTGGCTCAATGATTAATAAAACCACTGAATTGAGAGAATGCAAAATGAAAGGTTTAACCAAATCCATATGAGATGGTTGTTGATCATCAAATGAAGGTAATACTTGCAGCCATTTGCAATATATGACTCCCCCAGCAAGGTGATTGTTGAGACATGGCAATTGGACTAAATGAATGGTCCCTGCCAGTGCATAATAATAAATCTAAAGGGCAGGCAATGACACTTCTGCAACAATAATAGCTCTGAGAATCCGAGATACCTGTAATGACAGAGTGCCTGTGATAAGGAGATTGTAACCCTTTGTACAATGCCCTCCAAATTGAAGGCTAAGAATCACCATGTAACAAAAGGTCCAAGACCAAAAAAGACCAGAAAAAGCAGAAGGATAGGAACCTTATTGGAATCCATGATAGGGTCCATGATCTATACCTGTCTGGATCATTGAAACATGTCCTATGGAATAGGGGAGGCATCCTTTTTAAAAGATGTGAAAATTTTTGAATATGTATTCAAGACTCTTGGAGAGAGAATAACCATCTATCCATCTACACACACACACACACTAGTGATTTATCTATATTAGTATCAATAAGAGCCTTCTAGATATATCCTTTTCACACATATAACACACACACACACACAGAGAGACAGAGACACAGAGAGAGAGAGAGAGAGAGAGAGAGAGAGAGAGAGAGCACTTCAATGATTCACACCCATGCATAACTACTGATTTACTAGTAACCAACCAACAGTCAATCATGTATTTTCACTGTTGTTTGTCCATTTCAGCATCTTTTTGTCACCCCACCAACTCCACCCGATAACAGCCCCACCAATCACCTTGGACTTCGCTTTTCCTCTCTAATCAAAAGCTGCTAACCACTTCCTTTAACAGTTTCACAAGCTGTAAATGAATACCCCTGTCATCATTATAACCTCCCACTGCTCCAGTTTCCTTATTCTTCCCATTTTCTATTAATACCCTTTAAAGGTGAAAACCAAACCAGCAGCTGCTTCCTTTGTATTACACGAGTTTCCATCACCACTCTTTAATGGTAAGATGTTGGTAATCTCAGCTTTCTTTTACTGTATTGAGTTGTGTTTTAGCTGAATATTTATGTGTTCTTTCTATACTCATTTTATTTTTATTTTTTTACCACTCAAATTTCATCATAGTTCTGATAATCTTCTTCCTTAATTTGGATACTTTTATTTTATTTACTGAACTATTCAACCAAGAACTATGCTGCCTCTCAAAGAAATAATCATTAGTTTTCATAATTCTCAGTTAACTGTATCGAAATTTCCATTGTACTGACCAAAACCCATGTTAGAAAAATGCAGCAGAGACTTCAAAAATAAGCTACACATCCATCTCAAACAAATAAAGAGCCAAATAGCTCCTTATTCAATTTCCAACAGGAGACACTGATAGAGTAGAAGAAGAGCAGCATTAAAGCAGTTGGAAGAAACTAAATTTAGCGACATGGCAGCGACATGTCATCCTCAAGAAGATGATTTGTTCTCAAAGAATCTGCAGAAAAGGTATGATGGACTAGTAATGGTTAGATCAAGGGCCATCAAGGGTAAAGGGGCTTGGTACTGGTCTCATCTAGAGCCTATTCTCTTCCAGAACCGGGACACGGGCTCGGCTAAAGCGATCAAGCTGCGGTGTGGCCTTTGCAGTGCTCTCTTCTCTGCTTCCAATCCTTCCAGAACTGCGACAGAACACCTCAAACGTGGAACATGTCCCAAGTTCAACACTGCAGTACGGAACAGTACTGTTGCCAATGGCAATGGTGTCATGTCCAAATTCCAAAACTTTAGCCAATTGGCCTTACCAGCACCACTCCCACAACTCGCCATGATTGCTGCCCCTTGCTCCAGTGAGCCAATGCTTCCAAGCCCAAAGACGCCCCATCTGACACAAGATCAAATAAAAGCAGCATTCGATCTACTCTCGGACTGGTTCTACGAGTCATGTGGGTCCATTTCTTTCTCCTGCTTTGACCACCCCAAATTCAAGGCTTTCCTTCACCACCTCGGCCTCCCACAGGTGAACAAAGCATACATCTCGGGCAGAAAACTTGAATCCAAATATGCAGAGGCAAAACTTGAAACTGAAGAGAAGCTCAGAGATACCATGTTCTTTCAGCTATCCACCAATGGCTGGAAGAACAGAACGGATATCCAAAAGTCAATGGACATGGATGCTTTTGTAAATGTTTTGTTGAACCTTCCCAATGGAAGCAGTCTTTTTCACAAAGTGCTAATTCTTGGAGCTGGCAGTGCCAATGTAGATTATATCAAAGAAGTATTGTGGTCTACAATTGAAGAAATTACTGGTGGTGATGTTTACCGATGTGCTGGAATTATTGCTGACATAAGCAACGTCAATTCCAACATGCTGCAAGACTTAGAGCTTCATCACCATTGGATGGTGAATCTCACATGCCAATTGAGTGCGCTCGGGAAGCTTCTTGAAGACTTCTTCAAAAAGCTCCCTCAGTTCACCTCCATTTCTTCTCGCTGTTACAAAATTGCACAAGTTCTCAATTCACGCCCCTTCAATGATGCAAATATCTACTTCAATTGGCACCTGGATAGTTCCCTTGCCCACAACAACACAGCCACTGCAATTTCTGTCGTTGAAAACATTGCGCGGTCTTCACATACATTGCGTCGGACCATAACAGCTGATGCTCTATCCAACAACCCAGATGGCCAGGAGATCTATGACATGATTCAAGATCCAAGGTTTTGGGAAGAACTAAACAGTGTTATATCTCTAACAATGCTTATGAAGACAATGGTGCAGGAGTTAGATGAAGAGAGGCCATGTTTAGGTCAGTGCCTTCCCTTGTGGGAAGAAGTAAGGAACAAAATCAAGAGATGGTGCCGAAGTTTCTCCATCGAAGAAGAACCAGTAATGAAGTTGGTGAACAGGAGATTCTTAAAGAACTATCATCAAGCATGGTCAGCAAGTTTTGTTTTGGATCCTCTATATCTGGTTGAAGATAGCAGCGGAAGATATCTTCCACCTTTCAAATTCCTTACTTCTGAACAAGAAAAAGATGTGGTAAAAATAATTACAAGGCTGGCTCAGAATGGGGAAGCACCTATTGCTTTAATGGAGTTGATGAAATGGAGGACTGAGGGTTTAGATCCCATCTATGCACAGGCGGTTCAGGTGAAAGAACGAGACCCAGTTACAGGTAAGCTGAGAGTGGCAAATCCACGAGGCAGTAGGTTAGTTTGGGAAACTTATCTGAGAGAATTCAAAGTACTGAGAAAGGTGGCTGCTAGGTTGATATTTCTCCAAGCGACAACAAGTTGGTTGAGGTGTGACCAGTCGTTTCTGAGCTGGGTTTGTTCCAATGGCCGATCAAGGAATGCCATTGATAAAGCTCAGAAACTAGTATTTGTGTCTTCACATGGGAAGTTGGCAAGAAGGGAGCTTATGGATGACGAGAATGATTCAGATTTGTTTGCTTGAAAACATGATGATACTGCAGGTGAAGAAGCATTAGGGAGTATGCCTGGAGGTTGAAATCAAGGATAGCTACTGATATGTTGTTCTTTAGTTCAATTAATACATCATAACTAGTGTAATCCTTCATGACTTCTTGTATTAATGGTTTTCACTCTTCTCCCAAGAAGTGTTTCTCATTTCAGAAGCGAACTTCCTTCTTCCAACCCCCTCCCCAACCTTGTTGCTAATTCTCTTTTTCCTCTTTTATTTATTCAAAAATGCTATTAACATTACTGATGAAAAAAAAGTCAAACCTATGTGGGTTGTTCCCCAGAGATGACAGTATTGGAATCACTTAATATTCAGTCACCAATTTTCTCTTTTTAATTGAACACCCAGATACTTCACCAAGGGGATGAATAAGCACCTGTCTGTAGAACAATCCATCCAGTTTAGGAAATTCAAAGGTTTGAAATATCCAAGCCTGATAGACGATTCAGCACTCCATTAACTTACACATGAATGACTTTTTGACAGACTGTCCCTTGAGCACATTCTATCTTCTCCTAAAATGGGCATATAGATAAAGTTTAGTGGCAACAACCCATTGCCTAAACTACGGTTTTTGGTGAAAAGCATAGCTGCTACTCATCCAATAAAAAATGCCTCATCTCCTATTGGAGAAGGCATAGTGTTATACACAAGTATTTTAGGATAGCAATCTAAAAACATGTTCCCTTGCAGCCCACTTGGATTTGGGTAACTTAAGTGCAAGTAACTCAATTTATGTGTAAGCCTACAGTTCCTGCAGTTGGATAACTAGAGTTACTCAGTTCTTTTGTTTCTTGCAGCATCCAACTACACATTGACCAAGATCACAGCTAATTAATGTTGGGACAGTGGCTACTTTGCTTCCTCCAAATAAGGATAAAAATGCTGATATAACGTGTACTGCTGTCTTGTATGACGAATCCATATTGATAGTAAAATTGAGGTCATTGTTGCAAAATGGGTATCAAGGAAAGAGTTTAAGGGAAGCGGTATCTTGGACTTCTTTAGGGACTGGAGTGCCACAATGCTGAGAGCAAATGTGGATTCTGGATCCCCTGAGTGTTTTCATTTCGCTTCCTTTGAGTGGAAGGAGTGGTAGTCCACAGTGGGGACTGCCTTTTGAAAATCCAAGTCACTCAAAAGGACTCCCTTCCTTTGTACTAGATATCCTCAAATTTAACTTCCATTAGAGCTGGTCCCACTAGAAGATTGAGCATTTCGTTAGGAATGAGATTAACATAATCTTATGCATTATTAATCATATGCATTAATTGCGGTATATGATCAATCTTACGATGGCACTGAGTCCTACTGGGGTAAGACTTGAGGATATCTGGTACATGGGAAGGGCATTTATTTTTAATGGCTCGGATTTTCAATATGTGAGTCCCATTGTGAAGTTCCACTCCTTCCACTCATGGGAAGCGTGATGGATCACTCAGCTGATCCAAACTCGAAATAGTGAGGCCAGGAGAGAAAAGAGGATGGGAAGTATGTGTTAACATGGTATGGTTCTTGTCAAGATAAACAGGAGCTAGAGCATAGCCGTGGGTTGTTTAGGGACAATGATAGACTTCTCATGTCTGGAGGGCATAAAGGCATCAAATAAGTGGTTAATTGATATTAGAGAATGTTGAGAGTATGTAAAATATTCTCTACTGGACCACTTATTCTCGAAGGTGGCTTTTCTAATGCTACTGTTTGGGCATTAAGGAAAGCCAAGGTGCAGTAGGGAATGACATTCATTGTCAAGGAGAAATCAAATGTCACGTACTAGGTGCAGATGTAGTGGCATACACTGACTAAGCAGGATATTTCAAGAGTCTTTCGTTTGTATGGCTGACAAATCCTACTTTATAATGGTAGTGGTAATAGAGGAGACAGTTGAAGACAGTCTTGTACAACTACTTCTATATCTTTTGCCTGTATTTCTTTAAAAAAAAAAATGTCTCCATTGCTGAAGGGGAAAAAAGATATACCACTCTTGGACTTTGACAGAGGGAAGAATCACATGATGTACAGAGTCAACACAAAAACTGCATATGCGGCACAATAATGCCTAGCCAGAACTATGCATCTGGTGGGCCATCATGAATGGGAAATGGAAGAAAAGAAAGCTCATTGGTTGGTGATTTTAACTATCCGAACAGTGTCAAACAATATAGATAAAAGAAATATATTAAGATCCTCTGGACCATTTGGGCTGCACTCCTAAGATATATCTACAATTCTTTCATGTTCCTAGAATCATTTACATCTCTAATGGATTCGGTGGCTCTTGGGCCGTAATCAAAGAGGCTTGTGGAAAATGGTTTCCCTAACAACCACACAAAGATGTGGAAAGAAAGAAGTATATGGATTTTTTGAAGATGCAGCTGAAGTAAATGGATTTTTTGAACAGGCAGCTGTTATGTATGTTAAACAAGGCATACATCATCAAACCGGGAATCTAGCTGAAAGGAATTCCAAGGTATCAGGGTGATGAACCTTCACATGAAATTGGGGTATCTACCTACAGGATCCTAGAGAGAGTTTGTAGCATCTCCCTAGGGAAGGGGAAAGAGGAATTGGTAAAAAGTAGGAAAGGAAAGGATAGTGGAAACACAGGATTGTTTTATTTACAGGCTCATGTCATATTGACTTCCAAAAAGAAAGTAAGTAACAGAGAAATCCATACTGTAAATGGTCAGGTATCAAACAGTAAAATTCCACAAAAAAGATGGGAAGATACTTGCAGCTTCTAGACATTTTTAGCACTGACCCACTATGTATATGACCCACAAAATGATCAGTCCATACTACAACACCATTGTGATACTTTTGCACTACCTCTGTCTCAGGATGCCATACCCCATCAAGCACAACAAAATATGAGTAACCTCTCTAACTAATACACCATTGGATCATTGTTGGGGTCAACAACATTGCCATCTTCAAAGCCTTATCTAAACAGTCAACACCAACTCATGAGGGTCACTTGGTGCTCTAAGCGGTCTGAAATTAGGTGCAGGATTGCCCAGTTCCTGCTTAATTTCACAGGGCTAATTAAGATCAAAGTGAGATAGTAATCTCAGTAAAGTCAGAAGTTCTTTCTCCCTTCCGGTTGGAATTCCTTTGTTAAAACTCATCACTGCTCTACTGCCAGAATCAGGTTGTGATGGAGTCCAAAAGCTTCTTTTACCAGCATTGAGGCTTCTATGGGGGCTTCAGAGTTGGTTTTGCTTTACTGCTGGTGTTTCCTTTCTTCGTGGTGCTAGTCTATTACAACGCATTTGCTGTTTTACAGTCCTTGGCATTTAGTTGGGTTTGTTTGGCCTGATCTTTTAGTTGGCCTGGCCTGTGGGCATAATTTTGTTTGGGTCAGTTTGGGCCTTGTTTGGGTTCTTGGTTTTCGATTGCCCCACTTGTGGGCTCATGGTTATTGGCTTTGTTGCCTCTAAAGTAAGGTGGAGCTGCCTCCCATTATTTTGTACTTTGTACATCATCTTTTGGAATGTATACACTCATCTTTCCAAAAAAAAACAAAAAAAGCTCATGAGGGTCACCTTTCTATCTGAATGGGAAACGACATAGACATGAATTAAGTGTATTTCTATCTGAAATTAGTAAAGTTGTGTTTGAGTCTCACAAAATTTTGGAGTTCCATTGGGTCCTATTTTTGAGTTCTTATCACATCCTAGCTGCCAACTCATAATATCTAAAGCCACAGTATCAAACAATGATGTTAAAGAACCAAGCTAAAATCCAGGGTTTATAGCTTAGCTTTAGCAACAAAGAAGTAGAAAAGGTATCCATCAGAATGCGCATAGAATTAAAACCACTAACAGGCTTCAGTTCCATTTCTTAACAAAGAAAACTTGAACAAAACCAGAAAGCCAAAAGTGGGAGGGGAAGGAAGTGACCCACCTCAGATGCTCTGCTTTCAGCTTTGGAGAAGAATCCTTCATCTGGGCAGCTTCCATTTCCTGTGTTTTCTTGACTTCAAGCTACTTTCTTGCCATCTCCACGCTCTGTAATACTTGCTCCAACTCATCTAACAGAACCCTGTTCTCTTCTCTGCTCACCAGCTTTTCCACTACGCCTGGTAGAAGATCTACATTGTTATCTGTTACCATAGCAAATTGGGTCTCTGAAATGAGAGGAGCAAAGGCCCACAAAAGACGAATCCATGATCCAGTAGTAAACCCTGGGTGACAGGGAGGAGTTTTCATGGGCAAGGCCGAACGGAGATGAACTGATGAAGATTGTCCTAGCTTGGCCCACTTCATCATTAGGCCGAATATTTAAGATTTGCACTAGCCCATGGGCCTAAAAGTTGGACATGCTAATTTGTCCATCTGGGCTTGGTCTTTTGGCATACATAGGACAGGATCTAGTCTCGTTGAGCATTGGACCAAACAATGCTTGGCTCTGCCAGCCCATAACCTAAAATCATAGCCCAATCCTGATGATTTGGGCCATGCTGAGGTTAGCCCAGCCCATGAACAAAGCTAGTGAGAGGACAACTTCTGCATACATGTAGGTCTCATAGAGATCTTTCCACTCCCACCACCCCCATGATTAGCATTTCTCAGGTGAGCTCTAGACGAGTTCACATTATGCCCTATATCATTGATTTACACCACATTAAGGGACTCTTTGTTTATTAGAATTTCTGGCAAAAATTTATCATGTTGGATTTTTTTTTTTTTTTTTTTACATAATGTGACATCTCACCCCCTGACATTTACAATTTTGTAATGTTTCTTAACAAACTTTTTCAAAAGTCTAGCCACTTGAAAGGTCTCAACTGACCTTTGGGATTTAGGAATTGCAGCGCTTTTAGTTTTTAGTGGGATTTCTGGATGCTCAAGCACAATGGAGCATTAAGGAATTCCACCATTTTTGAGAATCTTAAAACTCTCCATACAAGAATTCCATGGATTCCATTAAAGAAGAGGCCCCCAAAACTCCAGTGCGTGAGATAAGAGTCGTTATAGAAGGATAGACTGGAATATGTTAATCAAGTGGTAATTTGCAAGGTCGGAATGATCTCATTGTCACTATATAATTTTTCATACTAACATACCTTGTTAATTTTTCATTTGATAAAAAGTCTTAAGAAATTTTAAACTTGAACATTATGTACTAAATAAATTTAGTAGGTAAAATAAAAATATTTGATGACATATATGCATGTGTGATTAAGTAAAGGGAAGCTCAGACTTTTGCATCCCTTAAGCTGGGCGTTTACTCTCAATTTTTAGTGACCACTCTTGTTTCTTCTTCTTTTTTTGCTATGTTTAACTATTGGTAAGGAGTAATACTTTTACCTTGAAGACCGAGGGATTGGTTCATGGGCATGTGACGTAAAACTAAGGTGAAAACACCATTCAATCGTGAGCATGTTGGCTTTGGCCACTGGTGTTTTTAAAAATTACAACCAATCCAATTGGGAGATAGAATGACTTTATTATGTGCTTGATAGGGCTCACGTATGATCATCACAATTGCACTAACATCAACATGCTTGAATAAGGAGTTACTCAAATGGTTGGAAATCCCACCTCTCACATGGATGATCAGAGATTGACCCTGATCTCTTCCCAACTCCTGGCATGTTTGAGTCTCTACTCTCTACATGTGTGGGTTACTCTCTGCTGTGTGTATGTGGGTCTTACCTGAAGTAAAACTGGCAAACCATCCCATCAATAAATCCCAATAAAAAAACGATCATCAGCAATGATGAGACACCTTAAAAAATCAAACAGCCAACAAACAACACAAAAGCATAAGCATTGGCAACTGATAATGCAGAAAACACGTCCTTTTTCAAAACTTTTTTGATCACAAAACGCCAAACATCATCTCGTCGGCACCGTCCGTTAATGCTCTAATTTTTTCTGTTTTCTCCCTTGTCTCTTCTATGGGTCTCTTTTCAATCGCGAATGGGAACGTCATTCGGGCAGCGGAAAACATTGATGTCACATCTTGTTTCCACGAATTTGAAATGCTATATTTCTAATATCAAACTTCAACACGCAAAAGATTTTTTAAAATTCTTGAAATTCCACTCTTTATACTATTTGTTGTAATTTCAAATCCTCTATTAAAAAGAATGATTTAAAATTCCACCTAAGGGGACAACTTTTAGAGAATTTGAAATTCTTAAACATGAATTCATGTAATTCTGATAAAGAAACGGGCCATAAGTAAAAGCGTTTATAGAACTCTTCAGATTTAAAATTTCTCATGGTCCTTTAAATACCTTTTCAAAAATGAGTCTTTGACCAAGTATATTTCTCTAGCGTTCATCTCGAAAAAAATAAAAACCTAAGAAAGAAACACTTTAATTCATTTTGGCTTTCAAATTGTAATAAGCATGCACAAATTGACCCCACAGAATTAGTTGTCAACTATGAAAGGTGACACCTTCAACTTCAAGCATGCATGGGATAACCTAAGATCACTAGCGGAATTAGGAGGGGCTCGCAGGATTCATGGCCCCCTAAGATTCTGGAAAACTCGACTGAAGTTTTAGAAAATTTTATAGTGTTTTTACATATAACCTCCAAAGTTTTCAAAAAAGCCTCTAAATATTTTAAAAAGAATATTCTTTTTTCTATATTTGCCCACCCAAAATTTTGTTTTACACAGTTACCCTCAAGAAAGAATTTCTGGGTCCGCCCATACCGAATATCACAGTGTTTGAGGCATTTCACCGGAGGATAGGAGTGCCTCTAGGTAAAACCAAAGTATGTACCACTCATACAAACATACGAAAGATGCAGGGTTGGGATATTCTTCCCACTGTAAACGCTAATGAAAGCTCACATCAGATGTCCATGACTAAACACAGTAAGTGAATTTGGATCACTGAAAGTGAAATCCATGTCACATATTAAACACATTTCCACATAAAATAACAAGATTCCTTTGGTAGGTAAGTGCCGAATTAGGGAAAGATCGTTTTCAAAGGTGGGAAAGGAAACAAATTAACAGTTGAACGGTCTTTTCCCATCAAATGCTAATATAATCTACATTAGTCGTTTTCCAGCCAACTTATTGTGGCTGGAGGTTCACTACCTTACATGGTGTAACGTTGCAGAAAAAACTCTCTTGTGTGTGTGTGTGTGTGTGTGTCTCACATGCATGACCATTACTGCTCTAATGGCATGCAAGTGTAAATGCAACACTTTTGTGTGGATGCTTGTGGATTGAAGCTTTCTTTTTATAGGCCGGAGATTGTAGTTTTCTTTGGTAAAGAGGCTGGAGATTGTAGTTGCAATGGACATATCATTCACTGAGAAAGTAAGGATATATACGTTACCGGTGCGTCCTGTTGTTGTTGTACAGAACAATAGTGTGTAAGATTGCCTTGGACCTGGTTTTAGAATTTAGACTATTCAACTAGGAGTTACAATTACCCCATGTTAATTGAGATTTTTCTCCTATGCCGGCTGATGTTCTCATCCAACCGTTAAAGATCTGGAACCCTTGAACTACAAGGGTCCATTGGTTGGTACTACATATTCAGAACTTTAGAGCATGTTTGTCAGCATGAGAGGATATGCTTTAAAGTAAATGGGCAAATCAAGAGAGAAGGAACAAAAAAAGAGGTAAAAAGCAAAAGTATTAAATCGCAAAAAGCACATCTACTTTTCTTGTAACAAAAAAAAAAAAAATAAAAAACTACTTTCTCATGACACTAAATCATGATTGAAAAACTCTCTGAGTTTACGCTTGAGTCTCTTAATTCATCCCTTTTTACGAAGGACCAAGTCAAGAATATGGGAGACTCGACCTAGTTATCTTAGTTTAATAAGTTGTTTACATTCTGAACCATTTAATAGGCAGATCTAATTTTAAACAGTTAAAGTTTATTTGTAAGTAATCGTGCATGAGGTCTTGGAGTTAATAATTTAAATATGATGATTGGAATGTAATTTGAAACTTATATTTAATATTTTACATTTGATATTTGATCGATCTAACAAATTATATAATATGCAATATTTTTCTTTTATTTTCCTTACTGTAGTAATTTTCTTGCACATATAAATTTATTAATTTGAATAAATTATGATGAATGCATGTAAGTAAATGTAATTTTATATTTTATAAGTACTGGGCTCATTTTTATATATTTTTGAAATTATTTTTAAAAATTATGGCTCTCCCAAGTCTCTACATTGACTCTATCTGAGGCAACTTTTTTTTGCATTGAATGAGTCGAGTCTGAGTTACGAGTTTTCCAACCTTGCACTAAATGACAAAAGTTATAATTTGAAAAAGAATAATTATTTTTTGTCATTTAATACTTTTATTTTCTACGCATATTCTTTTCTTTTCTCTTAATTTGACATTTTACTTCACTCAAATACTCTCACAAACAGTTTTATATTGCACTCTATTTCACAATTTTAATTTTTTTTTTAAAGAATGTCATTTTTTATAGTTCTAGTTTGATTGTTAAGTGTAGCAAAATGTTTTTTCTTTTCAATTAGGTATTATTTCTGTCTTCTTGTAAGATGGCATAGAATGACTCTCCAAATTGAAAAATAGAAAAAAAAAAAAACAAACCCGACTTTCTTACCTTCAAAAATGAAATTGACAAAAATGTTAATTAACAAGGAACATCAAATGGTGATTCTCCTGCAAGGAGCCATTTTATTTGATCCGAAAAAACAAACTTTATAGCCTGTTTTTCAAGAGAATGAAGGAAGTCTTCTTCATTTCAAATCCAATGTAACCTCGAGAAACTAAGTTTCTAACTTATAGTTATTAGAAATAAGCTTAAATTTTAGATAAAGTTTATTTATATTTTGTGTTCTTTACCTTATTCTCTTTTCTTCTTGTGTATAAGCTCAAACTCCTCCTCATAGTAAATAAAATTAATAAATAATGATTAATTTTATACACTTTATAACAATAATAAAATGTCATAGAAACATATTAAAGCCCCAATTGAAAGAAAGGAGGCATCCTAAGAAATACCCATTAGACAAGATAATTTAAATTAACCCAAAAAATATATTAGAGCTCAAGTTTAAAGCAAGTATCAACCAATTTACAGATTGTGCATGAAGATGGATGTGTATTTGCCAAAGACAAAAGCCAAGTTCCAACTCCTCCAGTGCCCTCACCCAACCCAAACAGGCATTCCAATTTCAGACCCGTATCAAACCGGCCCGTCCGAAATGCCAAACCGTTACGTTCCGTGCCGCTTTACTTCTCCTCCTATAATCGAACGATTCTCGTCTCATTTCATTCTCAGCATTCCGTACCATCTCCGAAGCACCCTCCCGTTATGTACGCAACTATCCCTACGTACCAGCACTCCATCCGATTTCTCCGACAAGTCCGATCTCCCGTTACCAGATCCGCTCTCGCTTATCATCCGTTCGATCCTAACGGACACGCTCCCTCCACCGTTGGATTGCAGCGCGCTGATGACCGATTTCAGCGCCCGACTAGGCGAGCTCCGATTCGCAATCAGTATCTCACCGATTTCCGCTGGACTCAGAGTCGCCCCGCCCCGAAAAACCTCTTCCACGTGCGGAAATAGCCTGTGGTCCTTCACCCCGAGATAACTCCCCGCGAGCGATTTAAACGCCGAGAAATCGCAGAGCGGGAAGTAGATATGAACGTCCAATCTCCCGGGGCGAAATATCGCGGGATCGATATTCTGCTTGCTGTTCATCGTAAAAACCATCACCCGCTCCTCCGCGCAGCACGAGAAAATGCCATCCATGAAACTCAGGACTCCCGCTAAACTCACCTTCTCCGATTTCTCCGCGAGAAATCGGTCGAGATCTTCGATGAGGATCACCGATTTCCCGCTCGTTTGCAGGAGGAGCGATTTGAGTTCCGAGTCGTTGCCGATTCGGGAGAGGTCGACGTCGTAGACGTCGTAGCAGAGGAATCTCGCCATCGCTGCGACGAAGCTGGTTTTTCCGGTGCCGGCGGGGCCGTAAAGGAGGTAGCTCCGCTTCCAGACCCGGCCGAGCCGGTGGTAGTACTGCTTCGATTTGAGGAACAAGTCGAGATCGGATCGGATCTTGTGCTTCAGATCCGAGTCCATGGCGATTGTCTCGATCGTGGAAGGATGAGTGAAAGGAACGGATCTCCACCGTCCGATCCCAAAATCATCCGTTCTGACGTTCGAGAAGAGCCTTACGTCTCTCCTCTTCTGATCGATCTCGTCTGCAACGGTCTGGATGTGTTGGAGATACAGACGGAGGATCCGACGCTTGTCCTCTTTCCGAATCTTCAAAACGAACATCCTGCAGCGGGTCAGATCGCTCTTCCACGAGATGTTCGCGTCGAGGAACGAGTCGTGGACGATCGATCGGTCCGAGTCGAGCTGGAGCGAGAACTCGTTCGGCTTTCTTCCTGAGAAGATGTTGGTGAAATCGGAATCTTCGAGAGAAATCAGAGAGCTCAGATACACGGAAACTTGCCTGTAAAGCGGATTTTCGTGAAGACAGTCGTTGAATTCGGGAATTTTGTAGAACTGGTAGAAATGCAACCGATCTTCGAACGATCGCCAGAAGCGGATCCGCATCAAGAGTAGAATCTTGGCTATTTTGAGAATCGCAAAGCCGAAGGCGATGGCGGCAAGGAAGTAGAGAGGATATGAAGCGATCATGATCATGATCTATAAATTAAATCGGGAGAAATCTCAGAATTCTAAAAGTTTTGATGATTTTTGAAGGAGTGTGGGGATTGTGGAAATATGTGATTGCGGGAGTTTCGGAATGATGGATACAATTGTAGAGCAGAGGGAATCGGTACGAAGGATTCGATCTTTAATAGGTGAGGATACTTACTGATGAAGTGAGTGAGAGTGACGGCTTCTGTTTGCCTGTCTGTCTGTCTGGGAAGTTTGGAAAAGTTTCTACTTATGTTGTCGTTTGGAATTTGGATTGGTTAAGTGTTTTTTTTTTTCTTTTTTCTTTTTTCTTTTTTCTTTTTCTTTTGTGGTGGGGTGGCGGGTGTAGTTGAAGTATCTGGATCTGCCTTTTGGGTATGTCTTTGTTTTTTTTTTTTTCAAATGAATAAATAAATAATGTTTTAGCAAAAATTATTGAATAAGATTTTTTTTTAACCCATTATAGCTATTACAAACTCCTTTATGGAACCCAGGTAAGGATGATCCAGACTTTTCAAGATGGATCTCATTTCATGAAATGCTACATCCGTGAAATCTCAGTTCAATAGGAGTTGATGCCACCGCCCGATTTAAATACTCATGTTAGGGGGGATTTAATGTTAGTGATCACTCATGTTTCTGTGGTGTTTAGGGCGGGCAGGCTTAAAGCAACAATTCTAAATGAGGCATTTTCTATATTTTAATATTAGTATAAATATTTTACTTAAAATTTATTTTTCTTGCTTTATGGTGATACAAAGTTACTAATTAAGTTTTTATATTCAAGTTTTGCTAACCTATCTTAAGTCCACCTCCAAAATCCACATGAAAATTTTAGGACCATCCCCAAAACTCAAATAAAAATTTTGGGTCACAAAATCTAACTACATATTTAACTCCCCCACCCCGAGTCTACCACTGGTAGGGCTCGAAAGCATTTTCATCTACGCAGGGTCCGCATATACACCATGAGATAAACTTCAGAGGTGTGTCCCACATATTGGATGCTCTAGATGCACGATGTTCATGTGCACTGTGGGCAAGTGAATAAATTCCAGTGGGGGCCCATTGTTTATCTTAAATCTTGAGATCTATTATTATGGTTGAAATCCCAAGCTATAAATCTATTACAACCACATCATAGATTAAATCTGAATGAGCTCCTATTGAAATATGACGTGCAAAAATAGTGAGAAAGGCTTATGAAATAAGTTCATGATTAAATGTATAGTTGAGATTTAATACACATGGATTGGATTGCTAGAAATATAATGGTGTGCTAAAATCAATTGGACTCCTAACAAAAGAAATATATATAAGGGGCAGATTTGAAAATATAATAGGCCATAAATGACACTTTAGACCCCACAAAAATCTTGGTCATATCTTCTCAAGAAAGAGTTATTATAGGGCCTTATAATTTGGGAGAAAAAAAGGGATGATAGTTGACAAGTTTGCTTTTTTGGAATCTCAAAAGATGTTATTGGGCCTTACTTTTTGGGGCATAAAGCAATGACCTTGTTGGCCTTATGATACAGCCAGCCCTCGTCGTGTGATCAATCGAACGGTGGGGTCCATTCCTTTTGAATTGAAATTTGAGGATGTAGCAGTTCAGGTGATGAAATCCATCTTAAACTAACCGTATTATCTCTATATGGGTCCCACAATATAGTTCCAAGATTTTTTTTAAGTATAGTAATAGCAAAAGATCCAGACACTAAACAAGTGGGCTCCAAGAAATAAATGTCCAATTTTAGGAAACAACAAAAGCACGAGGGATCTAGGTCAAATGGAAAATGTGGTGGAATTCTTGGCAAATATTAATGCAATATTTCAAATTTTAGATGTGGATGATCTATATCTTTTGTGCAAGATTATAACTATAGTTGGTTTTTAGAACCGGATAACTCTGCTCAATACTTCGATGCTTTCTGGATTAATTATCTACACAAATCACATTCAGTGTACATGCGTAATTGTCCACTGTACAGTTAAAAAGCATATAGATTAGAATAAGAATTTTGCCTTTTTTTTTTTTTTTTTTTAGGGCATGTTTGTCCGCCTTCGATTACATACAAATTCAAGGCCAGATGAGAAACAATGACTTCAAAGAGATTAAAGGTGACCCAAGGAAATAAGGCGGAGATGTAGACTCTCCTAAGCATTGAATTACCGGGGAGATGTGGACTCTCCTAAGTATCCATTCCTCATCCTTGATCCAATTTGTATTCAAGGAGAGTTTATTTAATATGAGTTTTTTATTATACACCTTTGACGTTCAGTTTTTAACCACGTATGGCTTGAATCCTTCCAATTCCTACGTATTCAATTCCTTTCTGTATAATAATGCAAACAAACTGGCTCTAAAAGTTATTTAATGCTTCAGGTGCTTAAAACCAAATAACATTCATTACACATGATTCATATTATATTTTTTTCTTTAGTAGAGTTGACAGGGCCTTAAAACTCTACCACTGTCATATAGAGCGCACATAATAGGACAAGATGGGTGGCTTTAGGATGAGAAATTAGGGTACGTGTCTATCCATGTCATATAGATATTGTATGTCCAATGAAATAAATTAAAGCATACATATACACTGAAATCTTTATCCAATTTGAAAGCTAAGAAGGTTAACTCAACTCAAACCAAATCAAAATCATCATCATTATCAAAGTCATTTGTTGCCGGTTTATTATCAATCTAAATCACAGATAAAGGAGGAGGGTCATCTCAAGTGAACACCTAGGTGAAACTTTAGTCACATCTTAATTCAATTTAAGAAAAAAATTTGAAAAGCTCAACCCATTGAATGGATCTGATTTAGGTTGGCTAAGCAGGTTGGGTTAGGCAATGTTCCCAACCCTAATTATGCTTCGTACAATGGGTTGGTGAGAAAATATATATATATATATATATATATATATATATGTATGTATGTAGTGCGGGTCAGTCGTTTAGGAAGACTGATTTCATACTTGTGTCAATTGACAACTAATTTGAAGAATTTGAAGGCAAAAGGGAA
This sequence comes from Camphora micrantha, assembly GCA_003546025.1. Classification (NCBI taxonomy): domain Eukaryota; kingdom Viridiplantae; phylum Streptophyta; class Magnoliopsida; order Laurales; family Lauraceae; genus Camphora; species Camphora micrantha. The sequence goes on along the minus strand of QPKB01000006.1, from coordinate 36,771,688 downwards.
TTTCTGATATGTCATCACTCCACTGTATTGTTGTCATGCTCAGCACATCAGAGTCCACTCTGAGCCAAAATTAAGGTTTCATCTTCCAACTAACAGCATGCAATGCAATCGGCAAATTTATGGCACACGACTGCCCTACAGAAGTATCCTATCTAGGATGGTGCAACCATTGAGCTACCTTTCCGACCAAAATCAATTGGTGATGGAAGCAATACAACTTAGGTTTTATAGTTTTGGCATTCGACATTGCACCCACATGTCTATTTTTAGAGCCGTCACCTGAAAAGTGGTGTTGTAGATTTTGGATAATATCCCGCACGACAGCGCACCAACCCCGCCGAGAGTCTCCAACATCCAGCATGTGGTATTATGGTTGAGATTGAGACAGACAACTAGCGAGTGTGAATCTTACTGCCCGTTTAAATCTTCCATACGTCAATAGCAAGATTATGTATAAACGAGGAGTCATACTTATGTATGTTACAATCTGGTCCAAGCTAATCAAGATTAACTCTAGTTAATCTAGATTAATGCAATTTAAGCATGATTAATTAATTTAATAGTGATTAACGACTAATATGGGTCAAATTAATTTTTAAAGAATGAATTAAGCATAATGAACAAGTTTGGAAGAGATTGATTTAATAGAGTTAATTTTAAACTCAAATTAATGAAGTTAAGGACTGTCTTGTAAATACGAGTTTTAGCGTATTTTGTCAAACATAGTAAAAATTGATATCAACATGTGTCTCTTGATGAGTACAACAATTTTCGTAATACACACATATTCATTTGACTTGAAATGAGTCAAATGTGTCTTGTTTTGACTCAAATTGTAAATAAGATAAGAAGGTAGGGTTTAAATGCAAGAAATTCATTCTGCAAGGTTCTAAAAGAACCCAGATCCCATTTGAATCGTGTATTGCAACAGAAGCTTTAGGAGCTGAGCGTAGACTTGGGTTATCCCTTTTTCTTCTTCAGTGATTGTTTAAGAGAGGAGCTTCATAAGTGCATTAAGGAGAGAGAAAAATTGGTTTCTCCATCTTCCTCATCACCTTCTTTCTCTTCTTTGTCAAGTTTGGAGATAGAGTTTAAAGAAAATCTCATATTTTCTCTCTTCAAGATTATAAGTAAGTGAACTTTCATATTTATAAAGTTTTGGAGTTCTATTAAAGTAATTTGTGGTAGTATTAGCTTAATAGCTTATGGGAAATTCATTTTGGGATTCTCTTGATGAATAGGGTTTCGATTGAAGAGGTTATGATCTCAAACTTCAAGTTAACAAAGGGGTTTTTGTGTTAGATTCATTTGAAAGGCAAGTATAAGCAATACATACTGGTATATGCTATTTTTAGAGTGAAACTTGTTATCTATGTATGGAAATAAGTTTCTGTTTGGTTTGATTTATGGATCAATTGAGTGATATTAGGATGGATTGAATGATGTGTACATAGAATAGAAGTGTTATGTTTACGTTTGAATGGAATTTGAGTAGGGAACAGAGGTTCCATGAATTATTTGCAGGTTGTGAATGGTTTTGAATGAAATGAGGAAACTGTTCAGAATTCCAGATTGAGAATTCTGAAGCATTCGCTCGAGCGAACCGGCGTCCGCTCGAGCGAACCATCTTCTGTATGCATCCGCTCCAGCGAACTGTCTACTGTTTGTCATCATTGAGAGAGTGATGTTGGTCGCTCGAGCGACCAACTTTCTGTGCGCCGTCCGCTCAAGCGAACCTAGATCCGCTCGAGTGAACCTGAAACAAATTTTTCGGATTATTTTCTCGATTGAAATTCGATTTCCTTCTTTTAATTAAGAAGATTTAGTGATTAGAACCGGTAACTAGATTGTGTCTAGTTAATCAACGATGGAGTTTGTTTGACCAAATGGTCAATCAAATATACTGAAAGTGTACTTGGATTCTTCTAGAAATATTATTCCTGGGTTTGAAACTAAAATGAATCATGGGTTAACTGAAATTAATAGAAATCCAGGTTTAAGTTTTGAATTATAAGAAAAGAGCATATTGATTTAATCAAGGCTGTTAATATTGTTTTACCTCCATGGGTGTGAATGAAGGAGACTTTAATGTACAAAATACACATAAATTGTGATGCCATCAAGAATAACATGTACATTAAACAACTGAGGATTTCACCTAATTGGTTAGTATTACTTGGTTGAAATTGTATATTGTGTTGTATCCAAAATGGATCATGATTTGAATTGACTTCTAAATGGATTGTTTATTGAATTATATTCATTAATTTTTCATTGAACAGAGTTAAATGTTAAACCATATTGTTATTGAGTCTGGCACTACATAGTGATTTCTGTAAGCTCATTAAAGCTGTAACTCCTGCAGCAGATTTTTTGGGAGTGTTCCAGAACTCCATGATGATGTCAGTAGTCCCTGACCCGGACACTGATAAATCCCACAATATATGAATCCTTCCGTATGGAAGATAGAAATCCTTCATTTTTACGAAGATAGAAATTGAATTGAAATGAAATGGTATTGTAGTTTTGTCAAATCTGTAAAAGACTATCATTGATTATGAATTGTAATTGTATTGGTCTAATGCTAAATTAGACTATTAAATGTGTAATTAGCATGTTCAATCATGTAATTGTTTATACATTGCTGAATTGTCAAATTCATAGTGTTATTGATGGCATTACAGGCACAGCTACCCATGCCAGTCCTTCTGAGGCCTCAGCATCAGCGGAGAAGACCACTCCGATTCTTCCAAGAGGACTAGTAGAGTGGAAATGAGACGATAACATTGATGTAACTTTTGAAGAATGGAAATAGTAAATGAAATGAGAACTTTGTAGAAAGTGGTTTTAAAATATTTCGCACTTTTTATCCTTACATTGTATTTAAATATGCAAGTGATTAATTTTGTACATGGTGTAAATGAATTTTTGTTTTATACATGACCAATGTATATTTGTTTATATTCCGCATAATGTATAATTGATATCCCTTGTGAACTTTATGTGGTTGAAGTTCAAGGGAGTAAGGATGCAACGCGACTCAGGATTAATTCAGATTAATTATTATATTGGACTCAAGTCGTGTCGATGTATAACCCTTGAATTATTGAAAGTGATAGTTGTTGTTTTTTTTTTTTTTTTTAATCTTAAACAGTAACCAAATGCATATACAAGTAATTAGATTTATAAACTAACTATAGACAACTTGACTAAGACTCGAGTATTCAAAGAGAGTGTTATGGTCGTTTGTGCTAGGGTCATTTGTTTGGAGGTTTTTCTGATAGCAACAACGTCAGTTGTTGTCCTCTCAACATTTGGAATTTTTTTTTCGAGAGACTGAATGAAGAACGTCTTCTTACATGAGTGGTAAGGAGTTACAGTTTTTACCTGGCAGCCAGGGTTTAAAGGGTACACCACTACTTTTTACGTGTGTGGGCTCTCTTTTCACTTATGTGACCTTTTTTTCCGTGGGTATGCGGGCTCTCTCTTGGGTCCCATCCCCTTTGGTTAGGGAATAAAAAAAAAGTTTAAATGGTAAGATTCCAAAAATTAGCATATGAAACGTCACTTTTGGCATGTAATATTCTCCCATTCCACTTTTCAAAATGCTATTATGTATGTATTTAAGCATTTGTAAAATCATATAAGTAAAGAAAACAGTAAACATGTCATGAGTACTCACAGTTCAAACGAACTAATAGGGTAAAATTTAGTAGGGTAAAATTTAATTATCTTTTGAGTTGCTTTGTTGAATTGGTGGATCTTGTCTCCTTTGGAACCCAAGGAAAGAAACAGCTTAATGTATAGGGGCGATTATATAAAACCCACCAACATAAGTAATCAGAATACCAGCAAACAAATAGGGTTAATAGTCAATAATCTTTTGAGTTGCTTTGTTGCATTTGTCCCCTTTAGGAACAAAGGAAAGAGGCAGCTCAACGTATTGGGGCGATTATATCCGTCCGTGCATGCATGAAGTAAAAGTGAAGCCCACCACAACAGGTCGAGCTGTCTGCTTGTTCCAAAAAGTGGCAACCAAGCAGCGAAATCTGTGACTCGACTCTCTTGTAGTGTGGCTTTTTAAACAAGCAGCGAAGAGACATTCCTTGTTCGAGTTCAATGAATTTCGGGTCTCTCGTCTCTGTGTGTGATGGATGTATAAATGGGAAAGGACATAGTTGTTGAAGAAGTTGGCGTATGTTTGTCACATATGGATTTAGGGCACTTCTTCTGCATGGAATTATTGGCAGAATGGGTTCAAATTCTCCCTCACTGTTAGCACTAGAGAGAACTTAGACTAGAGAGAATCTATGGCCAGATTGCTTCTTCAATGCATAGGATTGTTCTCACTTCTGCTTCTTTGGTAAGAAACTCGTGGCCTACAGGATGCCCTGCATATAAGAGACCATCAAACCAAACTGTGAAGCCAAAGCTAAAAAAAAATATATGATGGATTAACCAAACTATACAGGCAAGTATAGGAACCATAGCCAGCGTAAGCTTTAGAGAACTAGTGCTTGGAAAACAGAAAAATGGGGTGAGATGGTAGGGTTTTGAAGATGGGAATTGTGTACAATATGTCATTGTCCATCTATTGTGAAGAGAATTGAGTAGGGATTACAGGGAATAGCTAGCTTGCGACACTATCTCAGCAGCGCTTCAAATTTATCTGTGATACATCAGCCTTTTGTTAGAATCATTTAGGTTCTTTGTTATCTATTCCAATGTAAACTTTGTCCGACAAGGCAACTGTTAGGAAAGTAAGAACAAAGATGCAACAAAATAATACAAAGAAGACACATATTTACGTGGTTTTCTCGAGATTGAAGTGCGTCCACGGATCACACCAATTCCACTATACTCAAAAGCAGAAGATGAAAATACAAGATACTAGATCGATCTCTGGCGGCTATACTAGGGTTACATAAAGGCGCATGGTAATATTATTATGGAAATACCCTTATATGTTTCAGGTAGATCCGCGACAGTGGACCTAAGTTAACAGTCTAACCCAAGTGCAGTCAGGCTCCACACATAACAACAATCATACCTAAAACTAGATTTCATATTATATGCAACCCTTGAACTACTGAATATCAGCTTCTCTTCTTGAAAAAGAAAACCATTACTGTGATAATGTACAGGGAAAGGATGACTATGGGATATTTTTGTTACATTTAGTTGGAAATTATAACCTGTACATTTAGGACCCTGACCTCTTTTCAGTTTCATATTGTTGACACCATGTTTTTCTTTTCTTTTTTTTTTTTTTTTTCGAATTCCAGAAATGAGTTCAAATATCAGTGTTGGACCTGTGCAGCCTGGGCAACAATCTATGAACCAAATGTTTTTGGTTTTTAATTTTTGGCAAACATGATGAATTTGTTGAGGAGTGGGCTCCACCTGAGGGGGAGTATTAAAAAATATTAATGCACATCTACTAACGTTTTTATATTTTAATAGATCTAAGGAAATTTAATATGTATGAGAAATATCAAGACTCCAAACATGGGAAATATTAAAAGTATTTATGATGCCTCCACTAATGCCTCAAGATTTTTTTGTGGGAATGGTTAGCTCTCTAAAACTTCTTGCTCAACTGAGGAGAATCACGTTCCAAACAAGATGTTATTGTCTCTACAACTGGTTGAACCGAAAATTTCCTCAATGATGTTTTATCTCTGCAATGTCTTTCCAATCCGTAATGATGGCTTGGAATGGATGATGCATTTAGAGTCAACTAGATCCCTTTAAAAGTCAGTTTAAACATCGAAAGAATTTGGTACTTGTCTTCTAAAGTTTCACCTCTTGTGGAAAACTTTTAGAAGGGCAGGTTCCATTCTCTTATAAGAATTTCATTTCGTCTCCCTTTGATCTCAAGAGTTTTTCAAGTAAGAAATCACATGCTCTTGAAATTTCATTCTGTCCATTTGTCTTGCCATATCCCCAAATGCCCTTTCCACATTATTTTATTCCATTTTTCTACCAAAAGGCCCAATGTAGTCTAACCCATTGTTGCCCTAGTTAGCTTGATTCGCAAACTATTAGAGAACTACTCTTTTGTGGTTCTCTTAGTCAGGTCCTATAAATCCATTAGTGGTGTGTGTATAAAATTCAAGCCGCTCGAAAGCACTGCACCCAATATATCACCGCTATTCCATATATAACTCCAATTAAAATTGGCCACACCTTAAGATTGATCCATAAGTAAAACATGACATTTGACTTTGGATTTTATTTTAACCATGTATTCTACATGTAATCTATCTAGTTGTGGGTCAACTCCGGTTGAAGTAAATTTTCAAGTACAACAAATGTAAAGAATGATGATTATTTTTAGTGGTTTAGATTTTAGATGTAGACCTTTGTAATGGTACTTAAAGCATGTCGTACGTAGATAAATTAGTTGATCAAACTTGTCGAGCTCAAACATCCGAATAAGACACAATTAAAAGAAAATCAAATGAACCTACTCAATCGATTTTCTTTATCAAGTTTAGCTTGAATTACTAATAGTGAACTCAAAGGCAAATTAGTTAAACGCAAACTAGGTAACCGTGGTCTAACCAATTGCTGCATGCCCTTGACCTTCAGTGACCACTCTGATTTTGTCCTATACAATTCATGGTATGCCCTCTCTAATCTCTAGTAGTTGAATTTCATCAGTGGGTGGTTGCGGATTGGCCCCATTTATGCAACCCACACCTAATTCTATGGTACATGAATATATATAGTGTCCTGGTTGCCCTGCATCATTACCTCTTTCAACAAAGAAACATGGGTCAAGTTTCTTAAATTTGTAATCATGGTCTTGTTAATTATCCAGATTGTTGTTACTTTTTGTTGGTGGGTCTGTCCTGCCATGAATGGAACCTCTAAAATTACTCAGATTCAATTATTTTATTGGCTACTGATTGAAATGTAAAGACAAATCCTAAAATACGAAGCATCACTCCATGGAAACCTGACTAGATTATCTTAACTATACATTCATGACTTTACCATCATCTCTCCAAGCAAATATCTAATTAGATTATCTTAACCATGAATTAAAAAATCATATAGAAAGCTAGAAAAAACTTGACTAATTTCCTCAAGTTCGCAGAAAACCTTTTTCATTGTTTTTGTTTTTGGGAGGGGGGTGGGTGGGGGGTGGGTGGGAACCATATTTCTGGAGCACTTTGAGTGTTACCATCACAAGGAAATCTACAGGAGAGATTACTAGTTCCGTAGTAAAATATGATTCTCAGAATGCATCAAACTTTTGATCTTAGAAAATGTCTAACATGGGATATGGCTACGATAATGGTGTCTTTTTAGCAACATCACTCATGTTTCACCTAATATCAATTTAAGGATTGTTTACCATACAATGAAAATTGGACTCTAGTTTTGCAGAATTACTAATGTTTTCACCTAATGATCAACCCCATAGTACAAGTCAATAAATAATAAATGGCTATGGTTTCGTCGTCTGGTGATAAAGAAGCAAAACACAGCTCGGCCAAAAGACCAACCATGTACACCACCTAACAACCTCCACCTTGGCTTGACCCAACTGGCCTGCATTTTCTCGGGAAGACTAGTCTACTGATCCTAGCGTGATGCTTTAACTATAGCTTTAGTTCCCCAACTCTCATTGCGGGGAGGACTAGGACATCAGTCTTGTTTCCTATCACTAAGATTGTGATTTTCAGGGATGTGGCTATTAATCCTAGGGATGGGAAGTCTAGCTATGTGTTTTTTCTCACTTTTGGCCAAAATCTCTTCCTCTAAAGAAGCAGAGGCACATAAATTGTTCCACTGAAGGAAGCAAGTTGCAGGGGCTTCTATGAAGTTGTTCGTCTTTGAGATGCAAAGGAAGCTATTGAAAACATAAAGAGAAAGCCGATTGAACTATCAACTCTATTATTTTGGGCATTAAGGGGTCGTTTGTCAATTTCACATGTGATGTGAAAATGATTTACATATGTAAATGAGTCGCATGTGAAATATAATATGTCATTTTAACATCACTTTAAATGTGAATTTGATTGCATCCAACTGTTCACATGTCTTTCATGGATTTTGAAAAATCTATGATAAATCAAATGATGTAATTTAATCCAATATGCATTATTGGCATTCTGAAGAAGATTAACAGTTCAGATTTTGAAAAAGAGATCCATGGGAATTATCAGAATTGAAGATCGAAAGATCTGAACATTTTTCTGAATATCTTACAATCCAAGAAGGATTATAACGGTTGAAATTTGAGCCACTAGCCCTTTTGGTCTTATGAAGAAGCTCTACAATTTGGACATTGCATTAGAAGCCCAGATGATTAAAGAACCTAGAGAAAACGGATTGCATTTTCAACTCGTGGAATGAATGCACTATAGCAACAGTGCATTCATTCAATGGTTGATATGTTTTTTTTTTTTTTGACAAAATTTCAAGATCCATGTTGAATCAACCCCCAAAATTTGGCCTCATAGCTTAAAAATGGCTTTCTAAAGAGGACTAATGGTTCGGATGGTGAAAATGAGACCCATAAAAGTCAAGAAATGACGATCTAATGGTCTAGATATTTTTATAAATTTTTCAAAATCTATCACGAACCACTGTCTTAAATATGGTATTATAGCCATTTTTTTTGCCTTCCTATCATATTTAATGGTTCCAATCACCATGTAGGGCCCACTTTAATTTGAAAATAAAAAAGGTGTCCTGGCAAAAAAATGAGCTGTAGACCGCACAACCAACACTGGGTGTGTTCTGTGAATTCACATGTGAAATTATGCAACCCCTTTTGCAAATGATTTTCATACCCGGTGTGTAAATGCACTGGTGGGGTGTTATATATATGTAAATGGGGTGAAGCAAATGACCCCTAACATTTTGAGTTTTTTTTTTTTTTTTTTAATGAGTCCGGATCCCTGTTTTGTAGAAATAAAGAGACACTGTATCATCATATCCCATTTGCTAGCTTAATAAAATCTCATAAATGTAATGCACCATTCTTGGAATGAAAGAAAAAAATAAAAATAAAAATAAACGAAGAGCTTTTAAATTGCTGACAAATGAGGGATACAGTGAAACAATATCCCCCTATTTCTACAAATCAAGAGTCCTGGAATCTCTTTTTATTTATCTTTTTAGAATTGATAATGAGATCTCTCATGTTTTGGCAAGTACTATTTTTTTCTTGGCAAAAGTCTATGTTGGGACTTGGGACCATTATTTTCCAAAATGGGTGTGGAAGATTTCTCCCCTTGGTTAGGCACTTTATTAGCATTGTAAAAGTCTAAGTAAAGCATTCATATTTAAGACAAGAAGTCACAACAAAAGCATTTTAATTTAAAATTTTCTTTATTTTTTAAAAAACAAATAAAAAAGCAACCACCTAAAATACAAAAAAATTTAATTTTTTTATACAAAAAGTCAAACAGATTCCATAATGAATAACTAAAAAAAATCACATCATAACCCACTTATATTTTATTCTTTCTTCAAAATCAACTTTACTTTACTTAACTCTATTAGTAGAGTTGCCACATTAGTTTATGCATGGTTGGTTTCTGTTGTTCTAAATGAAATTTCATTTACCAAAAAATGAAAAATTACTAAAAAAATAAAAATAAAAAAAAGCTATATACTATGTTAACTATTATTTCAAATTTTCAAGGCTTGCCTTGCACAAATGAACGGCCTAAATCATGTCTGATCACAATGGGCCATGTTTTTGGAAATTGGAACTCCATTCAAAACCCTTCTAACTGTTCAAACATCAATACAGTTTAAAACCCTCCTTTTCTCTCTCCCCCCACCTCACACTGAGAAAAAATGGCCGCTTCTGCTTCTACCTGCAACTCCTCCTTCATTTCCATATACAGGAAACCCTCATCTGCTTTCCTCTCTCCCCACCTCTTCCAAACCCTTAAACCCCATCTTCCCAAAACCCCAAAACCAACCATCCATCTCCAAAACCCCACCACCACCAATCGCCCCATCTCCTCCAAATCCTCACCGTCCGATCTCCCCCTCTCCACCGATCCCTCCCGCCCCAACACCCTCAAATCCCGCCTCGCCGCCGGCGAGACCCTCTACGGTATCTTCCTCCTCAGCTTCTCCCCCGCCATCGCCGAGATCGCCGGCCTTGCCGGCTACGACTTCGCCGTAGTCGACATGGAGCACGGCCACGGTGGCGTCTCCTCCGCCCTCCCCTGCCTCCACGCCCTCGCCGCCACCGGCACTGCCGCCATCCTCCGCCTCCCCGAATCCTCCCCAACCTGGGCCAAGAAAGCCCTCGATCTCGGCCCCCAGGGCATCATGTTTCCGATGATTGAGGGTCCCAAATCCGCCCGGAAGGCCGTCTCCTACTGCCATTTCCCGCCGGACGGCGTCCGCGGCTCCGCCCCACCCCGTCGTCCGGGCCTCCAAGTACGGGATTGATGATGGGTATTTGCAGAATTACAAGGAGGAGCTGTTGATCATGTGCCAGGTGGAGACGGTGGATGGGGCGGACAAGGCGGCCGAGATCGCAGCGGTCGACGGGGTCGACGCAATTCAGATGGGTCCATTGGATTTGAGCGCGAGCTTGGGGTATTTGTGGGATCCTGGGCATAAGAAGGTGAAGGGGGTTTTGCGCGAGGCGGAGAAGGCGGTGCTGGGGAGCTCGGAGGGGAAGAAAGGAGCGTTCTTGTGTGGTTTTGCAATGCCCCACGACCCACCGGAGGAGCTCCGGAATCGCGGGTATCATATGGTTTCAGGGACTGTGGATACAGGGCTGTTTTGCAGCGCCGCGGTTGAGGATGTGCTGAGGTTTAAGAGGTGTTTAAAGAGTGAGGTTGTAGAAGAAGAAGAAGAAGAGGAGAAGAAGTATTGGAGTGAGTGAGGATAGTGGGAGATGGTGGAAAAGAGAGAGAGATGGTCTTGTCTTTTTTTTCATGATGGGATTAGGATTCAGAAAGGTATGTCTTTTCCTTCCTTATTTTCTTCTTGGATATGTGGATAGAGTGCTTTTGTTGATCGTTGTATCAGTTGTTTGTTCTCATAAGAGTTGTGGAGAGGGAAATGAACTTGTTTTATTTTTCTTGATAATGGATAAAGGAGTAGATTCTTCTTGTTGTTTGTTTGATTGGTTTCTTCTTCAAATTGCTTTGATGGATTCATTGATGATGAAATGGAATATATTGAACTTGAGGGCCGTGTTTGCGTGGATGGTTTGCCATGGCATTTTATTTTCACCTTAATTTCATTTCACCTTCTACACAAATGGTTCATTTCCTATCGATTCAGCTGCTATTGTTTGGTGGGTCGAAACCTTTTTCCTCTGGAGAATGTGTTTTTACCTCTCATGCAAAATGGTCGGTTCCTGTAATTCTTGCGTCTAAAACTGCTTTTCTCAAAAATGAGACAAGGCTTTCCTCTTTGGGAAAAAATGAAAATCACAGAAAATGTTAACATGCGTAATAATGAAAAATGATTCTTCCTTGAAAATCATTATTAGAATATCCACACAAAGTTTTCTCTTGCCCATGTTAGCAGGAAGGTTTCTTCACTAAACCATGGGTCTACACGCCTCATAGGATTAACTGCAATAGATTAAGGATTTCAATGGGTATGTGAATATCCAAGATATCAACTGATCTGATCCAAAATGAAATTGGGTTACATTCTAACTTCAACCTCAATTCAGTAGGTCCTCACTAAGGATGCCAGTGGGCACTCAAATATCAAAAGAATAGTTGGAAATTACCCAAAATGCATGTATATAAATCCTAATTTTGAATTTGATAGTTGGATCCAATGACCTGCATACACACTCAACTACAACTCAAGTATACATATGCTAAAGTATTTAATTTTAATTTGAGTTAGTTGTAGATTTGGGGCCAGATTCACCTCTGTTAGATCCAGAGTTAGGTTTGAATCATTTCTTTCCATTGTAAGTTAAATCTTGGTCCAATACAGCGGAACGTTTTAGATCTGAATTAGGAGCGAGATATATCCTGAGTCCTGACCCTCACAAGGCTATCCAATACCCTGCTATCTATCTACATCTTGATTTAAGCTAGTCTAGATTACAAAGGCCTTGCGGGAAGCACGGCTTCTAGCCGTTCAATGATTTATTTGTCTGAAAACCCCAACCTCGGTAGAAAACTTGATAATCTCCTTAAGGTCTAAATTCCCAAGATATACCAATAGACAAAGGAAAAATTCAACCAGAAATAAGTAGGATGCTTACACAAAGCCATCAAAACTATTACTTCAATAATGGTTGAGATGAGATTTCCCCAACTTTTACGTTCCCCATAAGCTCTAGATTAGGCATGAACTCCACAGGGAAGAAGACAATAGTTTTCTATAGCAAAATGTCACTACCGGATGGGCTTATTATTTTATTTATGAAGTTCTCAAAACAAGAAGTTCTAGTTTTAATGCGGGCCTAACATCCATTCTTACCTTAATAGAATAAAGAAAATCTAAACATTAAACAGTACTGAGCAATAAAAGCACTATAACACCATAAATGCGTCACCTACATCTTATGATAATTGGCCATCACTTTCTCAACAAAGTCTCAATTCCACGACCTTGGGTCATTGGAAAGTTAATAACCATTCAATGAATTTAATTTTATGTCAATAGCCATTCATTGGATTTAATTTTATGTCAATAAGAATCTAACCAATTATTAAAAACATGAAAACAAATCCTGACTGGTTTCTACTGTGGGCTTATCTAAATTGGGCCCACTGCTTGGGCTCAGGCCTTGCCTTCATTGTGGCTTCCTCTTGGGCTGTATCACATCCTTAGTCCTCACATATAGACAACTTGACATATTTCTACACCAGTTGGAATATGTTCGAGCTCAAATTTTGTCAAATATTTGCGGTGTCAATTATCTATAATTCAATACTTGACATTATGACCAAAAGAATGTACTAATGCAATATGCTTCAATACCCCAATCTATTTGGTATTTGTGCTCACATCAAAGACCAACAAAAACAAAGAGAGACGTTTAAGAGTCCAAAATCAAAGCAACAGCACTTCACCTTCCCTCAACATGAGCAAGAAGCACCCTTCTTCAACTCACTTGTCTCTAACTCATGACCACCAGGAGCCACGGTAATCTTCGTACCCTTGAGAACCAACACATCATTCCCATTTGCTTTCCTTCCATTGTCTTCCATGGACTTCTTTGACACCACTCCATGAATCTCCTCCAAAAGCCTAAAGAAGGCCTTCTCCACGTTATCTCCATTGAGGGCAGACGTCTCGGAGAAGAAGAGCTCTTGTTCCTCAGCAAATTCAATGGCATCCTCTGTGGGGATGACCCTCAGGTCAACAAGATCAGCCTTATTCCCCACCAACATGATGACAATGGAGGTATCGGCATGGGCTCGCAGCTCATCAACCCACCTTGCAACATGATCGAATGTCTGCCTTTTGGTGACGTCATACACTAACATTGCTCCCAATGCTCCTCTATAGTAGGCGCTGGTAACTGCTCGGTACCTGCATCATCGTCTTATAGCTTTATTTCATTAATTTGGGGTTGGCTTAAAATGTTTTAATTAATACGCTATAAATTCTACCTATTCATGACAGTGCTCTATTTCTATGTGATCGATAACCGTACAAAGAAAGTAACCTCAAGGGATGAAATTATCTTTGTCATCTTATTCTTATTCATTTGGTAGCAAAATATTAGGAATTCTTGTCTTGAGAATTTCGAAACCCCTCAAATTCTTGCAATTTGGATTCCATGAGAAATTCTAAATTTGGAGTGTTCCACGCTATGATACCCAGATGCTTCAAAATAGGGAAAGTATCATGACCTATCATATCCGATAAGTTTTATGTGTAAAATCTGTTCCTGCCATATTTATGGTGTCTCCCCTACCACATCCATGCAGTATCTGGCATCATAGGTTCCAAGGATCATTGCATCTATTCCTTTTTCTTTCGTTCTTTCTTTGTTTTTTTGAGCTAAGGTGGCCAACACCACTCAACCATGATGCGCTGGCAATAGTGCATCCATTTCACTGTAACAAAACCTGATGCTTTTTGGAACTCGAATGATTTGGAGAATATAAGGTATGACAGGAATTTAGAATTTTCAGACAGGATGATTTCAAGTCCAAAGTTTCATTTACCAACCAAACTGCATTTGTGATTCTAATTTTCAAATGGCAGATGCTTGGAGATTAAAATAGATAAGTGGACTCTGCAATAAACAAGGGGGTGAAACTATTCATGGACTCATGCATGAGACCATTACTTAGAGAAGGTGATTCCAGAAATGTTACAAAATGGCTCATGGTTACCTTCACCGCTAGTGTCATTGGGTTACACTTACATCTCAAGCTGAGCTAGATTTAATTGCAAAGGGAGTGTTTTGATCAAAACTAATATTAGGATGCCCCACCTTCTTTAAACCTGTGTTGTTCTTATATTTCCACTGTCATTTGTAATCTCTATTCTTAGTGGTCAAATATATCTTTTCTTTTGTTTCTTTCTTCTTCTTTCAGTAACTCTATGGTCTAATAGTCCTCGGTGCTTTCATCTAAAGCCAAGCTAGTGATTCAGGCCTTAGTCAACATATTTGAACCATCTTGAAAGGGAAATAATTTTTTTTCTTCTATTGATTCTATTTGTAGATTTTTTTTTTTAGTTGCCTATTGCAACACAAACACATAAGAATGTGAAAATTCAAAAGGAAATAACAATGTGGAGAGTTGAGGAGAGAAACTCAACCTCTCTTGTCCTGCAGTGTCCCAGATCTGCGCCTTGATGACCTTGTTCTTGACGGTCAGCGTCCGAGTCTGGAACTCCACACCAATGGTAGACTTTGAGTCAAAGCAGAACTCATCCTTGGTGAACCGCCCGAGTAGCTGAGTCTTGCCTACTGCCGAGTCACCAATCACTACGACCTTAAATACATAGTCAATTTTCTCCTGTGTTTGGATTTGTTCTGCAACTTCCTTCATCTCTTCTTCCATCTTTCTTGTTCTCTGTCTGGTTATGAAATGCCTTCTTCTATACCGTGAGCGGTGGTAGATGGTTAGTAGCGATGGAGGAGGAGAAGCGGTTTGAGAAACCACTAGTCGTTTTGTTGATCTGCTTTTAATGAGTTGTACAAGGTAGGGGAGGGTATTTTTTTCCGGTGAGAACTGTTTGCCTGCCATCATTGTTGCTTTGCTTTAATGACTTGACTGATTTAGGAGCCAGCAGGTTTTGAATTTTGGTGGGGACACATATTGACTGAGGTCTGTCTTTAGTTCCAAAATTATATTAATGCCCTCTCCTTTGGTTTCCTGGCTAGCTTTTTTGCCTGCAGATGAGTTGAAGAAAGGACATATGCACCACTTGCTCACCATCAACAGAAGAATTGTTAAATAAACAGTTTTGATGATCTGATAATGAGACCTTTCTATCATACTATCCTCCATGATTAGTAAGCATCCTAGTGAATCCCACAAAGGGCTTTAGAGTTTTACCTTTTTTGTGCAATCTGTGAGAGGTACCTCTTAGCAAAATGCCACCCTCCTATTCAACATCTTCTATTGGAGCTTCATTGAGGCGACGCTGGAAGTACATCATTAGGCTAGTATTTACATTGAGAATGAATGGACGTGGATTTCGGATTCATATCTTATGATCTTGATCCTTTTTTAATTAGGGTTTGCATTGCCTGCACTTCCAATACGGGTCTGTTTCACTTTTAATGAACTGAATGGAAAATGCCACTTCTATGTATCATACACCTAGAAACTATATATGGTTTTCTTCTATTCGAGGTAAGATTCTGACACTCTTGTGTGAGACCCATATGAATGCCTGTTGATCATGAGAGGTAGTATGATAAGAAAAAAAAAAAAAATTTGTTTCAGTTAGGGTTGATTTTTGGAAAACAAAAAAAAAAAATCAACTCAATTTAAAATCTTAAAGTTTGAGAATTTCTTAGAGTTACGAATTTACAAATAGGAGTGTATATTTTATATTAGTGTTAAATTAGGATGAGTGCCAATTTACGAGAGTTGGATTCGCAAGTGCATGGTTAGATTGGCAATAGGTGGGGATTGGTTGGGCATCCATTCCAACTGTTACATGGTGCTGTAATTGTAACCTCTTATGAATTTATGATTGTTAGCCCAAGGCAACTCTCTTTACTGTATTTGTGGGGTGGGGGGAAGTACCTCATAGAAATAAATTTGGGCTCCACTTGATTACAGAGTACGTGCCATATTTCAGAGGTCAGGTCGAGTCCAGGTTCAGGTCTTAGATTTTTAGAGTTGGGTGACCTGGACTTGAGAGTGGAGTCTAGGTTTGGGCATTGTGTGTTTGCTTTTAGTAAATTTGTGTTTGCATCCACCCAATTAATTAGTCAAGGGCCACAGAGACAAATCGAATTTCTTTCATAGGGGTGTGGGTCCAGACAAAGGTGGTGAGGGATGATGACTGTCTGTCAATATCATTGCAAGGGTTGAAATACTGCAGGTAATTCGAACCACTGGACTGGGCCCCACCTTTTGTGTAGGCCGTGGGTCCCTCTCTCGCACACATACAGAGACACTGTGGTGGTAGGTAGTTGCAGCAATCGAATAATCTGTGATGAATGGGCGGCCTTGATCACATCCATGTGCTCCAAATTAATGCCCTTGCCTACAATTTTGGCCCATATGCATTGTCTGAAGGGTCTGGGTCGCACCATAAATGCATGCTGCAGGTATGTATGGCTAGAATGGGATCACATACCCAGGTCTGGTCTGGTCTGGTCTGTTCTGCCTGTGCATAAATAGCTTCATTGATATGGCTGATGAATGATGATCGACATCCTTGTCTAAAAAGATAGCACATATACTGAAATGAATTGATAATCACATTCAAGGGGTAGCTCAGTTGCTTTAGGGCTACGGTTTACATTCGAAGGTTGTAGGTTTGAAACTGCACTACCATACTGGGGCTACAAGGAGAGTTTATCTGGCTTCCCTTTAGGCCTGGAAGAATTAGCCTAGCCTAAAAGGATGGGGAACCCTCCAATAGTTAAAAAAAAAAAAAAAAAAAAATCTTTGGAACTATTACAAAGGTGGCCCATAATAGATGAGTAGTTAATTGAAATGATCCACTAGCCTCTTCATCAACTTTATGTGCTAATAAATAATATTTGGAATAACTAATCATGTATAGATAGTTATTATCAAGTAGCTTTATGATCTTCAGACAGAAAAGAAGGGAAAAAAAAGGGGGGTTTTTAGCCCCCTTTTGGCATTAGATTACATATAATTTGAGTAGACAGGAATTCATGTTCTAATGAGTTTGAGTTTCATCAAAAGAGATGAGGGATGGAGGATACGAAGTGAGAGGTAAAGGATATGAAAGAGCAATGTGGATAAGACATTTGATGTTCTTAGGTATTGAATTACTAGGGTATTTATTTCTCCTTGTTTTTTATTCATTTTCCATTAAAGAAGAGGTTATATCGACAGGGATATGGTCAGATCATTGGAGTGATATTTGGCCTACCTCTATTTTGGAGATTCCCGTGTTTGGATGTATAGTGAATTGAAGTATGGTGAGGTGAAACATCAAATCAAGAAAGAATAAAATATAAGGGATATGAGGGTGTTTTATTTTTAGTTGTTTGATATGGAATCTTTTTTACTTTTTGTTATAGAGAAGTGGAGGTTTTTTTTTTTTTTTTTGGTCTTTTAGTAGAGAAAGGAAGTTGTTTTTTTTACTTTTTTTTTTTTAATTCAGAAGGAATTTTAAAATTATATACTTTTGATATGACCCCTTATCATTTCTCGTTTGGATTCACTTTATTTTAAGTTAACTAGTTAATTGTCAAACACGCCTTAGAGATTAAGATGCATTTGACATTGTATGAAGATATCTTTAAGGTTTTTAAATCAATTAAATTGCTTGCTTAGATGTGATGATGACGACGACAATGATGTTTAGACTCTAAATATCCATGTTAAACCCTTCATTGGTCACCCTTTGGCTAATATGAAATGTCCCTACTTGTTTTCTACCTTTTTCAACTTTACTAATTTTACAATTACTTTTTTTTTTTTTTTTTCAAACTCTCTAGGCATTGGCCGATACCAATTGCGTCTGTAGGAGAATTTTATATCCTCTCTATTCCTATTGTTATTCATAGACATTAAGTTTTAATGGTTTTTGTTTTCTGACTTTTTTGATACATCTAATATTTTAAGATAGAAATAATTTTTATACTGTCCGGGCTTAGCATGGGCCTCCTTTGAGTTGGTGTTGAACACGGGTTGAATTGTAGATCCAGTTTAATCTACATTCTTAGTTTGTAAGGCTGAGGTTCACCAGAAACTTCCAAAATAGCCCAATTGAACTGTGCTCCTGTTAATCATTATTTATGAACTAATCAAGGTATTAACTTTATGGCCCTAAATGCTGGTTATATACCCCACCTCTGATCCAAGTCAAGACACCCAATACCATCATGTATCAAAGGCTGGCCACATAATGGACACAACTTTTGATTTGCAGCTGGGTTTTCCCCTAAAATAGTTAATGGTATACAAGTTTGAGGAAACTTGTGAATTGTTTTGGTAGGCCCTACTTTTACATGCAAGAATTGATAATTGTGACCATCTATTTAAATGCCCCAAGTTTCAATCCTACGATAATAGTACCGTGATTGGCATGCATCAAGATAGGTCCCAGGAAGGGATCACCAATTGTGTATTATCCAGCTTTCTTATTATATGTATTATGGGCAGGGTTCAAGGATTGGGGTGAAAAAAACTTAAGATAACAAGGAGGGCATCAGCTGAAGTTGAACCCAGCTCTCAGGTGCCATACCATTGTTCATTATACTAGCACTGAATTACATCCATTCTTACACCTGAAATTGGAATGTCAGTTGTGAAAAAAAAAAAAAAAAAAAAAACCCACTGTTGAGCCTCAGGAGCCACATTATCACTTCCCATTCTTTGGTCAGTTTTAATAGAAAAAAAAAAAAAAAAGCTTCCCTCTCCATATCCCCTCTCCTTCTAAAGGAAACACCTCTTTGAAACAAAACGCTCACAGTAAATACAACATTTCTCTCATCAATGCGTCTCTTCCAACTCATTTCATCCACTCTCACTCTTCTTCTTTCATCTCCTCTGTCTCCCACTGATTTCTCATCTCCTTTGCCCTATCTAAGCCTCTCCCTAACAGAATGCTTGCTCTCTTTGCGTTTGTTCTACCTCTCGACCTCTCATCTCCTCTGCCCTATCTAAGCCTCTCCCTTACACAATGCTTGCTCTTCTACCTCTCGACCTCTCGTGGCATGGATTGGAGCACCATGTGTGTGTATTATTTCAAGGGGTTTACCTTCTTAGTAGTGTAGTAATTTATATATATATATATATATATATATGAGGCAGTAGTTTTTTTTTTTTTTTTTTCTTTCTATTTTATAAATTTTAAGTTGAGCATGAAGTTCTTGATTAGAAGTCTGATAGAAATCAAATCTTAATGACATGATTATTTCAAAGGGTTAGACCACCACTCCCCCAATATTATTAATGACATGATTGTTTCAAGGCTTTTTTCCCTTCTTTTTTCCAAATTTTAAATTGAGTTTACGATATATTTCAAAATCAAATCTTAATGACCTGATTATTTCAAAGGGTTTAACTGCCCCTGCCCCTCCCCCAAGTTGATTAATGAATCTTCTACAACTCAATGGATATAGAAAGTAAGTTATAATAGTGATGAGCATACAAACGTGTTGATAAATATAGAAAAGAAATATGAAAAATGATATAATAATAATATTAAATGTTTGTACTGTAAAAGAAGATGTACATATGTTATGTGACTGTTTTCCCATTTTGGTTTTTCTTGGATGTGGTTGCTGTAAGCCCGTTTCTTGTATTTGCACTTCCTCATCAGCCTTTCCCAATGTCTGTCTAATCTTCGACACATACACTTCACTTGAAAAGCCTTTCCCAATGTCAGTCTAATCTCAACACACATATACGTGGAAAGAAGAGAAAACACTGAGCTTCAGCTTCCTCAATTGCTAAATGAATGCCTAACACCCTCATTTATTTATTTCTACAGAAGAAAAACACCACTATTTATACCTTTATTAACTTATGATGATGGATCCCATGTAATTCATCTAAATGCGAGAAATTCATAGACTCTATTCTAGAAGTTCCATGTAATTTTCTCTTACTTTCGAATACTCACATATCTTTACATACTTCTCTAATATACAAGAAATATCTACTTAACTCTATCCTATCTAAGAATATCTAGAATCTTCTAGAATTTTTGGGACCCATCAAGATCTCCAACAAGGCCTGTTTGTTCATTCAATCATATGCGCACCCCACCACTCGGACGACCATAATGCTAATGCAACTCTATGAAACCTCAAACCCCACCATCAAGCATCGGAAGCCATGAGCACATGATATGACATACGCCTCAAACATACATTCCATTCGCAGTTTTGTACTTGATCGTTGGTTTTGCGCCATTCACTGCTTGATACTTAGATCAGTGGTTTTCCATGCATGGAAATTGTGTACTGGCCCTCCCTCATTTGGCCATGAGCACCCTCATAAATCTTAGCAAGTTTCCATCACTTTTGATCCCTTTACCATTGGATGAAGCTTGTAGTTAAACAACATCTAAATTACATTTCAGTTTCTTCTAGCAGTCAATCACCAATTTAAAATGTATAGTCAAACAGTGAGAGGGCATACAAAATCCATTCGATTGATGATCCAAACCAAATTGATCGTGTAAAAATCCTTATTTAAAGGTGGGGAAGGAGTAAGATATAAGAGAACTTAGCTTAGCTAGATCTGCCAGGCTTGATCTCAACATAGCCAAAATTTAGGCCACATAATGATGAGAGGCTAAATCTTAGGTGGAAAGATATAATTGAGAAGTAAAATAAGCCTAGCCCAGCCTTTCATTACCCTCCTCCCATCCAGATCTGCAATTTTTTAAACTGGATCAAATAGAATATATAGTTACTTGGATCCATTTCAGATCAAGTACAGCTTAGCAAGTCACCCACTTCAGCCCTCATTGTGGAGGGTGGAGTATGACTTTAAAATTTCAAGATGTTTTGACTTTTGATATGGATGTTTAAATGATGAACCAAGAAGTAGGGACCCGGTTGGGACAGGATAATGAATATCCAGGCCCAGCCTGAGTTCCAAGCTATAGGATCGAATCCGGCCCAAGGCCGGCTGGGCAAAAAGTGGCTGGCCCAATCCCAGCCCGAGTTTATAATGTGTAGGGAAAAAAAAAAAAAAAAAAAAAGATCTATTTACAATGTCTACAGTTGTAGTAGCTCAATTGGTTTACTCACATAACCCCTAGGGGTAATTCAATTGACCTAGGACCACCCAAAGGTTGTGGGTTCAAAACTGTACTACCACACTAGGGCCACAGGAGAATTTTACCCCGCTTTCTCTCTTGGGCCCGTAAGGATTATTCTGGCCCAAAGGACTAGGAACCCTGCCTTATCAAAAAAAAAAATTTATTTTACTCACATGTGAGTTTTGGATGGCCAAATAAAAAATTGGGTCCAGCCCAAGTACTGAAAGCTAAGGCCCAAGCCTAGGCCAAAGTAGTCTGGGGTGATTTTGGGCTCGGGCTGATCCGGTCCATGAGCACCCCTACCAAGAAGAAATGCATTCATAAATACAAATTGAATGGAATGTGAAGCAATGCGCTTTTTTACGGACCTCTTCCACGCTGAACGTATAGGATAAATGGGACCTTTGGGTTAAATCATTGATCCAGGTGACCCTAGACATGTCCCATACAAAAGAAAACGAACGAACAGTAGAGAGAGAGAGATCTCAGTTATGACACGTGATTGAGAGGCTTCTCAGAATTTTAAGCAGGATTTTGACCACACCCTCAAAAGCATTGACTTTTAAAAAATCCCAATAGAATGGTCAGTAAAACAAAGAACGATGAAAAATAACAATTTTACCCCTATATGTGTGATATCCTACCGGCATGGGATATCACATGAAATCAGAGTCACCCCAAAATGCAAAGAAAAGTGATTTTCTTGAATTAGGGAAACCGGTCAATATGTATAATATCTTACCAGTGTAGTCTATCACCTATAAGCATATGATATTGTATACTACAAGAGCAAAATTGTTATTTTCACACGATCCTGTGTAATACGAATCCATAGAAGTTTTAAAGATGCCAACGAATCCATAGAAGTTTTAAAGATGCCAACACTACTAACAAGGCAAAAGTCAAGTTTCATGCACCTGTACAGTCAAAATCCCAATATAAGGAAACAAGCTCTCATGTACAATCTACAATGTAAATTTGGACATTTGAGTATGTGCAATCTTCCAAAGTCCGGTCACATTGTTCAACTTGGATAACCACGTATGGACCGGGTTTGGGCCCATCAGGATGGAGGCTATAGAGGATGACTCAATCAATTGTCATAATATTAGTGATGACCAGTCATAAAATAACAACAGTTTTCTTACCATGTCAATCGTGTGATTTTTCTTTACTAGATATTATTGTTAACATCAATTTATTAGTTAACTTGCATGAGACTTGCCCGTGCATCACACAGGCTTTCTAACATACTAGCACTGGCAGGAACCCAAATTACTAATAGGAACCCGAGCTAGACCAGCCCGTCCGTAGGTTACCAGATACGTACCTAGGGCTAGCAATGGGTTGGGTCATCTGCACAGAATACACATATGCCTCTACCCACATAAATGGAAAATTTATTGTATTATAGATGTCTCTTTCAAGTGCTGAAATCGACATAGTTGGAACAAGGCTTTGATGATGATGATGATGGTGATGGTGGTGGTGATACGTCTGGTTCAAACCGAGGTTCCATACATCTGAAACTGCATGGACCCATACCAAAATATCATTGAATCAAATTTAGAGGACCCCAAGTACAGAAATGAAAATCAGGGTTGGAAAACGCACTGATTACTCATGGCCATTTAATATATGGATGGGACAGTGAGTATCATATGATATGTTCAGATTCGTTGTCAGCACATTCATCGTAATGGCCCAGATCATAGGGATAACAACAGCATTAAAAGGGCTGCACTGATCAAACATGGGCCCAAGTGGGCCCGTGGCTCCTCATTGTATTGAGTTGTGCAGCAGAAGCATATGCCACTGGTTTATATCTACTGGCATATGCAATTATGCATGTTCAGAGCAAGAGTAGTTCAACAAATTTTAGAGAGATGTTACCATAGACAACGTCAACGTCCACAAATAGTTCTCAAACAACAATAAAAACACTGCGTCACTAAATTTAGTAGCATTTAAAGTGCAAACGACAGAATCACTCCCCTTACAAAAGATTTTACTTTCTGATTATTTTTGGATAACAAATTGTACTCTCCCTTGGCCTTTCTTCAGTTTCATTCACCAATGATTTTTTTTTTTCAAATTTTTTTTTTTTTTTTTTTTTTTTTTCACCTTTGGGTTTGTTTCTCTTTCCAAGATACTCTCATTCTCTTCTGAATATCACCCATGATTGCTTTGCAGTAGTAAGGACCCAAAAATTTACCTTGAGGTTTTTGTTTGTTTCTGCAAACAAGTTCAGATCTGGCTATTGGGATAACATTTCTACTGTTTTGAAATAAATTCCCTCTTCCCAGGGAGAGCTTGACCCAAATTTCTGATATAAAAGACTCCTAAATTTTTCAGGGGCTTCATATTTTTCCAATTCCATCACTGGCCCTGGAAAAAAAAAAACAAGAAGGGAAAAGATTCAAGCTCCAACAGTAAAACAGTGAAAGTGATACAAAAGCATGATGTCTGTCATTTCCAATCATATTTATGGACCTTGAAAGGGAAAGCATGGGAGTTGAAAAAAAAAAAAAAATGATGCTGTAACTGGTATTTATGGACCTCATATTTAATAACTGCTTCAGAAAAATAGCACAGGCATGTTTCTGAAATTTAAAACAATATAAATATTTGTAGATTCAAGAGAATGAAGTCGTACAAACATATTTAAGATTTCTTGTGAGAATGGGATGAGATCCACTCCATACAAGGGGCATCAAACTTCTACACCAACAGTATAAATTTTTCATGTGAAAACCATAAACATCATATGTTCGATGATTTGGAACATCTATTCATCAGGCTCAAACATGAATATGTTTCCTAATAACATACAATCATTTACCTAAAAAAGGGAACTACAGGACAAAAATAGTAGTGATCCACATTCAATTAGCATAAAGCTCAGTAGGATGGAAATGAGCTTTAGAACCCAGAGTTTGAAGCAGTTCCGGGTTGTGCAAACAGTTGGAAGCAGAACACCTGCGTCATCACAGTTAGGTCTACATAAGGCCCAATACTTTCAAAGGAACTGCTGGAATCAACTGGCACAGACTGTCCATTTGGCAAAGCAAACAACGAGAACAGACAATGCGGTCGCGAGAAAAAGAGGTAAAAAAAAAAACTTCAACCCTGTGCTCTATTTGCCTCCCACTGGATAAGCCAAGTAATTGTTCAGTCAAGACCAACAGAAATGTTCTGACTCCTACATCTTCATAGTTCTAAATTTAACACAAAGAAAAATCAATTGAAATCCATTCCAGCAACAGCAAGAAGGTTGAGTATCTCCTTAAATCATAAAACCATTTTCCACCTCCAATTATAGGGCTCATCAAACTGGACTTTCTGACACAGTTCCAATTGGTGAAATCGAGTAGTCAGCGCCAAAAAAATTGAAACCAGAAAATAGGAAGAAAATAGGAATGTTACAAAGAAATTCAGAAAAAAAAAAATTAAGGAACTAAAAGTAACCACAAACTGACCTTAGAGAAAGCTTCTCAATCACCAAGAGTCCACACAACAAGAAGGGAGAGGAAATGGAAAAATTACAGCTGCTGTATTTATTAATGCATGCACTGTTCTCTCTATTGTATCCTCACTGACAACCCTTACATGCGCCTTTACATAAGGCTGGAAAACCCTAGGACTCCTAATTGAACGACTACTACTAATCCTAACATAAGTAGCCATCCCTCCTAACAATCCTAATCAAAACAAGACTACTAAAAGAAATTGGGGAAAAAACACATGCAAACTTCGGGATCCCAGACTCTTCTAAACAAAATCCTTTGTGGGTCTCATAGACCAACTGTACAAGACAGTGAACCCCATTACCATTAGTTTCAAGGGTATCCTTTGGCGACCTGGAGTATAATACAAACCCCTATTGGGTTTGGACTTGGATTGGCCGACAAAAAATTTCCCAAAGAAATTGCTCACAATTTGTATTTCTGAGTTCAGAATTTCTGGGAATTGCAGATAACCCCAATGCTTTCTCTGTTTTGTCAAAACAGTCCCTGAAATCAATGTCTAGTAAATAATTGGGATTCTCTGGGGCCCAAATCTTGGTTAGTTATTGATCAAACCCTTGTGGGTTTTCTTAGAGCTCTCACACTGCTCCAAAAACTTCTCAGAAAGCGCAATTATGCGTTCTTCTTCTTCCATGTATTCATCATTCTCCCCTGTTAGATAACTCACCCTCGAGTTTTGCATCTTCAACATTTCTTTAGTAGAATACTGAAGCATCTTCTCAGTATGGTGTCAGATCCTCGATGTTGAAAACACCTGATATGCATTGCCATTGATGACAGATCTCCTTAATGACCTTGCAGGGACCAATTTTTCTTCCAATCAGCTTGTTGTGAGTTCAGATGGGAAATCTTTCTTTCCACACACGGACCCACCGCAAATCTCCAACAATGAATAGCTGCTTTCAACGTCCTCAATCTGCCACCTCTATATACTCAGTGTCGGTTGCTACGATCTTCTTCCACACTTCCTCATGGACGGTCTTGATGTATTGTTTCATCTCTTCTGCATCCACGCTAACTCTTCCCGGTCATTGGATCAGTATGAGATCCAACACAATGGTAGGATTAGATCTGTAGACAATCTCAAAGGGACTCATTTGAGTAGATCTGTTGTGAGAGCTGTTGTGGGCGAACTCGGCACGTGGAAGGATAGAATCCCATTGTTGCAGCTTTCCTTTACTAAACTCCACAACAAATTACCTAAGCTCTGATTGGCCGCTCCTGTTTGTCCATCGATTTGTGGATGGTATGCACTGCAGAGGTATAGGTCTGTCCCCAGCTTCCTCCATATGTGACTCATAAATCTAGTATCCCGATCCAAAGTGATCGTCATCGAAATACCATGCAGTCGAACAACTTCCCGAAAAATATAGATTTGCAATGTAGGTAGCACCAGAAGTCTTCCAGGAGGGACTCAAATGACTCATCTTGGAAATCCTTTCAACAACAACAAAAACAGAGTCCATACCTCTGAGTTCATTTTAGCCCAAGAACAACATCCATGCTAACATCTTCTCATGGTGTCTTTGGATATAATCCAGTATTTTGGACACATCCTTCAGCTAGGTGGCAAGTCCAGCACATTGGTTCATGTCTGCCCACAATCAATGCCATTAACGTACATCTCGAGAAGTCAGTCAAATCCAACCACGTTTACTCTTAAGGTCGCAAGGAAAGTCATTTTGCCTTATTATGTTTCCCCACCTTGTGCCTAAAAGTGTACTCATGCAAGAATCCAACCACGTTTACTCTTAAGGTCGCAAGGAAAGTCATTTTGCGGCTTAAGGCACCTACCGCCTTATTATGTTTCCCCACCTTGTGCCTAAAAGTGTACTCGTGCAAGAATGCAACCCACTTTGCATGCCCTATTGAGAGCTTCATGATCGAAGTCCAAGACAAACTCTCGCTGAATCGGGTAAAGTCACAGTGCATGAGAGCCTGAACAATTGTATAGAACTCGACGTTGTAAGTGGAATATCTCGTTCTTGCTCCATTCAGCTTCTCATTATAGAATGTCACAGGCAGGCCGATCCTCTTGACTTAATACTGCCCTAATGCCAATATGAGATGCATGACAATCAACCTGGAAAACCTTTCCAAAGTCTAGCAGGGCTAATGCTGGAGCTTCTGTTAGTTTCTGCTTGATTAATTTGAAACTCGCATCGGCTTTTTTTGTCCAAACAAAAAGACCCTTTGTAATACAATCAGTAATAGGTGCCACAGTAGAGCTAAAGTTCCAAAACGAATCCACCATAGAACGTGGCCAATCCATGGAAATTGGAAACTCCTTACATCATGAACATTTGGAGATATTAATCATCCCCTTACAGCCTTAACCTTCTCATCATCCACTATCATACCATCTGCTGCTACAAATAGCCAAGGAAGACTATGTTATTTGCACGAAGTTGCACTTCTTAAGAATGGCATATAATTTTTCCCTCCGTAATACCCCCAATAACTCTCACAGATGTTCGATATAGTTAGGCACATCCAGGTTGTAAACTAGGAGGTCATCAAAATAAACCACAATGGACTTTCCAATGAAGGGTCTAACAACTTGATTCATCACTCTCATGAGAGTGCTAGGCGCATTGGTCAATTCAAACGACATCACTAGCCACTCATATAAACCTTCTCTGGTCTTGAAGGCAATTTTCCACTTATCCACTCTTAAGGTCCACTCTGGAGCACCAACTAACATGTCCATCATATCAACCAATCGTGGAAGAGGACGCAATGCTTTATATTTATTTGGTTCATGGCCCTGCTGTCAATGCACATCCTCCAGGACCAAACCTTCTTTGGTGTTAGGAGGGCAAGAACAGCACAGAGGCTTAAGCTTTCTCTTATATATCCAAGCTCTAACAATTTGGTTACTTGCCGATTGAACTCCTTGTGTTCTTCCGGAGTCATTCGGTAAGCAGGCTGATTAGGTAAACTAGCTCCTGGAACAAGATCCGTGTGTTGTACATCTCTCATAGGCGGCAAACCTAGGGGTAGATCATCAAGAAAGACGCCCCCAAATTCTTTCCCTAAGGGTGTCATCTCTTTCAATGGGCATACTTTATCAGATATTTCTTTTCCAATCAAAGCATATATGGTTCTTATTTAATTGGCTTCTTCCATGAATTGCATAGTGGAGAAGCAACTCACATCCCCCTTAAGGATGGGGCCTGGTAGCTTCTCATGGGCAGGTGGACCCAAAACACTTTTTTAATTATCTTTATGGAAGTTGAAGGTATTTTTTTACCCATCGTGGATGATCCTACAATCATAATGCCAAGGCCTATCCAATAATGTGTGGCAGACATAGCATCCACCAATTGAAAAAAGAAATCAAAGCCTGAGTGTAATTGGTATCTCTTTCCCATGCTTGAACAAAGAGAGCATGTAGAGGTTGGTGTCCTCCTCTGTCAAAATCTGGAAGTTGCTGACAAGTGACAACATCCTGTAAGACCATGTTCCAGCAACTGCCTCCATCCACAGTCAAAGTGACACCTGTGGTCTTTGACAGTGCATGTAGTATCAAGGATGCAGGTGCAAAGCCACACGTCTTCCATTGGTGTCCTTGGAGAGAACAATGTCTTCCAAATCACCAAAGACCTGCCGTTGTCGCTAGATAACATCATCATCTGCACCCAAGTTTTCAACAGATCCTCGCCGGTCGTCATCCGCCACATAAAATGGACCATCCAACTCTTCCTCTCATTCGGTAATATGTATCTCCCACTCTCGGCATTCTAATGAGATGAGACCATACTTTTTGGCATTTAAAGCAATGAATACTAGCTTTGCCTTGGACTCTGTTATTCGTATCAGTAGTCTGTCAAGTGTCAACCCATTTGGTTAGGTCAAGTTGATCGGTGACCAACACAATAATATCTGAAGCACTGTCCATAAGCTCTAAATCCACTCGAGTCGTTAAACATAGGACGAGTAGATCCTGTCATTGATTTGAGCTGCAAGATCTCTACTGCATGTGATTCTTTCATTGCGACCACACATTGATAGGCTTAAGTCACTACATAGCATGGAAAGACATGGCCGAAGTTTGATTGCCACCAATTTGACCCTTCTATGATCAGTCAAATCTGTAAAGCCCCGACCCCAAGTAAGTAGGATTAAGGTTGATTAATGATGCAAGACAGACACATGGTCCCCATGGGTTGACCCGCCAATGGGCCCAGCCCATCCGTCTCGACCAGTTCCTTGGGCCTGGCCCACTTATCGTAGTTCATTTAGCGTTTTATTTACCCATTTATGTTTTTAAGTCATATTTAGGTGGATGTTTTAAACCTGGCCATCGGTGTAGTTGGATGATCCAGATTAGCTTTAGGGTTATGTTTTCACATATTTAAGCATTGTAAAGCCTCCTAGGCTACTAAGTTGATGATTAATGAAATTTCTCTCGAGTGATTTTGGATCTTCCCAAGTTATCTCTTCCTCCTCTCCCGTAATGGGGAATCTGGCGTGAGGCCAATTTTTAGGCAAAAGCCTGATCTATCCTTCCACCTCCATCTCTCGTCTCCCCGTATCTACCCGCCCAGCGTCTGGTACTCGCTCTGCATCAATTAATCTTATCTGTGTTAAAAGAGTAGGTTTTACTTTTAGCATTTGACTATTGGATTAGTTGGTTTGATTGTGATTAGACAGCTTGGGCTTAGTAAGGGTGGTTTAGTCATTTGGCTATTGTGAGGGGGTATTTTGGATATTTTCAAAAATGGGCTAATAAGTTGTTTGGATGTGTTGACTAATTAGGGTGTTTGTTGGTCTAAGAGTTGGGGGCTTTGAGAGTGTAAGGTCCCAGCCATAATTAGTGATAGTTATAGTATTGGATTCGCTTTAATTAGCGGGCGATTAGTTGAGTAGTTAAGCGGATTTAGGTGTTTGGGAGCTTTTGGACCTAGTTGAGTGATCTAGAGGGGTTATTTGAGATTTTGGGAGACTGTAGGGGGTTGTTGGTAATTTTAGGAAGTTTGAGAGGTAAGGCCCTTTGTGGTAGTTGGTTTGGTTATAGGGTCCTTGGGAGAAGATGAGATTTCCTTTGAGTTTTCCAAATTGCCCTTGTCCTTGCTTCTTTGAACACAACTTAACAGGAGAATATTTTGGTCATTGGACTTCCCTTTATAGCAGCAAAACCAACCTCATTGCCTTCTACAAAGACTCATCTCTCTCTCTCTCTCTCTCTCTCTCTCTCTCTCAATCAAGATGAGTTCCAAACCCTAATTCCAATTCCAGCTTCTTTTGACGAATTCATGTTAGAATCCAGCCCTGATTCCCTCTTCTCCCTAGGATTTGTGTGGAGGAACCCAAGATCTAGGAGATTTGAGAGATTATAGCTGGTTTTTGGGGTTTTGGTTGGAGATCTTGGCTTTTGGACCCCAATTCTCACATCAAGGCAAGTAGACATGTCTAGATTTCATTGCGTGTAGGTTATTACTTATGGGTTTTGATGTTTATAGCTTTAATGATAGTTATTGTATATGGATGATGATGTTTCATAGCTTTGATGGTGGATATTCCTTTTTCTTCTTTCCTTTATTTTTTTTTATAACAGTGGATATTCCTTTTTGATAGAGGTTTT
The DNA here is from genome assembly GCA_003546025.1 of Camphora micrantha. Classification (NCBI taxonomy): domain Eukaryota; kingdom Viridiplantae; phylum Streptophyta; class Magnoliopsida; order Laurales; family Lauraceae; genus Camphora; species Camphora micrantha. The sequence continues at coordinate 36,741,205 of QPKB01000006.1, read as the reverse complement.
GTGGTTAATGATGAGTTGAATCACGGATTTGGGCACTATGCAAGTGATAATCCTATGAATATGTTGGCCTTAGTACTAGATCTCTTGATCTTTGCAGGAATTCCCCATTAAATTGGAGTAATTGCCCTAGATCCCCAATTCCTAAGCTTTTAAGATGTGAATTGAGTAAGTTCATGGAATTTGGGGACCCTTAGAGATGGAAGGCTTGGATTTATGTTAATTGATGTTGGTAGAGGGTTTAGAATATAATGGAGGTATTATTGATGTTTGGATGGGATGGAAGATCAATTCATATGGTTTGGATCGAGATCTGCATATCAATCGTAGTTTCGGGGAAGCTACGGCTACCCGTGGCTCTTTTATGGCTAGCCGTAGGCTCCCAAAAAGCTAACCGTGAATGTACTACGGTTAGATTTTCCAAAGGCATGAAAATCAAGGTTTTGTTCTACGGCTAACTCATAGCTAGCCATATGGGCTACCCATGGCGAGACGTAAAGCTAGCTGTAGTAGACTCACAGCTAGCCATAATCGGCCTTTAGCTAACCGTAAGCATGAGTTTCTTTTAATATAGAATTTCTACCTTTTACCTTTAGACCATGTTCGGGACCCTCATATCTAATTGATGACCTATAAATATGGGGCTTTGGATAAGTGGAGGTGCGAGCTTAGGCTTTGCTTACAAGGTGCTCATATTCAAGGATGAAAATAGGGCCCACCGCCAAAACACTACGAAGCGTAGCAATGCATTTTGAAAAAATCAACAAAAAAAAAAAATTTGAAAAAAATTCAGAAAATCCAAAATATTGGAAAATGATAAAAAAAAATGTGTTTTTTTTCTTTAAAAGTAACTAAGATAAGGGGGCATAGCAGTCCACTTATTGCATGGAGGTCCTATGTCGCAATATGATTATAAAAAAATAGATTGATCTATTTTTCTACATATTTATGTGGGTTAGCTACACTAAGTTAAAAAGATAATAAGATACTTATAATCAAACAATCTCATCAATATTATGCTTAGAATTTAATATTTTAAAGTTAGATTTCAATGATATATATATATATATATATAGAGAGAGAGAGAGAGAGAGAGATATTTTATTAAAGTGAATTTTGGTAGGGGCCTATTTCCAATTAGCGTGAAATTTGATTGAGTGATATTTGGCTGGGGCCTTTCTCCGGTTAGCATGAAATTTAGCCGGGCACTATTTTTCAGTTACAGTGAACTTTGGCTAGGCCCTATTCCCAATTAGGGTGAAATTTGATTGAGCCCTAGTTTCAATTAGAGTGAGATTTGACCAGGGAATTAATTTTTGTTTTAATACTTGGGCATCATTATGGAGCCCACCAATCACTAGGGGCTATATGTTAAAAAAAAAAAAAAAAACCCTAGTTTCTTCTTTCTTTCTTTGTTTGTTTTTTTTTTCTTCTAAAAACCAGTTTCTTCTTTCTCAAGGTCTTTCATTAGGTGGGCCAACCATGGGGCCATACTTTAGCCCTTTATTAAAAGGAAAGAAGGTGTGGCCATTTTTTAATAAAGGGAAGGGAGGGATCGAAATGGGCATTTGCTGCCCCTTTTCGTCACCCCGAAGTGAAGAGAAAGTGAGAAACACAACAGGGAAAGAAAAAATGAAAGGGGGAGAAGGAGGAGAGAAAGAAAACAAAAGAGGAAGAGGCGGAGGAGGGATCTTTGGCCTACCTGCTGCTCCTGTTGTTGCGGTCGCATGTTGCTGCTGTTGCATGTCGACAATGGCTCCTCCAAGGTTGGCGCCCGGCGATGGCTTCTCCAAGGTAAGATCCTCCTCCTCCTCTTACTCCTCCCCCTTTTCCTTTTTCCTCCCTGAACGACAACAAGAGTTAGGTTTCTTTTGTTTTTTTTTTTTTTTCTTACCCATGGCCAAAACTAATGTAGCGGCACAGTTGTGAGCGGCGATAACTTCAAAGAAGCATAGCGGCCACCACTATGCTCGATTTATCGGCCACTCCGTAGCTAATTTCATCCATGCTCATATTAAGGTGCGAAAGGTAAGCCATGTCAAGGGGATGGTGATCATAGGACTTTCGGGTGCCCTCTATGATCAAAGTACCATGATTGCATAGACGGCATCTGGAACTAATTGTGAACCATCGTGTTGAATGGCAGGCATTCTCTTCTGCAAGGCCACCAATGACCTAGAATTGGGATTCATATTGACGTTTGCTTATGGTGGCAATTGATATTACCTTGTGCCATATGTTGACCAGAGGTCCCTTTACCTACTAAACCATAGACCTAGGACGTTAGTAGGATTTGTTCCCTTGCCTCGACCCCTTTGACCTAAGATTTGGGTAAGACTTGGACTTGGTACCTGACCCTTACTGCTTAAGTGTAAGGAACCCTTTATAGTTATTGATGTGCCTTCTTGCTTGGTGGGATCCTAGTCAACTGAAGGTGAGGATAGGCAATACTAGTCAAGGGTATGACGACATAGAGTTCAAGTATGGTAGAACCCGTGCACAAAGAACTTCAGAAGCACCAAGAAAATACTTTCAAGACCTTGGACTCTATGGGTTCGTATGCTAGAACCCGTGCACAAGGACAACAAACCGAGACTGAGGCATGGTGTATCCTAGGACACCATTGGGTAAGTTGGACTAATCCGGGATATACAACTCGCATACCCCCAATAAGCTTTTATATCCTTTGTTAATGGACTGGTATACTGTGCTTTTCGAGCATGATAGGTATCTTCGGATAATGAGACATCCAGCTACGCAGACACTAAATACAGTAAGTTTCATTGGGCACCGAGACTGATGGTATTGACAGTGGGTACTGGTCTTGGACCAGACCCGGAGATATTGATGGTGATGGATGGCTTGATATTGATTATGGAGTATATTGACATATAGATTTGACTTACATGGTGAGGGATGGATGTATGTGAATATTTCCCCATATATATATATATATATATATATATATATATATATATATACTGATGGAAATGCTCTTGTGCCACTTATTGTTTTATCATGAATTTGATATTTGCATAATACTTTGGTATACCATTCAAAAAAACAAAAAAAAAAAGATGCACTCCAGTATGGATTCAATGGGCATGTTCTAGCACCGGTCTACTTATTTTGTTGCAGCATTGTTATCCGCTATGCCTGCTTATATTATTTTGATAAATTTCTAGAGGATACCGTATCGTAGGTCTTGTACTGATGTTGTTTAGATTGGAGGAGTATGCTGGTTATAGAATTAGAAGATTTGTAGTGGTTCTTGAGAAGTTTGAGATTGGTGATCCAGTACCTATTAGATGCTCCTTTCATTTATTATGTTGATGGAAGATTTGTATTTTTGTCTTCATATGAGCTGGATCCTTTAACTATCTATGTTACCTTTGTTCTATCGTTCATATATCCATGTTTATTTTTTATATACTATGCTCAAATTACTATTTCATGTTGTCTACTAGCTTCTTTAATCTATATTGAAATGTCTTTTGCTGTAGGTACAGATATGACTTTAACTGCACCTTTAGAATTTATGCTTGCATGTTATGTTATCTATACCTGTCTATTTGCTTGGCTTCATGAGCTTACTGTCATTCTTGGTGCTTGTAGATGATAGGCCACCAACCGCTAGTGCTAAGGGTTAGGTGATCGTCCTAACATCGCCAGGGATACTCAGAGGGTTATGCAGCTGATACGTCTTGAGACGTTTCATTGTTGCTCTTGAGAGCCGTATTTTATAGATTTACTCTTTCAGATTTGTAGATTGTCCTCTGTTGGCCTAAGACTCTATTAGTTTTAATTGTAAAACGTGTTGCAGTAATTACTTTTGAAATTGAAACCTGGTAACTGCCCTTGCTCTACTGATTATATGGAATTTAAATTTGAGTATGATTACTTAAGATTTGGATTTATTTAGATAATTTTCATTCAGGTCCCAGAACAAGGCGCCCAGATCTCGGGACTTGACAAAATCCTTATATGCAAATACTATTTCCACGGTATTTAGCTAATCATAAAATTCTTCTCGTGTCATTGTTCCATTAAAATCGGGAATCTCTTTTTGATGTTTAGATCCCAATCATTGTCTTCTCTAACATGATGTTCCATGTTTCGATGTCTTCTCATTGGAAATCGATCATGGAATGGACTAACAAATTCATCACCTTCTGATCCATCGTTAAAACCATCACAATGGTTCAAATGCGCCATATGCTCCAAGTGTTGGGTTAATTGTTCTTCTTGCAATCTTAAATTCTAAATTTCAGCATCCTTATGATCCGGTTCATTACCCGCGTCACTCTCAACCAATTGTCTATGACCACATCCATGCCGAGGAGGCATGGTTTTGGGCGAGGGGAGAAAAAACAAACATTGTGCATTGAATTGCTCTGATACCAACTAAGACAATCCCGATCAGTGAAATTGAACTTTCAAAGGACCCAAACTGTAGAAAGCAGAAAATAAAGATGTCTGAAAGAACTGAAAAAATTCAGAAATAAAAAATAAATAAGCAAGGAACTATAAACAACCACAAACTGACCTTAGAGAAAGCGTCTCAATCGCCAAGAGTCCACTTGTCACAAGACACCAAGGGAAAGGAAAGGAAGAAAATACTGTTGTATTTTATTATGCATGAACTGTTCTATCTATTGTATCCTCACTGTCGACCCTTACATGCCTTTATATAAGGCTGGAAGACCCTAAGACTCCTAATTGAAAGACTACTATACTAAAATAAGTAGCCTTCCTTACTTAGGCAAACAATCCTAATCAAAACAATTCCACTAAAGGAGATTGGGAAAACAATTGTGAATAGAGGTGTTCTGGTCATCCTAGACACTTCATCCTTTGTGGGTCCCACATGGCCCACTGTATATAAGACAGTGGATCGCGTGACGCCTAACGGTTTCTCGCCTAGATTGGCTCACAGCAAAAAAAATCCCTCATGATCGGTATTTCTATGTTCAGAATTTCTGGGAACTGCATATACCAAAACCCAATCCCAAAAATAATAATAATAATAATAATAATAAATGTTTTGTCAAAATAGCCAATGTCAATGATTATTAAATATTTGGGACTGTTCAGTGCCCGAATCTTGGTTAATTCTGGATCAATCCCTTGCAGGCATTATTCTCATGCTGCTGCATATCTTCCTCACTCTCTCTTTCTGAAGCTTTATTCTCTATCCATTTTGAACTGTGTTCTTTTGTAGATTTCTTAATATAGAAAAGTGTCTTGATTACTAAATAAATATGAAATCAAAGGAGAATGATCCATGGTTTTGTTTAGTTTTGTAACTCAAGTACTCACTTTTTTGTGCATGGTTATCATTGACAAGATTCTTCTGGCAAGTATGAACCAACGGCCAAGTAGCCCAACTGAGATGTGTTAGCGCCCAAAAAAGCACCCCAGGTCCCCAAGTTGGTTAGTGCTAACCCCTGCTTGAGAGAACCTTCCCCAAAAGTTAATGGATAGATAGGGAAACTAGGTTGAAAAATGCTATTGATCCACAAGACCAGTACCAAATGGAGAAAAGACATGTAAAGGTCAGTTAAATTTTTTGCTGGCCATCCATATTTTCTCCTCTTTTTAAAACCACCAGATGACTGCTTGATTTTTCTTTAAGTGAGTTCTCAGATATCATCTATGTAAAACAAATTCTTTGAAAACATTGGCGTATCGCATATTTAAACCGATTCTCATGTAAAATTCTTTATGATGCCATGCCAGATTCTTCTTTACTCAATTTAACAAGTAGATTACTCCCGTACTACACCTATAACTATTGTTTTGTATTTGAGAAAATAATGTTACATTTTTTTAACATATAAGGACCTAAATTAAACATGGAACTCTTTACTACTCAACTTTTGTTATGAGAAGCCATGTTTATTACTTGACTTTCTACAGAAAGATATTGCACATTATTTTTATCGATTTTGTATTGCACAAGTACTATGATGAAACCCATGATTTCTCCTTTCTTTTAGATTAAGAACCGGTCACCTATCATTACCAACGTCGAATTTCAATGCACATGCTCACTCAAATTATGTAGGGATGGTAGGGTTTGGTAGGGTCAGCCTAAAACGAACCCAACCCGATTGACGCATGGCCCATATGGCCATACCTGACCCTAAGGGTGGCAAACAGGTTGGGCTGGGTAAATATGGGTCAGGTTGAAGAGGGTGGCTACATGTTGAGACCTATCCCGTATCCGACCCGTTCAGACATCCTAAACCCGCACCCATTGTGGATTGAGTCGGGTTGACCTGCATAACCCGTAAGAAGAGGAAGAAAGAGGAGGACGATAAAGAAGGGGAAGAGAGCTCCATTGCTTGAAATCCAACTCTGCATAAACATAGTTCTGAGAAAATGAGATCAAATATCATAACTGTTTTTTTTTTTTTTTTTTTTTCTTTAAAACTCTTAGAACCCAATTAAAGAAAGAATAGGGGGAAGCTGCAAAACTCATTCTACCTACCTGGAAGGCCAGCCATGAGCAACCTGCAAGGCCCACCATCTCATGCTGTGGTTTTTTATCCACCACGGCAAGGCATTCGATGGCAAGACAGGCCGCCTTATATTTTCTTTCTTTCCTATTCTTCCTCCTCCATCTTCCTCTTCCATTTCCTTTTCCTCTCATTCTCAAGGAACAGTTTTAGGGATTTAACATATCATCAGGTCAAAACAGGTTATATGAGCCAACCTTAACCCAAACCATTTTATGACGGGTCATCCTTACTTCATCCATGACCAGCCCATATTTAAAATGGGTCAGGTTATGCGGGTCAAATGTGGGGTCAGATACGGCTTGGGTTAGCGGGTCGGGTCAAAATTTGCCACCCCTACCCAACCCGACCCATAATGGATTTATTATATGTGATACGAAAGCCTCCCTATGATGGGTATCTATGGGTCAGGTTGGATTTTGATCTGGTTATTTTTATTTTTAACTTAAATTATAAAAAAGGAAAATCATAAACTTTTCTTTGTACAAGGACTAAACCCACAATCCAAAATCAAAAACTTTTTTTGTGCAAGAACCAAACCCACAATCCAACGCTCTTATAAATGCCCACTACCCATGGTTTGAAAAACACGGTCATGACGTTATTTTCAATATAACAGTCAAAACAGTTCGCTATAATTTAGAAACAAAAAAAGGTGAAAAAATCAGTCTATAACGGTCATATACGGCTGGAATTTTGAATATAACGGTCATAACGGTTATAGCAGCCAATATTTTGAAAATAATGGTTAAAATATCGGCCGACGAAGCTTTTTTTTTACTTTCTCATTCTTTCTTTCACTTCTTTCTTCCCCAAACCTTCTATGGAGCCTCTTGAGATTGTGCTAGAGTTTCCAAAGCCTCTTTTTTCACCAAAACTCAAGTGATTTGCAAGATTTTGGTGGATTCTCATAAGAAGGCTTCTTCCCTCCTCAACCACAATACCCATGTGTCCATACTCCACCGCTTTAATTAATTAAATTATCTTGATGCAGTAGTAATGTTACTTGAAAGTTGAAATTTACTCTTAACTTACTTGGCGATTGAGTAATTGAGTACTACATAGTCTACACTACTACTACTAGTTTCTATGATTCTCGTATACAGCAAATGCCCTAAGGTACTGATGCTGGCCGATCCAAGAACAGGACCAGCAGGCCTTGATGGACCCGCTTGATGGGGTCCACATGATCTCTGATTTTGAGATCCCTATCATTAGTTTAGTTAGTCTCTAAATTAGTAGAGTTGCTTAATATATTTGCTTCTTAAATCTCATTTTGATTAAGATTAGATATATTCTTATTTTAGAATGTCTTGTTTATTTAGAACAATGCTACTCTATATATAGAGAAGCCCCTCATTGTAAGGTTATGCTTTATTCAATCAATTCAATTTATCAAGAGTTTCTCTCGTGTAATGGTTTGTGCCTTAGGGCAGGAATCCTGTTGGATTCGATCAATTTCTTGGAGATTGGTCTACAATTTCGATCGAGGTTCCGGGGCTACGCCAAATTGGTATCAGAGCAAAGATCTGGTCGCTGAGGAAATGATTTTCTTCTCCGATTCATCATCGTCCATCCATTGCTTTCCCTATCAACATCCACCTTTCACTGTCTTACCCAAACCGACCGAAAACCCTCTCCATTCAACCCGAGACCCCCTATTGTTTTCCTTTCCCCACCTTCCCCTTCTGCCAAAACCAAAACCACTTTTCCTATTCTCATATCCCTGCCACCTTCCCATATCCCAGAACCACAAAAATCCCACCTTCATTCAGCAACCCCAACCCAGACAACCTCCAAAACCCACCACCAAACATAACCCATCAACTCAAATCCCCACACCAGCCCCTAACTTCCCAATCAATCCCCTGGCCCAACCATAAAATCCCCAAATCCCATCCCCACAAACCAAAACCCCAAATTCCACAAATCCTAGGCCTGCCGAAATCCTCCGTCCCTTCACTTTCGTCCAAGTATCCCCATCCCAGAAAATAAAATAAAATAAAATAAAAAGACGACGATGGAAGAGGGAGACCAAGTTCAAGGAACATACCTGGCACCTTCGACTATTATCACCATCATCGTCACTGCTTCTTGGAACATCCATCAACCAGCTCCATCGGTGCCGCCATCACTTGCCAGCATCTTCCTTGCACGCCCCCACCGATTATTCCACTGCACCTCAAAGTCGTCGAAGCAGCTAAAAGCCGAGCGCCCTCTTCTGCTTCACAGTCTCCGGCCTCCACCTCGTCCCTCATCTCTATCACACAAAAGCCAACAACATCGCCAAGTCGTCGTCGTCGTCGCACAAGCCTCACCTCTAGCCATCGTCTTCCCAAAACTCTTTCCTTCGTTTTCCTCCAAGCAGTAAGCTTCGAAAATCCAAGCGTTTTCATTTTTTTATTCTCTGCGCACGGAGCCCAATGAGAGAAGCAAACAACTCTCCTCACACGTGTTTTGTCTGAGTTGTTGACTTGGGCCAAAGTTTGGGCCTGATCTACAATGCAGTTTGGGCCTGATCTGAGTCCAGACCCAACCCAACCCAGAGCAAAAAATAAAAAAAAAAAAAACAGCAAGAGTAAATTGCATCAGATTGGACGGTCTGGATTGAATTCGTTGATATTGAAGCCGTCTCTAATCCGATCATTGATCCATCTTCGAGATCCACACAACAGGTCAGCTTTTTCTTAAACAAAGTTAAATTTTGATATCCTTGCATCCTAGTCATCATGAGAATCTTTGGACACTCCATTGAAATTCAAAGAATTCAGTATGAGTGCAAATATGGCAATTGGTATTTCAAGAATGAGTTCTATTTTGAGGGATTTCTCAATTTGAAGCAAGAAAATCTGACGGTTGATGAATATACCTGCCAATTTCAAGAGTTACAAGATATATGTGAACTCGAGGAAGATGAGATACATGATTTGGTTCGTTATATCCGAGGTTTGTGACCAGACATCTTGGAGAATGTGAATTTTTACAAAACCAATCAAGAAGCATACTTAGAAGCTTTCCATGTTGAGAGCATATGCTTAGGCAATGTCACATGCGACAATGTAATCCTGAAGAAAGTCTCAAAGACCAATAGCCCATGTTCCGGAGAGACTTTTTACAGGAGAAGAAAAACCCACTATTGTCATTCGCAGACTCCTCAATACAAATGAAAAGGAAGAAGAATGGAGACAGGCTCACAAATTTCACACACGAATAAGAGTCAAAGACAGGTCAGTTAATGTGATTATTGACAATGGTAGTGCAATGAATTTTGTCGCACAAGAGGTTATTGACAAGCTTAATTTGCCAACCGATAAGCTACCTAAGCCCTACCAAGTCACATGGTCTAATGGTCATGTCATCCCCGTGACTCATCAATGTTTGGTATCATTCAAGATTGGCCATTATGAGGACAAAATTTGGTGTGGTGTTATCCATATGAATATCGCTCATATTCTTTTTCAACGTCCATGGCTTTTTGATCGAAACGTGCACAATGATAAAGAGGCGAATATGTATACCCTTTCATGGAATGGAAAGGGATTAGACTCATTTCACTAAATTCAACAGCCCCGTCTTCGTCTACATCATCACCTTCCACAAAAAGGTCACAAAAGGAGCAAACGGTTCAAACTGAAGTCATGCTTGCACCACAAGTGAAGCCAGAAGGCATCATCAAGGACGACATAAAAGTGCACCTTCATAGCCAAAATGATTTCGTGAATACAAACAATATTGATCAAGGCAATGTCAATCAAGAGCTGCCAAAGGTTGAAGAAGACAACACCTGAAGCATCTAGTAGTCAAATCACACATCCGAATTCACTTTATACATCAGCAGCAAAGACACCTCCAACGTACTTCTACATGGAGAAAAAGATCGGATCAAGCTTCCAAGCTATGCCATGAGAATACAGGTCAAAAGAAAAGACGGAAGTTTGTGCGCTTGATTTTCGACCCATGAGGAAATTTCCCGAACTTGTGGTCGAATTCTTTCCGGTAAGCTATCAACTTGCCGGAATTGAGTTCTTTCAAATCGGGTTGAGTTGATGCAGGCCGATCCAAGACCAGGACCCGTAGGCCATGATGGACCGCTTGATGGGGTCCACATGATCTCTGATTTTGAGATCCCTATCATTAGTTTAGTTAGTCTCTAAATTAGTAGAGTTGCTTAATATATTTGCTTCCTAAATCCTATTTTGATTAAGATTAGATATATTCTTATTTTAGAATGTCTTGTTTATTAAGAACAATGCTACTCTATATATATATATATATATATATATAGAGAAGCCCCTCATTGTAAGGTTATGCTTTATTCAATCAATTCAATTTATCGAGAGTATCTCTCGTGTTATGGTTTGTGTTATGCCTTAGGGCTGGAATCCTTTTGGATTCGATCAATTTCTTGGAGATTGGTCTACAATTTCGATCCAGGTTCTAGGGCTGCGCCAGGTACCCATACCGATACAAATACGGGTACAGGATACGGCATGATACGGCTTGGATATGGTGCCCAATTTCAAGATATGGCTTTGTATTATTTTTCACGCAAATTTTCAGCAAATTTTGTCTATTTCGACCAATTTCTGTTGAAGCCCCTTTAGTGACCCCTCTCTCACTTCGATCGAAAGGAAAACAAACAAAAAAAGAAGAGTCGTCGTCGGTGAGGAAGAAGAGACCTAACCTGCTTCAACTATGGCCGCAGCTTTTTTTTCAACTGGGCTGCTGCTTCAACTTGGTGCTGGACCAATGCCAAGTTCTTCTGCTTCAACTAGGCTACTGCTTTCGTTCATGCCCAAGGAAAAGGGGGAAAAGATCCAATCGCCTTTTAGAAAGGAGTAGAGGCCGACTTTTTATTTCTTTCTTTTTCTAATGTTGGGCTACTGGGCCAGTCAGCCACTCGGCCCATTGTTCTTTTCTTTTCTTTTTTTTATGTTGAGATATTGTCGAGTGAGGCCCACCTCATTGAAAATTTGATCAAGATAGTGGGCCTCATAATATATGAGCCCTAAATTGAAATAAAATAAAATATTCCATCTAAAATAAATTCCTAATCAAGTAGTTATATGTATATATTTTTAGAAATGTGTACCTGTATCCATGTCCTGAACTTTTTAAGTTCGCAAACCCTCACTCCCCACGTCCATATCTGGACATCATAGACTAGTTTCTTTACTTTTAAGTGTTTAACACCAGTGGTAGTTCAAAATTATGGCTGCAATGCATACTATAAAATTTGTGATATTTCAACTTATTTTAATATATATACATGTAAATCTATTTAATTCAAAACAGATTTTACAAGTTACAGATAAGACAGCGATACATGATGTTATTACTTAGGGGGGCCGATATTTTCCTTTAAAGTGTTCACTAATGGAAGAAAAAAAAAAAAAAAACCATTCTTTTATAGCATTTTATAAATTCTGGAAATTTTTTTTATATTTTTGGAGTAAAAAAAATTCACACCACGAAGACCATGAATCGTGACGTGATGCCGTGTCATAACGGTTTTCAGAGTCTGCCACGATGGCAACCGTGACCGCAATTTTGAACCATGCCACTACCACTTGTGCCACAGAAGTTTTGTGCATGAAACTTAAATAAGTAATATATAATTTAGTCACAACTAGGGCAGCACAGGGCAGGCAGGTTCTAAACCCAACTTGGGTTGAACCAATACTACTCTGAACCTAACAAACCAACCACAAATGAACCCCTAATAGGAGTGGGTCGGGACGGGTTACACATTTCACTTGACTTGTTGCCATCCATAAAATAATGGCCCACCTGCATTAAGGACCAGCAAATGAACATGGGATCCCAACATGCGCAAAGAAAATGATAACAAAAGCAAAGGAAGCAAAATGCCGGCCACAAAAGCTACGATGCCCCAATATTTGTACATGCCCAGCATATCCGTGTTGTACATATTGACACTCGTATGGATACCCAATACAGCACTGAAACTTTTGGCATACAAGTTTAGCTTATCCTAGTTACCAAGTCCATTGTTTCACATAGTTATATTAGTTTTCTTACTTTTCAAAATAAAAAAATGTTAGACAGGAACGTAAGCAATAATATTTTCATCAAATTCAGAAATGTTCCCAACAAAAACCGAGGACAGCCATATCTAGAGCCAGGTTGATGCAATCCTAGGGTTAGTGATGCAACCCAACAGAAGACTAGGGCCCGCAGGCCCCCCTGATGGACCCACTTGATGGGATCCACATGATCTCTAAATTGGCAGAGATCCCTATCCTATCTAAATTAGTAATATTAAGTAGTTGCTAATAGGATTTGCTTTCTAAATTCTATTTAGGGTAGGAGTAAGTAACTTCCTATTGTTAGAGTTTTGATTAGTTTAGGAATTGTCTTCTATATATAAAGAAGAACCTCTTATTATCTGTTATGCATTATTCAATTAAATTAATCAACGTGAGTTTTTCCCATGAGTTCATGGCTGTGAGTGCTATTTTGTGTGGAATCCCTTTGTTGGATTCGATCAACCTCATCTGAGAGGTTGGTCTATTCGATCGAAGATCCGGGGCTGCGCCAGTTAGGATGCAAGTGCCAGGGCACAATTGGGTTCCCACGGGAACAATCACACGATGAAGAAACAGTCTCCAACGAAAAATCCACACAGGGAATTTTATTACTCAATTCTAATCTCTGAGATCATTGATCTCTACAATGTTATATTTATAATAAAAGAAACTTAAGCCCTAAGAAACAATCCTAATCAAATTAAGAAACCAAATAATAATCCTACCAAAAGTAGAAACTATTCCTAAACACAACTTCTTAAACAAAAATTAGAAATTGATAAATCAGAATGGTACGGGTCCCACATGTGGACGACGCCTCTTGTTGCAATAATGTGGAATTGCTACTGCATCATTCTCTTCATCACCTGTCATTAACCATCTAGCAAAATGAGGACGATGATGCTTCCGAACTGTCAACTGTAAGCGATCCACAAAAGCTTGGGAGATGAGATTCTGACAACTGCCTCCGTCAATGACGACTGTGCATTCTTTATCATTAACTTGTCCTTTAGAACGAAAAATGTTTTCTCGCAGCCATTTCTTCTCAGTAGTCGATGTTGGTTCTTGAATGACCATGAGAGACTCAAGACCCTCCTCAGGAGGACAATCCACAATTTCCACTGTATCAGTCTCTTTAGGCTCTTCTGGAGTATCTGTCACATCACTTTCATTCTCAATGAGGTTGAGACGTTTTGGATATTCTGCTACACGATGCCCTTGTTGTTTACAATTAAAACATGTGAGCCTATTTTGTCCCTCGGGCTTGTTGAAAACTTTCTCCGATGAGGTACTCGGTTTAGAACTAGAGAAATTCTTCTGCATACCCCATTTAGCTGCATTAAATTTTTGAGCTTGATGATTTGCAATTCCCTCAGCTTTGATAGCATGCTGAATAATTTCATCAACATTATCGAAATGCTTGAATGCGAAGATATCTTGAATATCAAGTGTAAGCCCATTAAAGTATCTGTCAACTAAAACTTCATCATCTTCATTCCAACCACAACGGGCTTGCATAGTCATAAATTCCTCAGAATACTCAACAACTGTCTTGGATCCTTGTCTCAAGTATTGAAAAACGTGAACGCAGATCTCTGGAGTAATTGACAGGCAGGAATTTCTGCTTCAACAGATTTTTCATCTCGGCCCAGGTGTCAACCGGTCAATTTGTTGATATCTTCTCTTCTTTTGCAACTCGGCCCACCATATTGCAGCATAATTGCGAAAACGAGTTGCCACCAGTGTAATTTTATGACCATTCGTCATTGGTTTATGTGCAAAAATATTTTCAACACACACTAACCAATCTAAAAACTCATCTGGTTTCAACTTCCCATCATATTCAGGAATCACAAGTTTTATACCCAAATCGCGATCAACATTTACCACGTGTGGGTCTCGTTGATTCCGATTATGTCTTCCATCATCTCGATGATCATCATCACGCCGATTAGTTTCTAAAGTAGTTAATCAGGTTTCAATCCTTGCAAGAGTGTCTTGCATTTGAACCATTATTGCGGATAGGTGATTAACATTTGTTGATAATTCCGCAACAGTTCCTCTCAAATCTTCATCATTATGAGAGGAAGATTCCACTTCTACCAGCTTCTTGGGAGGCATTTCTTTTTTTTTTTTGTTTAATGGGAAATGTAAAATTTGACTGACCTGATGTTTAAATCTGCTCACTGCAATCACGCTGGCGAAGACGGAATCAAAAATCGGATGCTAGATGTACTTAATATCATAAAAAGCAATCTCAACCGTTGATCCGATGCTGCTGATGTAGAGATGATGTCAGCACAACTTAACTGGATTCTTCAAAACAAGTTGGGTTCAAATTTAATTGGGTCGGATCCACCTGATCCAATTGTATAAATCAAGCCCAAACGAATTGTGTATGGGCTTCGTTAATGGGTCAGATTTGACCTGAAGAATCCCAGAGGCCCAAAAGATAGTCTCGGCCTGCGTGACGAAGGAAAGAAGAAAAGGGTTTTGAAACACCCCTTTTGTTGTATCTTCGTGAACGAAGAGGAAGCAGGCGCAGGCGTTGGAGCTTGGGAGGAAGAAGAAGACGACGACAGCAGGCGAGACGAAGAGACTGGCTGCTGGTCGCTGCTTGCGTGCTGCTGATTGGATGCGAGGAAGATGGAGTTGCAGTGGAGATGAAAATCAATGGCGCTGCTGGAGTGCGTGCTCATCGTTGGTGCAAGGTAGTCTTCTCAACGCAGATCTACTTCTTCAGTCTCTCTCTCTCTCTCTCTCTCTCTCTCTCTCTCTCTCTCTCTCTCTCTCTCTCTCTCTCTCTCTCTTTTTGTGCGGTTGGGGTTGCTATTGGCTGGAAGGCGACGACAATGGTTGTATTGGGCGGTCTGGGCTGGGTTCGTGTTTGATGGAGAGGGTTTCGATTGGTTTCTGGATGAGTGGGTCTAACTGAAGAATGGGTTCGGTTTCGGCATAGGGGAATGCGAGGGCTCTGGGCAGAGGTGAATGGAGAATGGGCTGCTGGATTGGTGAAGGAAGGGGAGTGGGCTGACGGTTCGAAGGGGCTGGATCGCTGGGTCGCTGAGGCTTTGGGGTTTTTTTTTTTTTTTTTTTTTTTTTTGGATGCGATTGGAGATGAGGACGACTGGTGATTGGGGTTTGGCAATGGGTCGTGGGACGATGGTGGGTTGTCAGGAATGTGAGCAGGGAACGGAAAGAGTGGTATCTGTGGGATGGATTTTGCCGGGAGATGGACGATAGATTGCGGAAGGATAGGGGTAATCACGCGCCGACGATCGAAAGGATCGGTCGGCTCTGATACCAATTGATGCAATCCTAGGGTTAGGATGCAAGTGCCAGGGCACAATTGGGTTCCCACGGGAACAATCACACGATGAAGAAACAGTCTCCAACGAAAAATCCACACAGGGAATTTTATTACTCAATTCTAATCTCTGAGATCATTGATCTCTACAATGTTATATTTATAATAAAAGAAACTTAAGCCCTAAGAAACAATCCTAATCAAATTAAGAAACCAAATAATAATCCTACCAAAAGTAGAAACTATTCATAAACACAACTTCTTAATTAGAAACTATTCCTAAACACAACTTCTTAAATAAAAATTAGAAATTGATAAATCAGAATGGTACGGGTCCCACATGTGGACCACGCCTCTTGTTGCAATAATGTGGAATTGCTACTGCATCACAGGTCCTAGATTTCCATAAGTGCATGGTTGTATCGCTGATCCCTGTACCGGTACCCATGCCCATACATATCCGTATATGGGCAACATAGCATGGAAGTTCTTTCTTTCTATTTTTGCCCTTCTCTTGTAAGAACAAGGGAGGATAATTAAAATCTCAAAAACAGCACATGAAAGCTTTCAAGGGATTAGTTGAATAGAAATGGTGACAGAATCCTGAGAATGTAAGAACCTGATATGACCAAAGCATGCTGACTTTTCATTTTAGAATACCGAAAACAAGGACTCCTCCAATAACAAGAGATATCAGAGAAAGACAGACCAGAGATAGTGGAGATGTCTACTATACAATGAGGGTAATACAAGCAAATGAGAACACAGTTTCAAAATGGGTGAAGAGCAAAGCAAAGGTAAAAAAAACAAAATTAATGGTTAAGCAAAGGTAAAATTCATAGTACACCAAGCCAAACCCAGATAGATGAGAAGTTTTTAATGATGATGTACTCACAATTCAGTAGTATGATCTAGAGGCACCACTTCCAGACAAATAACGACTTTCATAATGCCTGCTTGAATACCCTGTCCTTTCATAATCATCATAATCATCCACTAGAACCCTAGCAAAATGCAATGAGTTAGAACAAAATCAAGAAGGGTGTAGAAACGGTCTTCTCTTGCATAAAGCAACAATGAAACCATACTGTGAGTATTCATCATAGTCAGAAATATGACTTGGATAAGCATCCATCTCCAAAGAAGACCTCATCCTAGCACGCCTTGTAGGAGAGCTAGACACCACCACATCATCATCCTGAACAAAAAGATAGAGACATTGACAAACTGCACCAATGAAAGCCCGTTGGTTGCATGTCACAGTTTTCAATGGAAGTGCCATCCTGGCTCTGCAAAACGTGGAAACTGGAAAGAGGTTGGACTTGAACCATTGGAAGCATCATTTAAGGTGTAGAAGTGTCATCCTGGCTCTTCATTTTGGCAAAAAAAATGCAGAAAGGCAAGTCCTGACTTGCTGAGAAGCATGCAACCAAACAGGCCTTAAAACCTATTTTAGGAATGGAAGGCAACCCGGTAATTTATGGAACTTACTATGGCAGAATAGGGGCGTTTTAAGCTTGAGTATGCTAGATAATCATAAGTAGCTACTGGACTATATTCATAATACTCATATTGAGGATCATAACTATCAGTGTCATATTGCCTGCGAGAAGGGACTCGGGAATAGGAAGTTGAAATTTCCTGGTAATCGTCCAATGCATGTCGAGCTGATGAACTGCTCTCCAAATAGGGATCTCTTCTGCTGCGTTCGACAACTGGAGCTGACATTCAGCCTTAAAGTCTCAGTACCAAAATATCCAGGGGGGTCACAACTAAAATAATGAGAGAGAGAGAGAGAGAGATGCATCTTGGCAGGAAAGTTCAACTTACCAGGTTCTCTCCTGAGCAATTCCCTCCTCCTGAGCCGATCTGCATACCTCTCTCCAGGAGGCGATTCAATCCTCAATTTATCCCCTCTATTTGAATATTTACTAAGGCCGCCAAATCTATCAAAGTGATCCCTACCCAAAAGCTCATGGGTTGCACTTGTCCTACTAGAGTAAGAATGTCCAATTCCATGTGATCTGAGACCTCTTTCACCATAACCTTTACCATCGTAACCTCCCCGACCACCCATCACTGGTCCCCGTTTAGGCAAAGGTTTTTTCAGAGTAGCTTTCAGTATGACCTGTAATTCCCATTACACAAGTAATTCATGCTAATGAGGATTTATAGGGAAACAAAGATTAATAAAAACGAGAAATCACAAAAGCATTATATACATGATACAACCTAAGCAATACCTTGTGAGTTCCCTCACCAATCCCTTTTTCATTGACATCATCGATGCAAGCCAGTGCAGCCTCCCGAGTTCTAAAGCCTATGAAACCAAAGTCCTTACGCTTGGCAGTTGGCATATTGCGTGCAAGCTGCACATTTTCAATTTCTCCATACTTCTTAAAATGCTCATACACAATTGTTTCATCCCAGGTAGCTGGCAAACCATCGAGGAAAACAGACTTCACCTGCATGCAAGAACATTTAGGTAAACCAAAATACAAGCAAAAGCACCAGGAAACGCATGCATACACACACACACACACCACTCATCATCATCATCATCATCAAAGCCTTTCCCCAATGACGTTGGGGTCAACTAGAAGAATTTTGTTTCACTATTCTAATCTATCCTAGGCAAAATCTTTGAATAGGTTGCACTTCTTAAAATCTATCCTTACTACTTCCATCCATGTCCTCTTCAGCCTGCCCCTTTTACTTGAAAGGCCAACTACATGCATAGGAAAAAAAAATCTCATCAGGGCAGTGTTGGCCTACATTGGACATATCCAAATCATCTCAAATGAGTCTCTCTTAATTAATCGTGAATCAATGCTTCAGAATGCGCTAATTTCTGATTCTATCTTCCCTAGTTCTAACACAAATCCATCTCAAAATTATCATCTATGCTACACTCATTTTTTGCATTTGTTATCTCCAAATTGGCCAACATTCTGTTCCATAGGCCATACTAGTCTAATCAAGTCTTGCAAAAAACAAATTCCCCCCACTTCAACTATCCAGCTCTCTTCCTATGATCGTCCACCTCGTCAACACCCACGCATGCACACGCACCACACACGCATGGATGCACGCAACACGCACGCGCGCAAAACACACACAAGTCCCATGCGAAGCTTGTTCATTGGATTCAAATGGGGAATGTGGAGCCCAACAAACATCTGCCTGGGGATACACGCAAAAGGAAAACCAAACTGGCAGCCTCCTTTAATTGGCAAAAGACCCAATTTGACACTCATCTAGACAATATCCCCCACTGAATTTTACATCGGAACTCTGCTATTGCTTTCCCACTCTTGATCTTGGTGCCTTCCTATCTACACAATGTAATCCAATCAGCCTATTTTTTGTCCATCCTTATCCATATTTAGACCATTCCATCCCTGACCTCCACACCTAAATGATCACCCAGGTGAGCTCCAGAGAATTGTCATACAAGTGTTGCCCATATAAAGTCACCCAGGAGATCATCACCTGTGTGTGTATGTGGATCTTGGTGGCTGGAAGGTATTCTATATGAAATGCTATAAATAGGAGATAATAAAAGGACACTAATGTATAATACATGATTACTTTAATAAAAGAAAGAAGAAATATCAGAAGAAGAGCAGGAGGAAGAAGTGACGGCGTACCTGGGACATAACCTCTTCATCAGGCTCAACAGCAGAGAGAGAGAAAGCTACCTCTGCTCTCACATTTGTACCAAAGAAGATGTCTCTTTTTTGTAGCTTAGTACAAGCTGCAACAGCATCCATATGAGTGCTGAAGTCAAGAAAAGCATAGCCTCTGTTTTTCCCTTTGTTGTTGGGGTCCTCCATAAGATGAACCTCCTCAAGGTTCTCTAACTCAAAAGCTTTCAGTTTCTGTGTAAGCTGTTAAAAGGGAGACGGAACTCAGAATTACAATAGTTAGACGAATGCAGAACGCCATAAAGAAATTTGAGGTTTAGTAGAAACTAACTTGCATAAGTGAGCAGCGAACAGAGGCAAGGATGAAAGTGAGTATTAAAAGCACAAGCAAAGTAAGCAAGGAAGATAGAGCTTACCTTGTCTTTAGTCCAACTAGTGCAAATGTTCCGCAGATGTAGTGTTTCGTTGTTGTTATTTCTTAATACTCCACATATCCTACCGTTCACCTACACAGTAGTACCATGTTTCAAAGCGCTTAATCATTTACAAGAAAATGGATAGGAACTAGGGAAAAAAAAACTAAAGAAATAGTCACTGAATTAAAGTTTTTAAAGAAGATCTACAGCTAAAGTAAGGTCCATTGAAACATTAGGGGATTAATTATGAGATTTACAGCTATATAAGGCCCATTAAACATTAGGAGATTAATTATGCACATGAAGTACGCATATGCAGTCAAAATGAACACACATAATTAAGCAGCACATACTTGTGCTGTAAAGACATATCAATGCCAAGCTAATTGGTATATCACAATCACAAGCCAGGATGAAGACTTCTCTAGAGAATGTAGGGCAAATGGGTGTGGCCTTAAACTTTTGAATAAACATAAGGGAATGTTGGAAACAGGTATGAAAAGGGGCATGTTTCGTACATGTCAGCCTAAACCCAAACCCTACCTCTACCCGACTGACAAATAATCTGCATATGATTACATTATGCTAAGAGGTACCTCTCATGGATTTGTGTGACAGGTAACCCTTTTACCACCGCATGCGACACCCCATGACTAATCCCCCTCACACTCACTAACTCACCATTGATTAGCCCTCGCCCTAATTTGGCAGCAATCTGAATAATAATCACCGTAGGATTCAATTCCAATGGTTTCTTTAAGTTACATTTTTCATGAAATTTAATTCAATGGTGATTATTATTAGATTGGTACCAAATTAGGTTCATGAGGGCTCAGCGAGTGTGAAGGGGTTGGATTTGTCATAGGGTGTCCCAAACAAAGGTAGAAGGGCTACCTCTCACACAAATCTCGCAGAACATTCTCCATATATAGACGAATTTAGAAAATGCACCTCAAAAAATGGGGCATTTTTGCCCCCTTTCACATCCAACAGAAGTAAACCACCTCATTATGGAGAAAGCATTACATTGAAACCATTCCACCAACTTTTATTTACACACCTTTTTAGGAGTGTATAGGAGAGGAAATTGGATATCAAATTATAAAATAGGAGACTTAAATTAGAGAGAGAGAGAGAGAGAGAGAGAGAGAGAGAGAGAGAGTTTATGGAGTTTGGATGTGCATATCATGTTATTTCATTTACCCCCCTTTTGCCCTTCTTTATTTTGTGTACTAGGGCACGGGCACACCTTTGGATAATGCCAAGCTTTTGGCATTATCTACACACACAAATTGGCATTATTTCTAATTTGACGTCAACCTTTAGATAAATCTAAGCCTTTCACATTTTTCTACCCCTATGAATTGGCATTATTTCCAATTTAAAACCAAGCCAACCATTAACTGTCATTGAATTCAATCACAAAAAGAAGATGACGCCCATTGATGGATTTCTAATGTTGCAATGTTATGATAGAAGTAATGATTAACCTCAAGAATTGGCATTAGTTTGATACCAATCCAACCATTACTGTCATTGATTCAATCACCAAAATAAGAGGGGCCATTGAGATGGAGAAACATTAAGGAAGTATCAAATGTCGTTGCATTTTAGTATTGAAGTACTCATTTCGAAGAAAGAAAAAAAATAGGAAAACAATAACATGAAATGATTGTTTGTTTAGAGAGAGGAAGCAAGCACTTAATGCTTTGACTTTCCTCCATAAAAATTAGCACAAAAGAACACACTGGGCACTAGAGTATTCTTTTTTTTTTAATAGGCAATGATGAAAATATATTAAGGGAAGAAAAAACATAGCAAAAGGGCACTATGGTATAAAAGCATTATACCACAAAAACAGGTTACATAGTAAAAACTACGAAATTAGAAGACCTATCAACCCCTTGCTTAGCTAAAGAGTCAGCAAAACCATTTGCCGACTGCCCAACATGAAGAAAACTCACTTGAATTGAAGACAATATAGCTCTAATCTCATTCAAGTAGAACTGAAATTTCCATGGAAACATAGCCGAAGAAGACACCCAAGATATAGCATTAAGATAATCACTCTCAACCACTGGTCTTGAACGAGAAGAGGATGAAGTGAAAATCCGAATTGCTTCTAAAATAGCAACAATCTCCACCTCATTAGACTCCATATAATCCACACGCTTTGAGAACAATGCCTTCACTATTGCGAAGCACCCCACCCCATCAATACCCGCCAGCCTAGGTTTTCCCCTAGCCGCCCCATCCACATTGAACTTAAGCGCGCCTTCAATAGGAGCCCAAGAAAACAACTTTTTTTCATTTTCTTAACCCCACAAAATATAGTGGCTTCCCAATTGTGCAACACACCATTAACTCTTAGACTATCAAATTCGCACTTGAAAGCGGCCCACTTGGCAATTCGAGCCACCACCAATAACGTCAAGTCCTCCAAAGCCCATGAAGACCTTCTAAACACTCTTTCATTCCTCTCTTTCCAAACAAACCATATGATAGCAAAAGGTATAAGTCTCCAAAGAACTAACCCACACCCATAAAAACTAGAACACCTCCAAGCTTCGATCATCCCCACCAAAGTCCCCGAGCTACACCAAAGAACACCGCACCGCAGAAGAAACCTACACCATAAGGTGTGAGAAAACTCGCAATGGATAAACAAATGGTCTACCGTCTCCATCCCCTTCCCGCACACCACACGTGGCACAACACACATAAGTCTGAAATAGTTCTAGAAGCCAAGCCTCTCCTCCTAAGGTTATCCGCTTTAGAAACCTTCCCCAAAATAGCAAGCCAAGCAAAAGCCTCCACCCTAGGCGGAGCCAATCCTTGCCAAGCTAGGGAAGAAGAGGTTTTGGATTGTGTCAAACCTTCCAACTCCCTTTAAAAGGACTTACAATAGAATCTTCCAGAAGTACTAGGTTTCCAAATACGAGAATCCGCTACATCCCTGCAAATAAAAATATTAGAAAGAAGATTGACCAATGACTCATACTCAAAACTCCTCAGAAAGGCACAAGGCTCTCCTGAAGGAAACATTCCAGGACCCAACGCCCCCTCAACCTACACAACAATCTTGAACCGAAGCCCATTTGTTGACCACAACCAACCTAGGAACGGACAAGAACAAAGGACCCACCCCCACCCAATCGTCAACCCAGAACCGGACTCACCAACTAAAGATTCTCATTCGTCAAATACAAAGGGGCGTCTTTTGTTGTGTGGCTCATATATATATATAATATATATATATATATATAGAGAGAGAGAAAATATTCATGCACGTCCATCCCTCACCATATTAAGGTGAGGGACAACATAGTGGGGCAGACTTTATGATACATCCAAAGTCCAAACCATCTATACATATGGGACCCCATAAATTACACCGGATCAATCGAGTTTTCACCCATCCAAATGGATTGGACCGTTGGATCGAGGGTCAAGTTTTTTTCTTTAATATAATGTTAAATTTGTGGGACACGGATGAAGGGGTTAGATGCATGAAATTGACCCCAAACTTGATACATGGACTCATCCAAGATGTCTCTTTCCATCCCCCCAAGTCCCATGATCAATGGGGCCCTAGGTGGGGCCCCCATTAAGTTTGTCCCTCACTCTATGGTGAGGGATGGATGCATATATACACCATAGGGTGAGGGATACATACATAATTGAAAATTTTTGTGTGCAAAAGAGGAAAATCCATATGTGGTCATTTGCAGAAAAGGAATGTTCATGTACAAAGAAGGAAAACCATGTAAGTGTCCCTCACTTTATGGTGAGGGATGGATGCACATGAATATTCATATATATATATATATATATATGGGAGGTGCTCCTGTGAGAGTATCTCTCACCTTACTATGAGAGATAGGGGTGAGGGCCCTCACATACCTTATCTCTCATAGTAAGGAGAGAGCATCTCTTATAGGAGCATCTCCCTATATATATATATATACACCCTCACTTTATGGTGAGGGATGGATGCACATGAATATTCCCACACACACACACACATCACCATCACCATCAAAGCCTTGTCCCAACTATATAAAATATAAGTTAAACTTGTAGGAAAGTTGGGAGTAAAACCAACAACCTGCCAGGCTTACATCTCATCTACTAGCACTTATGCATAAAAGTTTTGTACATGTCATGTCACAGGGAGAGAGAGAGAAGGGTATTGGTCAAGGACAACCAAAACCCAAACCCACCCGGGTCGAAGCCCCAAAACTAATAAATCCACTGCCAAACCCACCCCTAATAGGACAAGGTTGGGGTGGGCCCCCATTTAAACCTGACCCATTGCCATTCCCAATTGGGCTTAAGGATTCTGCGACTGCAAAATTCATAGTGTATATATTTTCAATAGACACTAAGCAGGATTCTTGGTCCTTGCCTTAAGTTCAGCGAGATCTTTGTGGACTGTGGGGACTGTAAATCCCACACCACCCTTGTGCAGGACTCCCACAGGTGAATATCTCGTGAGAGTGGACAGATCAATAGAAATTGCAGGTCCAACCCCTGCCCTCAGACTTCAAAATACTGGAAAGAAAATGGATACTGAGTACCATTTTTCTATGACGTATTGTCATATTGGCAGAAATTTTTTACACAGAACATTGGATTTACACATCTGCATAAAACTTGAATTCCTACATGGAAAGTCACTACAAGAACTTGCCTAATGGACTATGAAATTCCTCAACTGAAGGATCTTCTACAGTTTATTAGCAATGTGATGATATCCTTCGCTGAAGAAAACAAAAGAAGGTTGCCCCAAATTGGGCATTGGATCATGGATCAGAACCACTAAGGACCATGCATTTAGGCCTAACCCGTGGGCCAGCCAATGGCCCAACAGATCCATTTGTGCAGGGAGAGGTTCAACCAGACCCTACCAGTGCCCCTATGCTAGGCCCTACATTTGGAAGTGTTGTAATTTATCAAGTATAATTAATCAAGTGGCCCCCACCTGGTAGTAGTTTTAACAAATAGAACAGAGAGATTCCAGTATAAGAGATATGCACTGAAAAAAAAAAAAAAAAAAGTGGACTGCCAAAGCCCAAAGGAAATGCAACCAAGAAAAATCAATTAGACAACTTAGTTCCATGGATTAAGATATGTCCTTGTCGGCAATAATCAGATTATGATGCACAACGCAAGACCATCATTGCTAAATCCTGAATGCTTGAATGGTCATGATTTTGCTATCTTGTAGCAAATAGGCTTTGGAGTTTGACCTGCTGGCCAGTCTCTCGCATCCTAGGCTCTGCATCATTTGAGGTGTGTGATAGAAGAACTTGGGCTGAAAAATTCAGCAGTATTTCCAAGCAAATCCTTTTTTTTTAACAATCCGGCCAAAGTCACCCTTGTGGCTTTTATTTCCTTCACAGACTCTTTTGGAAGTCCTAAGCCCCCCTTGTGGCATGTTTGTATAACACCGTATCCACAGAAAAAGTTCTGCTTGCAGCACCATTTCGGTGAGGAAAAGTGACAAAAATCATTTCCTCTCTCTTTCACTCTGCGTGTCCACAAGTGTGCGCGCATGCATGAGGGACAGGGTGGGTCTCAAGCTATGATGCCCAGATACGACACGGACACGCCATAGACATAGCAAGGACACGGATTTTACATGTAAAAAAGGAAAGTATCAGATACGATACATTGCCTATTTTGAAGAATCCGTGCATCATACTCTCAAGGAGGTCATGATGCAACACAACCCATCCATGTTTATAAATGTAGGCTCAGAACAACAGTACTGGGTTCAGAACCAGGCCAAGTTTTATGATCAAACCAACTTAAGATTCAAAACTGATGCAGGCACAGCTGTTAGGCCATTAGACCCACAAAGGAGTTAGGCAAGTGTTGGCAGTTTCCCTTTTTGTTTTCATTACTTTCTTTAAGTTATAATAATAGGGTTTCCTTATATGTTAACGACTAAGATAAAGTAACTTGAACGGACAGGATCAAATCTAGGGCTTTTTTATTAGTAATAGTTCTATATAAACTTAGGAGCATGTAACGAACAGGCAAATCTGTGAATTTTATAAAACTTATGAAATTTCAGTAGTATTCTTTGTGAGGTATATTCCTTGCTATTTGATTCTCTGTTAGATTGCTTTAGTATGAGGCTGCTCCATCTCTTCCATCTTTATTATTTATTGTATTTTCTTTGCAACTGGTTTTTGACTGCAATTTTTTTTGCATTCTGTGTTGATGAGCCTGAGTCATTGCAAGATTAAAGACTGCAATTCCACCAAGCATATTCGGTCCTTTCTTCAAGACAGTAACCACCATTCAGTAGCTACTCTCACAGAGGCCGCTAGTCCTGGTGGAATTTAGGTTGCACGATTTTGAAGAAAGAGAACAGCAATCTGAGCAGTTTTTGTAGTTGCATCAGGTCAGTTCTCCACTTTTGTGGAAAAGCAGAAGTCTGCAAAAGCACTTTTCCACATGCCCTAAGCGCGCCATTACAGTCAAGGACAAACTGCAACATATGAAGAGAAGAGAAAGAGACAGCTAATGGTTTAGCAAAAGAAGGTGTTCTCAGAAGTAAAAAAGGATACGTGGTATTGAATAAAGGTGGATAGGGTTTTTGATGTATTTTTTAAGCGGGGTGGAGAAATCGTTTTCTCCAGTATATACCACTTATACAGTCTTCCTTGTTGTACAACTTGTTATTTCTGATTAAATTTTATTGTTACCTGTCAAAAGATAAAGGGAATGAACTGCTCCATCTAATGAGATTTTAAATATTGACTACACAATCACGTAGAATTGCCCTCCAGAATATTCGCTTCTTTAGTAGGTAAAGAAGATTTTGCATTATGTTAACCATTTGTTTTTGCTTTGCCTTTTGCTTGGTATTTCTGGTTTGCTTTCCTCGACCTCTTATCCTTTACTTGGGTCCTCCCCAAAATCCCAATACCTCATGGATAGGTGGACATCAGACCCAATTCCAAAGCATGAACAAGTCTCGCCTCAAATCTCATGCGATGCCCGGGACAATTATTAGACAAAGGTAATATCATAATAATCAATAAGTCCAATGGACCAATACTGTGAATAAAACTGCATGATACATCCAAGGTGTGGCATTAAATCAATGTTCTGCAGATCTGCACTATTAATCCAAGACAATACGCTGGCAAAAACAAAGTTTTTGAAACTTCAAGTATAATAACAACATATTATAATCTCAAGGACCTGTTACAGTAAAGGATTTCGAGTATAAAGCTGTTACAATTGTTAAGGGTCTCACTTGAATGGACACATCGAAGATATCTCAACTCATTAAAATAAGTAAGCAACAATTATAAAGACATAAATAAAATAATACAGATTTTATTTTTTTTACATCAAATAATAGTAATAATACAGAATTTGGAACCCTCTCCCCGGTTTGTACTGGTTAATAGAATTTAATTATCATATTCATGCAATCTGAGCTAGGAGGTAGGAGCACTTATACTCCTTTCACTTTCATCAAAATATGCAATGGTTCTAAAAACCAGCCAAGCCTGAGTCAAGTCACCTCCCCACCCTCTTCTACCGACTCATAAAAGAAGGGGCTTTAGCAATAGCGCATCTTTCTCCCTACTTTTCTATTGGAAGAAACTTTGTTAGGCTTTTATGAATCCTTTACACTGAATGTAGAAGATTAAAACCACATTTTGTGAAAGACCTTAGCATTTAAAAGTCAGATTCACTGTTCATTTGATTGAGTAAGAAAACAAAAGACAGCCCATTTATACTTAAATTTTGTTCATACTAACTAAAACACGATAAAACCCAAAATTCTAACACAACACTATTTTTCAAATTTTTGGATTTTTATCATGTTTTTCAATATTTTTGAAGAGTTCTAGGGTCTAGGGTGTGACTTGGTCCAACTCGTTCAAATATACTCGACTTAAGTGGGATTGAGGTCGCCTCCCCTGTCCGATTTTTCAGAACTTTAGCATGCATAGAAATAGAAGCCCATAAAAAATAAAAAATAAATAAAAATCTCTCATGACCAAAACTGGCGATAAGATCCAAATGATCCTCCCTTCATAACCCAAGAAATTTCCAATGTCTTTAGTGATCAGCAGCTGTTCTTCAACAATACGTCTTTTAGAAAGTAACTTTATGAGGAGGTAGCTTTGGGTGAGAAATACATTCCCTTGGCATATGCTTGGTTTTTTTTATAAACCTATCAGTAGATAATTATGACTCATTAAATGCCAAGAAAGAGAACAGTGAACAAACAAAGTAAGAAATCAGGGAATTAATTAAATTTACCAAATCTGAAATCTGTTAACTGAAACAGCTACAAAGCAATTGGCGCTGCAACCTTATACAACAGACTGATAGCTGATTTTCAGCCTATAGGCAGAGTTTTATGCAACAGACTGATTTTCACAATCGTTGTATCTACAATATAATGCTGTAATTGTGTTTGCATAACCATGGATCTACAGCATTGTTGTTAAACCCCTAACCATAAAAACTTCACTGCATACGCAATAAGTAAGTCGATTTAACTGAAAATTTCAGAAAGGAAAACAATTGGAAATTCACAAATTAATGGGAAACATTGCTATCAAAATCCTATAATTCATATCGAATCCTAAGAAAAACGATTTATATCTATGTAAAAAATTCTCTTTATAGGTGAATCTTAAGATTCGTGAGTGAAACTTAAGATTCATGTGTGAATCTTACGATTTGATACTTGTTTCATCGAATCTTACAATTTGATACTTGTTTCATCAAATCTTACGATTCAAGCAATTCAACTAGGTGAGAAAAGCCACAACCACGAGGTTAATAATAGCAATCGTTTACTTATTTATTTATTTCTTTCCTTTTACGTTCAGAGTTTCTATTTTTAAAAGGTTACTTAGCAGTTCATGAACCTCTTATTAGGAAATTTTGCTATTTTGGGGAGGTTTTAAAGATAAATAAGGAACAAGCATTCAACAAAATCATTTGCTAGTACATGCAGTGTTTTGTCTTGTCTTCCTTTTTTTTTTTCTTGGTTTTTTCTTCATGAACACTTTTTAACCTTAACACAAACATCCTAATATGTAAGTTGATGATTTGCCTTTTATTGTAAGTTTTTTATTTTTTAACAGAACAAGAAGAACTATTGCAACTTGGTTCAATTTTTCCAAGTACATTGATACATTAAAACATATTTGACTATTTACACATAGCATTTACGATATATTAATAAAGCCTTGCTCCGGTACATACACCTCACATGGTCTTACCAAACGAGGTAGCTGGATGGGGCCAGCCTAGGGCCCCACTGATGATCAGACCAAGGGGAATAAGAAGATCCACTCATGATTGGCCCAGATATTAAATTTGGGGTCAATCTCATCTCATGCCTCAAACCCCTTGATCCGTGGCCCAAGAGTTTAACGGCTTTATGTTTTTTTTTTTTTGTTTTTTTTTTTTTTTTAAATCCCTCGATCCAACAGTCAAATCCATTTGAATAGGTGCAAGACCCAGGGATCAGTGACTATCGGGAAGGTCCCTGTTTTGTGATCGGTTCATATTGGTGAAAGGTAGGACCCAACATTCTACCTCGAATGAAATGCTCTGTTATGAGTCGTATGCATAGGAGCAAATTTCATATTAATACACGTTAGCAATGTTCTTCATATGATAATGTCATAATCTTATTTCTAGTTGTAAGTTGCTATGGATGAAAAATGGATGGAATCTAAATTAATACTTTTTTATTTTTTCCTTTTCCATTTTTATAAGAAAAATAAAGAAATCTTACAATTTGTGATATGATTCAGATATGATTCAATTCACCCCCTTGACCAATTTGCGATACATTTATTTAAAAAAAAAAAAAGAATTTTTTGTGGTACAATTTCAAATTTCAAAACAATGACTGGAAATGAAATTTGCAACCTGTAGTAAAATTAAGATTACAACCTAGGCCATAGAACTTAAAAGGTACCCATAAAGAAAGTGCAATTCAGACATACTATCTCCACTCATGTTTCTAATGCACATGTCATGAAACTGCCAACTGAGAATTAACATTTAGGCCCTGCTTTTTAAATGTAATAGAATTCCTAGCTATATTAAGACCTTGTATTTCTGCAAGAGGTTAAAAATGAAGAAACAAAGGTGAATATCCATAAATGACCATGACATAAAAAAAAAAAAAAAAAATCCCTTCAATCAGGGGAAGATGGGTAATGAAAACCCATCCATCACCCTAGTAATTCAAATCCTATGGAAGCCGAGTATCATCTACATTGCTACCTTATATCAATCACCCCTCACCTCGTATCCTCCACACCTCTCCTATTTAATAATCCTTCAGTGGAACGCATTTGACCATAAATTCCAATGTAGTATAGATCACTCTCCTAAACGATGTCATTAAAATTCTGAAAATAAGAGAGCAACTGGACGAACCCAAATTACAATCTATTTTGATAAGTTGATCCATTCCCATGGGCACTTGAGTGACAAAGATATGGAAATCACATTAAGAGAAATATAGTCCTCCTACGTCCCTAACTTCCAAAACCAATGCAGGGAGCAGTACTAAATGAACCAATAAAGCACACTAAACAAACAGACACACGACTAGACAACTAGCCAGTAAAAAGGAAAGAAAGAAAGAAAGAAAGGAGTGCATAAAAATAAAAACGCAATACCTTGACGGATCTGATCTCTGTAACTGCCCTTTTCGCCTGCTCAACAGTGGCAAACCTCACGAACGCAAAACCCTTGTTCCTCTGCGAATAGGCCTTCTTTACCAGCCTAACTTCCACAACATCTCCTACCCCCTTAAACGCCTCCTCCACATCTTCTTCTACGGCATCTCTATCGAGCCCCCCAACAAAAACCTCATAATCTCTCTGCTTTCTCCGATTGTTAGCCCTTTCTAGAACCCCATCTTCCTCTTCTGCGACCTCTTCTTCTTCCTGTTTATATGATTTCCCTTCTCCTTTATCATATTTTCTTCCGATTCTCAACAAAGTCTCCTCCTTTTCTTCAGATGATTTCGATTTTACTGTAGTTTGATAAAATGGGTGATCAGAGATGGGGAGATAGGATCAAGAAGCAAAGAAAGAATATGAAAAAGAGATACCTTTGCTACTTCGGAGAGAAGACGGAATCGTTACGATGCGTGGAAGAACCGTTTTGCCGGTATTTTGGTCCGATTCGAGCCTCGCAGCGGCGGGAGGATTGGAATTGGGAGGGTTTTGGGATTCGGTAGCGGTAGGGTTTTCGCGTTTCGGAGGGGTTTTGGATTCTAGGGTTTTCTTGGTGGGCAGCTTCTTCTGAGAAGAGCGAGGAGTAGGAGGCATTTTTTTTCTACAGAGAGAGAGAGAGAGAAGTGGAATGGTGAGAGTAGGGCTTGAACAAGAGAAATAGACTGGCAAGAGTCAAGAGTGAGAAAAAGGATAACGCAACTGTAGATGGTGCTTTTTTTTAAGAAATCCACGGGAAAGGGTAAAGGTAAAGGGAAGATTTCAAAATAGGGCTCATTTTTTTTCATATTTTAAATCCAAAAATCAATAAAGGAGCTACTATATGCACATCCCTCTTTGCTCCCTCGCGCTTGCACAATCAATCATGGGACCTTTTAGGACATTTTCAAAATATCTTCATCCCCTCATTCTCCCTGCTCTGCGCACGATTCCCCCGTCTCCCACCTCCGACCGCCCCCTCCCTCCTTCCCTATCTCTCAATCTCCTTCTCCCTGTCTCTCTCCCTCTCTACAATATTTATAAAGTGTATTAAATAAAAAATTGAGAAACTACAGCAAATGGTGGTACCTACGTTTTTTATTTTTAGAAAGCGAACCTCATTAACGTTATTTCCAATTAGGTGGACGAGTTAATAATCACAATAGGTGGCCCCACATTATAATTTCTATAAGATGGGCACGTGTTTTGACGTTTTACAACATCAAGCCTACCATCGAATATTTAGAACATGTGCCCAACATGTGCCCAACTTTATAGAAATTACAATGTGGACCTACTGTTATATATATTATAATGTTGCCCATTTTCTTACGGGAATGCATACTTGTTGTAATTTTTATACAAAGGCGTGCATTGTAATTTCTAGAAAAGGATCTCATGTTCTAATTCTTATAAGGGTGAGCCCATATTCTAATTCCTAAAAGTTAGTCCCATGCTATCATGGTTCGAGATCTCGGACAATATCAGTCCTTATCGGCCGATACGAACCGATATCGGTCGGTATCGATCCGATATTGGCCTGAGATATCAATATTGGTACCAGGGGCAATTTATCCCCTACTTCTCTGGCGATATCAACCAATATCGTAAATTTATCGGCTGAACCAACATATCAACCAATAAATTCAAAATATCGGCCGAAAAAAAGTAAAAAAACCTAATTTTTTCCTCTCTTCTCATTATATCTCTCATCTTCCTCATTTCCCTTCATCTCCTTAGCAACCCCTACTCCTCAACTCACCTTTCAAAACTTCTCAAAGACTCATTCTATTCAAGGATTTGGTAAGAAAAAATCAAGCTAGACTTCATTATTCTTACTATTATATGTTTTTTTTAAGAGCTTGGAAATGAAATAGATGACCAGTTCAAAAACCTTTTGTTGTCCAAATCTTAATATGTTATTTTTATGCTCTTGAATTTCACAACTTTTTTGATAATTAAGTGGCTGATAATTAATAATGATGTACGATGAATGATAGCATATAGTACCCGTGTCTAGTATAGTATACATTATGCATTAGCATTACTTCCTTACTTTACTATATACAAGCAATCTTGATTTTCTTAGATTTCAAACTAATAAATAGATCACGAGCCAAAATAATGGTTGTATTTTATGAAATACCGGAGAAGACAGCGACACGAGACTCATGACTTAAGTTGATCGATATTTTGATTTATTGTCGTTACTAATGGACAAAAATATTATTTTTCAGTATATTCTAATATTCTAAACTCTTTGTGAATCTTTTTGGCTAAAAAAAAAAATCACACCGCGGTGACTGTGATCGATACCAATACCATATCGGTTTTTGGGCCTGGTCGATACCGCAATTTTGAACCATGCATGCTATAATTATTAAAGGTGAGGCTCATATGTATAACAATTCATATAGATGAGCCCATGTTATAAATCATAACGGTGGGCATAGGATTCACAATCACACAAGATGGTCCCACATTTTACTTTCTGATAAAAGAAAGGCATTTTTTAGAACTCATAGAGAATAGCTTAAGGTTGAAAGGGTTAATGGCCAAGGGCAATATAGGAAATAAAAGTCCTTCGTTAACATTGTGGGATTGTTACAAGGATGCTGCCATTGACACACAAATTTTTACTTTTCAAACACAAGGAATTTGTCTTTTTTTTTTTTTATTACATTCTTACCCCTTTATGAAATGACCAAAAGTATCCATTATCTCATAAATACACTATACATATTATCTTTTCACACACACAAGCTCATATTCTTCTCTAAAAGATTCTCCCACCCATCTCACTCTCTCCACTTCCTCCATCTTCCTTGGGCAACTTATCATTTTCCTCCATTTTATTATCTTAGGCAACTCATCTTACTCCTCCTCCTTTGTCTTTCGTTCTTATTGTACTTGATCTTTTATCATTCAATATCTAAAGCTTTCTAGTGCAATAAAGGAATAAAACAACAATCAAATTGTGCATTTAAATCAGAGCAGTAGTGGAGATGTTCGTTTCTTTGTTTTTTTTTTTAATGTATTTTTGCCTCTTTTGTTATTTTTTTCTCGCCTAGGACGAGTTACAGGTTTCCGATATGTACGGTCTTTCAGGTCCGAACATATTGCATATGTTCGGATGTATAATTCCGAACATATTAATGCATCTATTCGGACATATAGTTTTGAATATTATACATATGTTCGGACACTCAACAAAAGTATATTATTCGGACACTCGGGTCAGAACAATATACATATGTTCGGACACTCATGTCCGAACACTTGCAATCTATTCGGCCACTCAGAGACCGAACAGTCACGATTTCTGGGTTAAAAACCATTGCGATAATGGATAAAATACAACCCAAATGCATGAAAAAACACTAACATTGTTTGTGAAAACTTACATTGAATGAGAATCTATACCCATAACAAGTTTTCATGGAAAAAAAGGTGTGTGTGGGAAGAGTTCTGGTTGTAATTTGTGTGTAGGAAGAAAGGGCCGAGGATGTGTACGAAGAAAGAGGGAAATGGAGGGTTGGGTAGTTTGGGAAATTTTGGTGTGTGTGGAAATAACTAATGTAATTTTTAAATTTAGTGATGTGTGTAGAGAGAATTTGTATGGAAAAAGTAAAAATCTGTGTTCCAGTATAATTTCCTTTGTTACAAAAGTAGTCAATGCTCCCTAAATACGTGGGAAGCTCTTAATAAGGTGCAGTGACGCTATATAGAAGTCCTGCCCGTGCCTTTGATGTTAAAGCTTATTTCTTCGAGTGAAGGTCTTGGTATTCATTCTTCAAAGAATGAACAAAATTCTAATGAATTGATATATAGCACCTACCAACTCCATCACAATAATGCAAAGATATTTTCAAATCTTGATACTGCACCTAAGAATCTTTGATAGGTTTTTATTTTTTCGTTTATACTATTTCTTTCCTATTGATTTTATTCATATAGGTTCTTTTCATATTCATTTATTCATATATGTTCCGGAACTATACCCAGATCCTCTTATCAGAACCGCATCTAGAACAAAATGATGTTGAATATAGCAATCTTCTTATCAAAATTGGCCCACTAATTGGAAGCATGACATCTTAGACTTTGCCAATGGTAGTGTATATGCACCTTATTAGTCAAAGGGTATCATTACATTAATCTTTGTAACCATATCTATTTGATTCATAGACAAGAAAATAAAAGTGGAAATTAGAAAGTTCGACAATGGAAAATTACTATAGGAGAAAAGTGGCTTAGAATTCTCAAAATTTCACCCATTTTTAACCCATGATATCATCAAATTCTCTTTTTCTCATCGTCCAATTCTCTTCTGATACATGGAGAGCTGGATGAGGGAAAAGGGAATTCTATCAACAAAGCCTTGGATAATTTGGACTCCATTGCACATATATTAGGCCCGCCAATTTCAAGGAGGGGCTCAGCTCGGCTCAACCCAGCTCACCAAAGCCAACGAAATGAGGTATTTTTTTCGGCTTATACTAGAGTCCGAGAGTAGGATAGGGCCCGATTCAGAAAAGCACGCATCCTTAGGGTTATCCATTGAATATATTATACGTGCGTGTATATGTCTTTCATCCATTATGTAGATATATATGCCCATTCCCTGAATTAATTCATATGTATTCTAATTTCATGCTAACAAATAGGCCCATTTGCTGGAGGTCTTCGGCAGGGTTAAAGCCTAGTTAGTGCACGGCTGGCGAAGGCTTTGGCCCAGCCCGCATATGTGACCCAGGCCCAGGCCCGGTACTTTTGAATGTCACACCATGCATGCTTTTATTGACATCCTTCTTGATTCGAACCCCTCCGATTTCGTCTCTGCAAAACCCAAACTGCCTTAACCTCTCTTAAACCCTAAACCATGCTCCTGCGTTACCACCTCAAACCGAGGTCCCCAATCAACAAAACCCTCCCTTGGATCTCCCGCCTGCTCTCCACAGCCGTCGATCGCGTCCCCTCCCCATCCCACCCTTCTCTCTCCACCGTCCATTCGAAAGAGGACCTCCTCAAATCATACACCGTCACCCCACCCATCAAGCCCTGGCCCATCCGCCTCTCCCCCAAGCGCCTCGCCTCCATGCTCCGCCGCCAGCAGAACCTCGACCTCGCCCTCCAGATCTTCCACCACGCCGGAAACTTCCACCCCAATTTCTCCCACAACTTCGAGACCTACCAAGCCATGATCGAAAGGCTCTCCCGCGCACGCGCCTTCGCCCCCATGGAGTCCCTCCTCTCTGACCTCCGCCGCTCCGGCGTCCGCTCCGGCGAGAACCTCTTCATCACCGTCATCCGCAACTACGGCTTCGCCAATCGCCCCAAGTGCGCTCTCAGGACCTTCCTCCTGATCCGAGACTTCGGCGTCTCGACCTCGGTGAGATCCTTCAACACACTCCTCAATGCCATGATTCAATGCAAACAGCTCAATTCCGTGTATTTGCTATTCAAGAACTGTAGGAAGAGGTTTGGGATCATCCCAAATGTCTTCACTTGCAATATCCTGATTAAAGCCCTCTGTAAAAAGAGGGATATTGATGCCGCCTTCCGGGTGCTCGACGAAATGCCGAGCCTGGGAATGGTGCCCAATGTGGTCACTTATACTACGATTTTGACCGGCTTGTGTGCGGGTGGGGATATGGAGGGAGCGAGGCGGGTTTTCGATGAGATTTTGGATGGGGGGTGGGTTCCTGATGCGATGTCTTACACAATCTTGATCGATGGTTACTGCAAGAAAGGGCGGTTGATGGATGGTATTAAGGTTATGGATGACATGGAAGAGAATGGGGTTAGTCCAAATGATGTTACCTTCAGTGTTGTGATTGAGGCGTATTGTAAGGAGAAGAAGGCTGGGGAGGCTTTGAGTTTGCTTGACGATATGCTCGAGAAGAAGTTTATTCCGAGCTCGGGGCTTGCGTGCAGAGTGATTGATGTTCTTTGTGAAGAGGGTAAGGTTGATGATGCTTACAGTATATGGAGGAAGCTCTTGAAGAATAATTGCACTCCAGATAATGCGATTTCGAGCACACTTATTTATTGGCTTTGCAAGGAAGGGAAAGTCTCGGAGGCGAGAAAGCTGTTTGATGAGTTTGAAAGGGGTTCTATTCCGAGCGTTCTTACATATAACGCGCTTATCTCGGGGATGTGTGAGCATGGGGAATTGCAAGAGGCTGGGCGGTTGTGGGATGACATGATAGAGAAGGGATGCGTACCCAATGTATTTACGTATAATATGCTGGTTAAGGGATTTTGTAAAGCAGGGAAGGCGAGGGAGGGTGTTAAGATTTTGGAGGAAATGCTGGAAAAGGGGTGTGCACCAAATAAATTCACGTACATGATATTGGTTGATGGACTTTGCGAGCAGGGAATGGAGGAGGAGGTCATGAATGTTCTTGTCACATCCACTTCAAGTAGATGGGTCTACATGGATGTAGATTCTTGGGGTGTGTTTCTAACAAAGTTTGTCAATGATTTTGATAGCTGGAAGATTGTGCTTGATGAGATGTTGGAAAATGTTGGTTGAAGTTGGATTCAGAGAGGGTATATATCGATGCTGCATTTGGGTGAGAGGAGTGTTATGGTAGTTTAACTGCAGAATGTTTGTGTTGCCTGTAGAAGCAATATGAAGACTGTAAGGTTATAACATTCAAGTTTTGACTACTTTTACGCATATCCTTCCTGCATGTGGACTTCAGAGAGGGACCTAGTTTTCCAACTTGTGCATAGACCAATGACATCTGGTTTATTTGCTCAGTTCAATCTTTCTGGTAAGCAGTTCATGGAACACCTGCTTAAATTAAGAAGCAAATAGCCTCAACTGCTAATTGGACCCTTTATATCAGTCCAGAGTCTCCTGTGGTGGGCAAAGGTTTATTGTTGGTTATGAGTCAGAGAGTCCCAAGCAGAATGAGGAGCACCCTGAACATTCCTATCCAGGAGTACCATGAACTTAATTCGGAGTCTCTTGGGGTTGGCACAGGTGGTTTGGTTGCTATGAGCTGGAGAATCTCGAATGGAATGAGTACTACCTGAACACTGCTATCCTAGTAGAGCACCATGAACTTCATTCAATCATCACAAGCAGTTTTCAAGAGTCACAGAATTTATGATTTTGGTAAGATTATGAAAATCGTTTGGTGAGTTTTTCCCTACTATATACTGGAATGGGTTTTGCTGCGTCATTTACTTGGCTCATTCACGTCTGTCACAACTTATTCATCAGATCTTACTCAATTATTTTCTTTTCCTTTTTCCCTTTTTATTTTCAGTTGAACATTACAAAACTATGAAGAAATTTTATCCAAGAAAATGGATACATTTGCAGTTATGGGATTGTTAAGATAAGTTGTAAATAATGATGATAATGTATCACTGAATGAACAATGCTTCTTGGATTCTTTG
This sequence comes from Camphora micrantha, assembly GCA_003546025.1. Taxonomy (NCBI): domain Eukaryota; kingdom Viridiplantae; phylum Streptophyta; class Magnoliopsida; order Laurales; family Lauraceae; genus Camphora; species Camphora micrantha. The sequence continues at coordinate 36,703,121 of QPKB01000006.1, read as the reverse complement.
TTCATTATACTTATTCCAATGGTTTTTTTTTCTATTGTTATATTGTTGGCTCCTTGTCACAATTCTCTATAACTTGCTTTGTATAACTGGAAGTCAGTAGATTATGGAAGACCAAAAATTGATCAGTAGTAGAGGACCGGGATAAGATGTAGTCATCCATTACTTTTACCTGTCATTAAGCTTCCTTAGTTTTTGGACACAGTTCAAAGTGCAACTGGTTGAAGTGGCTAACGAAGAAATAAAAGCGAAGATCCATAAGCATCCATCTAATAATCTCCCCTTTTATCATATAAGGAATTAAGGGGAGGTGGAAAATGAATATCCAGCCATAACTCTAGTAACTGTTATAAAAAATTCAAGCTATTTTGTGCAAAATTCTTCGGGGAAAATGCAGAAATCAGAAATCACTCGACAGAGATATGCTAAGGAAACCATAGAAAGTTCTTGAAGGAGCTAACAACATGGAAATGTTAGTATTGTAGCCTTTTGCTTTCATCTCTTTCCCTTATGCAAATGCATGCCAGATTTTAGGTTTTAATTACTGAGTTTATAAGGGTCTGTAGAGAGTTTTTCCACTTCTATTTCCTACCCATTTTCTCCACATCCCAAAGGGCTTTAATTGCTTGCGTTTTTTCAATTGAACACCGATTACTAGTAAATAGTTCCTGCACATTTTTGTGCCTGAGTCAATTACAAACTTGTTTCTCTTAAAAAAAAAATGCTTACTTTCCTATATAAATTCTAAAAAATGTTGTAAAATGAGTTCTTATTCTCGCGTCTGTTTCTTAGTCCAACTCCAGCAAGGGGAAAAAATTAGGCCAAATTCTGATCGCCATTGCCATATTTATCATCTTTCGTGTGCATAATTTCTCCTTTTACTCCAATGTTAAGAAGAAAATTTTCAGCTTGTTAGGCACTTGGGTTTTTACTGACATGAAAAATGAAAAATCAGGTTATACTTCATCTACATGCAATTCATCCAGTTGCTTGAATATAGTAGATTGAGCTCTTCAAAAAAAGGAAATCTCCCATTTCAGAAAAGCAAAGTGCCACAGATATATTAAAAAAGGAAAAAAAATCTGCATTTCCATTTTCACGACATATAGGAAGAGCTCAAAATGTTCACTGGCAATTAAGATTTGTTTCAAAAAATATATATGATTTGCTCAAGTTTTGGTGCTGAGAAACCCCACATAGATAGTAGTAGCTAAAACTAGTAAAATAAACAATCATACACTCAAAATGCTAAAAATATATAAAGAGTTTATGTGATTTATGCAAAGCATTGCGAAATTGTTACGTAGTATTTTCAATATATCTATGATATTTGTGACAATTGCTTGCAACTTGGTCTTACGGTCGGCGATATATAATGTTCATAAAATTGGTCATACTATGAAGTAAAGTTGGCCAGAAAACATTTATGGTTGTGATTGATGCATCTAGTCCAATAGTTCTCTGACCATGGGTGGTGACCTTTTAGAAAACAAGAAAAAAACAACAACCATGTTCACTACTTCCAATTCTTTATCATGGGAAGACTATATCAAGGATAAAGATCTCAAATTGTTACGGGGAGTGGTGCTATTGGGCCGGGCTAGCTGAACTGGCCCTCATTTACATGGACTTGGGCTGTGTTTAAGGCCGGTACGTTATAACCAGGCTTAATTTTCTGGCATAATAGTTAATCGGGCTTAAAGGAGTCAGACTAGCCCAAAATAGTAGCACAAAAGGGTTGTTTAAATTTGCTAAAAAGGATGGGCCTGATCTGATATTGGGGCGAGCTTAGAGAAACTTTATCCTGGACTGGACTATGAAGACCCCTATTTGGAATGGGTTGGGCCCATTGAAGCACTCAGTTTTTGGGCCAGCCTATTCACCGTATGTAATAATGGATTCTATACATTAATCCAAGCCCTCTACCCATCAACAGGACTACATGAGAAACCCTACATTTAATCAGGAATCAGATTGCACCCAAAAAGCCCCTTAAAAGAAGCAATTAGAATGAAGATTAGTTTAGAAAGAAGCAATTAGTTGAAACTAGATGTTAATGCATGCTGTTCTGTTGTATGAAGTACTCAGCATTGAATTGCAATTCCATAAAAATCTTTGCTACTGCACTTGTCCTACATTCAGAATAGATAAAATGGAACATTAAAACTGTTATTTCACCAATGCACACCGCACAGAAATTAACACAGATAAAATGGAAACTTATATACAACTACCCTAAGTAACAACTATTGTTCTTCACCAAAAGACAGTTTGATAATCAAATGAAGCAGAGATCAGTGATATTCTGGGCAGCCTTCAACTACAACTCCCTTCTGTGTGGGGCAAGAAGCCAATGGGCAACCATCTAAGTTGGTTCCCCACCAAGTAAAAGAAATATTCTCCAACCCCATACACAAGTACAACAGCACCCCCATGAAGGCCAAACCCGCATCAAGTGCACCGGAGAGCACATAGTTGTTGCGCTGCCACCAATCACGCCGGTATCGATAGATGATGAAGCCCGATATGAACCCTATAAAGATCCAGTTGGTGAAGTTGACTGCTGTAGCGGGTGGCATCATCCCTGTGGCACCCAGGAGGACTGGCATGTTGATAAGGCGGATCCATTCTTTGCTTGGGAAGGCTTTGTGTACAAGCCAGACAAGAATGGGTGCCACTGCCCCGCCTAGGAAGAACCAGTTGATACTTGGATAGAGACCGAGGTCTCCAAAGATTCTGCGCGTTCCAATCAGCCCCCAGATAACGGAGGCGTCGTAGAACACGTGGTCCATGGGACAGGTCCATGGACTGTCTGGAGGCAACAAAGCAGTATCACAGATGTTTGGTATAGATTCCAGTAGCCACCATGCTGTTCCCATGTAGATCAGTGCTGATACGAGTGTTCCCACTACCTGTCAAGGTCCCATTTCATCATCATCATCATCATCACCATCAACTTCATCCTTTGAAATACAAAACATGTTTCTATGATTGTGATGTATATTTTGTATGTAATTGTAGAATTGTCTCATACTGAAAGAAAAATGATCTTGTGTACAAACCATTGCACTAATCACAGATTTGTGCAATGCATAGAAACCATCTCTAGCATTCAACATTAGTCAATTGCATGACCATGATGCATGGATGACATTTTCACACCATTCAATTGCATGACCATGTTTTTATGATTGTGATGTACACTTTGTATGTAATTGTAGAATTGTCTTGTGTGTGTGTATATATATATATATATATATATATTTGAAAAGGTAGAATTGTCTTATATTGAAAGAAGAATGATCTTTTGTATAAACTATTGCACTAACCTGAGCCATGAACATTGATCTGGGAGGGATCTTCATGTAATGGCCAAGTTTGAAATCTGAAAGAAATGATAAAGCTTGTACCATACTGATATACCCATACACCTTGAAGCACATGTTAGCAACAGGGCGCCCTGGATACATATACCCCATCATATACTCAGTAACTATGTTCAAGCCTGGCATCTGTTCATCAGCGACACCAGGATCAGCCATATGGTGGTAACTTATTCAAAACTTTGGGACAATTATGCAAAGAGAATTTTAGTAAGAAGAGAAGAGGGAAACAAAAGCATGAATGGGGTGGTACAAGAATAGCATGACACAGTGAATCGAGTGACAAGCATTTGAGAAAGACGAATTTGAAATGCTTGGAAAACATTTAGAAAATAATTTGAGAAGCAAGGCATGAAACATAATGGAAACGTTTTATGATGCAATTGGTAGCAAAAAGTCCCCCAAGCGGGTACTCAGGAAAGTACCTGATTGGTCGTAGCAGAGATTACTCCGATGGGGAGGGTGAAGACAAGGGCGACAGCGCATGCTAGCAACACACCCCACCATGGCAATTGAAGTTGGTCTTTGTAGTACTCGCATGCAAAGAGGCTCAAGGCAATGGTCCCAATGAGGATGACCTGAAACCACCACTCGGGGACTTGCTTGTATTTTTGCATGAGTCTTGAGTGGACATCCATTTTCGTCTTTGTGGCCGCCGAGATAGTGAGATTCCATATATCTCTGTAAGCACAACACGAGTTGATTTCACATTGTGTTTGGTAGAAAATGCATTTTCAATCAAAAGTACACAAGTGAAAACTCAGCCTATTCCAACTATTTGCTTCTGTTTCTCTTCCCTTACTAGAGCAATGAAGCAGAGCAGGAAAGAAAATAGGCACGACACAGGCAACCATGTACTTCCATTTCACCTTTTGATTAAAACTGCACCTCATTTTCAGGTAAGGTAGCAGGTTCATTTAAATTGAAACACATGTAGCAATCAAGCATCCCTATGACGGGATAGGAAATGCAGCACCAATGATGTTATCATCTTTATCGCGCATGTTGGCTTTCAATGCAATTCCACGACATGAGAAGATACAATAGCACAGTAAACGTTTCTACTAGAGAAAAGTGTTGGGAGTAAGCTCAGCTCACCTTCCATGAAATACACAAACATGTACAATGGTTGCGGTGAGAGCAGCGAAGCCAATACCATAAGTCATGGCAAAGAAGGTGCTGAGGTGGAGAGGGCCATTCTTGTTGTAGGCCTTGAGATCAAGGTGAAACTTTGAGTCGATGATGCTTGCAATGTCATACTCCTGGCCCGTGGATGTGAACAGCTCATCAGAGAAGATGGGGAACGTCTTGGCATTAAACACATTGAGCCAATAGGCGATGGGGGTCATGACATACATCACGATCACGAATCCAACGGCCACATTTGCAGTGGCAAACCATGGGCTGGCGAGTGGGCTTCCAAGGTAGGAAGAAACAGCAGACCAATCGATCCCGATGGCCCCAATTCCAAGCCCGGAAAGACCAGAGCCCAACTGTTGGGCTAGAATGGACTGGGGAAAGATCCAACATACCCAAGAGATGGAGGTTAGCATGGGAAAGAGGTATCCAGGGATGACATAGTAGCAGAAACTGCAGATGAAGGCAATGAGGAAGAATTGGTTCCGCGTTGTCCTACCCTTCACCCTCTTTTCCTTCTCATTTAGAGCCCTGAAAATGAAATTATGTTATTAGTTAACACCATAACAAGATTCTCATCTTAGAGCAATGTTTGAAGAACAATTATCACCAACAAAGAGGAAAAATTATTGACAAGTTGTGAGAGCATACCAACTAATCTTTTACAGTGTCCAGTTAGGAAAGCGAAACGTTCTAAATACAAAGTACTTTTAAGGCATAATCATCCAGTTAATTCAATCATGTCATGACATTTTGTCTGTCGGGAACATCTAGTGTAGTAACTCAATGACTTTGTATTTTTCAAATGTCTAGAAATCTCCAAGTATAGAAGAAGAAAAGGAAAAAAATAAATAAAAAAAATTAGACTTTTGGTGGTCATTCTAGAATTTGATCCTTTTGGTCATTGTACTTGGAACTTTGTTGGTATAGATAGTATTATGGGTTGTTTCTGATCTTCTATGCATGTGCTCAATGTTGGTGCATGACCACCGTGTAGGCTGCGTGACAATAAAAGAGCAGTCAATGGTGTGTGAGCTCTCTGTGAGCCATAGGTGGTGATCAAAGGTTGGTTACAGAACTTAGCATCTGTTAGAATCATGTCCTTGTCTATGTCTCTAGTTCTAGCTTCTTGTGGGATGCTAACAAAGGCCTAGCAGCTTTTATAATCTTCAGTGAGCATTCCCCTCTGATGTAAAAGGACACAAAACTGAAATTGAAAAAATTCATAATGGCAGGTTTTGCTGGGTATTTGCAATGATGATTATCATGCCATTAGGGCAGTCCTTAATAAAAATAAACTATCACCAAGCACTTCCTTCACCACCAGCACCAGCAGCAACATCAACAACAAGTGAAGCCTTGTTTCGACTACCTAGGCAATCTATGACAACTAAATTATTAGATGAAAAAACTAATCATAGTAAAATCGAAGTATTAGTTAACATACCTGAAGAGAGATACTTGAACAAGATTCATTGGCCACCACATTTCTGCAGGTTCCACCAAAAAACGTCGAAAGAGCCCTGCCCATCCAAATCCCAATACCTGAAAATTGAATAGCAAGCAAATCTCATATCAAGTCATAAAGGAAATGTACTCCAATTTCTCTTGCATAATCAAATCCTAACCTGAGTTGTCAGTGACACAAGAAATGCTGGTAGGAATGTGGTCCTCTTCTTATAGTAGGCTTTGATGGCCGTGACAATGTGAATGGCATAAACTGTGCCAGCCCCCGCATTAGCAAAGATGGTGATCAACACATGTTCTTTTATATTGAATGGGCCTGGATTCAAGGTGAATTCCCATCTACTTCCTTTGAAGAAGCGCCTTTCGGATAGGGTCGCAGCCATGAGGCGCCCAAACGGGACCACTGCAATCTGTGCAGAGATTGCATTAATAGAAAGAGGCTCACTCCGGTACCAGAAGAACTGATTGAGAAAAGATAGGAGGACACATGATAAAAGGCCTAAGAACCACATCCGAAAGGTGAGAACAGGGATGGATGGATCATCTGTGATGGGTACTGTTAAAGCAACTTGTTGGATAGGTGAATTATCCAATTCTGGTGAAGAAATGTTGTCATCATCCTTCTCCTCTTCAATAGCCATAGATGATAAATATTATGGAGGTTTCTTGTAGTTCTAGACCTTCTCAACTGCACATATAATAACAACAGCAGAAAACAAAATAAGCTTTACAGTAATGAGAAAGCATCAGATCATATCAATAGAAACCAATGGAAACATCCATCTTTTGCAGTCCTTCGTTTTCTAGTGTAACAAATGCAAGAACAAATGCTAAATGCATGATTTCTCAATCTCAGTCCCAACAGAAAGATTTTAACTGGCGTAGACGCATGTTCAACTAACCCCAATATTTTTGCATTGAATCACTGATTCGGTTATGCTCGGACTAACCGAGAAGGAGAAAAAGTTGAAGAAAATGGAGTCAGGAAAAACAATCCACAGTTCAAATTTGCGCTATGAACAGCTTCCTCCACTTGTTTTCTCTCACTGTTTTCTTCACATACAAAGGACCATCCTTTTTTTTTTAGAGAGAGAGAGAAGTTAATAACTATGATGCACGGATACTTTAAAATAGATAACGTATCGTATTGTATCATATCCGATATTTCATTCTTTATGCATAAAATCTGTATTTCTGCCGTACCTAAGCTTCATAGGTTTATAAATAGGAAAGATAGTGAAGACTTAAGAACAGTTATTACCTGAGTATTGGAGTAAACAAGGGTAGTTGATATACTATAGAAAAGCTAGTGCAGGCCTAAGAACTGTTACTGCCACCTCTTTATTGGAGTAATCCGGGTATTGAGCATCAACTAATTGGAGATGGTAGTAGAAAGTCTTTTTAAGTAGTGATGTGAGATTTCTGATGATAACTGAAGAGAGAGAAAGATAGTTACTCCTTTATTTGAAACTTTAAAAATCTAATCTTTAAAGAGAAATTTCAAAATTTTAAATATAAAAGAGGCCCGAGAAGGTACCCATCCCCATCCAAGTTTTTGTTTGGAAGTCCTAAAAAACATAGGGACAGATAAATCCTGAGTTAAAAGGAGTGGAACTCAAAGGTGGGCCCATTAAAATCCTAGCCGTTCAATATATAAATGCCCTCTCTAGTGTAACATCAAATTTTACTTCAATATGAGTTTTTTTCCTAAAAATAAATAAATTTGTGAGAATGAATATTGCATAAAATTGTGTTAATCACCATTTTTTAAAATCAAATTTTTATTAGTGGAACAAACTCAAATTGATGTAAAATTTGAGAGCACCCAATGTACCTAGAGGTATTTTATTTTAAACCTTTCAGATTTAAATAATGGGCCCCACTTCAGATTTCCACTCCTTTCACTCTGAATTGTCTAGTTTAAAGCCTAAGGATCTGGATTCAAATTTAGGTGCCAGCTCATATTCGTAATAGGTGAGCTTTACCATGGAGTTCCCAAGAACTCTCTTTTACGGCTGGGGCCCAAGAGAGCCCATATTCATGGAGAGAATGGTATATCCAAAGGATCAATCTCTTGGCACCGAGTGAGATGGAGGGTTGCTAACCGATCAATTCCTTGGCCCGGTTTGGTCTCTCCTGTGAGAGTAGACAAAAATTTAGGAAATGTAGCGGTACTAGGTAATCTCTTATCCAGGGTGACACCTTTCAGTCTCCCAACTCTTCCATTTAGAGTCCCTTGAAGTAGGCCCCATGATAAGGGCTCACACATTTGTATTTGTGGTTGATTTCTTAGCATTTTTGTGTTTGTGTAGAAATGAAAGCGCAGAATTTCATTAGTGACACCCCAGATCTCAAATCATCAATTCAGAATCAAATGACTCATTGGATGGAGATAGATGTGGAAAATTGGGCAGAACTACAATGCAACATCATGCATTCAGCAGAGAGAGTGCTGTGCCTTTGTCATGAACATGGTGGATGCAAGGGGCTTGAATTTTTGAAAGGGTGGTGAACACCCATATGTTTAACAATGGCTCTGCAATGCAACTCAATGCAGCTCTGCACTTTCAAAATTCTAATCTATTGAAAATATATAGACAAAGAGCTCTTAGGATTGAACTAAAAGAATTTCTTTGATGCTCCTCTCGTCAGATTAATCAAATATAAAATACACCGGTTTTCTTTTATTCATATATTTGATACATGATCTATATCTACATGGATCTAGCTTTTAGAATAGTGAAATTTAATTACAACCCGTATAAGAGTAGGCATTTATTTTAAGCATCTCAGACTTTTAACAAGTGAGCTCAAAAGTCTCATGAATTTCTTTGAGGATTTCCTCAGATATTTTATAAGCACTCCATCAATCATCCCAAACAGTTTCTTACAAATAAATTTCTGCTACACAAACACAGCATTAGATTCATACTTTCAAGAACACACTGCACCTCCCACCAAAAATTAAAAACTAAAATGCAATGTCATCAATCAATCAGATCAGAAAAAAGAAGAAGAAAACCATTTAGGTTAATTCAACATCTGAATTTTCATTTGGGTTCAATCATAGAAATACATGAATTAAAAAAAAAAAAATAAAATCAGAACATGAAAAGGATCAAAGATATAAAGAAAAATACCACTATCTTATCATGGAGGCTGTGATGTTTTCTTCCGTTGATGGAAGTTGAAGCAATAGTGTTCTATCTCATGCTAATCTGATATACAACTCATGATAAGTCATGAGCAATAAGGGGTTTATGTAAGATTCCTGGAGGTAAAAGTTTTTGAAGAGTTGTATACTAATGTTGATTCTGGTGAGATTCAAATCTCTAAGCTGTTGTTATCTTGGGATGATTCAGAGCTGTAAACTAGTGTTATTTTTAGTTAGATTCAATACCCAAATCCCATTTTCTAGGAAGATTTACTTTCTGTTAAAGACAGGAGAGAAAGGTGGAGTTTTGAATATAGGAAGATAGTATTTAGAAGCAGTTGCAGAGAAATAGTTGGAAGGACTAAACTGGACTTTTACCACAGCCCACAAGGGTGTTTATGGGCCGGGATAAGCTGAGGCATATCCAGGTCCAGCCCAACTTTAGCTCAGAGGGCCATATTAGGCCCAAGCCTGTGCTGGGCTGTATTGTCGTGCCCGTTTTGAGCCAGGTTAGGCCCGGACTTTTTATCACTCATTAGGGCTTTCTAGAAATTATTTTGCACAAATTAACACTGAATTACATGCACATGAACTCCTTATTTGGGCCGGGATCCGGACTCTATCACTTAAACCAAGCCCAGGTCAAATTTAATACTTAGATCGGCCCAAAGTGGGTTGGGCCTGGATCAGTCTTGGGCTGGCCCGATTGATGAGCACCCCTATGTTTGTGTAACCATTTTCTGTGGAAAATTAGTTTTCTATGGAAAAAAACCACAAAATATAAAAAAACAGCTAGGGGCCTGTTTTTTTTTCCACAAAAGAGAGGATTTTACATTTCACTTTTATAATCTATCTATTCTATTCAACACACATATGGATGACAATGGGTCGGATTTAAATGGGGACCCGCCCCAATCGGTTTGTTTTACCGGCCCCGCCCCGTGAGCTGGTGGTAATGGAAATTAACTAGCATGCAGGAAGAGAAGGTGGTGTATTCGATCTCTAGCATTTTATTTATTAAAAAAATTTCTAAACTTCAAATCTGACCTCTCTCCAACCCAAATTGGGGTGTGTTTGGTATCACAAACACATAACTTGTCACGGGATGGGTCGAGTATCGATGGGATACACTTGAGACAGGGTGTGTTTGGATTTACCCCCGACACGTACCAAATCCGCCCCCCTGCCTTCCCTAAACACATGCCTTATAAACTTCACTTTTAGAAATTGCCTGACCTCAACCTGTAGGAAGAGAGAGCTGAGGCAGGGGTATAGGGTTGCCCCTCCTCAAACTTCTTATTCCTTAAAATAGTGTGCTAAGTTTATAAATTTTAGAGTTTTTTGTATATACCTCTTAAGGTTTTTATGATTTGTAAATACGCCCTCATGGTTTTAATATTTATAAATAACCCTCTATATTTTCATTTTAATACCTTTCATGTCCCCAAAATCATTATTCCTAATGAGGAAGGGTAACCACCGTGAGATTTATGTTGAACTTCTATAAAAATGACCGCTTTACCCTTACATCCATTAAATAAAAATGAGTATATTATTATTTAGAAAAATACTAGTATTTTATACCAAATCCCAACAGTCTCTCTCAATAGCTCTTTAATGCACATGAAGCCTAATCATATATTTTGACTCTTTTATCAATCAAACAATGGGTTGTGCATGGATTGGATAAATTATAACCAATTATTAGCACATACATTGATTGTTATTTTGATTGATTTGGATTTAATAAAATATGCCCTGTATTGATAAAAATTGATGAACATAATTTGTTATTCTCTCCAACTAAATGTAATTATTAATATTACAAGCTTTAAAGAAAAATAAGTGCAAGCTTTTGAATTCATGCATAAAGGAATAAAGAGATGGGCAAAAGTATTATTTCACTCCAGAAACTTTTGGTGCTTGAAAGACTACTGATTTTGGGGATACAAAGGGTATTAAAATGAAAAAGCAGGTGCTCATTTACAAATACTGAAACTATAAGGAACTAATTATAAATCCTAAAAATCCTAGGGGGCTATATGCAAAAAGCTCAAAACTTTAGGGTTTTTGTGGCCATTGTTGCAATTTTGCCTCTCCTCATCAATTTTTTTTTTATTCCTTTCATAAATAAGGAGAGAGTTTAAAATATATCGAGGTTATTTTTGTCTTTGGCTTGCTTTCCATAGATTAGTTAAACCATTATAAAGCAACTGGGGAGGTCTGCCTTGGAGTGCGTGACCACATTTGCCTGCGTTTATCTTCTTTTTCCATGGTGACATGTAAGCACTCTAGAAAATTAATCCCACATGCTCCTTCCATGACATTTTCCCTAAAATCTCTCATTCTATAATTAAGTCTCAAGCTTTTTGTATATACCCCCTAGGGTTTGTAGGATTTGTAAATAGGTCCCTCATTTTTTTTTTTTTAATATGTTTCATGTCTCTAAAATCAATATTCCTAATAAGAATGCGCAGCTACCATGTGATTTGTGATGAACTTTTATATAAATGACAGCTTTGCCCTTACATCCATTATTTTATCTTTAGTCTCAATGATTTCTCTCAATAACTCTCTCATACACATGACCGGGGTGGATGTAGGTACAAAGGTCTAGGGACTAAATCCCCTACCCATTTCTGAGAAAAGTTCTAAATTTCCTTCTCCCCCCCGCAAATTCTAAAAATTAACATATTTTTTTACATTTGCTCCTTCTCCTAATATTTCTTTTACATAAAGCCAAACACCACCCCCTTGCAAATTCTAAAATTAATAGTTTTTTTTTCAAATTTTCCCAGTCCCCCAATTTTTGTTTTACACCCCCTACACATGAAGCATAATCATGTGTTTTCAAAATTTTATCAATCCAATGGTGGATCATCTATGGATTGCATAAATCATAAACGATTATAAGTACAATTATTGTCATGGTCTATTTGGATTTAATATAACTATCTCTGAATTGATAAAAAATAATTTTATTTGAGGTCATTCTCTCCCACTAAGTGCAATTGTTAATGTTATATGTAGAAAATAATTTTATGTGAGGTTATTCTCTCTTACTAAGTGCAATTGTTAATGTTATTTGCTTTATAAAAAAATAAAAAAAATTTGAGTCTAAGCTTGTGAAATTATGCCTATAAGGAAAAAAGAGATGGACAAAAGTGTTATTTCGCTCTAAAAATCTATGGCTGTTCGAAGAATATTGATTTCGGGGACACAAAAGTTATTAAAATTAAAATGCAGGGGCCTATTTGTAAATACTAAAACCTCAGGAGCCTCTTTATAAATCCTACAAACCTCAGGGGTATATACAAACTCATTCCATGACATTTTTCCTAAACTCCCTCGTTCTATCATTAAGTCTATCATTTTTACCCTCCTCCTCCAAACATCTCTCATTCTACCCCAAAAGAAACTTTTCAAAATTTAAAAAGACTTTCTAAAAAAACCGAGTCTTTAATCAGTCATAAGATAAAATTGACACCGGTCTAAATGATTGCAGCTAATTATGTGACTACGTAATTGTAACATTCGCATGTAACTAATTAATTGTTACGTAAGGTAAGACCAATCTTACTTGAGTCTCATAAAGCAAAAAATATCTGTAGCTATCATTAATCACGTCCTACAAAAATGCCATCAGGCCCTAGAAATCTGTGATCAAGCCAAATCGCACTCTAAATATCCAATCAAAGATTTAATCTAATCAAATTTGAAATCCGCCATCAAGCCAAATCACAATCTAAATATCCACTCAATGAGATCCCAATTTAAAAGGAAGCTCCTTAAAGGGGTAGATCAGTTGGCCTAGGACCTGAGTTTGAAACTACACTACCACACTGAGGCCATAGGGAAATTTTATCCTTTCTCTCCTGGTCTGTACGGATTATTCTGGATTATTCGAACTCCGCGTTAGCAAAGTAAGAAAAAAAAAAAGAAAAGAAAAGAAAAGAAGAGGAAGCTCGGGAACTTCTTCGAGCATCATATTGAATCAAATACTTCATATGCCTCCGTCGCACTTTCCGGGTCGAACATATTAAGTTTATGGTTTGCTTTCTATTTTGATCATTTGTCCCATGCATTGATCAATGGGCATAATGATCGAAGGGCTAGATCATTTAAAACCTCATGGGTAAAGCCCACCCCTTGATCTACAAGATCAATTAGACTTTAATTTCAGTGTCCCCAATATTATAAAAAAAAAGGACAAGAGAGAGGGGAGTAAACTTCCTATGTATGTATCATCATGTCATTCTACAATATCCCATTTGATGGTGATATTTCTATCACATGCATCTGCAAAAAGTACAACAAATAGGAAAAGTTAAAATAGATTTTAGAATTCATTTTTTAACAAAGTGGGCTTTAGATTTTTTTTTTGGTAATGGGAATCCGCCGACCCCCCTTCTGTTGATTATTGGTAAACCCACGAATACATAGAACCTCCCACGGGCTTTAAATTTACCCCACTTGAAAAATAACAAAAAAAAAAATCTAAAAACATGCATGTAATGAGAGAAACACTAACCTGGTGCAAAATATTGGATGATAACAAGACGCTTAATGAGTGAGAGTGCTTTTGTAGGTTTTCTGTCCTTAACAAATAGAAGGCATTGGAGAGAGAAGCTTTGATTAAAGGAATTAAATAGATTTAATTGAATTGCCTTAAAATATTAATGGATTAATATCTTGACGTGGGAGGGACGTTTTATAACGATGGTGATTGTATTGTTGAGGGAGAAGGAAGAGAGAAAAGATGAACACATACGGAAAATACCATCTTGTATTATTGTGTTCTACCTATTATATTACATTCACCAATATTGATTGAAAAGTCTAAATATTCTTGCAAGAAATCTACCCACAATAGAAAACCCAATATTAAAATAAGCAACCCAAGCAACCATGTTAAAATAGAATCCTACCATATATAGCGTCACTAGCCCAACCCCTTCGATGCGGTGCGTGTCCTGAGTTAGCGAAGACTTCAACAGAGATGAGGCTTGAAATCAAGTGTGCGATAAGGACTCCTAAAAGTGATGAAAAGTATTTATGAGATGATTTAGAGGTTTGAATTCTAAATCCCTGATTTATGGGAGATTGGAAGAGCAAAATCCTTTATTTACAAGATAATTTATATGTCTGAATGATAAGGAAATACACAGTAAGTTGAGCAAAATTAGAGATTTAGGTGATATTATGAAAAGATTTTGAGAACATAGGGATTAATTGTCGTTGGAGACAAGAATGAACAAATCTTCTTTAGAGTGAATTATCATTCTGTAAATATAATGTACTTTGAATTCAATGTTAAGTTAATTTGAACTCAAAGTTAAAGATTGGAAATCGTAGCTCATTAAAAATTAGTTCAGGGAAATTAAATGGAGAGATTTCTGGAGTAGATTCATGTGCCATGTATATTTTTTCTAAATATTCATTTTGAAAGGACAACTCCCTACATGCTGACGTGGCACTCTTTATACTCTCCATCCCCATTGCTTTAATATATATAATTAAAGTATTAATGGATTAATATCTTGACGTGGGAGTGACGTTTCATAACGATGGTGGGATGAGGTTTAAAGTCATGTGTGCGATAAGGATTGCTAAACGTGATAAAAAGTATTTACAAGATATTTAGACGTGTGAATTCTAGATTCCTAATTTATAGGAGATTGGAAGAGCAAAACCCTTGATTTACAAGATGATTTATAGGTTTGAATGATAACAAAGGATACGGTAAATTGAGCAAAATTAGATATTTAGGGGATAGAATGAATAGAATTTGAGAACATAGGGATTATTAATTGTCCTTTTTTTTTTTTTTTTTTTTTTTTTTTTTTTTTTGTAAAGGGGGTTAATTGTCGTTGGAGAAAAATTATCATTCTATAAATGTAGTGTTTCTTTAAATTCAAAGTTAAGATAGGAAATCGTAGCTCATTAAAGATAAGATCAGAGAATTAAGTTCTTCAACATTATATCGAGTTTAAAAAAAGAGATTTAGGGAGGAGATTTGAAGAGGGGATATTTCGAGAGGTGGTGGCCATGTCAAAGCCATGTATATTTTTTCTAAATCTTTTTCGAAAGGACAACTCCCTACCTACAGACGTGGCGCCCTTCACAGCTTCCATCTATATTGCTTTAATATATATCACGTTTTGAATTTTATGGTGGGACCAACCCCTATACGAGTATAATTTTGGAAAATACCACTTAAGAAGAGGCTATTTATTATAAGTAGTATGGATATTATACCTTCACACACACTCTCTCTCTCTCTCTCTCTCTCCTTTTTTTTTTATTGGTTATTTAATAGTATCTGTGATGTGGTCTTAGCCATCCATGTCTACCGTGAGCATTAAGGCCCATTGATTGATCAAAAACAATCAATAATGGGTTTTCAGCCATTCATCTCTATCATAAGCATCATGGCCCATTAAATGATCACAAGTAACCAATCTACAAATTTTTATTTATTAATATTTTTATTGATAGACATTTATTTATTAATTATGGGCGAAATTGTTTACATGTGATCAATCCGATATATGACTTACTTTATTCAAGCGAGATATAACTCCCAATCCTAAAATAAAGGAGTAAATGATTATTTTGAGTAGTTTGAATTTTTTATGGTGAGCCCTATTATTCTTATATTTTAATTGTGTTTTAAAGTTTTGAGAAATTACCTTTAAAAATATTGAAGTATTTTCAAATTTAGGACTTTCACATTAGATATAAGTAAAAAAAACTAAAAAAAACTCCTTTTAAAATTATTCGTAAATATTAATAATTATTTAAATATTATTGATCCCTCTAAAAAAAGTTCTAGGATATGTTCGTTATTAGTCAACTATAGCTTGCCCCCTCTAGAAAAAAAACCTTGTGTCCGCCAATGGTTGCCGAGAAGTGTTTTAATTAATTCTCTATTATGAATTTTTTCTTTATGTATTCATGTTCATTGTAAGCTTTGAGTTCTTCTTATCTTCTTATTTTTAAGTTCTAATTTACAATTAACCTGTTTGGTAAAATCCTAAAAAAAAACCTCTTATTTCACAATGGAGTGCTTAATAAATATGTAAATGAGAGCTTATTAGAGGGGCATTTCTTCATCATTTTCTTAAAATTCTCTATCCATGGGGCCCACCTCTAAAAATACTACATGGAACTCAGCTTTACAACATTAGGCCCGCCTTTATAGAAATTGAAACATGGGCCCACATTTTATGATTGTAAAAATGAGACCCATCTGGAACTACAATGTGGACCCACCTTTATGAATTCTTATACATGGGGCCCACTTTTAGAAATTGATGGGACTCACCTTATAGGAAATAGAACATGGGGCCACTCCTCTAGGAATTAGAGCATGGGGCCTGCATATATACAGTTACATATTACAAAGTGGGCCCACTTGTAGGAATTACGAAAGGACTCAAAGAGGAATCATTGTACATGGGACTCACTTTTAGATATTACAATGTGGGACCATCTTTAGGAGTTAGAACATGAGCCCCACCTTTTTGTAATTATGAACATGGGATCCACCTTTTGTGATAGTGAGCATGGGATGCATCTTTTAGGAATTGTGGTAATTGGACCAATCTTTTAGATATTTCAATGTAGAAGCCACCACCATTTCCATCATTTTCAAAAACTTTATGAGGTCATTTTCATAAACACATGTAAATTTTGTATTGTACACCTCCATTCTCTTTAGCTACAAAAGCTATACTGAAAAATTGCATCCCTTGGCTTATTTTTCATTTTTTCTGAGGCCAAAGTTCTAAGATGTAAATAAACTCTAAAAAGGTTGAAGATACAACTACAGGTACCCAAATGCTCTAATATGTAAATAAGCTCTAAATCATAAAATATAAGAGCTTAGTTTTATAGTTTCCAAACGGGCCCTAACTTTAACTCTTGGGCTCTTTATTATGTTCAGAAAATGTTGTTGCCTTTGATATGTCTTGCTGGGTGCTGATAATTAGATGCTTGTTTTCAACACCTGCTTGTCTTTTATGGAATGTGAAATTTCATCTGGCGGTCCTTTGATATTCAACAAAAGCACAGCTGTGCTTGAATGATTTTGAAGGAGATGAGGAAATGCAAGCATTGTTCAATGCTAGGCATGCAATGAAACTGATTTATTTGTGAACTATATTATCTATCGTATCCATATCACGCAATGAAACTGTGAGATGAGTGAATGATTCAATGTTGTGGAGCACAAACTCAATTTTTCATTTTTTAAGATCACTTGATGAATGAACTGATAATTTAATTCATGTGTTGTTTTACATGGCCAACAAAACTGGAGATGGTAGATCAATAATAATCCAGCATTATACACTGCTGGGTTGAGATTTTATTTTTCCGCAGAAAACTACTGCACCAATAGAAAAAAAACATTTGTCCACTCCAAGAAATCCACAGCTGCATCAAACATGGATTTCAACGCCCACGGAAAACCTTTTCCATGACATCCATTTACCTCAGATTTTGATGATGTGGTAATTTTTGTGTAATGTGGAAAGCACCTGTGCACAAACGTGTCCTAAGCAATTCATTCAATTGAAACTTCGAAGTGGGGCCACTTATCATATTAAAAATCGATTTTTAATTGGTATGTATAGCAGAGTGTGGCAATTGATACACATGAAATGAGAATTTGTCCCTGCAAGTGCTGTTTGATCTCTTCACTGCAAGAGAAGGGAAAAGGCAATAACACATGAAACTTAGAAAACTGGACAGCCTTCAACAACAATTCCCTTCTGTGTTGGGCAAGAGGCCAATGGGCAACCATCCAAGTTGGTTCCCCACCAATCAATGCTTATGTCCTCCAACCCCAGACACAAGTACAACAGCACCCCCATGAAGGCCAAACCGGCGTCGAGCGCACCGGAGAGCACGTAGTTGTTGCGCTGCCACCAATCGCGCCGATACCGGTACATGACGAAGCCCGATAAGAACCCGAGAATGATCCAGCTGGTGAAGTTGACTGCAGTTGCTGGTGGCATCATCCCTGTGGCACCCAAGAGGACTGGCATGTTGATAAGCCGGATCCATTCTTGGTTTGGGAAGGCTTTGTGTGCCATCCACACAAGGATGGGTGCGACAGCCCCACCTAGGAAGAACCAGTTGATGGCCCAGTACTGACCGAGGTCACCGAAGATTCTGCGTGGACCGATCAGCCCCCAGATGACAGAGGCATCGTAGAAAACACGGTCACTGGGGCAGGTCCATGGACTGTTTGATGATGAAGTTTCACAGATGTCTGAGATTGATTCCATGAGCCACCATGCAGTTCCTAAGTAGACCACTCCTGCTATGAGGGTCCCCACTACCTATCAAGGGTCATTTCATCATCACATTTTCACCTTTTGACATACAAAAGTACCTGTTTATGTATATTAGAATTGCATGATCATGTTAATGAATCATGATGTATTGGACTGAATTCAGCAGCAACAAAGCCGTCTCTAGCATTCGTTAAGTGCCTCTTTGTTTGCATTAGAATACATAATAATTGAATAAATAGGGTGGTTAAATTCATTTTTGGAAATTCAGCTTTGATCTTCATTTTTAATTAACCAGCCTATGTATTCAATCTTATGTATTTTAATCAATACAAACAGGGACATAGTTTTAAATCCATATGATGTCCATTGGTGGGCTATATATAAGATGCTTGTTGATCAATATTGGTAGATCGTGACCTATTAAGCATGATTTTTTTTGCCTTTTGGTTGAGATAGATAGGATGGTAACAACATCTAATAAAGTAAGTTTTACCTTCCAAAGAAGGTCTATTGTTCATTTCTTCAGCCATGGCTTATCTAGGAATATTTGCTGGAATTCAATGTATAGCTTATGCACAAAATCATTACCTGATTTCATAGTATACCAATATGTTGAATTGTCACTTCTCTGAACTGTAAAAATATGAGGAAACAAAAGGTTAGTGAGACTAACCTGAGCCATGAACATGGTTCTAGGAGGAATCTTCATGTAGTGGCCAAGCTTGAAGTCTTGTAGAAATGTTAAAGCTTGTGTCATACTTATATAACCATACACCTTGAAGCACATGTTAGCGACAGGGTACCCTGGCATTATATACCCCATGATGTACTCTGTAATGATGTTCAAGCCTGGTGTCTGTTTGATTCATCAACCACATAAGTTAAGCTTTTTAGACCAGAAATTTCTTACCATGATCTATATAGTAAGTTGAGAAAATTATATGAGGAGAAATATTGTAGTAGTAAACAGTTGATATTGAAAATTCAAAGTGCAGGCCAGGGAGTGTACCTGATTGGTTGTGGCAGTGATGATTCCAATGGGGAGGGTGAAGAAAACTGCGAGACCACAAGCAAACAACACACCCCACCATGGCAACTGAAGTTGATCAATGTAGTACTCGCACGCGAAGATGGTTAAGGCAATGTTTGCAATAAGGATGCACCCAAACCACCACTCGGGGACTTGCTTGTATTTGCGCATGAGTCTTGTGTGGATATCTTCTCTCTTTTCCTGGAAGGCTGACTTGCTCATTTGCCATATTTCCCTGTAACAATCACATAAGTTAATTTAATTACGGCTTCTTGTTATTTAAAATAAGAAATACAAAGCAACCACTAGGACATAGTCGCAGAAGCATAAATTGTGTTGAGGATTTTCAGTGCCAAGAACAGATGATTGATGACAGAGCTACAAGCATGATCATCAATTCATCATCATAATCTTCGCCTTATCCCATCTAACTCTAGCCAGCTTAAAAGCATTCTATAAAAAAAATAGAAAACCTTTGCCATCTTATATTCTAATTAGTTCTACTAATTACCTTCCATGGAATAAGAGTACATGGACAATTGTGGCAGTGAGAGCCGCGAAGCCAATGCCATAAGTCATCGCAAAGAAGGTGCTGAGGTAGAGAGGCCCTTCCTTCTCATAGGCCTGGACATCAAGCTGGAACTTGGAGTTGATGATGCTTGTGATGTTATACTCCTGGCCCGTAGACGTGAAGAGCTCATCTGAGAAAATGGGGAATGTCTTGGCATTGTACACATTGAGCCAATAGGTGATGGGAGTCATGACATACATGACGATCACGAATCCAACAGCCACATTTGCAGTGGCAAACCATGGGCTGGCAAGCGGGCTCCCGAGGTAGGAGGAAATGGTAGACCAGTCGAGGCCAATGACGCCGAGTCCAAGCCCATAGAGTCCTGAGCCTAATTGCTGGGCTAGAATGGAGTGTGGGAAGATCCAACATATCCAAGAGAGGGAAGTTAGCATGGTAAATAGGTAGCCTGGTAAAACATAGTAGGCAAAGCTGCAGATGAGGGAAATGAGGAAGAACTGGTTCCGCGTTAGCCCACCCTTGGGCCTCCTTTCCTTCTCATGTAAAGCCCTGAAACCATTTGTTAACATGATAAGAACAGCAGCATCAACAGTACCAACACTAGATTTGTATTTTAGAATAGTGTTAATTTGTATAGAGCCCAATCACCAACAAAGAGGAGAGACTAATGACAAGTTATTAGACATTATCAATTCATCTTTTACAAGGCTCAACTCTGAAAATGAAATGCCCAAGGACCAAAACAAAGACTGGTATACAAGACCAACATACAGAGAAATAGAGAATACCTTTTTTCTTTGGTAAGAAACATTCAGAGAGTACTTAAAGCCTAAAATGTCATTCAAAATGGTTTGACTTATATCTAATGTATGTAGAGCCAATGGCCAGAATCTCACATGCACTTTTATTAGCCAGTTAAGTTCTAATTTAGCTGATTAGGAGATACATAAAAGGAAAAAAAGAGCAAAATTTTGTTTTATGTGAAATTTCTATAAAATACTCTAATAGTATATGTGATAAATAACTTTAAAACTATGTAAATTCAAAGTTCATTGAGAGAAGGCACTGCAATGAGAAGCATGCTTTTGCATCTACAAATTGAGAGAGAGAGATCTAGAAGATGTCTTCTCCTGGGCAGGAGATGTTAGGAAAAATGTCACGTGAATTGAAAATTCTAATAAAACCTAACCCTTTAGATTGGCAATCCTATAAATATTTTGTCCAAGCCTGGTGGCCCTCTGGCTTTTTTTTTTTTAAAAAGAAAAACGAAAGTCCTCATTTTGTAGGTTTGAAAGGGCTAGCTCGGACCACCACAACCACTAGCAATAAGAGAAAATGCTTAGGAATCGAGAAGAGCTGAGAGAGCTCCCCACCTATGATGCACGGATACTTCAAAATGGGCAACGTATCATGTCGTGTCGTATCAAATACTTCACTTTTTATATATAAAATCCGTGTCCTTGTCGTACCTATGGCGTATCCTAGCTGTATTGATGTAGTAGCTCCCCCACCTTAAATCTCCCCTATCCATTTTAATCACAAACCTTGAGTTCGGTCCATGCTGTCATGTTGAAACCTATTAGCTTGAACCTAAATAATAAATGGGTCAAAAATTAGAACCACTCCATTTTATTTTATTTTTTTCCATCCGGTCTCCTTGACTTGAGGTATTGTACAAAATTAGAGCCTTCACATGATCCCATCTTGAATAGTGGTGGACTTTGGAAATTTACACCTGGATCGTTGATCAGTTCTCTTTGGATCTCAATATCAAATGATCTATGTCAATTTTGGTTCAAATATCAATTTGAAAACAGGTTGGAATTTTGAATCACTTTAAATCTAACTCAGATTTTCATAATCTAATTTTAGATTGCACATCATGCTAAATCTTTTGACAGCCCCATCGCCTAGGGCCGTTTCTTTATCAGAATTCCCAAGAATTCATGTATGCGAAACCCCCCCCACCCCCCTTTTTTTTATAGTGGATTTGAAATTCCAACAAATGGTATAGAGAGTGGAATTCCAAGAATTCCAAATGGTCTTGTAGGTGGTTGGAATTTGAAACTCCAATGAAAGAAAGACAGCATTTCAAATGTCGGAGGACAAGATCCCACATCATATAAAAAATACCCTAACCTCCTAAATTCTGGTTAATTTTCGTTAACTGGCCCACCCACCAGTCAAAAAGTGTTTGTCAGAGTCCCAACCATTTATAATGTGACCAACAAACCTCGGAGATTAGAGCAAGAATGGTAGTGCCAGCTACCAAGTTTTGGGGGTGCCAGAAGTCAAAGGGATCAAATGTGAGAGAAATGTGCACAAGTCATCTTCAACAAAGAAAAATCATCACCTCCAACGCAAGCACAACCCTATCTTTTGGAATATCTGAATACCACATATGACAAATTGCCAATTACTGAACCCTATGAACCTGAAATTTCATATCTCGACCATTCTCCTTAACCCCAACAAATGGACTCAACCCATTTATTAATTGGGTTGAAAATGTCAACCCTAAGAGATGGAATCAATGAATGAGATTGGATAAATTGCCTGAGTCTTGGGTTGTGCTTTTCTTGAAGTAATCAACACCTCCATACAAATTTGGTAAAACAGGCTCAGATCCTGTCTGTGTTGGACTAACCTGGGTGAACAAGATCTGTTACAATAACAAACAACCATTGGTGTCCACAAAGTCCAATTTGGCCTAGAAGAAAACCGACCCAGTTCAATTTAGGCCTAGGTTAACTCGAGTCAGCTCAATAAACTATAAAATATAGGGCTCCTCAAAGTGCCCTAAAGCTTCAAGCCCAAGTCCATTCCCTCACACATAAGCTACAATCAAGAATCCATATAAGCTAACTTAGTAAGGTTAGTCAACAAAACATATGTAAGTGTTATTTTCTTTTAATACTAAGCCTACTTGTTCGCATTAGAATACGTAAGAAGTAAATGCATAAGGTGGTTAAAAATGAGGAGTAAAGGTTAATTTTGAAATATGAACATCAAATAGCATTTTCTTTAAAAATAAGATCAAAAGAAGAAGCTATTTGATATTAATGCAAACAGCAGGGCTAAAACCATGAAGCCTAAAAAATAAGTTACTAATCACTCTTCTGCAAATGTTAGAAAATCTCCAACAGAACCAACCTTATTGAGTTCGGGTTTAGCTGGCACCTCATTTCATGAATTGCCACTCACTTACGCCCAGTCTCCCACATAAAGAATGCACCTCTGGATCTACAAATAATTGAGAAAGAGGTACATGGTAGGTGTATTTAAGGAACCTAAGATAATCTCTCATGATGTGCTTAAGTGGCCCAATTCATGGGGCTCAGTTTAATGCATTTCTATCATTGGGGATAGGATCAATAAAAAAGACTCTTTCCGAACAAGGGCCATGCATAAGATCATCTCCCTCAGATTACACTAGTCCTTGATTTAATAGCCTTAATATTTAACATTCTTTTAGCTGTAGATTTCTTTTTCGAGACTCAATCTAAAGATGAGTAAACCTTTGATGAGCAAAAAATTGGGCATGGCGCTAGATCATGGGGGATAAGGGTGTGACATGAAGGAGCAATTCTCTTTGCTAATAAGGGTCATGGATAAGATCAGCCCCATTAGATTATACATCTTGGCCTTGATTTAACTGCTTTAATGTTTAACAGTCTTTCAACTATAGATTTCTTTTCCGAGATTCAATATAAAGATGAGTAAATGTTTGATGAACATAAAATTAGACATATTGGTGCTAAATCAAGGGGGATATGAGTGTGAAATGAGCTGTTGTAATCAAGGGTGGGTCCACATGGGCCTTATAGAGCTGGACTGTTCTGCTGGAAATAGAGATTATATTATAGTGTCCCCTCTATAATAAGAAAAGAAAGGGCACTAGAAAAGAGGCCCCTTTTAAGGAGAATTTGCATCACCAAACAAGCAACATAATAGAAAACTATTAATGAGTCATCACTAGTCAGAGAAGAAACTAGCCGGCCAATAAAATAGCCAAGAGATTAGTTGTCTACTTAAGTTCTATCATTCTTTATATGCCCAGTGGACCCATGGATCTAATAGGCCTCTGTCCAAGCCCTGCTCAACCCCAGCCAACCCCCAATAGTGCAGGGTGAATTCACCAATATATCTTACATAACAGTTTCCATCACCATCACAGCTCTACCAATTAAAATGAATGGAAATAAGGTGCTGCAAACGCTACCTGAAGAGAGACACTTGAACTAGATTATATGGCCACCACATTGCGGCTGGTTCCACCAAGTATCTTCTATAGATTCCAGCCCATCCAAACCCCAACACCTGAAAAATTAGAAAACATAAAGCCCACAAATCCTTAATCAAAATCTAAAGGTCACAAATTGTAGGATATTATATGCCATTGAGCTATCACTTATCCCAAAAACCAACTGGTGATGGCAACGGTACACTAATGGTTTTACGGTGAGGGCGAGGGCAAGACCACATTTATGAGGGCTCGGCCACATTTATGACCACATTTATGACCGCTAAAAGCGAGCGTGGACGCTGAACTCAACACATATCTTCTTCCAACTTATCTTTTAGAATCAAACTCATACCTGGGTAGTCAGTACCACAAGAAATGCAACAAAGAAAGTCATGGTTTTCTTGTAAAAGATCTTCACAGCAGTAACAATATGGATGGCATAAACAGTCCCAGCTCCAGAATTTGCAAAGATGGTGATCAATACATGCTCTTTTACATTGAACGGCCCAGGATTCAAAGAAAACTCCCATCTACTATCTTTGAAAAACACTCGTTTGGGCAGCCAAGAAGCCATGAGGCGCCCAAGTGGGACAACCGCTATCTGTGCAGAGATTGCAGTGATAGAAAGAGGCTCTGTTCGGTACCAGAAGAACTGATTGAGAAAAGATAGAAGGACACAAGACAGAGTGCCCAAGACCCACATCCGAAAGGTGAGAACTGGGATGGTTGGATCATCTGTGGTGGGTACTGTAAGAGCGACTTGTTCGATTGGCGAATTTTCAGATTCTGGTGACACCCCAGAAGAAATCTCAGCATCAGAATCCTTGGATAATGAAGTTGAAGGCCTGTTGTTGTCACCTTCATCTTCTGTCTTCTTCTTTCCAACTGCACATTTAACAACAACAAGAACAAGAACAAGAAGGAAAGTGTGTGGTTGAGATAATTACAAGAAGAGATTTGAGCATGGAAATGAATATTGAGAAGATGGGGTCTTACGAAGAGGAGCTGTGACTTCTTGTTGGGTAGATTCTTCCATGTTTTTTTCTTTTTTTGTTCTTCTGTGGGGGTATATTTCATAGAGCAAGTTCAAGAAATGAAAGGTGATCTGTGGCTTTAAAGGGGGTATTTACTCTTGTTGACATCACATGGAGTGGGGTTGTTGCTTGATTGTTAATTCCTTCCCACATGGAGCTCAGAAGGTGGAGATTCTGAATTACTGAAGTGGCCTTTTTGGGTGTTTTGAAATTGATTCTTAAGGTACGGTTTTAACTTCTAACACATGCTAATGCTAGTATTATTTTACATTTACTTGTGAGGTTGGACTCTTTGGAGAGCCCATGCCATGCACGTGTGGTACGACATTACCTAAAGTAACGGCATTTGGTGCAGGTTTCTGTGTCGTTTCGGGAGTAGAGTGACGGTAAAGATTATTGTGAAAGGTAGGTTTAAACTGAAAAGAACAAGAAGAGAATAGTAAAAAAGATTGTGAAAGGTAAGTTCATATCCAACTTTTTTTCACCATTAGGACTCCTAGACGTGAAATGGTGAGCAGGGAGTGTTTAGGTTTAAAATCACCAATGTAAATGTTGTTTAAAAGCATTTCTTATATGAAATCTAATGAAATATTACAAAAAAAAAAAAATAAAGCATTCCATTACTTTGGCTTGGCAATTAGTAAAGATAAGGTGATTGAGAAAAATGTCGAATATAGGATAAAATTGCGGGATAGTCGAAGGAAAAGTTTTATAAGACAAAAGTTAGACTAGTTAAAACTATAGAGTAGAATGTTGACCAATATATAAAAGAGTAATATATGAACAAAATGAGTATAACAAATATATGAATTTTGAGGTAGATGTGTAATAAAGTTTAAAATGATAAAATTAGAATGGTTTGATATATCTAATGCATGTCAGCAACACATCAATAACAAAATCTTTTCAATGTAGATTGATGGTCTAAAAATCCTGAGGGGTAATTTAGTTTGCGTAGGATTACGGTTTACACCCGGAGGTTGTAAGTTCGAAAGTCCACTACCACACTGAGACTACAGGGAGTTGGTGGTTGAAAACCCTCTCATAGCGAGGGGAAAAAAAAGAGAGAAAAGAAAGGGATTGATGGTCTTAAAAAAAAAAAAATTTGAAGAGTAAAAATCTTATGTGTCCTTTTGTCTTTTAATTTTTAATGTTTGGATACTTTGGTAATTGTAGGTAGGTTCAGTCAGCCAGCGGTGCATACACCAACCTGTCATGTGGACCAACCTGCACTTTTTGTTGATCATAGGCCCACCTTCCAGTCTTATGACGAAGTCTGACCGCTGACTGCACAGCGTCCTGGGTAGCTGATCGACAAGTCCAAGTGTAAAAGGCCAAGGAGGACATTAAAGACTCTGAGTCCCAATGACGTGTGTAACACATGCAGGAAACGTACATATGGTGTAACGATATTATATTCTATATATAACCATTACTGGTGGCACGTGCACCGAATACACACTTTTATTAAAAAAAACTTTTAAAAAAATAAAATTTTAAAAAAATTCAATAAAAGCTTCAATACATTTAAAAATAAAATTTCAACAGTAAATGAATAATTATAAATTGTAAGGCCCATGCAATGTCCAAATACAGCTGACACTACTTTTTTTCTATATATTTAAAAAATAATGATATAGCGAGAAAAATGAGATCTCAAAAGACAATCGATATGAAAGTTATATAACTTTTTGAAGATATAAATTACATATTTTTAGATATTTTATCATGAATGTATACAAAGAAATTTTAATTTACTTTATTTAACATGTCAGGTCGACTTATCTGTTTCCTGATTGACTTGACCTGCTAAAGTTGGAGTCCAGTTGAAAGCATAGTCAAATTGATAAACTACAGTTTTATAAAAAATAAAAATAAAAACTAAGAATTAGATGAGTTTATTGTTCTAACCAATTATCATGAACATTATATGTTCACTACAAAATCAGATTCAATTAAGGAAAAAAAATTAATTATACCTTACCTAAGGACACTAGAATAATAAAACTGAGATGGTGGTTTTAGTCTTAACTTACAAAGAAGAATAACATCTTACACCAACCATCAAGAATAATGAAGTAATTCGGCTTGTCCTCAAGCGACAGGGATCAACAATAGTGGAATTATGATATGAACTTTGACGGGTAAGATTTGCGGAGCACCTGTTAATTAATATTAGTATTTGACATGTGCTTTATTTTATTTTATAAGACGGACCACTATCAGATAAAAAGAGGCAATACCTCTTCAAGAGTCAGCATCTTCTTTTGCTTGATACAAAGTACTATATTTTATATCTTGTAAAAAAAGAATAATACAAAGTAATCATAGAAGTTCAGTTAAATGGAAGCTCACAAATAAAGATATCCATAGGGAAAAAATACCAAAAAATAAAAAACAACAACTATAAATATGCCAAAAGAATTGGACCTTCCTCTTAAGAAATACATAAGAATATAACCTAGGTATTCTAGATCAACTCTTCTGCTCTATTCTGCATAGAAGATGGGAGTGATAATCAAAGTAAGATAAATTCGAATCGAACAAAGACAAACTGAATTTATTGCAGCTCAGCATCAAGTACTTATTTTAGTCGTTTACAATTAAAACGACCGCTTCATTCATTGACTCTGAGGTAACTAGTAACACTAGCATAACAAGCAGTTTCTATGAGATTCTCGTTTTCCTTTTAAGGAAAGGCATGACGTTTCATTGAAATATATGAAAAGAAGATAAAGAACAAAAAGAAGGAGAAGAAGCTTGCAATGATGAAAGAAATAAATGTGTTAGAAAATGATCAAAATTTTTCAATTTAAGCCTCATGAGTAAGAGCAATAATAAATAAATATATTCATGCCTTTGAAATGCCCTTTTATAATTAAAAAATTCACAAAAATTGTAGATTAAGAAACTAAAAATTATACTGAACAACAACAATTTTACGATAGCAATCTATAAGACCTACCACTAAATTGCATTTATGAAATTATTTTTAGCAATCACTAATATCAGGAGAGAACCAATATTTAGTAGTAGTTATCACATTGTCCAACTTGTGATTACTCTTCCAAAAGGGGTATAAATCAAGATCAATACAACTATTATGTCAGATTGAAAACTCAATTATTCTAACTAAATAAAATACAAACACATGAAGCAAAAGGAAAGATAATATTTAAATTTTTTTAATGGTAACTTTCATTAAAACAAAGAAAAAAATAGGAGTAGACATAAAATGAGTTTAATTTTGTACATTTCACTTTCTTATTTATGATATTTTGTTAGGTGCTACTTTTTTCTAAAAAGGAAAAAGAAAAAACTAAAATAAAGCAATAATGCAAATGAAGTACCTGCGTATATGGGATGTGCTTATGAGTTGTGAAGGTCCCTATACCTTTTTCAAAAGCCATAATAAATAATATACAACTGAAGGAACAACAAATTACAAATATTTAAGGTTAGTGTACAAAAGATTATAGGGTTAAAATTTAAAAATAATAACAAAGGGTTACATCCGTATAAAGAAAATAATCTCATATCTTCTGGAAACCTTCCGGAGCCCTCTAATGTTTTTAACTCTCCAATGTCAAATGCAAATACCACTCAAGTATCTTTTAGTTCCACCAAAAAATAAAAATAAAAATAAAAATAAAAAATAAATAGAAACTATTTGCACAATTAGCACTGTTTTAGGTTAAAAAAAAGAGAGAGAGAGAGAATGTTAATTATCTCGTGTATAGTCAATTTGGTATTTGAATTATAACACAACCACCAATTGACCACTAGCAATAATAGCAAAAGTAGCAAGTTAGCTAATACCTTTTGTCATGACTTTTAAACTAATTGCGAAGTATTTAAAGTGCCCACAAAATTGTAAGTATTGAACACTAAAAGGTAGTAAGTAAAATACACTTGATTCCTTTTCTTTTGATCCATTATAAAATACACTATTCATTTTCTCTTTTATTTTTTCACATCTTAGTTCAAGGTTTATTATTGAAAACGCACATTACATTTAAGTTTTTAGAGTTAAAAGGCAGTATGTATACCATGAACCACATAATAATGGAGTAAATGGTGCATAGTTCAAATCTTTTGTCTTTCCCACCTTGGCTTAGTTTATTAACCGGGGTGGACAAAATAGTGCCAAGAAAGACTAAAAAAAACTTTCTGAATGAAAAAATCTGAAATATTTTTCCTTTGAAATGATTCTTTAACTGCACCACATCTCGCAATTAATTAAAAGAAAAAAAAATTGAATAAAAATTTGGAAATTAAGGAACAAAATGGTTAATGAGAACTACGAATGAATGCTTATTGGTCTTAACCCACTCTTGAAGAGTTTGGAGGGTGACGATTGAAGAGGCATTTATTTAAAATGTAAGAATTTAACTAACATAAACTAAAATAGGAAAAATAAACAAAATAAAATGTCAAATTCTTATACCAATATGGATTGAGTTTTTGTCCTTTTGAATATTAGCATCTGTACCGCTTAAAAAAAGCCCTTCCCCTTTGACTCTATAGAGAATGAAAACAAATTCTGACAGATAACGGAAAGCTTTTCCATGCCTCATAGTGTCGTCCTTTTAGTTATTGTTTACTTTGCTTTTCTCAACCATGATACTTTCTGTTTGAGTTTTTCATTTTTCTTATCTCACATAACAAAACAGTATCAATTTTACATTTTAAATGCTATGCACAAATTCATATTTTAAACATAGAGTGAGAACTAAATACAAAGTTCTACCATAAGGAAACACGAAACACGCACAATTTGGAAGCCTACAGTTAAAATTCAAGAAATAAAATAGACATATAATTAAACCTATCAGAGCACGAAAGCTATCAATGGGCCTAACTTTGGCCTAAACAGGAATGAGAAATAAAAAACCAACTCTTCATCATCATTTTCTTAACTCCGATTGCACCCATTTTTCTTAGAATGAAGATTTTATTTCAACATTAAAAAAAATTGAAGAAGAAGACACAATCAAACAATAATAATTTCAGTAGACAGTGCTCATTTACATGTATGAAAACTTCATCAATTCCAAAAGAAGCTAAGAGTCAATGAAGAATTTGTTAAAAAATCATATTCTTCCTTACACAATTATTCAAAGAGGAAAAACCTCATACCCACAAAAATTCATACATTGAAAATCTTGTAGTATCTGAATAAAAAGAATGTTAAAAGAAAATTGAAAAAAGAAGAAGGAAAAAAACAACATTTGAGATAGATTCCAATCTTATCTATATTTTCCTTTTCTTTTCTCCACCACCTTAAAAAAAATCGAAAAAAAAATTACTCGATTTATTGGAATGTATTAAAACGAGATTTTATTACGTTTCAAATACCAGCATCTTCTTAATATAAGAGATTAAAAAAATGATCAGGATCGTGTGTCCTAAGTTTGGTTTGTATCCGAGTTCATTTGGGTATAGTAGTGAGGTAGTTAGTAATTTTCCGAAGAATTTAGGGGGCTTTTTTCATAATTTTAGATTTTTGAGATTATGGTATCATTGGGTAGATATTTTTAATTCCTAGACTTTAGTCTTCTAGATCATCTTAATCCGGATCCTTAAAACCCCTCTAAATCCAAGCCTGACCCAAAGTCTATTTTAGACAAATTGGGAAATTTCCATTATATCCCCATCTTTATCCATATATAAAATACATATACATAATAAATATAGAGTTTTTTTTTTTTTTTTTTTTTTTTTTTTGTATATAGCCCCCCTAAGGTTTATATGATTTGTAAATAGGCCCTTGTGGTTTTAGTATTTGCATATAAGCCCCTACCTTTTCATTTTAATACCTTTCATGTCCCCAAAATCAATATTCCTAATGAAAATGGGTAATGACAATGGAATTTGTGTTGAACTTTTATAAAAATGACAACTTTGCCCTTATATCAATTAAGCAAATATGAGTATATTATTTTTTACCAAAATTCCATTATTGTATCCCAATTCCCAACGGTCTCTCTCAATAACTTTTCAATGCACATGAAGCCTAATTATGCATTTTGAAACTTTCATCAATTTAATGGAGGGTCATGCATGAATTGGATCAATTGTAACTAATTATAAGCACATGCATTGATTGTCATTATAGTAGATTTGGATTTAATGAAATAGGCCCTCTATTGATAAAAATAAATTTACATACGGTTATCCTCTCCTACTGTTGATAAATGTAATTATCAATGTTACAAGCTTTAGAGAAAAATATATAAATTCAAGCCTTTGAATTTAAGCAAATAAGGATAAAGAGATGGGCAAATGTGTTATTTCACGCTAAAAACTTTTGATGGTTGGTTGACTACTGATTTTAGGGACACGAAAGGTATTAAAATGAAAAGGTAAGGACCTATCTGCAAATATTAAAACCATATGGGCCTATTTACAAATCCTACAGACCTTAGGGGTGTATATGCAAAAAGCTCATAAAAATATATAAGGGTGGGCCCCACAACTTGCATTTGATTGTGCATGTGTGTAGTGAAAAAAGTACATAATCTTTCTCTCTTTTATAAGAGTACTAGGCAAGCCCTGCACGTGCAAGGCACGTGCATGATTCAATAACATAAAAAAAATTACAGTTGGTATTAAAAAAAGAAAATTTCGATGAAGTAAGAAGGGCAACTGAAGTAGGGCTAAAATAACTTAAAAATGTTATCATATAAACTTACTTGAATACAGAAATATGTTGGCCTGAATTGGCCTAAGAATGAAAGCTATGCAGTTCATATGACATGAGACAGGAAATGAAAAGGAAGTTTTATTGCTCAGGCTAGTTTCCCTTTTCAAGGCATTCAAATAAAGGATTTTCAAGTGTTTTCTTATCTTCCCCTGACCATAGTAGATTGAAGAGAAAAAAGCAGGAGTGATCAAGAGGCAATGGGCGTATTAAATGAAGAAGGATTGAACATCCTTTTTGTGTATCTGTCTGTTCAACTAAATGATATTTGGAGATCATGAGACATTTCAAATTTAATCATGTTTGAACTTCAAATGTCAAAATTATACAATCAGCTGAGCAGTAATTCCATGCTTACATAAACCATTGAAGAAAATGTTTGGTTAATAATGCATGTATATTTTTATATATAGGTACTACAATTTTTACTGTTTGAATTAATCTTATGTGAGTACAAAGTAAAAGAGCATGTAAACAAGTAGTTATTTGTTGGAATGCATGATAAAAATACAGAACTTGCATGCAACAGCCTGAAGATGGCCAAATTGAATTCCTATATTATAGATCGGCATACAAATGACTAAATGCACAAAAAGCAGGCATCTTAGGCTGATCTATATAATAAATAAACATATCAGTCCATGTTGCATCCTTCAAAATATGGCAAGTCTTAAATCACAGCCCCTCAAAATATTTTATTTTACTTTATCCTTTTTCCATTTGGTAACTACACCACGCTTCTGGTTAACTGAAACAGAACCAAGAACTATACCAGAAAAGGAGAAAAGTTTTATACTGCTGAACCTTTCTGTGAGTTTATTAAAAAAAAAAAAAAAGGGGTCATTAACAATCCATGTAGATGTATCAAAAAATAAAGAAGGAAAAGAAATTATTCAGGGAAGAAGGGGATGGTCCACAGTTACCATTACATGTTGCAAATCAGATCTGAACTTACATAAGCAAACTACGATAACTTCTGAAAAGATAATTACAACAAATGAGTGTAGAGAATAACATGAAACAGTATTCAGTATAAATCACAAAACATCACAAGAGGGAGGTTAAGAAAATTACTGTCACGTAGAGAAAGTGTCCAAAGAAAATAAAATTATCCGATACACTAAAAGAGAAAAAATGGGAATGAAGAAGAAAGCAGTCACACCTAAGTCCCTAAAAACCAAAAAGAGAGATTAAATTGCGGAAATATCATAAATTATACCTTTGGCTTCATCTTCACACCTTTGGATTCAGATATGACTTTGAGCGTGGATAAATTCATTCCAATTGAGAAAGACTTGAATGCTAATAGAGGTGATTGTCAATGAACTAAATATAGGCCTTCATGAATGTT
This sequence comes from Camphora micrantha, assembly GCA_003546025.1. NCBI lineage: Eukaryota > Viridiplantae > Streptophyta > Magnoliopsida > Laurales > Lauraceae > Camphora > Camphora micrantha. The sequence continues at coordinate 36,669,782 of QPKB01000006.1, read as the reverse complement.
ACCATTTCCAAGGTGAGCACCCCTTGCTTTGATGAACCTTGCAACTAACAAGTTGGTTAATCTTTATTTTGATGCATTACCATTATCAAGTTGGAAGTAAAACAGATAAATTCCATCTCTTATTTACGGGATTGAATTAGCCCCACATTTTATTTAAATAGTATAAGTAGTTAGTTTTATAGTTTTTGTTTCCATTTTTTTTATTATTAAGCATGATTAGATTTAGAGTGGATAGATGCATGTTCAACAAGACAAGACACATTGAGGAGGTTCTAAGGTGGTTACATGAAAGTAGCTACTATACGGGATTTGCAATATGAGTATGCTTAATTGCAGAATTTTTAGTTTGGTAGATTGCTCTAACTCTCCATAATATCATTTAGTATGCATGTATAAATGGTATGATGTATTCTTTGTAGCAATGATTTTCATTTTAATCTCTTAGACGATTAGATTCATTAATTTTAATCTGTCATTGTATTTATGTGTTTACTTGTTGTGATTTCTGTTAGTATGTTATTATTATTGTTGCACATCCATTGAAGAAGTGAAATAAAAGATAATCATTAGAATAGGGCTAATCATGCTTTCACTTGAAGTTGTTGATTTTTGTTGGACTACTGAAGATGGATTTCTATCACAGGAACAATTTTTTTTTGTGGCAACATTGACAATAATACAGCCAATAGGCTTGGCAGAATTGAGCATCGCCTCCATTGATAAGATATGACTTCATTGGTGACATTTACTTATGAAAATGAAAAGGGAATTACCTGTGGCATTTTGGAGGCCGCAAAAGATAACCCATCTACTTATGTCATTCTAGAAATTGAACCTGTAACAATGGTATAAGAGAGAGATATCTGCATTGGGAATGAAGTAGATGTTATCCTTTCAAAAATATTGAATAAGTGATAATGCATTAATTTAAGAGTAATTTGACACTGAAGAAGAAATAAATCTATCAATCTATATGTAGACACATATAAAATTACAAAGTGGAAAGGAAATTATCTTATATGCATGCAAGTCAGATCTTAAAAGGGAAGAAAGAAGCTGTATGGAATCATGTCTCCTTTTATTTGATCATTGCAGTAATGATAATGGCTAAGTAGGTTGATAATCATAAGTTTGAAGCTTAGATAATAGTTAAAACGTACTAAAAAAGAAAAAAAATAGAGCTGGCTTGCTTGTTTAAATACATGAAAATTTTGAAATTCAAGTTGACGGAAAGGTGTTCGTAAATGACAAAACGACAAACAATAAATTCATCAAGGTAAAAGAATGCTCTTGAATGGAAAAAAAAGCTAAAACGTAGACTGTTCTTAAATAATTATCATGTTATAATTTAGTGGGCTAACAGTCAAGCAAAGTTGTAGATGCTTTCTCTCAGCAATGATGAAAGGGACGGATTAAATGTTGATAAGCCATCATTCAATGACAACATTAATTCCTCAAAAGTTCAAAATGACATGAAAAGGAATTGGAGACCTTTAAAAATATTATACAAGTCATGTTGATACTTATCGAGGGGCAAAGTCAAAGAGTTAGGAAAGAAGAAACAATGAGTATTATAGAATTGGATAATAAGGATATAGGTTCAGGTAGAATTTATATAGACAATGCAATTTTATTTAAACGTTGCATGAGCAGATAATTTAGAGCATAACTTTAACTTACATGGTTGTGTTGAAAATGAGTTGTGAAAACTTGTTTGGCAACATCATACTTGATGCTGAAAATGAGTTGTAAGAACTTGTTTGGCAACATCATAGTTGATTCTTCTGCTGAAAATAGAGTCCACAAAACTTTTTTTGCAACATTAATTACAACATTATATAATTCAAATATCCTTATTGATAAATGACGCAACCAATTGAAATACATTTCAAAAGCACAAGCAGCAAAATCAATCAATTCCTAAATTCAATTGAGATATATCCATTTAAGCCTTATAGATGAAAAATAACTGTTATTCTTATTTGATTTGTTTACATAACGCAAGTAGGACTCATAGTAGAAGTTATAATTTACAAGTAATATTTACAAACCCTAAAAATGAAAAAGAACTGTTGTTCTTATTTGATTTGTTTACATAGCAAAAGTAGTAACCACAGTAGAAGTTACTATTCACAATTAATATTTACATAACAAAATTTATGACAGATTCTCTATGTTTGACTTTCTTTAAGAACTTCATCAATCGATAAAATAGTGAAGTTTACTCTTGAGTTGTACTCATAGGACTTCAGCTGAAACATGTATTCCTGTCGATTGAATTTGTTGATGATGTTTTCGATTTCACCAATTTGTCCCTAATATTAAAATAAAACAATTAGTTCTTAAATATTCTATACGTATATGTGGCTAGTTATATGAAGATGAGCTTGATAGTTTTATACCTGTTCAGAAAACTGCATCATTTCAACCGGTGTGCATGAAGACAATTTCTTCATTTCATTTCCAAATAGCGTTGCTGAAATGGTTCCTGTAGAGTTATATAGAGTTGCTACAAGTCTAATCCTGAAAATGTAGGATAATAGTCAGTGTTAATTATTATTATTATTTTTTTTTTAAGATTTAGTAATAGTAGTTAATGAGAAATAATTATATATTTATTTTAAAACTGTGATACCATGGCTGTGCAGTGACTTCTTTGTAGGTGCATGAGCATGAGATTGGAATGTTATATTTTTCTGTTGTTTTCTTTTTACAACCACTGCAACCCATATACCAGAATTTTTGTTGTAGATTGTCGATTGAAATTGATGCTCTTATGTGATATGCAACATTCTGAAAGGAAGAATTTATGTTATCAGGTAATAGTTAAAATAAAATTATAGATAGGGAAATGATGTTCATTTGAAAGGAATTTAAGCTTGTTAAATAAAATACCAATGCTTTTGAATTTAGAATGTCTTCAATGTTTGTTGTTGCTGCTGTTGATGTAGTTCCAGTGGATGTTTGAGCTATATTTTTTCGTAGTTCAATAAGCTCAGCCTCATGATTAGAACACCTGGTAAGAAATAAATCAAGGCAATAATTATTCATATTATATTTTTACATTTAGCTATTATTATCAAAGAGGAAAAAGTGATATGTAAAATGATTTATATTTACCAAATGCGTAATGAAATAGCAGATGGTATGTCAGGGTTGATGATGATTGTTGATGAAGATCTTGTATTTAGGCCAGTTACACCTGAGAAAAGGGAAGTATAATTATGTTAATGTATTTATTTTTAAAAAGTACAGTAAATATATTTGTTATTTTTATACCATTATAATGTGATTTCTTTGTTCGTGTGACAATAATGATTGGCTTTGTATCCAACGCTTTTGATAGAACATCGATTTCTGTTGCCATAAAGTTGTTCCATATAGATAGATTCATCATTGTCAAACTAAGAATTATATATAAAAAAAAAAGAGGGATTAGTAGTAGAAATTGATAATTTATAACATAGAAAGTTATTTGAGTGTATAAGTTATTAAAAAAGGGAGGTGGCATACGCTAAATATGTTAGCACTATTTGTTGAAGTGGAAGGCTTTCTGATTTGACCATCTTTGGGGGTAGTATGTCGAGAACCACAGCAATTATGTCTGTAAAATTATATAATACAGAATAAGAGATTATATTTTTTTTTAATGAAGAAAGTATTGTAATGAATAAAATTGATACATGTCTATTTATATTGAAAGGATGATGATAGTAAAGAAATATTATTTGAGTACAAATTTTTCTTACCTATTTCTGCGTCTGAATCATAGTTGTTAATATCAGATAATGGAACGAAAGTGTAAATGTTGCTGCTGATATCCTCTTCCTCTTTGATTACTTCTTCTATGAGACATTGACTATTTATGATCCACTGATGTTTTGTATCTCCAAATTGATATCTTGGATGAGCTGGGCGGACAGATATAATTGACACATAGTAGCTCTTCAATACATTGAACGTGTTTTCAAATAAATCAATATCGCTGTCGAACATAGTGGCTCGAACTCTCTTTCCCTGCATATATTTTAAATGAATTATGCGATAAGAGAATATATATATATATATATATACATATATAGTTCATAATTTACCGCAGAGTCACTAAATATTAAATTCTGATAGGTTTTGGTTCCAGCTCGTGACTGACGAGGAATGCTTTTCTCATTAACCTTGATTTTGGCAGTCCAATTTGATGTGCGTTCTGTTATATCCTGGATTTTTTTACAATCTTTAGGCATATTGTTCACCTGTAAAAAGAACTGTTAAATAATTCAATGGTTAGAATTGCACAAGTAATTTTTATTTTATTTTTTTTTTGCATGATTGCCAAAACAGAATATATATTAGCAAATAAAATATATTTATATGAAATATTGTGATTCAAATTACCTATAACAATAGATGCTAAATAGAATTGGCAAGTGCAAGTATTTCTTGGTATACAACATTTGAAGTGCATGTATTTTCTGATATGTCATCTATGGCTGGTTTAATTAGAACTTTTACAGAAGCTGCTGTTTTTGCTCTGGATAGGGCAACATATAGTTGACCATGTGAGAAGACAAGCTGTGGAAGATATAAACCTACATGTTCCAATGTTTGACCTTGTGCTTTATTGATTGTCATGGCAAAACTTAGGCGAATTGGAAACTGTTTCCTTTTGAACATGAATGGATAGCTGTCATTTTGGGCTGGCTGAAGTGGAATTCTTGGTATGAAAACTCGTTTTCCATGATAGTGACCAGCAATTATTTCTGCATCAATAAGATTCTTTGTAAATGTCCGACACACTAACCTTGTGCCATTGCATAATCCTGTGGGTGGATCGATATTCCGCAGCAACATTATTGGACAGTTTACCTTTAATATCAATTCATGAGGAGGTAGTCCACTTGGTGTTAGGCTGTTTAGGAATTCTTCTTGTGGAAGTTGCTCTGTATCATCTATTGCTGAATCAAAACTGTAATATTTGAGAGCTGAACCAGGGAAGTGGTTTATGAGTAAATCATTGATCTCATCAACAAAATCATTTTTTGGACTTAATATTGCACGAGTTGCCATGAAATGTGAATTATTGGCATTTTCTTCTAGATTTGGGAATGTAGCTTCTATCAAATCAGCCATCGATGTCATCTCATCTTTGAAAGGAATAACCATGGCATTTGGAATCTTTATTTTATCATTGTTTATAGCATTTTCTGTCCCATTTCCAACTTGCAGCAAAAACTGGCTAAATAATGGATCAAATCTTGCTCTCATATTCTCAGTTAATTTGATTTTTTCTAATGTGGGCCACAATTGTGATGTAACTAAACTTGCTTTAATTGCTTCATGCCTATTTGTTCTTGGGACAACAGGAAGGACTTGACGAAAATCTCCTCCGAATACAACTACTTTACCTCCAAACAGCAATTGTGATTCCGTTATATCTTGTAACATCTGATGGAATGCTTCAATTGCTTCCTTTTTTGCCATTGATGCCTCATCCCATATAATGAGCTTTGCCATTTGAATTAATTGAGCTAAACTTCCCTGTTTGGTTACATGACAACTCTTGATCTCTTCAATGTTAAGTGGTATTTTGAAGCGGGAGTGTGCTGTTCTACCACCTGGCATTATAGATGCAGCAACTCCAGAAGTTGCAGTTGCAAGAGCAATAAAGCCTCTTGATCTCACTGTACTTAAAAGAGCACGGTAGAGATATGTTTTTTCCAGTTCCACCAGGACCATCAATAAAAAATGCTCCAGATTTGTGACTGAATATTCTTTGCAATATAATATTGTATGCTTGCTTTTGTTCTTCATTAAGCGTATGTACTGCAAGTAAATCTTGTTCAGAGACTGAAATATTCAACTCTTCTTCAACTTCTTTTGAATATGATATTTGCTCATCAATTTCAATATCTATATTAACAAAGGCATAGTCAGTAATGTTTTTTCCCATTGACTGTAAAACAGAGTTTATGTTTGCCAATACTTTTGCCTGCCTTCTGTCAGATGAAAGTCGAAGCTGGTTATAATCTTCAGACATAGCATCTTCAAATTTTTCCCACAAGATTTTAGGATTGCTTGGGTTGCAGTAGACTAAAATGGTAGCGAATAATCGACGCAAACTTTGTGGCATTTGATACTGAGATGCCTCTTGCAAGCACTCTTCAAAACTATTATCTGATTCTAGTAAGCCCCGAAGTAATGCAGCCTCACGAAATGATAATGTTTCAATCCCATTAAAGCAATGCAAATCATGAAACGACGTCGGCCCCCTGACATGATTCAACAATAAGCGTAGATAGTATCTTTCACCTTCAATTGGATTTGCAGTGATGATTCTTCCAATTGCAGTTTCTTTCTTCCTCTCGCTCCAGCATCTTTGATTGTCATGCCATACAAAATGTTCTGGAAAATCTCTGTAAAGCCATTTTCGTGCCTCTATGTTAATTTTATTCATTTCAAAAAATTGAGTCAACATTGTCCTTGATGCACGGTCATTGGAAATTACATGAAGAAGATTATCTTGATTCTTGAATGATATTATTTGTCTGTCCTCTAGATGCAACTGTGAACTTCTGACAGATGGATAAATTTCATTAAGTAAGAACTTATAAATTCTCCATGCGGCTTCTGGGGGTGAGATCCATCTTGCTGTTTGAAATTGTTCTATCTCATCAATATCAGAAATATCCTCATCACCAACAATATGGAAAGCAACACGGTCATGACCCTTATAGATATACTTGTATAAGTATTTCACTGCTTTAATTGTTGAGCAGATCTCAACATTTATATGACAATCAAACTTTGCAAGCAAATATGGATTATATGGTATGACCCATCGGTTGTCTAAATATGCACCCCGTACTTTGACTTGTTCATTGGTGTTACGCCGCCTATATATTGGATATGAGTTCTTTCCTTGAGTTGTCGAAGAACAAAAGTCTTTGGGGTAATGGTTTTTGCAATTACCATTTTTTTTCATGCATACATTTCGCGGATTTAAATTTCCACAAGGTCCATGCATCATGTGTTTCACAACTGCTGCATATAAGTGTGAATTTTTAGCTTTCACAGGTAGTTCAGCACAAACAAATCTGTCATATGCATCTGGCATGATGATTTTAGAGCCTGGCTTCAAGATAAGTAAGAAATGAGCATGTGGAAGTCCTCTCTTTTGAAATTCAATAACATATACATAAGCTGCAATTTGTCCAAATATTTGTTTCTTGAACAAGTCATCTTTTAACTCTTCCAGTTTTGCTCTAAATCCCCTTGCAATCAAATCAGGCCTATTCTGTGCTTCTTCATATGATTCTAGCTCTTTCTTGATTTCAGACCAAGAAGGATTGCATGTCATTGTTAAAAAATAGATCAGGCTTTCCGAAACGTTCAACCAATGCCATTGCATCTATATAACGACGTCTCATGTCTCTTGGGCCCCCTATAAATGATGCTGGTAAGACAATTCTATGTCCAACTCTAGAACCATGAGTTTCTCCAATTGCGACACTATCAACAAGTCCTTGATATAAATCAGCTCGGATTTCATCCTGTCGATAACGAAAGTAGTCCAAGCGAGAGCTCTCCAGCTTGATGTACATGTCTACAACATATTGCTGCAACAGACGACCTGAGTGCAATAGTAGTGAAGCTGTATTTCTCCTTATTTGCAATTTGTAACAATAATACTCACGACAGGACACACTGTTTCTCTTATTAACCTTTTTCTGCATCACTGGAGAACATGAGAACATATTATTATTATATATTTAATATTAATTGTATAATTTCAATAAGCAATATATTGTCAATACCTTGTTTCTCTTTTTCAAGGAGATTTTCTATTGATGATATTTGGGAAGGATCAACAGCCGTATGTCCTTGACAATATACAGTGGAGTATTTTTTGTTGAATCTTTCTATGCCTTTATGCCATCCAGTATCACCATATGGAAATAATAATGGATATTGCAATGGATCATAACACCCAAAATAATATTGTACTTTGTGACTATGGCCTGAATGACTTTGGACAATTATATCACGTTCAGCAGGCGTATTGGAGTCATTATTCTCTATCCATATTGCTGCTACTTGTGATTCCGATGGAGCATTATAGACTCTTTGATCTAACCCGACATCACACTTGATCACAATATGAAGGCTTTCCAAAGTAGGTACATGCCGAAGGCTTCGAAAAAATGAGCAGTATGGATTAATTGATAAGATATTGAGAAGCTTTTGAATGATGCCTAAATTAACTTTTGATGATGCCTGCATTCGGTTCTCCACTTCATGATCCGTATCATAAAAATAAAGTTGGAAGCAAGAAGGATGTCCATCAGTCGGTACTAAGTCATTGATGTAGTGGTATACTTGACCTTGTACCTTGAATGTATATATACCTTTGTCTCTTTTGCAAAGTTCTGTATCATATTTTACTCCGAATGATGTAAATGCGAAAGTGTTATTGTATGTACGAACATATTTTCTAAATTCAATAGCATCTTTCGATTTTGACTTGAATAGCAACTGGAGTTCTTCAGGAGCATCGTTCGAAACCAATGATAATTGACCAGAAGAGCAACAGAAGCCTGCAGGCTCACGATAAAATCTCTTTGCATTGCAATATTTGCATGTCGGAGAAGGTGGTAAAATAGATGGTTCTTGAGGTATATTTTGAAGAAGTGCATCAATGCACATGGAGGTAGAAGGGATTTTATCTACAATAAAAAGAAAAGTAGAAATGAAGTATTGTTTAATTATTGTGAAAGGATAGATAAAGGGAATACAGATAATTATACCTGTCCTTCTCCTCTTAGGCGTTTTTGATGTAAACGCCCGAATACTTTTTGTCATTGTGCATTCTGTGATTGAATGAATGTTATGATAGAATTCTAATATTCAAAAATAATCAATTGTTGAATTGAGTTTCTTGCAAGATTGGAAGAAAGAGCATAGTTTTATTATGAATAAAACTTTGTTACTTCTTCCAAGAAAAAATGAAGTATATATGAATTTTTATTACCTCCAACAACTTCATTATGTCTTTTTGATGAAGCAGGATGACGGCCTGCTTTTGACGTTGATTCTATTCAAAGGATTTTCAAGAATATTATCAGATGTATTCACTTTAACTATTTAATAAATAAAAGTTGCAATCCTTACCAACTTCATAACTGCTGTAGAATTCAATTTGTTGTTTTCCGTCATTTGATGTTCTTGATAGAACATGACCGACCTCATTCACTAAGATAGCCAGTAAATTGAAAACCAAATAATTGTTAGTAATTTATGAGAGTTTTTAGTAATTAATACAGAAGTTTGGACTTAAGATAATAGAATATATTTAAGTTTTGTTATCATTATACCTGGTTTAAAAACAGTCTTGCGAGATGATGATAATTGTGAATCAAGGGCAATTCTTAATTTCTTCATTTTGTATGCTTCTCTTTTTTTTCTCCGTAGTTCTTCCTTCTTGCCATCACTCAAACATTTGTAATAATTTTTGAAATATTCTCTTCTATCTTTTTTTTCACTCATTTTTACATCTGAGCGAAAAAAAGACAGATCAATAATAAATCAATTATGCAGTTTCTTATCAACATTTTACAATGATGAGAAGAGACAATGAAAATTCTTTATGCAATGTAAAGGATATAAAGCTAGGATATAATGAGTAAGAGACAATAAAAAGTATAAAATAATTTAACGACCAATGAAAATCTAATTAATTAAATTTTTTTTTATAGAATTACACACATAAATAAAGAATATATAAACATTAGGCAATGACCATACAGCTGATTAATCATATTCATTGACAGAAGATGATAGATGGAAATGAACATAAATTATTTTCATACCTGTATTGTATATATTGTTTGTAATACTAAAGACCATGAAAGGCTCACATGAAGCAAGTGGTTCTTTACTGCATAGAAAGAGCAAATATTTAATTAATCATATCTATCGATATATGATGAGAAGAATATAATGTTAGAAAGTGTAAATATCAGAGTAAAAATAAATTATTTTCATATGAGTATTCTATATATTATGTGTTATAGCAAAGCCTGTAAAGGTCTAAGATGAAGTAATAATGATCTGTTAAAAGCGAAAATTCTCATCTAATGTGTTTCTACTTTTATTCAAAATTAAAAGTTGTATATCTTTAGCATTCTAAATCATTTAAATAAAGTAGCTTTCTAACTAAAATTTTGTGAAACTCAAATATGACTTGAAAACAATAATTAAAAATTATGATACAACATAATTTTCTGTCTTATGTGAAAGTTCAAAATTATTATAAAAATTATCAAATTTGTTAGGAATATGAATCCATTAAGTTAAGGGTACGTCAAGAACATTTATTAATTTCTTCTTTCTTTTTGCATTTATTTTATTTCTTAGTACTTGTTCCTTCTTATTATCACTGAAGTTCTTGTGATATTTTCTGAAAAGAATAAGGTCAATAAGAAAGTGACTGTGTACTCTTGTTTGTTCATACACTATATATAATCTGTTGTTTGTATTTTATAACCATGAGGAAAGAAATGATAATAAATTTATAAATTTAAAAGCATTATTATATTGCTGCTGACATTTAAGTTTTTATTACTATTTGTCTTTCACATTTGTGGACTTTTACTTGCAGAATCATCATGAAATTGGTCCCAGTTAAATAGGTAGGAGGGAGAAAGATTTCAATCACAACAGAGAAATTTCCCGCATTAGTGATTATAGATGGCTTTGGATGGACCCCTAAATTACACATTTTTAATATACTGACAAGATCAATAAATATTCTAAAATGTTATTTAAGAAATTTATTAATTTATTTATATACTTATATGTGTACCTTTTATTGATGATTGGATCCCAGGTTTTTAATTACTTCAACCACATGTTTTTATACATAATGAATCAATCAAGTTTACTCTCTTATTGAGTTTTTGTGTATAGAAATTAATAGAAGGAAATGGCGTTAATAAATTATGGAAGCAGTAAATGTTCATAAGTAATTTAAAAAAAATTGTGTTCCGATTACGTTATAGTCCAAATGCAAAGCAGAATTGATGAATATCTCTCTTTGTTAGCACAAGTTACAAATTCAAAAATATCATCCTGGGAACAGAAGTGATATCATGAACCATTCAGTTCTTATTGACTGGGTGATGGATGCATTGACAAAGAAGAATGGAGTAACCAGACAAACTAAATCTCATGCATGACTGAGGCTTTCTAGTTGTACTTCTAGATTATCTAGCATTTTTTAGAAAAACTAATTCGGGTCAAATCCCACATTGCCGAACTTAACCAAAATAAAATAAGTTAAATATGTGTTGGCCATGTTAAGGTTTGGACTGGCCTGAAGCCTGGATCTTAAAACCCACATGGAATCTGAGAGCATTTGAGTTTTGATTTGACTTAGGGATGGGAGAAAGGAAGTGTAGAAGAAATTAAAATCCCATAATTCAGACAAAAGTACAACAATAGAAATATGATGTAGTGTTTGGAAATGCTTAAAAAGGACTGCAAACAGAATGCTTTTCAATCCAGATAAAAGTTGTAATCCAATCATAAAGTCAAATACAATCAACAAAGATCTCCATAGCAATCCAAAAAATAAGGAATGATATGAATTCCAACTAAATATGGTCGACAAATAAAATCTCCATAGCAATTCAACCATCAACTCCAAAAAAATAATAATAAACAATTATTGAAAGAAATCCATAGAATTTAAACTTATTTTCCCCCCAATTTGAACAATCTTATATATCCCACTGTATATGAAATGTGTGAGTCAACTAAAGAGTGTAACCCACAGTTGGCATGAGACAATCTTATCTAGCTAGCTCATATAATTACTTCTATAAATTGGTTAGGATTGTAGCTTTTGGCAATTTTTTTCGTGATATTTTTTTAGTAGAAGGCACTCATTCTAAAACCATTCATGCATATTCAATGTGAAATAAGTTTTATGTGCACGCCCATTTAAAGTATGAAGCAAGAGTCTATATAATGTATCTCCCAAATTTATTTATTTTTAACATTGCTCCATAAATTCTTAACACGAAATATGACAGATACTGAGTTGAGATATTGGAGGAAACTAAAGTAAACAAGTGGGTACATATAAATTTTTTTTTGAAGAGTTAAATTTCTAAGCGTCAACCTAAGGTTTCATGTAACAAGTACTATTTTTGCAATTATATTTATTTATACTTTTAACCACCTGTAATTATTGAGGATTTACAAGAAACTGTATAAAATATTATAGATAATATTATAATGTGGAAAGCTTTATATTCACATATAGGTGTGGAAAATTAAATTATAATTTAATGTATTTATTTATTCTCAAATAGTTTAGATATATATTTGAAAGAGTAATTCTCTCAATATTTGCCAATATTTATTATGTTTTTCTAATTATCATTTATTAACTTCTGAAAGCCTTCATTAAGTCACATCACAACAATGGTGAGTGAGTTCAAAATGAGAACCCCATCAAACATAAAAGAGAGACAACACCAATCACATAAAACGACAATAGAATAAAGAAAGGCCAGATAAAGCTAGCTGCCCCATCATGCACCGAGGAGCACACACTGAAATGGTCCTTCAGCTGGTGTTGGGGGGGGGCACAGTTTATACCCTTGATAGGCCATCCTTTTCTCCTCAGAAATTTGAGAAATGGAATTATAATGTGACCAATGTGGCTATGATTATTTTGTTTTAGCTGTTTGTGAATCCAGCTATTGAGATCTTTTATAGGAAGAGGCATTTTGCCAATAGCTATTGATGGAGAGCCCCACTTTTGAACTGGGCAGAAATATGGTGCTACTGCTATTTATGATAATTTGGCCACTGCAAGAAAAAGTGAGCAAAACACAAAACCAACCTCTTCAATAACATGGCAATACTCACTCTGCCAGCGCACTCATCGTCCTCCCTGGTCTTGTCTTATTATTTATTTGTCTTTGTGCAAGTAGTATATTATTTCAAATGCATGCAACTATGTAGTTATATATGCATTGCAAGATCATTTATGCATATTAAAAAAGTATTATTCTTTGATCAAGATAAATTCGATATCCATGAAAGAGCCTCAAAGAATTTTTGTGCCACATCCTTATTTAAAATGAAAATAACATCTTCAATGCAAAATCTTTAAATTGAGATAACAAGTAAAGACATATTAAAGTATGTTTAAAGTATGTTACGAAACTAATAACAATGAACGAAGCAATAAATCTACCCAAAATAAAAAATAAAAAAATGCAACTCTCAATGTTGCTCCACTTCCATAAGGCCAACCACTAAATGATTAAATAAGTTCAACATTCCAATCCTTTTTTTTATAAGTAATATTGTTTTACTCATTACTGCTTATATTCAAATTGCAGGAACTTCAATATTAGCATTAAAAAGAAAATGAAGTATAACAATGAGAACAGAGAATGTCGCAAGGAGGAGGATTTGGATGGAGAAGAGGCGAAAAGTGACAATTGGAGATGAACTGGAAAGGCTATTGTCTATTTGTTTTTTAATATGGAGGTCACACATTTCATTTAGACCCACACTAATTAGGGCTGGAAATCCCCAAATGGTTGTTGAATATCATTTTTTTAATACAGAGATTACATATTTTATTTTTAGATGACCCAAACTAATTAGGATTGGAAAGGGATGATAGCAGGAATATATATCTTCTACAGATCACCCACCGTAATTTGGGTTTGAAAGCCCAAATGATAATTGGATATTCTGTCTATTCCCCTTTTTTTTTGTTTGAATGCTACTACCAGATCAGCCACAGTAATTAGGGTTTGAAATCCCCAAATGATAGTTGGATATTCTGTTATTCCTTCTTTTTTTTTTTTTCAATACAGAGGTTAGATTAGGGTTTGAAATCCCCAAATGATAGTTGGATATTTTGTCTATTCTTTTTTCTTGTTTTCAATACAGATGTTAGATACTACAGATGTTAGATATGTCCTGTTCCAAATAGCTTTAGCAATTAGGGTTGCAGGCACGTGCCCTCAGTTGGGTTGTATAAGGAGTGAAAAAGGAGATGAAGAAAAAAGCAACAAATGAGAAATCAAGAAGATTAAGCAATCACAAGAAAGAAGTCTACTACCCTTTCAATAAAAGAAATCTTACCTTTCAGCTTTGGTTGAGATGGGGAGAGGAGGACAACAGTCGTTTTTGAGATGCAGCAGAGGTACGAAGAGAGTTTTTTCGAAAGCATATTCCTTTCCTTTTTCTTTACCTCTTTGATGCAGATGTCCCTTACCAGTTGAGCCAGGTTATGATATACATGCAAGTAGGGCCCATTTCAAATGTGTAGAGAAAGGAAACAAGCAGCACATTTCCTCTCTTTTATAAAGGGTAGTAGATTTCTCGAGTCTCCGGTTTCTGTTTTTGTGCAATCCGGCTTCTCTTTGGTCTCAACTCATATAGAAACCAGTAAAATCCCTCAATGAGGCATACTTATTGAGATTTTAATGGTTTAAAATAAATAAATACATTTTACGTGTTTATAGTATTTTTAAATTTTACATCAATTTAAGTTTGTTGCACCACTTGATTGACTTTATAATGAAAAGTCGATCCGTGAAACAATTCGGGATTTATATGAAATTTGAGAATACCTTAATGCACCTTAAAGTAGTTATTTTGAACGATTTGGATTTTAATAAGTGTGTCTCGTTATGGAGCTCTTACAAATCTATACAAGTTGGAAGAAGAATCCCACACATAAAAAGAGTGGCATATCCATGATTAGGTTTGATTCATAAACCTTCGGGCGGCATGAGTGTTGCCAACTAACTAAAGAACTACTTATTATAAGGATTTCTCTAGGTTAAAGGCTCTAATATCTTTTTCTCTTTTTTTTCATTTTTTCCTTTTTGTGATGTCTTGGAGATGGTGGGTCCCAAGTATAGTGGGCTACTTAATTAGGGAGTTTTTAACCCTAAGATAAAAATAAGGATTTTAACTGTGTGATTGCCCTTAAACATATAATAAAAACTCTATAAAAAAATATTTAAACTTTAATAATTCAGAATAAAATGTCACCTACCCGATTGATAAATGAATATTGCATTGTTCAAAGTAACAGACCATTTCCTCCGTCTAATGTTAGGTATGTTTTTTTTTTTAACCAAAAATGAAATGTTAGGCATGTTTAGTGACTAATAATAAAAATACGTGTAGACGTAGGAAGATTCCAAACGTGGGACTGGGATGGGAGAGGCGTGCATTGTTTTTTTCAAAAGTAGAGAGCAGCGCGTGATGCCTTGTGCCTGTGGATTGGATGGATACAAGCAGTGAAGCACCAAATGGTCGTGTCATGGAGAGACGCAGTGGTCCCCACCCATCCATCATCCCACACCTTCTTTGTTTTTTCCGCTTTATTTCTCTATTCTTCAAAGGGGTTTGACAAAATTTTGTAATGGTTGTTTGTATCCAATTGGTTTGGAATGGATTGGTGGCAGGTTGGCAAGTTATTAGATGGATGGATGGAGGTGTCACGTGTGTAGAAAAAAAGAGTCTTTGCCATGCATCATCATCTTTTGCTTGCCTGTACTCAATTTATACTGCGGAGAAAAAACGCAAGTGGCTTGGATGGATGGATGGACCATCATTGAATGTTTGCCAAATTTTTTTACTTCATATGTGAAACAAGTGCAAGGTTGGGAAGTACCTATTTGGTTAATCATGGCAATTTTCTCTTCTTTGCTATCTTAATTTTATTTTTTTATACTTAGAGTAATGATGCTGTGAGGATGGGTTTTACTGTGTTAAATAACTGCTAGTGGGGCCCACTAGAGACCTTTACAGACAATGGGATAGTGGGGTGTCAAAAGATCTAAGTAGGTTCCATCTTGACATCAAGCTTTGAATTCATTTTAATACGTTTAATCCCTTCTTCCATCATCCATAAGTTTCATGATTGACTCTCATTTCAAGTGTCCAATTCATTCGGATCAATGCAAACTTCATGAGATCTACGACTATACGAGAGTTGTATAAGGAGATGTGCCTCACTAAGTGGTGTGAATAGTAAGAATGCAGTAAAGACTATTCTTATCGGAGCATTACTCTATAAGTATAGTGGCAAAGTTAGGATGTGTTTTAGAATTCGGAGAAACAAGCAGTGGTTGATGATACTAACGTCGGTAACTGTCTTGTCACTCTTCATTATTTTTCTAAGTAAAATAAGTTAGGGTTGACATTAGCATTCCCATACACACGCGAGGGCCAAGAATTTTTCACATTTTGCTAGGAAATGCGTAGGAACTTTTATATTCTCCTTGTTGAAAAAGGGAAACGATAAATTTCGGCGCCTACTTTGACTGGTTCGGTGCAGCGAAGGTTTCTGAAGTTCCAAGATTTTTGGAGCCCGTTGAGTATGCTATTTTCCCCTTCCAGCGAGGATTCGGATTTTCCACCTCTCACATTGGGAAAAACAAGTGCCATAAAATGGAAAATGGAGATTTTCTCTTCCGCGGCGCTACATAAACGCTCCTTAAAAATACCCCTCCTAGATTGCATGAGGTAAACTTTAAAGATTTTCCTGGAGAAATATCGAGGAAAATCATGAGAACTAAATCAACTTTTAAACAATCAAATACAATAGAAATAGAAATTAAATTAATTAATGTCTTTAAAATTTTAAGTAGTATATCATTTTTACCATTTATTTCCACAATATCATGATTTTTCATATTATTTTCAATTTTCATTGATGTTCTGAAAATATTGTCAAATTAATAGGAAATTAATATTTTATACTAATGTAAAGTTTTTTTTTTTTAAATGGTCAATAGTTGTGACAATGTATGAGCACTAGTGCCCATTTTTCTCCATACTTGAAACACAACCGATCCAACCAACAAAAGAAAGGTCACCAATATGAATGCCCAGAGAGAAAAAGAGTGAAGAGTCTTGTAAAGAGAACTTCAAAATGCAACTATGCAATTAGACACATTGCTACTTGCCAAATCTGGTTAGGGAGTCAAATGGGCCAAGGTAGGGCTGAGTCCTGGTGTGGTCCAAGCACCAATGCATTTATAGTTGGACCACAAAATTAAGTCTTGCCTGGCCCTTATGGGCTTTACATGTCAAGCCAAGCACACACTTGCAAACAATGCCAAGCCAAGCCTGCAATCTGGGACCTAGTTTTTACATTAAAATGGTCTATATTTTCCATCTAAATGTTGAAAATATGACTTTCCAAGCTAGGTCTCATAATCTTTTTGACTTACAGGTTTAGATCATAGTACATAAATAATTTCAAAAGGTAACAAGCCTTATCATCTTAAATAATTTGCATTTGTTTAGTTTTAAAACGTAAGAATAAGTAACTATGATTCCTTGATGTATGAAAATGAATAAATGACGCGGATATGATTATGTACTACAGATTTATTTGATTCAATTTACATATAATATATAATGTAGTAGGCTAAACAAAAGGGATCAGGGTCGAACTAGGCCCAACAAACTTTTATGTAGAGAGCCTGACCCCAGCCCTATAGATATTGTACTGACTTATTCAGAGTCAGGCACTGGTCCACAGGCCTTAAAAAAACTTGGCCAAGCCCTGCATGAAGCAAGCTAGGTTTAGAGGCCAATGGGCTAAGCCTGGCCCATTTCCAGTGCTAACTTCACCTACCGTCCCATCTCTCATGAAACTGCAATGAACTCAATTTGACACAAATCAAACATTCTCCCCAGACAAAGTCAACTGTGTAAAAATTGTGCTTATAACATTGGTAAACATTGAGTCCCTTAAAAATCTCTTGAGTGGGCAGTTAATTTGGCCAACCAATTGATCTGCATCAGTGCTTCCCATTCCCTTCCACCCAATGGACTTGGAGGTGCACCTTTGAAAACTAAACCAAAATCTCTTAATATTACCTCTCATCAAATAATCACATTAGATTGTTTCAGTCCTCCCAACAAAAAAAGATGGAATGAATGCACTAAAGTGGTGCATAAGCATGCAGATTGTTTTCTACATGCTACAAAACATTGATATGGAAGGAATGATCCATGGTCATT